>OV281285.1:23141923-23754615 GCA_923062465.1 Acleris sparsana
ACCTGCAGAAAGTGTGCTATCGTGGTACAGGCCATCGTTAGAACAACGTCATTATGAAGTGCAATAAATGCCATCATGACCTGGCATCAGACAACAGCATTAAATGTACGTCATGTAATGACAATCTCCATTCTACATGTGCCGGGCTTTCAGAGGCGGACCTTAAGAAAATCCTTCCTATGAACATTAAAAAGTGGAAGTGTCCTAAATGTAAACAGGCCAAGAAACCGACGACACCGATTGCTAGCGGGTCAAAGACACCCGTGATTTTACTTGAACAACAGGATGATAATCACGAGAACCTGCCGTCTATCGTCAGTATCGATACTGGTGCCCTGTTGAACAATATGAACGAAAAATTCCGACAATTGTCACGTGAAATGAATGAGCTTAAAAATGGCTTTAACGCCAAGTTGGACTCTTTATCTTGCTCAATTGATCTGTGGTCCAATAAATTTCTATTATTAGAGGAAACTGTCACAATGGTACGGGCAGAAATAGTCGCGGTTAAGGACGAAAATGCATATCTTCGAAATCAACTGATTGTCGTCAACAAAACCCTGGACGATCACGATCAAAAATCGAGACAATGTAATATCGAATTACAAAACCTCCCTGAAAAAAAAACCGAGAATTTAATGCATGTAGCACTCGCTATGGGTAAAATATTAGATGTACCTATTTGTCCTGAATCGATAAGGGCTGTGCACAGAGTAGCGCAGAATGTGCAGAGTGATAGACCAAAAAATATCATCATAGAACTGAGTTCACGCCGACTACGCGACGATATCATAGCCGCTGCCCGCACCCGGCGCGGCCTGACCGCCGGCCAGGTGCTCCGCGGGGCATCGGGCTCCTTGGAGGGCGCGGACGAGCGACTAGCATCCCTGCCTATATTCGTCAATGAACACTTGACCTTAAAACACAAAATACTCTATTCAAATACACGTAAGGTAGCTGGCGCCAAGAAATACAAGTTCGTCTGGATAAAAAACGCCGCGATCCTCGTCCGGAAGGAAGATAACTCCAGGGTGATAAGAATCCGCTGTGAGGCCGACCTGTCCAAACTGTGATGTTTTTGTGAGTGTTTACCCGATTGCTTGTTCCTTCTCGAGCTAGGTTTTTCACAGAGTTTTTATATGGTTCCTTTTTTCATAGTCACCAAACAAGTCACACTTTTAAAAACCTTTATGTATTTAAATTATATTTATAAGTGCAATTTCTATTCGATCCATTTACTAAGATATTTACCTCACTTTTACTGTCAATATTTTTTCAGCCTATCTGTTCTAATTCTAGGGCGCCTACTTATCTTCTTGCAAAACGCACCCCATATAGTTTATGCTTTAGCATATTATGTAAATCGATTGTTATTGTCACCGACCCCATATTCCACCACTATTGTTTTTATTCGAAATGTATATTTTGTTTACCTTGATAATAACTGTACCTATACGTAACATTGATACCCATGTGCACAAATAAAGGTTTAACATTATACTATCAAAATTGTGGTGGCTTAAGGTCCAAATTGCTGAACATACGTATGAATACTACATATTGTGAATATGATATTATAGTTTTGACCGAAACGTGGCTTAGGCCTGATATTTTTAATGCAGAGATAGTTGATGCACGGTATAATGTATTTCGGAGAGATAGGGACTTAACCGGTACGGCGAAAAAGGATGGCGGAGGAGTACTAATAGCAGTAAAAAACAATCTGCTCGCATCGCGCAGAATGGACTATGAGACAAAATATATTGAAGAAATATCCGTGGAACTGTCATTAGGTAATGGTAAATTATTATTATTCGGTGTTTATATACCTCCTAAGAGTAATTTACATATATATGAACAGTATTGTGCTAGTAAATATGAACTTAATAACCGAATACAAGATTCCCTAATCTGTATAGTTGGCGATTTTAATATCCCAAATATTGACTGGTGTATCTCAAACGTTAATGAAATTACGCCGTGTTTGAGTAGTACACAATCACCAAATAGTAGATTATTATTAGACATGATTAACTTATTAGGCCTTAAGCAATACAATGGATTTCATAATGCTAATAATAGAATTTTAGATCTACTTTTATGTAACCGTGAATGTGTGGTAGCACAACCGGATGTAGAAATTTCTAACATTGACAGACATCACCCTGCTATTAAATTCACTATAGACATTGTACCCCCAAAGCCAATCCCCAAAAATAAAATCCCTAAGTATAATTTTCTTAAAGCGGACTATTCCGTTATATCGGATGAAATAAGTAAGATAAATTGGGAAAATGAGCTCTGTGATTTAAAACCGGATGAAGCAGTCAACCGTTTTTATAACCTGATGTACTGTCTAATGGATAAGTATATACCTCTAAAGCATGTTAAAAATTATAAATACCCTAAGTGGTTTTCCCCTGCACTAAAAAGTACCTTAAAGAGGAAATTAAAGATATGGCGTAAATGGAAAACTTACCAATCGTTAGCAGATTACCGTGAATTTGCTTTGCTTCGTACTCGCTGCAAGTCGCTTCTATTAGAATGCTATAGTGCCTATACTGCGAATACAGAGATTTCCATAAAGGATAACATCAAAGCATTCTGGTCCTATGTATCTTCCCTTAAATCAAACCCTTCCGACTACCCAGCAACCATGTTTTATAAAGAACAATCGTCATCCACCCCGGAACATATTGCTGACATGTTTTCCAAGTTTTTCGAATCCGTATTTGAACAGGGACAAGAAATTAAAAATTCAGATTTTCTTAGTTTCCCGGCCTCTGACAGTGCCCCTAATATATCAAGTATTACTATAAATAAAATGAAAATCCTTAAAAAACTGAAAAATGTGGATACAAATAAAGGAGCAGGTCCCGACAAGATTAGTCCCATACTCATTAAAAACTGTGCTAGTACCCTCGTTGATCCACTATACATAATCTTTGATAAATGTTTACTTACGGGTATTTTTCCTCAGCGATGGAAAGTTTCCCATGTCACTCCCATACACAAAACCGGCTCGCGCTCTCTAGTAACTAATTATAGGCCAATATCGGTTCAATCATGGTTTCCAAAATTATTCGAAAGTTTGGTCCACGATATTATTTATCCCTTATTGGAAAGTTATGTCTTACGGGAACAACATGGATTCATGAGAAATAGATCAACCACTACTAACCTCACACTTTACACTAATTTGCTTTTCGAGTCGATGGATAAAAGGCAACAAGTGGATGTAATATTTACAGATTTTAGAAAAGCTTTCGATAAGGTGGATCATATGTTGCTTCTCAAAAAATTAGCTTATAATGGCATACGCGGAAATCTCTTGCGGTGGTTTGCGTCATACCTTACGAACAGATCTCAAATAGTTGTTATAAATGGTTATCGGTCAGATCTTACAATTGTTACATCTGGGGTAATTCAGGGGTCAATTTTGGGCCCATTTCTGTATACATTGTTTATAAATGACATCCAATCGTGTTTCAAGACATGTAAATTCCTCATGTATGCGGATGACCTAAAAATATATAAAAGTATAAATTGTATAGATGACTGTAAAAATGTTCAAGAAGACTTAAATAATTTTTTCGTATACTGCAATAAAAATAAGTTACAATTGGCTGCTGATAAATGCAAGCAAATCTCTTTTACTAAAAACAAAAACCGGTTTGTCGCGTTTGATTACAAGATTGGCTCTATAGCTATCCAAAAAGTATCAGCTATTCGTGATTTGGGAATCCATTTCGATAACAAACTTCACTTCAAAGTACACGTAGAACGAATCGTATCTAAGGGATACCAAATGTTAGGATTTATTCTAAGGACCGCTAAGGTCTTTAAAAAGTCCGCTACGTATTTGTTATTGTACAAGAGTCTGGTCAGGCCCCAACTAGAATACGCATCTGTTATTTGGAATCCACTCTACGAAAAGTATTCCAAACAAATTGAAATGGTCCAGAAAAAGTTTCTTAGGGCCATGCACAGGCGTCTCACTGGAAAAAAAACATCATACTCTGACCTACTTAAGCACTACAGAATGCCCTCGCTTGAGTCCAGACGTACACTTAATGATGCAGTAATGCTTTACAACATCTGCAGAGGTAACCTTAACAGTATCGACCTCCTAGATCTGATCCGCTTCAGAGTGCCATCTCGCTGTACTTCGCGATCAGCCGCCTTATTCGCCGTTCCCATATCCTCCAGCAACGCGGGTGTTCGTGCACCTTTGCGCCGTTTGTGTACCTCATATAATAAGTTTTTTGTTTCGGTAGATATATTTAATACGAACAAATATCAATTTAGGAATAAAATATGTGAAATTTTAGACTCATAGCTTTGTGTAGGTACATATGAGCATATAGATATTGTGTTTCACTAATATTTGACCAAATCATCATTTGACAAACTATTCGTTTGAAAAATTTTCATTTCGAAAATAGATACTTCCCGCCGCATTGTTTTATTTATTTATTTTTTAGGTTAAGTTAAGTTGTTAGGTTAAGCGACTTAGCGTAAGAGTACTAAACTACCCACCTTAATATTTATGTTTTAGTGAGAACTCCCAAGGGGGTAAGTGCATGTTTAGAATAATCTGTATATCAACGTATTATTTTTTGTACACTTGTTCCTGTTTGTTTCTCCAATAAAGTAAATAAATAAATAAATAAATCACCTGGGTCTTTGGTCTCAATGGGCGTGCCACAGGGCTCAATTTTGGGTCCATTTCTATTCCTCATTTACATAAATGATTTACCATACCTTATAAAGGACAACCATGATATAGTATTGTTTGCTGATGATACCTCACTCGTATTTAAAGTCAAACGACAACAGGAGTTTAATGTGGATGTAAACAATGCTATATCAAAAGTAGTACATTGGTTTAGTGTTAATAATTTATTACTAAATGAGAAAAAGACTAAATGTATTAAATTTATGACTACCAATGTGAAAAATAGACAAACTACTGTAACTATTAAAAATGACAAATTAGACTTAGTTAATGATACAGTATTTCTTGGTATAACGTTAGACTCAAAACTCCAATGGGGTCCTCATCTGGCTAAATTAGCGAATAGACTAAGTTCTGCAGCTTTTGCAGTTAATAAAATTCGGAATCTAATAGACTTGAAAACCGCTCGATTAGTTTATTTTAGTTACTTCCATAGTATAATGTCATATGGTATTTTACTATGGGGTAGTGGTGCTGACGTAAACAGCATCTTTGTTCTGCAGAAGAGGGCTATTCGTGCTGTTTACAAGATGGGTCATAGAGACTCGCTTAGAGATAAGTTCAAAGAAACGAATATATTAACCGTATACAGTCAATATATTTATGAAAACATTATGCATGTTCATAAGAACATCAGTAATTTTAGAAAGAACTATGACATACATAATGTTAATACCAGAAATAAACATAAGCTCGCAGTGCCCTTTACACGGCTTCACAAAATAAAAAACTCTTTCATGGGTAATTGTATAAGGTTCTATAATAAGCTCCCAAGTAGTGTTACTCATTTATCAGTAAATAAATTTAAGAGTTACGTTAAACGTAAACTAATTTCTAAAGCTTATTATAGTATTAAAGATTATATGAATGATGACAATGCTTCGGAATGATTATTATTATATTATTATTTTTTTGCTATACAATTTTATTATTAATGACCGTGGAGACTATATACATCTCCCTGTACGATTACCTATTATTTTAATATGACATCTGGAGACTTTACATCTCCAAAATTGACCGTGGAGACTTTCTACATCTCCCTTATTTTTTTTTATTTTTTTTTTTATTTTTTTTTTTTTTATTTTTTTTATTTTTATAATTGTATTTAATTTTAATTTGACATCTGGAGACTCTTTACAGCTCCAAAATTGACCGTGGAGACTTTCTACATCTCCCTTGTTTTGTGTTTTTTTTTTTTTAATTATATTTAATTCTTAATTTAAATTTGACATTTGGAGACTGTTTACATCTCCGAAATTGTATTATTTAATTTAATCCGACATTTGGATATATTTCATTATTATTACTACTGGGACCTGTACATCCCTGTGACATTTAAATTGTGTAGCTTAAGTTTAGTATTGTAATAAGTGATTTATTTAAAAAAAAGGCTTACTGTTGAGTTTCTTGCGGCGCTTCTTCTCAACAGTGGTCTCTTTGGAAGCGCTGGTAGACTCAGACTTGTAAAAGTGCCTACAGGGCCTACTTACAAAACTTTATAAAT
The DNA here is from genome assembly GCA_923062465.1 of Acleris sparsana. Taxonomy (NCBI): domain Eukaryota; kingdom Metazoa; phylum Arthropoda; class Insecta; order Lepidoptera; family Tortricidae; genus Acleris; species Acleris sparsana. The sequence goes on from OV281285.1 coordinate 23,148,169, forward strand.
AAAAATAAAATAGTAGATTATACATGTGAAACGGAGTATATAACATCTCACACGGAAATAGCATCCAGCGTGCTGAGATTGCGGCAGCTGCCAGCAACGCTACCATTTAACATGGCCTTATTCTACTTATCAGGCCATCCCTCGCACATCTGGCACAACAATTTAAAAAAATACAGTTCCTCAAAAACAAGGGTTACTTTTCGTAGTTGTATCTCGTTCGGAAAGTTGGATTTTACGAACTTGTGCATTTTACTCTTTCTATCTGCATATCGTGCGGAAAGTTGAATACTTCGCACTAGTGCGTTTTACTTTTCCCTTTTTTTAACATACTTTTGTTCCCAGCCGTGATTTTGACTGTGTTGTTTAAGTGTCTAAAAGTATTTTAGGGTTTGATTAGCCTATTTTCTCAAACATGTTAAAGTTCATTTAAATAAATACAAAAAAAAAACATTCGAAGTCGGTCATTATGTCAATAAGTACAATATATTGAAAAAAAAAGATATTTATAATCTTTATGAAACAAAATAGGTTGCCTAAAAGAAACGAAACAACATTTTATTGAAAGTTGGCATTTTTTTTAACTTTTTACATAACTAAACAGGTGTATCAATCAAGGTGCCCAATAGATTTGGGCACATTAAACAAGTTCCATTGTTCACAGTATTTTCTTTAGTTTTATTACGACTAAATTTTTAAGATTTATTAAATGCCATATCAATCCCAGTTAGTTTAACTATGATATAATCAAATATGGTTAATTTTAATAATTTTTACTGTCTAAACTTAGGTTAAACCTCGCCTTCCTCTAGCTAGCTATTTAGGGGGCTGTTTTGTTAGATGATATATATGCAGATTAGAGAAAAATTTAACACAAAAAAGGTGAGGTCAAAAACACATTTTTTTAAACCAACCATTTTTGGAGTTCGTATCTAGGCAACGATTGAAAATCGCTAAAAAATGTAAAGAATTAAAGTAGGTACTACAACTTTAATGCAATTTAACAAAACTTCCTATGACGCATCGTTTTCAAGATGTTAACAAAAAACCATCACCCTAGGCTCACCTCCGAGGGGACTTTTAGTATGTTTATCTCCTAACCCTTCTAAACCAATTTCCGAAATCAAACCCACCAACGAAATCTGCTTTCAACTTTTTCAATCACAATTATTCATTGACAGGACTAAAAAGTCACTTTTAAAAATGTCAAATGAAATATACTTATTAAATGAAAGGAAGCACAATTATATTTAATCATATATTATAACTCCAATATTACTATGGTATTACTGTTTTGTTGAGTAGATTTCCGCCTGTCAATCATAAAGCGCGTGAAAAATTTATACAGTTCGTCCAAACAGAAACAAACTAATTTACTATGGAGGAATTATAATTAATATAGAGTATACCACTGCATTAATTTCACCTTTTGTATATTAAGTGTATTCTTTTTTGCAGTTAAATATATTAATAAATGTATCTTACAGTTGTGAAAGCACGGAAAATTAGTTCTACGCTGACAAAGTCGAAATTTTAATACGATAATGATATCTTTATCGATAGTATTTACCTAAATATCGAATTGGTTACATCCCTATCAAATAGCGTCACATGATTTCAGATTTGATGAGGCAATTATAAAAAAAAAAAAAAACACCAGGGAACAACTCACTTTTATTTCGGCTACTTATTCGTTATACAAAACATTCACAATATTTCTGATAATACCTTCTAACCCTGTCGCGCAACTTTACAGTTTCTCGTAACTCATAGAGTCAATTATATTCGCTTATCGCAGAAGTTTTTAGATGTGCAGACCGAGCCCTTTCATATGGCACCTCTTTTGCTATAATCAAATCACTTTTATTTTTCAACCCCCTATTCAAGATCCCTTTTTTCAAATATTTAGTAGTAATATTGTTTTTACTAAAAACCAATATGGGCAAGAAAGTTATACGACTATGCCAAATTTCAGGTTGATATCTTTTATAGTTTAAGGGAAAAACTGCTGTGACATACAGACAGACAGACACCAGAGTCTCACCGTAAGGGTTTTTTATTATTACCATTTTGGTACGGAACCCAACAATAAGTGAATATTTTGTGTCTTTGTTTTTGAAAATCACACTAAGCACATTTGAATAAAATTACATTACCTGCATTTGCGTGAATAAGCTGAAGAATCAAGGGTCGACGGGTCACTATTCCTGACCCACGCGGCAAGAAGTCCCTGGAAAACAACATAATGTTAAGAGTAAGTAAAAATAAGTACAGTTGCCATCAAATATATCAAAGCGGACAAGGTGCTCATGTTTGAACACATAGTCTGGTATACTTGATGGTGACTGTAACAACCGTTTTGTTTTTTGTTTTGCTAGAGGAGGTAAACATTCTAGGGGGTCAACTGATGTGGAGCATTTCAGTAAATTATTGCTTTTAGCCTTTATAATTGTGTGTATACTGGTGTTTTTGAAATAGTTGTTTCAGAAATTGTATGAAGGTCATGCCAAAAGAAATTAAATACTCCATGCTGATTTGATGGATACTGGCCAGTTATACGCCATCTTGAAGGATGATTAAATAGCTATAAATTTAAAAATATAATAATACTCCGGAAATCTGCGTAATATTTTTTTGTTGTTTGAATCTTGCTGCAATTTGCGTTTACAATGGAACTTAGTCGTTGAGATTTTCGATTTATGATTTATTATTACTTTTAAAAAGGTTTGCCCCAAGAATGTTTTGAACTTATAACCACGACTTTTGGTGAGTCTACTTGATCTCGTGCAACCGGTTTTAACTGTTTTGCAGAATTTAAAAGAGGGCGGGTGAGCTTTGAAGATGAGGCGAAGTCGGGCGACCACCAACCGCAGTTACTCAAGAAAATATGCACCATAATGCATGGACAACTGTCCCTCCATAAGCGTTGTTCGAGATGGGTGCCACATAAAGTCAACGATTTGCAGAAGGAACAAATTCGACGCTGGTGAGAAAAAAAACTGTGTATGATATACTGACAGGTGACGAAACATGGTTGTATAACTACGATCCTGAAACAAAGCGGCAGTCAACGGTATGGTGATTTGAAGATGAACCGCCTCCAGCAAAATGTCACCGAGCATGAAGCACACAGAAACAAATGGTTGCCTCATTTGCAAGACAGAGCATATTGCGACTGTGGTGCTAGAGGATCAAAGAACTGTCAACTCAGAATGGTACGTGATAGTTTGTGCTGCATAAGTGTTGTCAGCTTGGTGTGACAAGCGGCCAAACTCAGGAACCGGCACACTCCTTCCAGAACACTCGACTATTTTAGTTCGAAATATGTCACTACTCCCTCAACTCCCTATGTCACTATTCTCCTGACCCTGTGATTTTTAACTGTTTCCAAAAATTAAAGAAATATTAAAAGGAAGGCGATTTGAAACCAAAGTAAATGCCCTGGCTGCCTAAAATTAAGAAATTTGTGAGGTACCTAAAGAAGAATGACCATTGACGTTTATTTCGTAATTGAGGGAACTCCTCAAATATTGTAGGCAAACATACAACGATTTTGTATTTTTATTGACTAGTCTAGCGTTTGCATTCAGAAAGTATCATTTGCTGAAGCGGAACCGATGATGAAGACCACAGATGGCCACCGGAACTCCCCAACGGTACCGATTTCAAAGGTGGCGATAAGATAACTTTATAAAATAGTTGAGCAACTACAGTGAAAAACATTTTAACTGTTTAAAAAAGATAAAAAAATCCCGCGGCGTTGCTTGCGGCGAGCTTGAAATGTCTTAAAGTTTCATGTATCGACTAAGAAGTGGGACTAGATAAGCTTAATATGATCACTAAAAAGTGTAAAATAAAATAAATGTTTTAAAAAACAAAAAACCGCCTTCATAAACGCAAAAAAAAACTTGTCTTAAAATTGTAGGTACTACCAGCCCAATGGAATCCTCACCCACCATAGAACTGTGTCACAGTGATTCAAGTTGTAAAAAGTGTCAAGCAAATGTTTCATAATGTCACTGTGACACCGGTATACCAGTCTGAGTTCCAATGGGCTGATACTACCTATACCTATAGGTCAGTGTAACTGAAGTCGGCGACTCACAATATTTTTAACCAAAAGCCGACTTGGAAACGGCACCAACGATTTTCATGAAATTTAGTATGCATGGGGTTTTGGGGGCAATAAATCGATATAGCTAGGTTTAATTTTTAGAACACTTAACAAAAAATATAGCGAGCTAAGGTTGGTCATCCAAGTACTTATACTTAAACAGTTTTCAGCACCATCTCCTATTGGTATTCCTTCAGGAATCGTTTGATTTTGGCTTTTTATCCTGGTACCCTATGCCCGCTCCAGGTTTTAACCCGTCTGTGCTAAAGTAGCAATTTTTTCCGCCCCTAAACACCTAATGCAATGTGTATTAATAAAACATATGTCTATTGGTACCTCTTAACCTCTAATTACAGTGGTTAAATTTGTTTAACATTGTGTAACCTGAATGATAATAAATATTTCTGTTAAATTATGAATCTCAATATACATGTAAATCAATAAACGTAACCATTTCTAGTGGGCCCCAGAACAACTGACTCCTTTCACAAGAATTTGTTGAGGCGTTAATAGCGTTAACCTTGAAGACGTTACAAACAAACAAACATACCAACCAACACAACTGGTACATTCATAGTAGTAAGGGTGACTGCATTTGAACTCTTATTAATTAGTAAATGGGAAAGTGTTTTTATTCCCCTGCAGCCTGATATATTGACTTTTTTTTTCCTGGTAGTGGCAATTTGGGGGATATCACTAGACCCCATTATCAAGCAGGAAATTGGGTGGCTAACTAACAAAAGTGATGTGTAGACCCCATACTTTAGTCGCAATGAAGTCACAATAGAGTAGTTTGGGGAGTAAATGGAACGGTGTTAAACAATTTCTTTTTTATAATTAGGCATTCACAATATAAATTACCTATAAGTCAATTGTCAATTGATGATTTCGCAGACACCTGTCAAATCCTTGATTGGTCAAAACAGATACTCATCAAATCCTTGATTGGTCAAGTCAGACCCTCATCAAATCCTTGATTTGTCAAAACAGATACTCCTCAAATCCTTGATTTGTCAAAACAGATACTCGTCAAACCCTTGATTTGCCAAACAGATACTCGTCAAATCCTTGATTGGTCAAGTTAGACATTCGTCAAATCGTTGATTAGTCATATTATATACAAGTCAAAAGCTTAAAACTTTGATCATGATGAACTTTGTCAAAACTTTAATTAATTAAACTAAACTTTGATTAATTAAACACAACTTAATCGAACAAAAATCTCATTAATTGAACTTTGATTAATTAAATACGTGATTTATCTAGTCATTGTAAGATCACATCTACGAAAGTGCTTTATCAGTTTCGATAAGAACTCGCAACCTTAATCCTAAGTGATTAATATAATGTCAATGCAACCTTTTTGTTTATATGTATACTATTTACAATTACGATCTATTTAAACGAACATTAGTTCCATGTCAATATCAGTCAATGTCAGTTAAAATATCTAATTTTATGTGAAATTATTTTCATTCAAAAGTTTAGAAATATATTAATTTATTGTGATGGCATTACCATCTACAAGTCAGTGCAATGGGACTATAGAAAGTGATTTCGATTTTATAGAAACGGAAAGAGGACGCAGAAAATTGTTACGTGCTGGGTATCAGTTTTGTTTAAATATAACAAATCCAAATGGTACGAAGATTTGGAGGTGTGTAAATAGAAGTACTTGCAATGGTTCGTTGACATTAAATGATAAAATGGATAGTATAATTAGAGAAGGAAAACATTTATGCAATCCCGATTTTCATAAAAACAAAGTCGACAAACGATTAAATTTGTGCAAGAAACGTGTCCGAACTGAATTCCAGCCAATCAGTAAAATTTACACTGAATGCATGAACAGTTCAAATAGTGAACTTGATACATCTGATTCTGAATCAAATCAAGAAATCCCCGATCTGCGTTCAAAAATTGATGCATTATACAGGGTTATTGGTAAGTCGACCTATTCCCGTTAGGAGGTGATAGGGGTGACTATTTGCGATAATTTTGACCCACATATGCATTATGCAAAAGTGAACCATTTTTGAGTTATCGCGATTATTAGTTTTTTTTTTAATTAGTCGGAAATTCAACTTGAAAAATTTATTACAAAAAAAGTATCAATTTAAATCTTTTTTTTTCTTCTGATTTACAAAACCGATTAAACATTGGTTATTTCTCAATATTAAAACAGTAATTATCGGTCCAAATTTGAAAAAGCGAGACGGAAAACGAATTTTTTTCAATATTTTTTGCGATCGCTTTCCACTAAAATGCCTTAAAAACAAAAAAAGACGTTATGAAACTTGGCTTGCAGATTATTTTAAAAACTTAACTGTTTTACTAGCTCTCCAAAAACGCATAACAAGTAGATAATTATTTTAAAAAAACCTGAAAAAATAATCATCACAAAGGAAGCGGGCGGAAACAAAAGTCACAAATGCAACTTCAAAAATTAAAATTAAAAAACAAAATTAAATTAAAAAAAAATTTAAATCATACATTTTTTATTTGCTTTTGTACAAGATGAATTTGTTGTTCCTATGCAAAATTAAAAAAAATATATCTGTACACGTTTGAGAATGCGAGGCCGAAAACTAAAAAATACATGTTTTTTTATCAAACTCCAACATAAATGACACGAAAACAGAAAAATTTACCAATACATTTGGCGTGCAGATTACACATAAAACATTGACGTTTTTTCAGCTTTCTAACGAGCTATTAAAACTAAAATGAGTTTTGTTAAAGATTGCTGGAAAAAATTGATCACAAAGGAAGCAACAAGGAAGTCACGTCCGAACAACTTAAAATTAACTAACTAAATCTATCAAAACTAACTGTTATACTCGTATACACAAATAACAACATTAACTTATGTAAAAAGTTATAAAATTAAAACTAATAAACAATTAAAATTAAAATAATCAGGATTTTTATAGTTTATTTTCAAAATGGCTACCTCCATTTCTTATTCTCACATATTTGTTACATGTTTGTTATTTGTGTTTATGAGTATGACAGTTAGTTTTCATTGATTTAGTTAGTTAATTTTAAGTTATGTTCGGACGTGACTTCCTTGTTGCTTCCTTTGTGATCAACTTTTTCCAGCAATCTTTAACAAAACTCATTTTAGTTTTAATAGCTCGTTAGAAAGCTGGAAAAACGTCAATCTTTTATGTGTAATCTGCACGCCAAATGTATTGGTAATTTTTTCTGTTTTCGTGTAATTTATGTTGGAGTTTGATAAAAAAACATGTATTTTTTAGTTTTCGGCCTCGCATTCTCAAACGTGTACGGATATTTATTTTTTTAATTTTGCATAGGAACAAAAAATTCATCTTGTACAAAAGCAAATAAAAAATGTATGATTTAAATTTGGTATGTTTTTTAATTTTAATTTTTGAGGTTGCATTTGTGACTTTTGTTTCCGCCCGCTTCCTTTGTGATGATTATTTTTTCAGGTTTTTTTAAAATAATTTTCTACTTGTTATGCGTTTTTGGAGAGCTAAGAAAACATTTAAGTTTTTAAAATAATCTGCAAGTCAAGTTTCATAACGTTTTTTTTTGTTTTTAAGGCATTTTAGTGGAAAGCGATTGCAAAAAATATTGAAAAAAAATCGTTTTCCGTCTCGCTTTTTCAAATTTGGACCGATAATTATTTTTTTAATATTGAGAAATAACCAGTGTTTAATCGGTTTTGTAAATCAGAAGAAAAAAAAAGATTTAAATTGATACTTTTTTTGTAATAAATTTTTCAAGTTGAATTTCCGACTATTTTAAAAAAAAACTAATAATCGTGATAACTCAAAAATGGTTTACTTTTGCATAATGCATATGGGGGTCAAAATTATCGCAAATAGTCACCCCTATCACCTCCTAACGGGAATAGGTCGACTTACCAATAACCCTGTATAATTGTCGTAAGAAGGCATTGTGATTTCCAAGTGAACGTTTTAAATGTGTCAATGATGTGGTATTTCCAAGTATACTGAGGACTAAATTCATGTTGTTTGAAGCTGATGATGAAAACCCTTTTTTCATTTTTGCTTCTCCGACGTACAAGGATTATATTGAAGAGACAGACCTGTTTTTAGTAGACGGCACCTTCAAACAGGTGCCAAATCCATTCGCACAACTCTTTTCAATACATGGCGATTTGCAAAGTACAACAGAATCAACTACGATTATACCTGTATTTTACTGTCTATTACCTGATTAAAAACAGGTTACTTACGAAAAATTATTTTCTGTTTTAAAGACAGATTTCGGTTTAAAAATAAAAAATCTAAAATGTGATTACGAATTAGCCATTATCAATGCGATTAAGATTGTCTTTCCAAATGTGCGTGTAAAAGGGTGTTTCTTCCATTTTTCGCAAGCTATTTGGAATAAAGCAAAAGAATTAAATTTGGTTGAAAAAGAAACAGAAGTGTAGTGAAGAAGGAAAAATCAGAAAAAAGACGGTATAAACTTTTGGAAAAAATTGTAAAATTGACTTGCAATTTGGCACTTTTACCTCCAAGCTACATTTCAGAAGGCTGGCTAGATATTGTGAACATGATGCCAGAAAATCCTAACATTGATGAACTTAAAAATTACTTCACCACTCAGTGGTTTTCTACGATAAAAGCAGATGTGTGGTGCTGTGTAAATGAACGACATCGAACTACTAACGCCGTTGAAGGTTGGCACAAACGCCTAAATAGTAAAGTTGAAAACAATAAATTTTTATTCCAATTTGTATATACCCTTAAAAAAGGAGCTTCCACGCAATATAAAAAAACGCAAGACCAAATATACGATCAAAGATGCAAAGGTTGAGTTGTTAATAAACAACCTTTCAAAAGGCAAGATACAAACTCTACAATGCCTTAAAAACTGTCATGGATAAAGTTCAGACATATTTCTATGCTGTAACTTTTTTATTATAGAAGAGGTTTTAAGTAAATTTTATGTTTAAAACATAAGTATGTACATGTTAAGTTTTTTAATGCTTTGATGAATAATATATTTTTGCTACGTGTTTTTATACTTTTCCTAGACACTTTTTTTTACAAATCACGTATTTAATTAATCAACGATTTGACGAATGTCTTGACCAATCAAGGATTTGACGAGTATCTGTTTTAACCAATCAAGGATTTGACGAGTGTCTGTCTTGACCAATCAAGGATTTGACGAATGTCTGACTTAACCAATCAAGGACTTGACGAGTATCTGTTTTGATCAATCAAGGATTTGACGAATGTCTGACTTAACCTATCAAGGATTTGACGAGTATCTGTTTTGACCAATCAAGGATTTGACGAGTGTCTGTTTTGACCAATCAAGGATTTGACGAATGTCTGACTTAACCAATCAAGGATTTGACGAGAATCTGTTTTGACCAATCAAGGATTTGACAGGTGTCTGCGAAATCCAATTGATTCGTTTATCAAAATTTTTCTTTCCTTAACTAACTCTTCATATCAGATCAGGAATTGTTCTAAATGATTTGCGGTTACCTTATACTAGAAAGAAAAACCTAAATGACTATCAAAGAAACTTCTACTTATGACAATGTTACACTATGATTATAGAGGCATAAGAAAATAAAACAATAAAGACAAAATTCAACAAAACATATTCCAGTGACTGATAACAATGGAGTGATAGGAATTCAGGCCACTCATATGCTGGTGATAATGAATCAAAAACCCTACTTATATTTGCCGTTTATTGTTGAATATTATAATTGATAGAGCAGCATAATTTACTTCTGTGTTTTTAATCAAAAGTAGTTAATTTTAATTGTGTTTTTGCAAATAACTACATAACATTTAAACATTTGGAAATCATGGCACAAGCAAGTAGCCTGCTCACCTCAAACATGTATTATGATTATGACTCACAGCACATTCTAAGTAATTAAAACCAACCTTGAACTAACATTATAAATGCAGTCCCAAACTTACTATTTCTTATTACAATAGGTATGTAACAAAGTATAAAGACAGTAATTTGACACAAAAATGTAATAAATAAAAGGCCAGCTGATTCTGATCTAGGTTCTCATCTATCTTTAGTGATCTAAAGACAGTTAAGAACCTAGATCAGAATCAAAATCAGCAAGGGATTTTCCGCTGTTATAATCCGTCCTGCAGGTATACAGCAGAAGGCTCACCTGCCAACGAAATTTTCTAACACCGAGCTCTTTCCAGCGGACTGACCACCCACAACGGCAATTTGTGGGAGATCTAAGGACATGTGCACGCCCATTTGCACGAATGCATCTTGTAGTTTGTTTACAATGGGGATTAACTGCTGCATTCCAAAATTCCCAGCCATTTTGTTTAAGATACATTAAAGTTTAACAATCCAATATCACTTCTTTAACGTCTTGTTCATCATTCACCGATAGATAACTACTTTTTCAATATGGTGGGTGGTTACGTTGTTAAGAATTTCCGAAGTATGAGCGAATGGAGTATTATGTCAGCATGACAGTTGTGTAACCAATAGGCATACAGCAGGATTAGTGCGCACAAACGTCAATGGTGAAGGAGCTGTCATAAAAGAGACACCGTGTTTATAAGAACCTTGTTGAACGAACTAACGTTTCAACCATTGGCACTCGAACAAGAACAATGCGTAGCGTTTCGTATCGGCATTACAATTCAAAACATTTTGTTATATGTCTCTCTTTCTAGTAAATTACTTAAATATTGCCATTCACGTAATGTTACTAGACTCTACCTCATTTTTTTTATTAGTAAGAAACAAGGTCATAATAAAGAAGAATAAGCCTATAAATTCATAGAGAAACTACGAAAAACCAATGGTAGAAGAGTTGCGGAAAATCAATAGTATTTGTCATGCGCATTAAATCTAGGCCAGTCTACGAAGAATATAAGACATGTTTTACACTGTTAAGATTAGAATTTTTAATCAATTTATGACGCACATTTCCCAATGTTATGCAAATCGTAAAATTAAACCAAAGAGCAATGAAAAAACGGACGTACTAAGAAATGCAGAAAAATTCATAGTCATGTTTTTAAATAAATTTTATTGCGTATATTTGAATAGAAGGGACTGTCTGTTACGTGTAAATTAAACATGTAGGTCAGAGATAATTTAGTCACATAAATATTGTTCATTAGACCTAAGTACTTAGCTGAAAATTAAGTTCATTTATTTAAAAGGATCAACGAAAAAGTTAGATCATACGTAAGTATATATGTATAATAACGCTTTCTTACCTGCCAACGAAATTTTCTAAAACTGAACTTTTTCCTGCAGACTGTCCGCCTACTACAGCGATCTGGGGTAAATCCAGCTGCATGTGCACACCCAGCTGCGTGAAAGCATCTTGTAGTTTATTCACAATTGGGATCAATTGTTCCATTCCCATATTCCCCGACATGGCTGCCGGTTTTCCCTAACACTCCTCGTTATGTGAGCTTCTCCGCAGATCTTCACTTACTGATTTTTCGCTCATCAATATAGTACAAGACGTCAAATGCGCAAGCGTGAAAGGGAAGAGCGGCATGTATTGCTGTCTCGGTAGTAAAAATTTGTTCAAGATATTTGTTTTAAGCACATATTTTATAATCGGTCAGATAGTTTTCATGGAATTCTGTACTTGAAATACAATCAAGTACCAACATTACCAGAATCTTCAATAAATAAAAATATCAAAGTTTAGCACGATCTTTCAACCTATTTCACTTTAGGTCATACCTGGGTCAATTTCAACATTTCTGATTTTCGTCTCATTTTGGTGTAATTTTTAAGTTTTGTATATTTTTGAACATTTTTCGTTTTAAATTTCACATTGGAATATACTCTAGACGTAATGTAAAGGGGCACTCAATATTATTATCAGTTTATGAGATATACGAGATACAATATTTGATGAGATGCCGGAATGACAAAATGAAAACCGAAATGATAAAATGTACCCACCGAAGTGATAATTTCCCACTGGAATGATAGAAACGACTCATAGAAATGAGATCTTATCCACCGGGATGAAAAATTCAATAATTATTTGCTAATAGATTATAGTTATACGCCTTTATTTAAGTACAAAAGACACATTTATTGATGCAAAATGTTTTCAACCAAGGCGCTAATTAAATATAGAATTTTTAGGTCAAAAAATTACATATTTTTTTAGTAAATATACCGGATTGATTAATACATTTTTATGGTTTTCGAAAGTTTTCTTAATTATTGTAATTTGTTTTATAAATTAGTTATAAACTTGTTAAGAAGAAACAAAACTTGTAACTGTAATAGGAACAGATCGCTGCCTAAGGAAAATATAGCTCAATAATTCTAATATTAGAAATATACCAGTGGCCAATATATTTTGTTCAGGTTTTAGTCTTAACATGTTAGAGATCATTTAATACTTAATACTTAGTGCAACATAAGGACAGCGTCAATAAAATACAAATTTAAAAAAAAGCAAAAATTTAAAATTATGATTATGTGCAAGACTTGAATTTCCACATCCTAGACCCTGTAAAAAAAAATACATCCCATTACCACAGAAATGAATAACATTTAAAGACTTTTAATATTTTTTTCACGTCCAATCTTAACACTAAGTTTTTACTCATTATAATAATAATAAAATTCAAAAATGAATCTGTAGCATATCATTTTTTTCCATAGGCAAAATGTTTCTTCATTATGATATATTGTTCTTTACCTACAACCACGATGTGGCATAACTTCCCTATAATATGTTCAGAAAAGATAAGCAAATGACCTATATTAGTAAACCTGTATCTGTGGTTGCATCGTAATGTTTAAATTACAGTATATGTAGCCAAAACTTTAATCACATTTAAATTTCGAACATCTTCTTAAAGAAAGGAATCGCATTTGGTTGTAATTATAGTGTTAGTCGATTTGTAATTTCATTAAGTGAGAAAATCTTGTTAAATACAGTTTGTTTAATCTCGAACATTACAATCGATTCACACAATCAAAAATACAAAACAAAATTATTAACGTCAAATACTAGGAGTGCATAAACATTTGATTCGAAGTACCAACCTAAGCTACAGTGTAGTGCGTGAGTCGTCCGCACTGTGTCGGGCGTGCCCGCCCGCCCGTCACTGCCACTATCTTTAGACATACCTTAATAATCTGTAGCCACTGCGCCACACAGTCCTTTGTTTCGAACTTTCGAATAGTTCCGAAGAACAGATAATAAAGTTATCTTCAACTTGAAAATGTAGTCCATATTGTACATACTGTAGAAAACTTATGATATGCATGTAGATAAAGTTTTGTATGCGACAGTACGCATAATTAGGCATTAAAACACTCGTGTGATCTTATTATGAAACTACATTCGTGTATCCTGCCTCTTATTATTCGTGCCTCTCATTATGTTGCAGTCACATTAGTTACTATAAAAGTCTTCTAGAATTAATGAAAACACAAAATTCTAATAGGTGGTTGACTAAACAAACTGCATATATAACTTAAATGTTGAAACAGTATCAATGCAGTCGAAAATCTGTAATTGCACATTTTTCAGTCTTGATATCAAGATATCCTGAAGTACTAAATTACAAATGTAAAAAAGGCAAACAGTATGATTTCTGACTTTTAATTATGTCAGTAAATTACCAAAACAACTAAGATTTGGTAATCATCAGTGATCGGATCTCGGATGCAATTTGGGGTGAACGACCTCAAACGTTATGCTTAACGACACGGGATTTCCCGGGATTTTGGGAAATGGGTTATTTTATTATTAATAATTAATAACTTTTGTCGAGGGTTAAACTAAATAAACAAAATAAAAATGTTCGCTATCTATCTATAATAGGTCATTTATTTGACACATACTTTTAAAACATATTTTAGATATAAAATAACTCTACTTTTTGAAACAAAATTTAAAAATAAACATCTTTGTAACATGCAACACAATAGCATACTAATTATATCCCTTACAATAATACCTAGACAAAAGAAATAGTAACATGACGAAAACTTAACCTAAAAATAAAATGAAATTAAAACTACTATGTTTTAGTCGTGTTTATATAATTAAAGTAACATACTATTATTTTTTCAATGTTTTCAGTCGTTAATCGATTTCTTTTAACATCTAAGATCCATTTGTAAGTGGAAAAAGACCTTTCGACTTCTACTGATGTAAGCGAAGCGATGGAATATTGCATAGTATCTGAAACTCTATAAGATCAAAGTTCATTTTTCTTTGCACACCTTCCTCTGTGTATAGCTCCTTCGACGTGTTTCTGAATCGTACTCTTTCGACACCCAATATAAATTTCACATTTTGTACAATATATACTACGCTAAGTTGATTCGAACATTAAGTCAGGATACGATTTAATCCAACTTAGAATAGTTTCTTCCTTAGGTTGCCACGCCATATTTTAATTTCTACTTGTCTAGGTACGTTTTTTCTAAGAAACCACCACAATCCAAAAAGTCGTCAAATTAAAAATACGTCACTTAATATGTGCACACTTAACGAACACTAGAATTGTCTATTAGTAATGGTTATTTATACCTGAAATTATTATTATTTGTCGTTAGTGAGAATGTGATATGATAAGCAGAGCTCGATCTGAATGACAATGTCAGTCCAGACATTGTCATTCAGATCAAGTGCTTATTTCAAGTAGCCATATCATTTAATAAAAGAGGTTGATAAGTGGTAATTGTTTATGAAAAGACTATTAAGATAAGACGTACACGTTACGTTCAGTTATTCTATGCAGTACTGTAAAAATGTTGTTATTAACTTATTAACTACATATTATTTTATTACTTTTATAGTGTAAACTACTTACAATTAAAAGATATTCATCTTTTTATAAATGTAGGTATCAAAGAGACTCGCGGGATTGTAAGTCATATCCATGTTAAGATAACGGACTTAAATCCCGGGAAATTGCATCCGAGATCCGATCACTGGTAATCATCATTATAATTTAGTTATGCCATTAATACATAGCAATACCGAATAATGTATTTTTATCCCAATAAAAATACATAATTATAAACTATTTAAACGCTTTTTATATATTAGTAACTTCACAAAATTGAATTATTAAAAAAGATAATTATTTGAATACCTAAGTGAAGCTACTTTTGTTTCATTCCGGTGTTGCTTATCGTTCCAGTGGACATTTCATACACCGGAAACATCGGAATGAGAACAAGGGAATAAGAAAAACTGAACGAAAAAGTATTTAAAGTTGTTTAAAAAATATCAAAGATAAATCAAACGTTGGAATGAAGTTTTTTTTGTCCCCACCCACCGGAAACAAGTACTAACCTTTATATCGGATCCACACAAACATGCAAAGCAGAACCGATCACACCAAACTCTTGCTCATGACTAACACTAGGAGTGCGCGGGAGTTGGAGTCACAGATTATAATATATGTTGGAGTTGGAGTACATATTGAGGATTAGCAGATATAACGCACAGAATATGTGTCGGCGGTAATGAGAACGTTACTCCAGACAGAAGTATTTACTCCTATACGAGACGGTATGTGTAATAGTGAAAAAAAACTGAGGGCTTCTTTTTTACATCAACTTTATATTATTTAAATAAAGTTAATCGTTTTTCACAATCATAAATATTATTAGATTTCTTCCACGTTTTGCACTCAAAACTAGGCGGCGGACAGCCCACTGTGATGATAAATGAAGTCTTAATTATTATTTATTATTTCTATTAATATTTTAATTCTAATTATTATTTATCCCGATCTAGGCAACCGCGTGAAGTTTTCAGAAAAAAAATAACAGTTTAATATTTAATAATATTTCACCCCCATTTTCAGCACCGCCACCTCAATTTATTGCTAGGGAAATTGACCCTGCTATTATGTTCAGTGACAATCTATACCAATATCAAAAAAAACGGACAGGAGCATGTCTGACCATGCTCAGTGTAGGGTTGCAAAGCCATTACTACACAAAAAAAAAAAGGCCCTGCATCGGCCAAGAAGTAATGTAGGGACTTAGGGAGCCAAACAAGAAACTTCATGTCTTCATTTCGTGACATTGAGGCATACATTTCCGAGCATGTTTGAGAAAGAGTTATTTGGTATTGTCTTATGTGATTTTAGTAGGCTGTAGGTTTAGACGCCTGTATCTCAGGATCCAATCAAGCAAGTCTACTTAGACGTGATTTTTTTTGTTTAAAATTTGTTATAATATGTTCTTTTATTTAAGGAAAAAGCTGGGCTTCTCTCGATGATGGGAAACTCACCGCCGACCATCTAGCGGTGCACAAACTCTATGCCGGATATCCAATTCCGGAAATTTCCTTCAAATTATAGGTAATAAATAAGTTAGTCCAACAGAAGTAGATTTGTTGTTAAAAATATTGTGCGTTGCCGACTTCAGGTAGACTAACCTTTTTTAAGGCGTTTTTTGTTTTTCAAAACATTTATTTTATTTTACATTTTTTAGGGATTATAATAAGCTTATGTAGTCTCACTTCTTAGTTGATATATGAAACTTTAAGACATTTCAAGCTCGCCGCAAGCAACGCCGCGGGAAAATCATTGTCTTTAATTAATTAAACAATTGAAATGTTCTTCGTTGTAGTCGCTCAACTATCTTAATCGAGATTCTCAATTCCTCACTGATTCCCTCGCTGATCCTGGTCTCATGGTACCACCCTTGGAATATCTCCTTTCCAACTTTTTTTAAAATCAAAATCGGTTCATAAGCAACGAAGTTTTCCGCGGAAACACATAAAAATGTACGGTCGAATTGAGAAACCGTTTTTGAAGTCGTTTATAAATGAAACCCTATTTCTCCTGGTCACGCTTAAACTTTAGAACGGGTTTACCGATTGCATTCACTCGGGTCTTCCGTGTGCTCAATGCTCGTTGCGAATAGGGTGGTATAATCCGCGTACCTTAAATTGGCAATCTTCAAGCCACCGATTGCAACCATTTAAACCTTTAGCTCGCTGGCTAATGCAGTTTTACTCGCGAATAGATCATCTAATCCCCTTAAGATGGAAGTATCTGGAAAATACGTCGTCTGTCATTACCGATGCTGTTCCATCTTCATATAAGCGTCTAAGTAGAATGCAGGAGATGTTGGTCCACTTACACTCTTTTTAACCTAAGATGAGTCCTGTGACAGCTCATATAAACACGCGTATTACTGTAATACTACTACACTAAACTTGTTTCTTTAACATTACATGTAAAATACACTGGTACCCACCCAGCTACCCCGTCAGGAACTTAAATAATTAATCCCCTATTTTTAAATAGTTCGCATGTGAGTATAGTAATTAAATTTTCTAATGATTGAAATTTCGAAATACCTTAATAATTATTTTCTAGTGTAACATAACCTACATTTCTGGTACAGTTTCGTTTTTGTCGGGGTTGCAATTCAAACCTAACCTAACCACCTAACCTACATTTGTGACACAGATTCGTTTCTTTTATTGTCGCAGTTCTAACTAACTTTTTTTTTAGCGGTGAGGATACGCATTTACGCGTACCCTCCGGTCTAGGAACGACCATATTGGAGGGTTATGTGGGACTCACAACCCCCTACCCTTCAGAGCGAAGGGGAAGGGGGAAGCCTACCCACTAAAATCTCACCGGTGTAAAACCTCCATAGGCTGTTAACGGGGGCACCGTGGGCTAATGACTATACACCACTGGGTACCCCCCAGCCGCCCCAGCCTATTGCTGAGGCACCTGCACCAAAGGAGGGAGTGTTTAGTTAACACGCCGAACCCTCCCCCAGACATGTAGGACCTTTGTGTGGGACCCTATCCCCACGGTACTACTAGGGGTTCAGGCGGGCGGCAAACTGCCTTCGCCCCACACATCTACGCCGTAGCGGGTTCGCATCCACGTCCTCCTCGCGCTCCCGCTCCGCCGCCTCCTTCTGTGAGACAGTGCTCTCGCAGAAGGAGACGACCGCCAACCACGATCTCTCACTCTCACTGCTCAGCATGGCCGACCCACTTCGTGCACACCTTGGCCGGTGTACTGGGCCGTGTCATCCGCATCGCCGCACTCATGGCAAACCGGACTGGGCTCTCTCTTAATCTTGTGCAGGTAATGACCGAAGCACCCGTGCCCGATCATCACCTGCACAAGACGGTACGTGGCGGTACCGTACCTCCTCTCCAACCAGTGGTCCAGCGACGGGAGGAGTGCCCCTATGGTAGGGAGTCCTCCAGGTCACTTTGTTACCGGTCCCGCAGGCGCCGCTCCGTCATTCGACGGCCCCCTCCACCGTCTCTGAGTCCGCGCGGTCTCTCCTCGCCCAGAACCCCGCCCTCCTCCGGTATGTCTCGGCCTGCACCTGAGCATCTAGCTCCCACGGCGGGGAGCAGACGAAGACACACGCGGCCGCATGTGCCACCGTCATATAGGCCCTCACTATTCGGAGGGCCACCACTCTTTGGGGCCTCCTTAGGAGCGCCTTATTCTTGGCCGACAACGTGTCGGCCCAGATTGGCGCTCCGTATAGCGCCATGCTACGCACTACGCCTGCAAACAGGCGTCGGCATGGCGCTTGAGGCCGCCCCACGTTCGGCAACCTCCAGAGCCAGTTGTCGGATGCGGCCGACAACCAGGTCTGTCACCAACGACGCCCTCCGGTGGGCCTCCTCCAGCTCACGTCCCCGCACGGCCACCATTGTATCGTCGGTATAGCAAAGGGTGGCCATGCGGGGAAGGAGAGCTCCGCGGATCACCCAGTCGTAACCTATTGTAGGGGTCCTAATACGGACCCCTGGGGAACACCGCACGACATCGGGTGAGCGATCCGCAGACCTCCACGATCGTAGAGCACCCTGTCGGTTAGGTAGTGCTCCACAATCCGCCGCAAATACCCGGGCACCCTGTGGAAGCGGAGGGCCTCACTGATGACCGGGAAGGGTAGGGAGCCGAACGCGTTGGCGATGTCAAACGTCACCGCCACGACTCCCTCACCCTTCTCCTCCGCGTTCCCACAAAAGTTCCGGAGGGACGAAAGCGCGTCCATAGTGGAACGTTCCTCCCGGAACCCGAACTGCTGGTCGGAGATGTTGGGCCCCACGTCCTCCAGATGTTCGACGATCCGACGGGACAAGATGCGCTCTAGCTCTCAGTTCTAGCCTAATCTAACCTACTTAACTGGTAGCAGTTCGTTAGTAACGTACTAACGTATGTTATGCTAATGTACTACTAATGTTACTAATGAATTCGGCGGAAGTTATTTTCTGCTACATAAAATTCTGCGAAATTTAAGTCGGCGATATTTGTATTGTGCTATTCATAATTCTGCCAAATTTAATGTTAAGTAGGTCTACCAGAATCCCATGAAAAATATAAAAGTAAAAATAAATCGATTTACATATGGCAATTAATTAATTAATTAATTCAACCTTGCCACAAAATTTCAAACGTTATTCTATTACGATAAATGCTATGCGCCGATTTGTATAAAGACACATGTGAGCGTTTTCCAAAAAAAGTATACCCTCCACTTTTAGGCAGTCCCCTGTGTTTGAAGTCTAATAAAATAGTAGATTGTTCAACAAGGGACTAAAACAAGCCATAATGACACGAGCGAGATGTTTAGCCACGCGAGCGAGCTTGCGAGCGAGGGTGGCTGTAGTTCGAGTGTCTTGCGTTAAACACTGTACTTTTCACTTTGAATGCGAGGAAAAAAACTACGTTCTAAACAAAATTACAACATTTATTATAAAAAAGTTTCTAACAATTAAAACTAACATTAGGTATCTTATTATTACTATCGTTAATCTAACATTAATGATGTTATTTGTTTCCCACATTTCCAATCAATAAAAGTTTGGTATGTTTTTGAATAAATGCCACTAGATTTTGGCGGCAAAAGATTTTTCATCACACTTGCTCGTAAATGGTGTTATTCCATGCCTGTATACAGAAGGACAATGGCCTAAATTGTTCCGAGAATTATGGCGAGTTTGTCATCCCATGACTGAGTAATGATTTTTAAAATTTGCAACTCTTTCGTACATCATTTCTGACTAAGGAGGTTTAATTTTCAGCCAAAAATTAAATCGGTTTCTAATTTCATCTTTAAAAATTAGCTATAGACTAACTTACATTACACCAAACCGCTTCATTAAACTTCATTATTTTTATACCTATTTCAAGTTTATATCAACATTTATCATCAATTTTAGTAATTATACATTTTTATCAAATTGGCTAAATCTGGCTCGAACCCAGGTCGAAACTAAACGCAGTTATTATCTGTGGTCACAAAAAAAATATCGTTTCCATTTACGTTCCCGTTCGTCAAAAGTTATTTCTTTATATTTTGCAGAGTTAAAGTGTTTTCTCTTTGTTTTTTTTCCTCGCAAATGTGATGAAAACCATTGTGTGTATCACAGGCAGTAAGGGGATTACTAACTCGAGTCATTAAAAGCCCTCCGCCTTCGGCGTCGGGCTTCTAACACTCTCGTTAGTAATTCCCTTCATACTACCCTTGATGCACAATGTACTATTGTATCACCTCTTTTGCTTTCTTCTCCATTCTGGAGTTAGGCGTTAATTCTTCTTCACTGGATGATGATGATGACATTTCTGGTCCGTAATTTCTAAAGTTGCACAATGAATTGGTGACGCTCAATACAAGTTATGAACATCTATTCAAAATACAAATAGGAAAAAAAAGTTCCGCGTTTTTTTGTAAAGTGATGTTTTAAATGCTTGCATATTTAGCCAACAGATTCAAACTTGGAAACCATTTTAAAAGTAATTGGACCACGCATAATAAAAGAGTTCGGCCTTACTATGATTAAATAGATTCATATTCGTAATAATTAATCGTCCTTCACGAAATTTAATCCTTTTTTTAAATATATTTGCACAGTTGTCATTTTGAGGTTATTTCGACACCCAAAAATATGGTCCATACACAATCACTGAAAATTGCGATAATCCTCCATTCACAAACACCGTGATTGGTTGTTTAGGGGTTTCCAAAGTAAATTTAAAAAAAAATACTTTTATCCCTAGAGATTAATAAGGAGCTTTAGTCCCGATTCGCAGAGATTTAAGTAGCATTTTAAGAGCATGAGAAGTGAAAAATACATTTAAAATAAGCTAGTAGTTCAAAAACCGTCGATTAAGATTACGTGTTTGTTTTGTTTTTAGAAGATGAACAATATTATAATGTAACGTTATTTACATTTGATAACAAACGAAGGTATATGTTTTCGTCAGAATATAATTTCGAATATGAAGTGGGAAGAGAACGAACGCCACGACAGTTTTGCGGCATTTTGTCCCTTAACCTACAGGCTGACTGGCAAAGTCGTAAAACTGTCGACAAAATCGTAAAAATAATATTATGTAAATAAGTGTATAAGTGATAATCTATTATGGGTTCGAAACAAATGTACAAAATTGTATAGTATGTATGTATAGTTCGTTCCTTCAAATAGCAACCGTTTGAAGTCGGCGACACCGGTTTTATTTTGAATAAGTACTTAAGTGGCTGTGAGGCGAAACTCAAATCGCGTAGCTGACAAATTTCAGAGCTATAATAGATCTACCATGGATTTACACCGAGGTACTACGAACTAACTGAGGTTTTAGTCGAAGATAAGGGGGAAATATATACCCCCATCAGTTAAGTTCTATGTTATCTAGCATAATATTTAATATGATTATTACTTAACTGATGGGAGTACGAGTATATATTTCCAATAACGAGATTACAAAACTTCGACCTTGATATCATTAATTCATTAGACAGCCTTAAGATTAAAGTAGATTGTTCCACGCACTAATCTATCGTCACTTCCTGTGGTAAAACTATTAAGTACCGTTACATCTGTTAATTCGGCTTTGTTGTTCACTAGTATATAATCATATTCACTTTTATTTATGCCATTCGGCTGCCTCCATGTCCATTTATGTTGCGGCCATTTCTCAAGGAATGTATGCATGGCATATAATTGTTTTTGCTGCATAAAATTTAGGAGTGATTGTCCTCGTGCGTTTCTGGTGCCGAACCCGAACGCACCAACACGCTTGTTTCGTTTTCAGCTTGTCTGTTTCCGAGTCGGGCATTAAAGTCTCCCATTACGATAGTATGCCTAGTGTTAGTGCTACTCATTGCTCTGGCTATGTCATCTTAGAACTTTTCGATATTTTCGTCAGCATGATTTGTGGTATGTACATAGACTTGCACAATCCTGAGTTTATACATTTTATTGAGTTTCAGAGTGGCGTACGGTCTGAGATGCAATTAAATTTAACTACATGATTTTTGAGGTTTTAGTGGGTAAAGAAACCGAGTCCTCCTATTTCAGGTCTTGGCCCTTCTATGGAGTACATCAGGTGTCCAGTATTCAGTGAAACAAAATGCTCGCCGTTGCGTCGGACTCCGCACAGTCATTTTCATCATGTTTCTCCATTCGATATACTTAAGTCTTTTAAAATGACAAAAATAAAAAAAACGGAAGACTTATGGGGCGTGTCAGTTAAGGTACTTGAAACCATTCTCGAGGTCGTTGCTCCCACCCTAGCTCGTATTTTTAATAGTTGTATCGACAGTGGCATTTTCCCAGTTTTAATGAAATTTAGTAAGGTGGTTCCTATTTTTAAATCAGGTCATAGAAATAATCCTTCTGATTATCGTCCAGTATCTATCCTTCCTGCGTTCAGCAAAATATTTGAAAAAATAATGCTAACACAATTGACTTCTCACTTTAATACTAATAAAATTTTACACGATCAACAATTCGGCTTTATGAAAAGTAGGTCTACAACTGACGCGGGCGCAAGTTTGATCAAATTTATTTTACAGGCTTGGGAAGAGTCGCAGGACGCCATTTGAGTCTTCTGCGACCTTTCTAAAGCTTTTGATTGTGTAGATCATGGCACTTTAATATGTAAACTTGGTTTCTATGGCATTAGAGGAAATGCATTAGATCTCATTAAGTCATATTTAACACAGAGAAATCAAAAGGTAGCGATAAATGGAGCCGTTTCGTCAGAGATAGAGAATTAGAGATAGATATGGGCGTACCTCAAGGTTCTATTTTGGGCCCATTAATGTTCCTTGTTTATGTAAATGATCTGCCGTATATGGTAAGCAGAAGGTCAGGCATTGTAATGTTCGCTGATGACACTTCTCTACTATTCAAGGTAAATAGGAAAGATACTGACTGAACTCATTGAACCAAACAATACCCTCTCCATGATATCTGACTGGTTTACTGCCAATAACTTAATGTTAAATCCAAATAAAACTAAATGTATAAAATTCTCATCAGCAAATTCATCAAATATAAACTTAGCCTCGAATATTAAACTTAATGGTGAAACCATAGACTTTGTAAAAACAACTGTTTTTCTAGGTATTACATTAGACTCTAAATTGCAGTGGGGTCCCACATAACTGCGTTAGCAAGTAGGTTGAGCTCCGCTGCTTTTGCAGTCAGGAGAATAAGGCAGCTTACCAATGTAGCGACGGCACGGTTGGTCTACTTCGCTTACTTTAACAGTATAATTACGTACGGTCTTATTTTGTGGGGATCGGCTGCGAATATCGGTACAGTGTTTATTTAGCAAAAAAGGGCTATTAGAGCTATTTATAACTTGGGGTCGCGTGTGTCATTGAGGGAATTCTTCAAGAAAATAGATATTCTAACACTGCCGTCGCTATATGTATTTGAAATAATCATCTTTGTTAGGAAGAATCTACATAATTTCCCAACGAACATTGATAAGCCAAAAGCAACCAGGAGCACAGGAAAGCTCAAAACCACATTTTATAGACTGGCCAAAACTTCAAAATCATTCTTAGGAAATTGTATAAAATTCTACAATAAAATTCCAAAAAGTATTACTGAACTTACTGACTAAATTTAAATCTGTCGTAAAACAAAAACTAATTTCCCGAGCATATTATAAAGTAAACGATTATATCATGGATTATGTTTGACGGTGAGTCATCCGTCCTGCATGAGTAATCTACGCATAAATTTACCTACGCTTAAAAAAGGTGCACCTACTGAACAAAAATACTGTGATATTGTAAACTATCTATAATTATTATGTAATGATGTAAACCTTTGTCTTGAAAAAAATATACCTTGCCGAGTTTCTTACGCCGGTTCTTCTCGGGGCAAAGGTTTTATTTTTCGAACCGGTGGTAATGCTTTTTGACATTCATAGGTGCATTATATTATGCCTAAATTGAAGAATAAAGAACTTTGACTTTGACTTTGACTTTTTTTAGTCCCAATACATCCTAGTTTATTCGGTCTAGTTCATATTCTAATTCCGCGAGTCTGTCATCAGACGACAGCGACTGGATATTCTAGGTCAGAGTGATTTACAACAGGGATTGCTTGTCGCACCCCTGCCCATATCACCCGGCCACTGCTCGGACCGGGGAGAGATGAAGCGCTGGGAACTTACGGTCGATAGTAGTGTTTGTCTGTCATGTTTGATGTGGAGGGGGATTAGCAATAATCACCACGCCTGCCACGACGGGTTGGTGATCGCGGTACTGCGGCCGGTCATGATGGTCTCCATTGTCGCCCGCAGGTTTTCTGTCTCGACGGCCTTGATCCCTGTCAGTCGTGATCTGTACGCAAGACGCTAGCAGGCCGCTTCCCTCTGCCAAGGCTAACATTTATTTACTGGCGGTGTTACCTAGCCATGACATAGAGCTTTCATTGGGTTTATGTGGTATTTCATGGGGATGCCTACGCCACTAAACGTCCCGCCACGCCCTCCGGCCCTACCGCCTCGGTCCGGGACTGCGTATTAGGGGGTTTAATCCCGTATTCGCAGCTATCCTATATACTATATAGGACATGTCACCATACGCCGCCTGTGACCCGGTAGGTAGCTGAGGCTCGCCCCTACAACGTATATAATATCTAGCATATATTTGTTATCATGAGTACTTAACTGATGGGGGTATATATTTCTAATACGGTACCTTAGACTAAATCTCAGTCAGTTCGTAGTACCTCGGTGCAAATCCATGATAGATCTATAACTCTCAGCTCTCAGCCTCTCAGCATTTGAGCTTCGCCTCAAAATCCTTTTAAGTGCCAATTCAAAATAAAAGCGGTGTCGGCGACTTCAAAGGGTTTCTATTTGAACGAACGAACTATGCATACATCCTAAAAAGATATGTATATTTGTTTGTAAGCCCTAACAGATTATCACATATTGCAGTTTCAATAATATTGCGTAAATACGTGTCGCCATTTGTTGAAGTCATTTAAAAATTTAAAAGGGTTACATGTAGTCTCAGCCTTATGGGTTCGGTTTTACGACTTTGCCAGTCACGGCACAAAATGTCGCAAAACTGTCGTGACGTTCTCTTCCCACTTCAAATACGAAATTATATTTTAACGAAAACATTAACCCACGTTTGTTATTAAATGTAAATAACGTTACATTATAATATTGATCATCTTTTGGAAACAAATAAATGATGAATATCTTACTTGATCAATAGATAAATGTCTCAAACCTGACGTAAGAAATCTTGACGGCGGGGCACGACTCAAAACACGTTAGCTTTATTCGACCGTTTTTGAACTACTAGCTTATTTTAAATGACGATCAGTCGAATTAAAGTATGATGTTGTCATTTCAAAAGCTGAAATAGCTCTTGTACCTTTTCATCTAGTTATTTTAGCCGTGATAAACCCGACATGTCCGATCGGTACCACATTTATGATATTGGTTTTAAATCAAATTGTACTTAAGTAAGCATAGATAGGACTAAAATTATAAATTAGTGGAGCCGATGCATGACTCAGAAAGTATTTTAAAACCAAAAAACTCATGCTAACCTAGTACAAAACGTTTTCAGAACCCTGTACACATTGGGCCAATGCGTTGGGCCAGTATCCTGGGCCAACCATCGGATCCCCAATTCCCAATTCCCCATTCTGCGTTGGCGCTTTGATTAAGCCGGTTGTGGAAATTTTTTCAGCCGCGGCAATTTATTTATACAGTACTTTTAAGTATCACCTAAAAGTGCGGCAAAATAAAGTGAAATGAATAAAAAGAAATGGTGCATAACATGGTTGATGTTAACTATTCACCGGAGCAGGACGAGGCAAATGTCTTAGTAGGATTAATTTTAGGAAAGTTCATTTCGGTACATTTCTATAAATTATAAAAACTCCTTTATGGTGCACTGCATGGTAACAATTTCACTCATGCGTACGTGCATTTGTATTTAAAGTTGTGCTAGGAGATTTTCTCCCTTGCATTTTTGCGATTATCTCATTATAAGTTTTTTTCTAATCTAATCTAAACTAATAAAACTATCTATTTAGGTGTATAATAAAAAGGGTTTTTTCTAATAGAAAATCCAGGTTTTAAATACGGTGTAATCGTCCCTCCAAAGAGCTCGATGTTGAACCATCATTTACCTATTCTATTTCTATACAAGAAATACCAAGCAATGCATTTTTTAGGTTTTACGTTTGGAAATATTTTATATTTTCCACGGAAAAATGGGCTTTAATTAATTAAACACGTTAGTATTACAGTTAAATTTAGATATCGATGTTGTCTCCTCGAAATCGCGATTCGCACATGGTCCGTTTGGTAACGGTAATTTCAGACTTAAAAAAGTTTTCTTCCTACCTTATATGGTTTTTTGATTCCTGGTAACTCTATAACCATAGATAAAATAATTTTAAACCCTAATTTTAAACTTTACTATATGTATTTAGTCGGGTTAAGGGGGTATTACATTATCCTTAATTTAGTCGTCCAAGGCCGCGCCCGCTGCGCGTGCTTTGATTTTTTAAGCATCTAACATGTTTTTGGAACAGAAAAGGGGCGTGGGCAAAATATTTTTTTGTTTGAAAACAAATAAACATGTTTGCGTCACGGATTAAAAAACATTCCCTGCGTTCGTCTGCGGGGGACAGGGATCATGTTTTGAGTTTTGAAAGTTTTTAGTTTGTGTGAAGAACTGTCAAATAGGGAATTAATTATTTAATTTATAATTATTTGCAATAGAGTGGAATAAAGACAAGACGCTGTATTTTATTTTATTGGTAAAGGAGCGGCTCATAATATGACAAATTTTACTGGGATGACAGGTGTGAAAAGAAACGTAAAATGTTATTAATATGACAAACGATACATTGTTCACTCCAAAGTCGCAATGGTACAGTGGTACCTAAACATGTTTTGTTAGTTTATTGGCGCAGCCGACAGGCCTCTGGCTTACAAGGGAGGGGATAGTTTGGAAGCTCCTGATCACACTACACTAAATTTTATCACTAAATCAGTTTGTTACGGCGTCGGACGTGCGATGGCTGGCGTGGATGGATGGTATACTGTCGATACAACAAAAATCGGCCTTGGAGTAGCCTTGGCTGTTGCAAGATTTGAAGTAAAAAAGAAAAGGACATGAATCAAGGAATATTAATAGCAGCGAAATAAATTGATGAAATTAAGTATGAACATCGCTACGCTTGGAACGCTTTGGTTTTGGTCGCTTATGGTGCTCACTTTGTGACACTAATAGGTACTTCCTTCTGCAGTCCCACACGCGTAACGACTGGCTTTTCTAAATATTATTACACCTTCCTAACTCCTTCCCTTACTAGAATGCTAACTCGGTTAGGACGGCAGAAGCTGTCTTTGCTTCCTAGTTAGGATACTAGTCAGGATGCGCACTTGCGAAATGTTATTACACCTTCCTAAATTAGAATCCGAACTCATTTAGGATGCTACGTTTAGGATAATGTAATACCCCTTTATTGCGATCGCTGCGGCATGCTGAGTGTGTCAGGTTCTAAGCTTATCAAAGTTTGTGTCAATTTTGTGCAACGATTTATGCTGTTCGAAAGGAGAGTTATTAAAATGTTATTTCTATCAAATCAAACTGTGTTTTATGAATTACATTGTATGTATTAAAATTTAAAATTTGCTATTTGTTTTGTATTTATTTTAAGATATTTAATTCTACTTCACCGAAATCGTAACGTCCGTTTGTTAGCATTTTATAGTGTTTTATATAAGCCGGACTGGAATATGTTAACAAACGGATACGTAGAGCCGCATACATATTGAGTATTGCTATTGGTTGTACCGTGATTTTGTCCGTATTAATATTGTTTCAAGGGCCTTAAAGAACTTTAATCTTCTGCATTATTATTTATTATTCATTTTCCGTATATAGCTCCTTAGACGGTAGAAATTCATCAGTTGGAACGGCTGATTTCATTTACCTGACCGACTTCAAAAAAAGGAGGTTCTCAGTTCGACCCGTATGTATGTATGTTTGTCCGCGATTATCTCTCGTTTGGCTGAACCTATTTAAAAGCGGTTTTCAGAAAAGTATTTGTTACATTCTGGAGAAGGTTTTGTATACATACAACAAATGGATATGGAAGTATATAAAACTGTTTGTGGTGAGCTTGAAATGTCCCATACTTTATTATGCATTAAGAAGTTAGACTACATAACAGCATATTGCACTAAGTAAGTACCGACACGAGTCTCCATTTAAACACGTGTAGATATGTGTGTAGAATTTTGTATGACTTTCTTTTCTGAGAAACCGTGAAAATTGGCATGTAGGCTACTTTTCAGAAATAAAATGTATAGCTTTCAGCGATTCTGGAAAACTACCCATAGGGGGGGATAAAAGAGGAGTGTAGAAATGTATATGAGAGTTTCGACATTTTTGTAGTTACTTTAAAATTTGTACTACTACTCATTATATAAAAATTACTTTTGGCGATTTTGAACAAAATATTCCGAAGAGGTTGAAATGGGGGTATATCGAATTTAAATAAAGTAATAGCTATGAGTAATGATAATAGCTGTAATGTACTGGGAGTAAGTTTTTTTGATCACCTGGCATGGTCCGAGGTATTCTGAATGCAGTTGGTTAGGGTAGGGTTTTTTTTTACCATTTAGAATCCGAATAGGCTTGGTTAAGTTTTTTTTCAACCACCCAATACCGCAAATTAAACATGTAAAAATTAAATATACTAATGTATTCTTTATTACCTATTAAAGCCTGCTTGCGCTCATTGATCAAAGACCTTCGTCCTTCTTGCTATGTTTGCGATATTGTCAGTTAAGATAAAAAAATGCAACCAGTTTTGTTTTCTTGTATCGTAAAAACCACAAGCGTCAAATTTGGTATGATTATATGTACCTACATAGTTCCAACCCTAAAAAACTACAAATACTGAAAACCGGTCGAGTGCGAGTCCGACTCACGCCGCGAAGGTATTTTTATCACCTACAATTTCGGCCAAACCTATTGTGTGCGCCGGATGTACCTATTTACATGCTATCCTACCTACATATAGGTATTATCAATGTGAAAGTTATGCGAGCGTGAGTTTGTTACTTCTTCGCTAAACCGGATGGACGAATTTGGTTGTATTCAATTTGGAATAGAGTTTGCTTGTACACTGGTTTAACATATAGGCTACTCAGTACTCAGGAAAATCAGTGTTCCCGTGGGATGGCAAAATTATTAATTCTATGCGGACGAAGTTGCAGGCAGGCTAGTAAGTAATAAATTCAAATATAAGTAAAGGTTTGGACTCATACCACTACCAATTTACCTAAAATATTTTTTATTGAAAAACTTTTGCTCAAGATTGGAAATTCATGTTTTTTTTTAGCAGATTTTATTTAATAATAAGTAAACATTGACTTCAAGTATGTTTTTTATTTACTACGTGACTAATCGTTACCAAATGGACCAAGTAAACCGATCTTCACTCTACTAAATACCATTTTTGCTTACAATAATGCTTGTCTCTTTACAGAATGGCAAAATATAATATTTATTTACTTTAAGAATTAGGCGTAAAACTAGCCAAAATAAAAAAAAATACAATTCTCGAAATACTGTATTTGCTGTCGAATAACAATTAATTGAAAGACGCCAACGTGTGAACACTGTTTGCGGAGCTCACTATTATCATTTGATGTATGCACAAAAAACCAACACCATTCGGTTGGCCGGCCAGCGTTGCCAGCGGTCGCCATGTCACCAACTAAGAACAAGCTAAGTAGTCTCTGCACGTTGGTCTAATACTGTGGCCCTTTGTGTACAGGGCCCATTATGGAAATTTCCAATAATTTGTATTAAAATCTTCACATCACTGCCTCAATAAAACCAAGAATTCAAATCAGTAAAAAATGAAAACCTGTTGTCAATTTTTCCGCCAGAGTTCGCTACGCTGCGTCTTTGTGACGTCACTCTATTGATTGAAAGTAGATCGTCTTTTGGAGACGCCATCTTAAAAATAAAGTGATATAAGTTTTGGTAGGGTAGAATATATAAAAAATCTAAAGTAATCTCCTATTAGACATTAGCATTCGAGCTTAGATATTAATTATACTGTGATATCAGGTATAACGGACCAAGGTACGGGTTTATTTTTCCTTTGTTGTTAATTTATTTTTTAAATCAGTTTGTTTTTTACCGTTCTTCTGCTTCGATCTCGTCTAGTACCGTTACTACGAACTAGATTCTTTGTGTTCACAAATAAGAATATCTTTTTGGGGTTAGGTTATAAAAGAAGTCTAAAATTCCATGTAACAAAAATAAAAAGTGATCGATCCAGCATTCGTTGTGCGGATGTAACACGTCAATAAAGACCTCGAAGGGCAGGGCTCCCATTAAACTGTCCTCTTAGTGGCGTGAAAGTGCATTCATTCCCCGTGATCAGTGGCTATTATAGTGCGGTGTCCAGTTTGTGGTGATCTGAAGTAGTGTAGCGTTAAATTTGTACATTGTAGTAGTAATAGTTTGTATAGTCTGTTGATTTGGGGCGGACGGTTTACTTTTGTAGCAGTGTACAGCGTTGCCGTAGTAGTGTACAGCGTTGCGTTGATTGCAGTGTACAGCGTTGCGTTGATTGCAGTTGGTGGTCAGTCGCGAGGGTGACCTCCTGATGGTGTGTACATCGCAGTATGTCTGCACTCTCGACGCCGGGCGGCGGAGGCAATTCGGCGCAGAGCAAGCCGACGTCCGGCAAGCAAAAGTATCAAAAGTTGGACATTAATAGCTTGTACTGCACTAACAAAGTAAGTACTCTACCAGTTCCGCCACTATCAAATTCTACACAACCATCTGAAATCTCTGAAAAAGTGTGAAAATCCTTGTGAACATTGAAATTATTCTATGCAATGCCAGCTTTGTCATCTGTTTATTGGATAGCAAGCAAAATGTGTTGTTCTGCGTACCTCAATTTTATTTATAGTAATTTTAAGGCTTGTTATGAATCCAGTAAGTGTTATTTTTTTATATCATTTATGGTGTAATACGGTCTATGCATCTGTCTATACTAGGACACACACTAAAGCAATAAAAAAAATATATGTGACCTGATCTGTGTTGAGCACATATGTGACTTTGTTAGATTGTCACAATAGTACAAATGTTTTTACACATTGTTAATGTCACACCAAGGGAAAACTAGCAAAATAGATGAAAGAGTAGTAGAATCTAAGTTGCTTGTGAGTGCTAGTATGATGTATGACTGCATATTAACTTGCCTCATTTTGTGTAGGATATTTTACCACCTCATTCAAAGAAACTCTTTTCGCCTTGTTTTAAAATTTGGTCCTACCCAACATTAAACCCAATTGTGTTTTTGTGAAACCGATGGAGCTAATATTCATCATCATCATTATCTACCTCTACTGGTTCATTCCTGGACAAAAGCCTTTGTATGGAGCTAATAATTACCTACCTCTTAGTTTTTAAGTACAGCTTCAAAATTATGGGATCTTTTTGACATTTAATTGCAATTCTAAAAAAAGGAAGCTTAAATACCTGTTTGTGTTTTCGTTTTTTAATCTAATTGTATATGCAAATAAGCAAAATGGGATTGTGTTTAACCTTATAGCATGGATACCTTGCACTTCAAAAATATGTGCAGTGCTTTGTTCAAATAAACCAACATAATATATTAATCTTCTAGGCAGCTGAATAAAATCTAAAGGATTATCTTATAATTTTTCCTTTGCTTTATGGGTTAACTATGAGCAGAACTAAACACAAATTATATACAATATAATTCTAGGGACTAAATCTAGATGATGTACCTGGCCTTTCTAAATATTAAATAAAGTAAAAGGATGTGATGGTGATACTTTCTTCTATGGATTCTGTTGAATTTACTATTATGTATATTCATATGTAGAAAAAAGTTTTAAAAATTGTGAGTTTTGGTTTGACATATAATTCAAAATATCACTTTGTAGGTCTTACCTAATCATATGTACCACTTTTTTTTTTAACCAATGTATCCAGGACAAATATTTGAGGACCTTTTTTTGTATAGAATTAGAATTATTTCCAGCATAGCTAAACTGTAATTCTATGGAACTTGCTAACTATGTAAACAAACAATATATTGAAATTGACATCTAATGTCAATTTTAGTATGGCGCCTTGTTTACATAGTTAGCAAGTTCCATAGAATTACAGTTTAGGGTTAAATGAAGTTGCACAATACATGTTCAAAGGACAGGGTGGAAGTCAATAAACTAAGAGGCATTGCTTGATTAGTTCCCTATTTGCTTGGCTCTTGTTTTCTAGGATTCTTGTTTCATCGCATTATTGTTTAGCCGAAATATTGTTTCACGGGATTGTACAATTTCAGAAAATGAAATAACATAACACTATGTCAATATGCTTTGCTTATGTATTTAAATAATAGCAAAGAATATTTTACAATTAATTTAAATTTATTATAATAAATGACAATAGAGCATACTATAATATATTCTGAGAATGATTAGAATGTTCTTATGATCTTTTTCTTGTAGGTTTACTTTTACTAAGTACATATTTGTTGACTAACAAAATGTTTGTTTTGGTTTTGGTAAGAAAATATTGTAAACAGGAACTCTGTGAAGTTTTATCCTGTTTTAATACTTAGTTTTTTATTTTTGTACTAGAGCCCGTTGTTGGATCAGTAACACATAAATAGCATAAGAATAAACAATAACTACATGTAGAAGAGAAACTCCTTTACCCAGGCCCAATATTCCGCGATTTAAATAACTACTTCTCTATGCTACGCCCCTCTGTCTTCCGCGCACAAAGTTAGGATGATAGCAGATGCGAAGTCCTTGTGCGACGCGCAAAACGCAGGACGGCACGATTTTGCTTAATGGCGGCGTGAAGCTGCCGAAGTGTGTCATCAAAAACTGCCATTTGCCAAAACAAAACCATAACGAATCAAAAAAAAAATTTGGCGTGCCTTACCACTGATAAGTTTATTTATAAATGATAACACGCGAAAAGGTGTATGAATGTATTAAAACCATTTAATTTTCAATAAATATTATAAATGATTAACAACTATTGTCAAGTATACCATTGAGTATTCCATGTCGTTCTCTCACCCGCGTTAGAAAGAAACAAGCAAAAGGACAAGAACATAGTCAGAAAACGAAACAATAGCTCTTTTTAGGGTTCCAATACGGCAAAAACGGAACCCTTATAATGGCTGTTTTTGTAGCTTTCCCGTACAGTCGCCATCAGATATATCGGAGCGGCCGAGGTACTCAAATATTTCTGAGCAGCAATAAATTTCAATGAATTCTTTACGGTAAATAAGGTCAATAACATCTGAACATCCAATTCGCCATATATATTATGAGCAGTGGTTTTTCAATTAAATCTGAACACACAACGAGACAATAATATCTGAAAGCACAACTCGTCAAAGTTATCTGCACAGACAGGGTGATCATAAATATCTGAACATTCAGGGAAAATATACCTTAAATCACTTAGTATACAGTTTAAAATTCTTTAACGTACTACGCTGGAATACATTTTCTACACAACCACCATTCGGTTTTATCAATGTGTCTCTTCTCTTGTAACAAGACCGTGAAGTTGCTTTTCGCAGATTTATATTTTGTATACCTACTTATTTTGTAAAAGGAAAATTCATTACATCTGTACGATTACATTTAAACTGTATGCCTAGTGATAGTGCTTTAAGATATATTTTCCTTAAATGTTCAGATATTTATGATCATCCTGTCTGTGCAGATAACTTTGACGAGTTGTGCTTTCAGATATTATTGTCTCGTTGTGTGTTCAGATTTAATTGAAAAACCACTGCTCATATATTTGTGGCGAATTGGATGTTCAGATGTTATTGACCTTATTTACCGTAAAGAATTTATTGAAATTTATTGCTGCTCAGAAATATTTGAGTACCTCGGCCGCTCCGATATATCTGATGGCGACTGTGCGTGAGATAAGGAGAGAGAATAGAGAATAAATAAATAGTTACTTATAATATTATTCTTAGATATTTATTACTTTTTCTGTAAGTTAAGTTTTTTACAATAAATATTTAAATATAAAAGTAAAATAACAATACTAATACAAAAAATAAACATTATAAAAAACCTAACCTACGAGTGCCGCCGGCAGCGGGGCAGGGCTCAAGCTACCGGTGGTTAGGGCTGCAGAGAGAGGAACCTCCTCACAATGCGTGCCGTGTCGAGGAGTACTGCCTTCTGTATCTGGCCCTTGACCCAGCCATCTAGCGAGAGTCTCTTAAGGTGTTGGTCAAAACTCTTCGCTATAAGACCGTTTGCCGAAACAACTATCGGGACAATGTTCGTTGAATCAACATCCCACATGGCGGTCACCTCGTGAGCCAAGTCAAGGTACTTGCTGAGCTTGTCCTTCTCAGCCTTCACGAGGTTCTCGTCATGCGGGATAATATTATTATTATTTGTATGTCTTTACCAATCACGGGACTATGGGAGTCCCGGACCTTTGGAAGGCGTACATGGAGCCGAAGCCAACACGCAGAGGCCCTTTAGACAAGTTTAATTTAGTAAAGTTATGGGACACCAACCGGCGATTGTCCCTGAGTTCAAACTAAAGAAGTATGCTCCCACGGACAACCACCGGTCAGTGTAAAGACTATTTAAGAAGGATGGGAATACTAATAATAGGTTCTATGAATGAACTGATATATGGATTGGTGAACTAGGCTATTGATGAAACTACGGCGCCTGCCTGGCCAATGCTAATTACTTTGGTTTAAATGGCAGGCGGTGACTCGCCAACTCAATGGAATGGACCTCCCGAAATAGCCACATATATATAGCAGCAGGGAGGCAACAGTTCCAGAGGGGCTAAGGGTGGAGAGGTGCTTCTGGACTTTAAACGACCATAAGGTGCCCACTCGCCACTTATGCAACACATCCACCCTTCGAGCATATAGCTCTTGCGACTCCACTCTGACCGGCCAATAAAGGCAAGCCAGAGGTGAGGGTCTGTTCCTCGTCATTGCACACCGCAGCCGGCCGGTGAAGGCAAGCGTGAGGTGAGGAACAGGACCTACCCTCGGGAGCACTCAGGTCCGTGGTGTCGCCACTCACCACAGCTCGCCACTAGCTGCCCTGCGGCCAATATTATTATTATTTGTATAATAAAAAATATAAGATAAAAGATGTTTATTCAGTAAGTAGGCGGCTTCGCAGGAAACTCAACAGTCAGTCGTTTTTTTAAATACTACTTATGATAATATACAATTTTAAAGCTTAACCTACCATTATTTTGAAACAATGAATCTAGCATAAAATAAAAAAATAAATATATTCAAGCGTAGCTTGAGCAGGAAAATGTCTCAAAACTCAGAATTTTCATAGGGAGTAATAAGTAGTAGTAATAAAAATAAATAAATATGTATATATATATTTAAAAAAAAATATACTCTCCTATGACAGTGCAAGACAACCACCACATACAAAGTTTCGATACATTCTCCTACAGAAACCGTGTCCCCTAGAAAATATTTACATATTTTTTTTATGCCTATTTTATTATTCAGTTATTTAGGTGTTTAGTTAGGTTTAGGCCAAGCATTTTTATCTGTTAGATAGTCCTCGACCCTGTAGTAAGCCTGTAATTTAGTCATCAACGACTTTTTCAAGTAAGTTTTAAGAACTGGAAATGGTAACTTTAAAACTGCGTCAGGTAATTTATCATAGAAAATAATGCATTGCCCAACAAATGATTAATAAACCTTACGGACACGAATTTTTTTAATCGCAATTTTATTTTTATTTCTTGTATTCAAATTATGTATATCACAATTCTTAACACAAGAGTCTTGATTTTTAATGACATAAATAATATTCTCATAAATAAGTCACGCTACTGTCAAGATACAAATTTCTTTAAATACTAATCTTAAGGAATCACGAGAGTTAAGATTATACACCGTGTTTTTTTTGATTTACGATATCTTCGGCATATTACTTAGGTATATCCATAGAAACTAATTGGTAGATTAGATTTTAAATATTGCAAAAAAAAAAAAAAAACATGTTAGAACAAAATAATAAAATCTTTTATCTTTGGTCATACTAAAAGGGCCTTTAGAGTTAACTAATAATCAGTGTCAAATACGTCTATGTTGGCGTGATATACACACACAAGTAAAGATAACACTTGACAGGTACAAGATCGCTTGGCTCGGCGGTGTCTTGCTTACTGTGCAATTAGATGTGCAAGAGGTCACCGGTTCGATTCCCAGACGTGTCACTTGTACGTTTTGATTTTTGATTTTTTTTTGCGTTTTTGCTATAATTGTCTACTATTCAACAATAATGTGTGTATCGTACTTATCTTTTAGGATAGATCTGTTTTATTCTAAATGCATTCATAACGAATGGTTTATTTTAAAATGAACGAAATAATTGCGATGTTTCAAAGAATTTTATTTAAAATCTAGATGAATGGCCGCACAAAACTCAACAGTCAGTAATTTTATTACTTATCTTATTATTTATTACAATATGACAAAATTTAACCTAGCATTACTTAAAACCTGAAAAAAAACGTATCAAAACAATGAGCATAAAAACCAATAATGTGCATATCTTCAACATATTTCACAGTAAGTAATGTTTAGAAATCGTTCAAGCGGGATGGTCTGCAGACCATAAGTTATCACAAAGAACGAAATCACCTGCTGTTAAACAACAACTTTTCGAGTATGGTGATGGTGATGGACTCCTTTTTCCGCACTTAGCCCGTGTATGTCGGGCCATTGTGCGTGGTACCAGCTAGTAATCTAGCCAGCCTAACTCCGACCAGAAGCGCAGGATCCTCCTGGTGTCTCCACAGGCTTCTCGGAGTGACCTCGGTGACTTGAGGATTTCAGTCCGTTGAGCGGCTACACCTACGCATTCCAGGATTACGTGGGGGGCTGTTTCGTCGGCCGATAGGCATCCCCTGCATAGGGGGCTGTCGGTCATACCTAGAACATACAAATGTTTGTTAAGCGAGCAATGTCCAGTAATGTTAACTTTTCGAGTAATAGACTCTACAAATAAACACACGAGCACTCTTAACACAAGATTAGCAAAGCAAAGAATGATATTGTGGGTGGCCGAGGCAGAAAAAAACAAGAGCTTTGGAATAGTCAATTACATACCTCAAAAAAATATTTTCCTAACACAGCACCAAATTTGGTCAGAGTACGTATCTTTATGACTTTTCATTTAAGAATTTGAAACATTTTGATCCTGTTGAAAACTGAAAAAATAAAACTGAAAAATAAAACTGAATCTGTGAAATAAAACTAATGTAAATAATTTTCAAAATGACTACCTTCATGCTCTATACAAAGGTGTAACCTTGTGCGTATCTGACGATTTAAATTGACTTCGGTAGCACGCATGTCATCAGCTACTTCCCGAATTCTTAAGAGTAAATCTTCCCGTGTATGAATAGGTTTTGCATATACACGCTCTTTAAGAGTTCCCCAGACGTAAAAGTCCAGGGGCGTTAAATCCGGAGACCGAGGACACCAAGCAAGGGTTGGGCTACCGCGTCCAATCCACCGCCCCGTGAAATGGTTGTTTAAATATTCGCGTACGCGAAGAGCAAAATGTGCAGGTGCCCCATCATGCTGAATCCAATGTGTTCGTAGTGTTTCTAATGGTACTTCTTCGAAGTAATCCATACAATGAAGAGATTTTAAAAATTCCAAGTAATTTTCACCATTCAGTCTGCTTGGAATTTCTACAGGACCTATGAGCTGATTGTTTAAAATTCCTGCCCACATATTAACAGAAAACTCATGCTGGAAGGAAGACTCTCTGGCTAGTTTCGGGTTGTGCTCAGACCAATGATGTAAGTTTTTAGAATTAACTATTCCTGCTCTTGTAAATTGTGCCTCGTCCATCCACAATATTTTCCCGATGATTTGTGGATCTTCTGTCAAAAGTGCGTTCATTCGTTGGCAGAATGCAATCCGTGAAAAGTTGTGTGGCAAAAGGCCTTGCACTTTGCGATAATGGTATGGATGTAGACCATACCGCTTCCAAATTCTACAAACTTTATCGTGACTTACGTTGTAAATTATACGCCCTACACGTCTTGTTGACAAGGTCGGATCTTCTATTATTAAGTTCATGATCCCGTCTTTATCCTGCACTCTTAAATTAATATCTCTTTCGTGAGGAGTTTTCTGTAAGCCCAGTTCTCTAAATCGTCGGTGTAACTGTAACAATAATAATAACGGTTTGTTCAACATAAAATAAGAACTAATGAATGAAGGGATAAAGTAATCAATTAGAGATACTTACATTTATGAATGTATGAGGGTTAGGTGTCCGTCGGTCGGGATAACGCCGCCTGTATTCCCGTGCTGCTTCAGAAGCGTTGCCGTTACATAGGCCGTAAATAAAATGCATCTCAGCTTCTTCTTCAGGACGGAAATTATAACGTGGCATTTTTTATTATTATTAATATTATTATTATGATTCAATTCAATTTTATTCCTACGACAATTCCGTGACATTGTCACTTTAGATTGACGCGTATACAAACCTAACAATTCGAAACTCTTTACTCATAAGTATTAAAAGAAAATTGTTGTTATCAATTAAGAGCCTTTTACACTAGTTTAACGTGATTAACTGATTAAATTTAAAAATTAAATATCTTACAAACTTAGACTTATCGTAATTTCTTCGGAGTTGGAGATGATGGCCTTTTCCATGTCATTGACTGCAGTTTCGTTTCAGGGTTATAATGATGGCGCCATGTTTCGTCCATTGTTATAAATCGCGCCGAAAAAAGTTCCCGGTCTTGCTGTATTAGGTCCAAAGCTTCTTGACAAATCTCGGCTCTAGTTTGTTTTTGCATGTCAGTAAGCATTCTTGGT
This sequence comes from Acleris sparsana, assembly GCA_923062465.1. Lineage (NCBI taxonomy): Eukaryota > Metazoa > Arthropoda > Insecta > Lepidoptera > Tortricidae > Acleris > Acleris sparsana. The sequence goes on from OV281285.1 coordinate 23,187,501, forward strand.
ACACAACGCGCAGATACTTTTTTGGTACCCAAGCGTTCATGTAAAATATTATGCACGCTCCCCGTTGAAATCTTTACATTTTCAGCAATAAAACGAACTGTGACACGACGATCCGCCACAACTAAATTTTCGCGTTTTTCACAAGTTACTGCTGTAGTAGTTCGTCCGGAGCGGGGGTCGTCCACGTCTAAATTCGGCGTACCAACGTGCGACCTTCGAATACGGAGGAGCACGAGTAGGTAACAGGTCTTGTTGGTACTAATGTCTAAATGTATAATGGTTCAAAATGTCTCATTATCAAAATGTACAACGGGCGAAAAGCACCTAAATGTAAACATGTTATAATGAACAAAAGACTCTCTCTCTCTCGTCGGTCCCTCATGACTGAGGATCGTGGTCATCACTGGATGGCTTACACTTGGAGTGAATGATTTTCCTCCATCGAGTCCTGTCCATTGCTTCCTTTACAACCGTGCAAAACTTGGAGGAATATGTGTCCTTAACTTGATCGGTCCATCTGGTTGGGGAACGGCCACGAGCTCGTTTACCTTCTGTGTTCCCAACCACGATCAATTTTTCGAGACTTTCATCTCCTCTTCTCACTATGTGGCCGAAATACGAAAGAATTCGCTGGTGGCATACTGTGGACAGGCGTGTTTTGATTTTGAGCTGCGCGAGAATCGATATATTGGTGCGCTTGGCGGTCCAGGGTATCCTCATCATGCGCCTCCAGCACCACATTTCTAAAGCATCGATCCTCTGCCTCTCTCGAGCTCGTATCGTCCATGTTTCAACTCCATATAGAAAAATGGGGAATATCAGGGCTCGTACCAATCGGGTCTTGGTATTGACAGATATTCCCCTCTTCTTCCATATGTTGTTTAGGCGGGTCATAGCATCCTTGGTCATCCCAATAAGTCTCTTTATTTCGGGTACACAAACGGGCGAACAAAAGACAAAACAATTAAATGTCACAAAAAGAACCTAATTGTATGAGGGACAAAACGTACAAAAAGATAAATGGTCAAAATTCCAAAATACTCAATGGGTTCAAAAATCCCTTTGTCAAATTGTACAAAAGTCAAAAAGTATATTAATGTCAACATGTTTGTAAGAAAAAACGACAAAATGGTAATGGGTAATGTTGTTACAAGTGCCGGAATGTTCAATGGGTTAAAATGTACAACCGTCAAAAAGTATGTAAATGTAAACATGATATAATGAACAAATGACATAATGTTTTGATGTCATGAAACTGAGGTGTACCATTGGGAAGTACCATTGATGGTACAAATGGCACTGATTTATTTTGGATTTACGGTCGATTTTTCTAGCATGTTAGGACACTATTTACAAGCAAGTGTGATGAAAATAAATAAACAACATAATGAATTTTATTGTAAAAACATTTTGGGTAGAGCACATTTAGTTAATCGCGTTTTGTACATTTTGGCCACAGAGTATTCTGTGCTGAAAACTTCCAGTCAAATTGACACTTGAGCCCTAATGAATTCTATCGAGAAAACATTTCGACTAGAGCACATTTAGTCAATCTCGTTTTGTACATTTTGGCCACAGAGTATTCTGTCCTGAAAACTTTGAGACAAATTGACAATTTAGCCGTAATTCATTCTATGCAGTAAACATTTTGACTGAAAGAAATGTTGTCCATAGCATATTTTGCCTTTAAAATATTCAGACAACATGACCTGGTGGCACAAACATTTTGTACTTTTTGACAAAATTACATCTCAACCATTTATGCATTTTGGCATTTGTACCAACAAGACCTGTTACCGGAGCATTAGGCCCAGTGCCCCGCAAATCTAAATTGACTTGGTCCGTAGAAAAGAAAATCAAACAAGTATTTGAAATCGTTTCTCCATTTTCGCTAACGTACTCAATAGCATTGCAAAGAAATTACCTTTTTTTTAAACAAAAGCCAGTTGGTTTTTTTTCTTAGCAATCAGCTAGCTATCTAGCTGATTGCTAATTTTAACTTACTTTTCGTTGTCGTATAGACTTGAAATTTTGCATGCTAATGTGATTCCGATGACAATACATTAATATGGTACCATCGAGCTGGTATGGCATTCGAGACGGAAGGAGGCCATAAAAACTCCTCAGCGGCTTATAGTAGGTAAAATTCGTCCAAGTTTTGTTTACATAGATTTTAATTGAGTCAATCAAGGCCGTAGATATTGCGACAACGGTGACCGTTCGTAGGTACTGTGACAAAAGTGGTGGTGGAAAGAAGAATCTTCGTGATTATCGTAAACTTTTATTATACTTGAATATTATACAATGTATTGTGTTACGTACGCTAGCCTAGGGGCGACTCACAGATGGTTTTTCTAAACTATCGCTAGCTTTTCCATTACATCTCATAAATTGAATTTAAATAATTAAAAGCAATTGCGACTCTTAGTATACAACAAGTTTAATTCAATAATGTTTCTAGCTTCAAACAAGTATAAACTTATTTCAGTACATCCCTCGTACCTCTGGGAGCCAGGTTGAAACCTTACCGGCCCTAAAATCTACCTACACAGAGGAAATTACAATTACTGACAGGAACGAACAATCTTATTGATTATCGTATACCTCTTTGTACATGAATCTTATACAGTGTAGTCATGTAGTGAATTACGTACTAGGGGCGACTCACAGATTGCTTTTAAAAACAATCGGTCGCCGTTCCATTAAGTTCATCTCATAAATTGAATTTAAATAACAAAAACAATTGCGACACTTAGCCATTTTAGTACGAGGGGCGTTCAATAAAAAGTGAGAATGACATGCAAACTCTTTCAATATTAGGAAATTAAATACTGACCGGTAAAGATAATCTTTCTAGCTGATTGCTATGAAAAAAAACGAACTAGCTTTTGTTTAAAAAAAAGGTAATTTCTTTGCAATGCTATTGAGTACGTTACCGAAAATGGAGAAACGATTTCAAATACTTGTTTGATTTTCTTTTCTACGGACCAAGTCAATTTAGATTTGCGGGGCACTGGGCCTAATGCTCCTCCGTATTCGAAGGTCGGACGTTGGTACGTCGAATTTAGACGTGGACGACCCCCGCTCCGGACGAACTACTACAGCAGTAACTGAAGAAATTGTGAAAAATGCGAAAACTTACTTGTGGCGGATCGTCGTGTCACAGTTCGTTTTATTGCTGAAAATGTAAAGATTTCAACGGGGAGCGTGCATAATATTTTACATGAACGCTTGGGTACCAAAAAAGTATCTGCGCATTGTGTACCAAGAATGCTTACTGACACGCAAAAACAAACGAGAACCGAGATTTGTCAAGAAGCTTTGGACCTGATGATGAGTGGGGACGCCGCCGAGGCAGGCGGGCGGTCGAGTGGCTCTCCATTCATTCCGCCCATTTGGACCTGATACAGCAAGACCGGGAACTTTTTTCGGCGCGATTTATAACAATGGACGAAACATGGCGCCATCATTATAACCCTGAAACGAAACTGCAGTCAATGACATGGAAAAGGCCATCATCTCCAACTCCGAAGAAATTCAAGATGTGCCCATCTGCCGGTAAGGTCCATGGGCTCTGTTTTTTGGGATGGTAAAGGGGTAGTAATTATTAAGTATCTCGAGCATGGAGCCACTATTGCGCGCTCTTTGTATGCCAAACAAATAGCAATATTGCGGAATGAGATCCGCGAAAAACGGCGAGGTAAACTCTCGAAAGTTGTGCTGTTCCACCAGGACAGTGCTCCGGCACAAGTATGCCGTTGCAATGGCTGCAATTCGTGATGCTGGGTTCGATATCCTTAAGCATCCTCCGTATGCACCAGATCTCGCCCCCCGTGATTTCTACCTATTTCCGAGATTGAAAGAATACCTGAGAGGCCAGAAATTTGAAGACTTTTTAAGTACTCAAGTTCAGATAAAATATATACTCAGTGTATTATGCTAGAAGGTGACTATGACGAAAAATAAAATGACATTGAATAAAAGTTGTTTATTATAACAGTGAGAATGGGTATCTCACTTTTTATTGTACGCAACAAGTATAATTAATTAAAGTTTCTTATTTCAAACAAGTATAAACTTATTGCATTGTAGTACCTACTCAAAATTATTTTGTTTAATATGAAATTAGGACAATACGCTAAGAATAGGTTTGAGTTGTTTTAAGAGACATGCCTAGTAATATCGCTGTCGTAACTATTTAGGTAGGAACAAGTCATAATCCGCCGCAAACAGTTGAGTGTAGTTGTACCTACCTAATTCACCATCACACTCGACTTCCATGGTCTGCTTGATTTGTCCGTGTCTTGATCTTGGAGACTCATCGACACCGGAAGATTGTGGCTTGTTGTCATCAACTGTGACGATCATTTTTTTGTTAGGTTAAATAATATGCTCAAAATACAAATTCGTATGTTATTGACTAAAATAGTTCGCCTTTTTAAGCCAGTTTTTAGTAATAGTGGCAGTTGTAGCAGATGAAACACGGCGTTTCGTGAACTAAAGATTTCCTTTGGCAGGATTGGTCCTTAAAGATAAAAAGATAAAAGATGTTTATTCAGTAAGTAGGCCGCACGGGCACTTTAACACGTCAAAAATCTACCAGCGCTTCGCAAGAGACCACTGCTGAGAAGAAACGCCGCAAGAAACTCAACAGTCAGTCGTTTTTTTTTTAATACTACTTATGATATTATACAATTATAAAGCTTAACCTAGCATTATACAGGGTGTATACGGAGGGGTGGATCAAACGAAGGTCAAAGGTAGGGGACCTCAAGGGCTACCGAATGGACCCCCATGTATGTTCAGCGGTTTTCTTTTGTTTCAGAGTTACGAGCTTTTTTGTTAAAATTTCAGAAATGTCGGATTTCCGGTATAATTCCTTTGTGGAATCTAAACTATTTGACCTACCACTGTGGTTTTTTTTTTGGAAGTAGTCAGATAGCGGACCTAACAAATAACAATGCCATTTTGAGTCATGGCATCATACATTTTACAAGAAAAAATAAAACTCAATATTTTATTTATTATATATTTTATTTAGGATATTTAAAAAGTGATTTTTGCTACTTGTTTCCTTTCCATACTATTTTCAAGGTGATGCAGTGAGACTATCTAAAAAAAAACTAACAGGGCTAGTTCTCCATAAACCAAGGTAGTTTTTAAAGAACGATGCAAAAAAAAGTTATGTAAAAATTAAAAAAAATTGACCTGTGAATGTTTATGGAAAATTTAAATGTTCTCAAAATATTGAGTTTTATTTTTTCTTGTAAAATGTATGATGCCATGACTCAAAATGGCATTGTTATTTGTTAGGTCCGCTATCTGACTACTTCCAAAAAAAAAACCACAGTCATAGGTCAAATAGTTTAGCTTCCACAAAGGAATTATACCGGAAATCCGACATTTCTGAAATTTTAACAAAAAAGCTCGTAACTCTGAAACAAAAGAAAATCGCTGAACATACATGGGGGTCCATTCGGTAGCCCTTGAGGTCCCCTACCTTTGACCTTCGTTTGATCCACCCCTCCGTATACACCCTGTATAATGCTAGGTTAAGCTTTATAATTGTATAATATCATAAGTAGTATTAAAAAAAAAACGACTGACTGTTGAGTTTCTTGCGGCGTTTCTTCTCAGCAGTGGTCTCTTGCGAAGCGCTGGTAGATTTTTGACGTGTTAAAGTGCCCGTGCGGCCTACTTACTGAATAAACATCTTTTATCTTTTTATCTTTAAGGACCAATCCTGCCAAAGGAAATCTTTAGTTCACGAAACGCCGTGTTTCATCTGCTACAACTGCCACTATTACTAAAAACTGGCTTAAAAAGGCGAACTATTTTAGTCAATAACATACGAATTTGTATTTTGAGCATATTATTTAACCTAACAAAAAAATGATCGTCACAGTTGATGACAACAAGCCACAATCTTCCGGTATCGATGAGTCTCCAAGATCAAGACACGGACAAATCAAGCAGACCATGGAAGTCGAGTGTGATGGTGAATTAGGTAGGTACAACTACACTCAACTGTTTGCGGCGGATTATGACTTGTTCCTACCTAAATAGTTACGACAGCGATATTACTAGGCATGTCTCTTAAAACAGCTCAAACCTATTCTTAGCGTATTGTCCTAATTTCATATTAAACAAAATAATTTTGAGTAGGTACTACAATGCAATAAGTTTATACTTGTTTGAAATAAGAAACTTTAATTAATTATACTTGTTGCGTACAATAAAAAGTGAGATACCCATTCTCACTGTTATAATAAACAACTTTTATTCAATGTCATTTTATTTTTCGTCATAGTCACCTTCTAGCATAATACACTGAGTATATATTTTATCTGAACTTGAGTACTTAAAAAAGTCTTCAAATTTCTGGCCTCTCAGGTATTCTTTCAATCTCGGAAATAGGTAGAAATCACGGGGGGCGAGATCTGGTGCATACGGAGGATACTTAAGGATATCGAACCCAGCATCACGAATTGCAGCCATTGCAACGGCATACTTGTGCCGGGGCATTATCCTGGTGGAACAGCACAACTTTCGAGAGTTTACCTCGCCGTTTTTCGCGGATCTCATTCCGCAATATTGCTATTTGTTTGGCATACAAAGAGCGCGCAATAGTGGCTCCATGCTCGAGATACTTAATAATTACTACCCCTTTACCATCCCAAAAAACAGAGCCCATGACCTTACCGGCAGATGGGCACATCTTGAATTTCTTCGGAGTTGGAGATGATGGCCTTTTCCATGTCATTGAATCATGTCATTGTCATCAATAGATTTAAAAAAAAAACGCAAACATGAATTTTGCATTTTCAATCGTACATTGATCGAACTTTCAACTCTCATGGTGAAAAAAAAATACACTACCGTCTAGTTGCCCATAAGCTTAAAAACATGCCTATTTATTGCCGAATTCAAAATAGTAACTACTTTTTGAATTTAAAATCTAAAAGCCAAATAAATAAATAAAATAAACGCCCACCCCCATTTTTCCCGAATTACTTTTTGTATCCCGGGCGTAGAGTTCAAAACTTTTTGTTGCAAAATTAACATTATTGGCCACTAATTTAAATGCCAATTATTCCAAATTTAAAAAATATGCCGCCTGCTTTTTGTTTTTTATTCGAATTCGATTTTCAATTTTGCTATTATTGCGTAATGAATAGTGAATTGTGTTTAGATTGTGGTGTTGATTTTTTTGGTTTTAATGTTTAGAACACAATACACGTCCAATGAATATGCTCAAATGCATTACATTTATGGCGAGTGCCAAGGCAACGCTAGTAGTGCTGCTGCGATTTTGTACGCTGAACGCTACCCAAACAGACGCCATCCCGATTACCGGATTTTCCTTCGCATTCATGAAGGCAGAGTTCTTGGCCAGGGTGTAGGAGGACATAGCGAAGGTAGACCGAGGGAGGGAGACGGTGAAAATGTCCTGGATTTAATAGCGGAAAATCCTTCTTTGTCTATACGGAACATAGCAAATAGCCTTGGTCTGACAACGTGGAAAGTGCATGCAACTTTAAAAACACATGGATTGCACCCTTTACATTACCAACGTGTGCAGGTCTTATTGCCTAGAGACTATCCACAAAGGTTGACCTTCTGCCGCGAAATGCTGCGTCGTATCCGAGATGATTCAAATTTTTTCGACAACGTACTGTGGTCAGTTGAATCATCATGTCATAGAGACGGATACGTGAATCTGCACGATCTGCACAGTTGGCAGTTAGATAATCCACACCTGATGAGAGAGGATAGGTCGCAATACCAATTTAAGGTAAGTTAACTAAAGTTCACGAACGATTTAAAATTAATATTAATAGTGTTTATTTTTATGCTAATAATTGCATTTTTACAATACAAAAAATATTGATTCAAGGTAAATTTGTGGACTGGTATCCTGAACGGAGAAGTAAGTGATTGGCCCCTTCGAGTTACCACCTACTCTGAATGGAGAGAGCTACTTACAGTTTCTCCAAAATGATTTGCCGATCCTATTGGAGGATGTACCACTAGCACTTAGGCGAGAAATGTGGTTCCAACAGGACGGTTGCCCGGCCCACTACGCTACACGAGTGAGACAGTACTTGTATTGTGTTCTAAACGTTAAAACCAAGAAAATCAACACCACAATCTAAACACAATTCACCATTCATTACGCAATAATAGCGAAATTGAAAATCGAATTCGAATAAAAAACAAAAAGCAGGCGGCATATTGTTTAAATAATTAAAAAATATTTTTGGAATAATTGGCATTTAAATTAGTGGCCAGTAATGTTAATTTTGCAACAAAAAGTTTTGAACTCTACGCCCGGTATACAAAAAGTAAATCGGGAAAAATGGGGGTGGGTGTGTATTTTATTTTTTTATTTGGCTTTTACATTTTAAATTCAAAAAGTAGTTACTATTTTGAATTCGGCAATAAATTGGCATGTTTTTAAGCTTATGGGCAACTAGACGGTAGCGTATTTTTTTTTCACCATGAGAGTTGAAAGTTCGATCAATGTACGATTGAAAATGCAAAATTCATGTTTGCGATATTTTTTTTTAAATCTATTGGTGTCTCACAAAAATGGTGATTTCTATCTGATAACACAAGTATTCAATAATATTGAGCAAAAATAAAAATTAAAAAAAATTACCTTTTAATGGTGCTATAATCGAAATATTGAACAAGGGTGTTAATTTTCGAAAAAAACCTAAAAGTCCAAATATCTCGAAAACCGTGCGACTTTTACTAGACCTATTTTAGCTTTTTCATAACGTCCTAAGTGCCCTCTATCCGTAGTTCAAGGATTATCCACTTAACATCATCATATTGTTAGATCATTACCTAACAATATGTGGCTATTTCGGGAGGTCCATTCCATTGAGTTGGCGAGTCACTGCCTACCATTTAACCCAAAGTAATTAGCATTGGCCAGGCAGGCGCCGTAGTTTCATCAATAGCCTAGTTCACCAATCCATATCAGTTCATTCATAGAACCTATTATTAGTATTCCCATCCTTCTTAAATAGTCTTTACACTGACCGGTGGTTGTCCGTGGGAGCATACTTCTTTAGTTTGAACTCAGGGACAATCGCCGGTTGGTGTCCCATAACTTTACTAAATTAAACTTGTCTAAAGGGCCTCTGCGTGTTGGCTTCGGCTCCATGTACGCCTTACAAAGGTCCGGGACTCCCATAGTCCCGTGATTAGTAAAGACATACAAATAATAATAATAAATCGTTTATTTACAGGCAAGAGACCCAGATTGTACATACAAAAAAATTACAGTGTAAAAAATAAAATAAAATAAAATACAATAGAATTGGACACACGATGTACAATAAATAAATATGGAACGAATACCAGTACCTACAAAAATAGTAGTAGGTACTTATTCCTTAAAACTATTTCCGGTTCTTGTCCCGATGCACAGATAGCCAATAGCGGAAGATTGGGCTATCTAGGTCACTAGAGATCGCTCTGAGTATGCCGTTATCAGAACGCCACAGCCTCTCCCAGAAGGACGCTATACGCTCCCTCGTAACCGCAAAGAAATCTGGCACCTGGGCCTCGGCAAACATGCTTGACGCACTACAGCATCGTGACAGTCGCATGAGAGCACGCAACGAGTCATTGTATTGTACTCTCATAGTGCTGTACGGTTTTCGTCGAAAGTTTGCCCAGAGTTGGCAAGTGTAGAAACACTGACAGTAAGCATTAAACAATGCTAATTTGACATCGTTGCTACACTTGCCAAATCTTCTCGCAAGCATGTTGCTGCGTATGCATAGAGCCCTTCTCTCCCGCTCCATGTCCCTGTCGTCTTTCAGGTCATCGGTCAAGATATGACCTAGGTATCTGAATTGCTTTACAATCCGAACCGCAGAACCATTTAGCCTAACTTCTTGCACATGCTCCGGGCCTCTTCCCGCCCTGAAAACAACCATTTCTGTTTTGCCCACGTTGTACTTTAATCCGTGTGAACTTGTGTGATTCCTCACAAATTGAGAGCAATTTCTTGAGGCCTTTCACCCAGGGGCTGAGGAGCACCATGACATCCGCGTAGCTTATACTGTTGATGCAGTCTCCGCTAACGTGGCATCCTACACGTGTACTCCTCAGCTGAAGAATGAGGTCGTTTACATAGACGTTGAAGAGTTCCGGAGACGTAAGCCCACCTTGGCGAACACCGCATTCTAACCTGTACGTGTTAGATGTCGCTTCACCCCATTTCACACAGTTAGTTTGACCGCCATACCAGTACCTCAACAGATCTACCACCTCTTCTGCTACCCCTGAGCCGTACAGTTTGTTCCAGAGAATGTCATAATTAACAAGATCAAACGCACGGCTCAGATCGAGGAAACACGCGTACACAGACGTATTACGGCTTGTGTAGTAATTTACGGTGTGTTTCAAACTTAGTATAGCCGAGTCCGTTGAGAGACCGGGACGGAAGCCAAACTGCGCATCATCAATATTTAAATGGTTCATCAGCTCGGGCTGCAATAACCGTTCAAAGACCTTACCTATCACCGTACCCAGAGAAATAGGGCGGTAGTTATTCGCGCAACTGAGATCCCCGGTTCTGTTTTTTGCGATAGGTATAACGACTGTTTTCATGAGGTCCGGCGGTTGGTAACAATATTTCAAACAAAGGTTGTACAGCGAACAGAGCTTAACATATAATGATCTACCTGCTCCGAGTAAATGCTCCAGACTGAGGTCATCATGCCCAGGTGACTTGCCTCTCTTCATCTTTAAAACAGCCTTTTCAATATCGTCTGGGTAGAACTGAATTCTCAGTTTCAGTTCTTCAGAACCCCGGACAGGCCTAGACCCAGTCTGTAGCATTGCCTCAGAGATTGGTAGCGGATCGACCATGAAATTTCGACCAAACATATTGGCTATCTGTGCCGGGTCTTGTAGACCGTCCACACTAACAGGTAAGCCTTGCTTGTCAGTAAATTTTTTTGTTTGTTTCCAAAAACTCGTGAAATTCTTCTCTTTTCGGTGCAGGGCCAACATATCTACTTTAATTTGTTCGTCATTATTCTGACACCATTTTAGTTTATTTTTAAAAACCTTCTTGCTGCTAACAAACAAATCATACACTATTCCTGTGGACGGCCGACCCGCTGAGACCCAGCAGTTAAATGCAAGTCTGTATTTTTCGTGTAATTCCTTGACATGAAAATTCCACCCCACTACTTTTTTCTTTTTCATGCGATCAGGACAAGTCCTTACCACATCGGCGTAACACTACCCCCTCCCAAGACATGCTCGTCCCGAGCATTATTCGTTCCGTAATATCTCGCCAGTCGGTCAACATGGACAACCTTGCAGGGGCTTCGCTGGCTCCGCTGTATCCTATACGTGACGTCGTTGATTCTAGTGACTACTTTATACGGCCCTTCCCAATTCGGGGATAGTTTCGGGAATTTCCCTTTTCTTCGCAAGGGGTTATGCAGCCACACCAATGAACCTTCCTCGAACCCCACTTGGTTAGTTTTTCGGTCATATCGTGTTTTCATCTTCGCACTGGCTTGAAGTCCATGTTCGCGGACGTGACTGTGAACATCGTCTATCCGGTTTCTCAAGTCGCTGGCATACTCGGTGATCGGTTTAGGTGAATCTGGAGGACGTCCGGTTAAAAGGTCTGCAGGTAAACGAAGTTCTCTTCCGAAATTCACGTAAGCCGGAGTGACAGCCGTAGTTTCGTGAGTAGCTGATCTATATGACATCAGGAAGAGAGGGATATGCCTATCCCAATCCTTTTGGTGACTTTCAACAACCTTTGCCAAATGTCTTTCCAGCGTCTGGTTGAATCTCTCGACCATTCCGTCCGATTGTGGGTGATATGGCGTAGTTCTGGTCTTATGAATTCCCGTGATTCGGCAAGTCTCCTGGAACACCTGGGACTCAAAGTTTCTGCCTTGATCACTGTGAATTTCGAGTGGCACCCCAAATCGAGAACACACTTCCATCACTAATTTCTCCGCTACAGTGACTGCTTCTTGCTTAGGGATGGCAAATGCTTCAGGCCATTTGGTGAAGTAATCCATTATAACGAGGATGTACTTGTTTCCCGAGTTGGATGTCGGAAACGGGCCAGCGACGTCTAGAGCAATTCTTTCCCAAGGAGGTCCAACATTGTACAACTTGAGCGCTCCTCTACTGCGTGTTTGCGGCCCTTTGACTGAAGAGCAGTTTGTACACTTCCTGCACCAATCTTCCACATCTTCTCGACAGTGAATCCAGTAGAAGCGTTGCCGAATTTTCAATAGGGTCCTCTTCACTCCAAGGTGCCCACCGGAAATTCCGTCGTGGAAGGATCTCAAAACATCACTCACTCTTTTTCTTGGAACAACCACCTGTAGGTGAGCATCCTTTCCATTTGCAGACTCCCATTTTCTGCACAGTACGCCATTATGCATAACCAAACTTTCCCACTGGGCCCAGTAGCTTTTAGTTTCGGTACTCATCGGAGCTACTTCACACCATTTCGGTTTGGGAACGCCTGCTTTGATCCAATCGAAAATGGGTTTAATGTCCTGGTCTTCTTGCTGCGCTTGTTTCATGACTTCATTGCTCCATTCTTCACTTACAGTATCAGTCCTCAACATTCCCACACTGTCTTTGTCCTCTTGATGACAAGGTTTTCGAGAGAGGGCGTCAGTGTTTCCTTGTAATCTCTCCCTGGGAATACTGCGATGTTGGCCGGCACACGTCAAACTAGGTCCTCCACTCGCACGCGGTTCGCTAGCTCGTTCCAAGCGCACTCCATCGGCCTTTCGCCATGACCCGACAGTGTCCGGCGCAATCGAAGGCACTCCGCTCGCATTTCTACTGCTGTCGGTAATTTTGGGGTGCTGCGCATTACTGATTTTCGCCGCAGCCGAGTCTCTCGTCGCAGCTGCCAGCGGCGACGCTACCTTGCGACTCTCGTCAAACAATCGTTGTTGACCGCCAAGACTTCGTATTCCACGTACAAATTGATCGCGCTGTCTTCTCTTCCTTTTTGGGCAACTGGTTTGCAAGTGTCCGCGTTCTCCACACCAATAACACCTTGGCCTAAATTCACGGCGAGGAGCAGTTGGCTCCCTGGACGAAACTTCTTGCACCCTAAAAGGCCTCGAGTCCTGGCGTACAGCTTCCACTTCCAAGGCGTGGGCAACTGCATCCTTCAGGCTCCCATGATGTCCTAGTCGCACAGCAGCTCTGACTTCCAAATCACGGATTCCGTCAATAAAGGCCTGTACTAGCATGCTGTCCACAAATGAAGCCGATGCACTTTGGTACGCTTTTCTGACCAATTTTTCTATTTCGAGGGCCCACTGTTGTAATGAATCACTACGTCCCTGGGCTCGATCCTTCAGTTGAGCTCTGAATACATGCTCTAGATGACTGTCCCCGTAACGGGCTTCCAAAGCTTCAAGAAGGCGGTCGTACGTCTTATTCTCTCCGAGAGCTTCCAGCACGGTGAGAGCTTCATCTCGTAGTGCCAAAATTAGAGCCGTCATCGCCTGGTCTTTGTTCCAGCCATTCGCCTGAGAGACCGACTTAAATTGCAGTTTATAGGCTGTCCATGACGAAGTCCCATCAAACGGTGGCGCCTTAAATCTTCCAGCTACCGGGACAGAGGTCTCACACCCAAGGGAACCATTGGTCACTTTAATTTCAAGCTTATTAACTTCGTTCCTCATAGCCTGGAGACATTTTTCGTGGTCCTCGACTTTATCATTAACTCCATGGAGACAGTTCTCGAACTTAATGTCCATGTCAGCAAGTTTTCCTTGAACTTCAGTCATTTCTTTCTTCCATTCGGAAGTGGCCTCTCGTACCTCTAGGAGAATTCTCGATTGTTCCTCTTGAGATTTCTACTGACTGCGTAGCTCGTCATGGATAATTCTCGATTGTTCCTCTTGTGCTCTTAATTGTTCTTCTTGAGCTTTGGATTGTTGATCCTGGAATTTCTTCTGACTGCGTAGCTCGTCATGGATAATTCTCGATTGTTCCTCTTGAGATTGCTTTTGACTCCGTAGTTCATCACGGATAGCTCTCGATTGTTCCTATTGTGCTCTTGATTGTTCCTTCAAGAGAATTAAGATTGCGCTCAGGTCAAATTCCGGCTTAGCTGACGCAGCTGTAGTTGCCGACGCTGTAGCGGTGGACGCACTCGTGCTGGCGGCAGCCGCAGAGTCGTCAGCTGTAGTTTGGCTCCGGGTTTTGACCCCCTCCTGCTCTTGATCTCGCGGAGTTACTGGAATTTTCTATCCCACTTCTGACACCAAATGTTACGTACGTGGGGGTACAGGTGTAGTGTATAATTGTTTTCCTTCGTATTTTTACGGAAACGTACGAGCGGAGCGTATCATGCTACTTCAACCTCAGTACTTTTTGTACTGTGACCGACTGAAATAGCAGGACACGTTCGTACGTTTCCGTGAAAATACGAAGGAAAACTATTATGCACTACATCTGTAGGTAACTGATAGAAATGCACTAAAACACCGATAATCAAAAGTAGACTTTAATAACGCACTCACTTAAACCGTTACAAAACAATTAACGCACAAAAACTTCGAAGACTTAGACTTAGATCGCTCGGGTCGCTCTTGATCGCACTGTTCGCTTTCCAAGTAAAGACTAGTCCCCACGTTATTCCAGAAGGTCTTCCTTCCACCAAATCTTCCGGAAAGATCGACGTAGTTTGCTCCGCCGAGGACGACCGAGACTATTCGTTTCTGTATTGTTCTACGCCTTGCTACCTGCTCGCTCCGTTAACAATGGCGACGTCCTTGGCGCAAGGGTCTGGAATGTCCTGCGTATCGCTGTCTCATTCCCAATAGTGTTATCTCCTTCGCTCTTAGTGGGTAATGAAACGCCTTACCACATCGGCGTAACAGTATTTAAAATATGATTGAGTGATCTCTTCGAGACAACCTTTGAATACCAAGTTTATGGAAATTATGAATAGGATTTTTTTTTTCTTTTAAAATAATCCCTTCATGGTCAACTGATCCCACATAAAATTCATCCCGCGGGATGAATGGCCCCTTTTGATTTTTTTCGTGGGTGACTCGACCCAACTGAGCCTACAGGCCCAGTTAACCACTTATCCCACTTACAGGTCTACTCAACCCGCGGGCTCATTCAACCACTCTTAGTATTAAAGAGTCTTCTCAGCCCGCGGGCTCAGTTTACCACTATCTATTAGGTATGAGTTGTCTGAGCCCGCGGGTTTAGTCGACCCCTATCCGAGGCTTAAGGGTTTACTCACCCTACCGGCTTAACTTGACTACTCCTTACCAGTTTAGGGTTGACAAAAGATATTATAAAAAAAGATACTATTTACTTCTATTTCGACCCAACCTACCCCATTTTACGGTAATTACGGGGATTCCCCTTATTCAAGTTTATCCTTTCGCATTAATGTAAAGAGGTTGCGTAACATTGTTAGTTATTATTATTACTGGCCTGCAATATTTTATTACTTATCACTCTTAATATGTCAGTAGTGTCATACCGACTTCGATCGTGCTCGATTATTCGTCTAGTTATCGCTTTTTAGAATAAAATGCAGCCATACCCGTACAAACCGTGCTCCCCATCATCTAGTGCAGATGCAATTGATTTTATTACTTCACAAAGAGGCGGCCGAATAATGATACGTGCTGGGTATAGTTACCGCGTTAAGAGAAAGAATAAAGACGACACTATCCTATGGCGTTGTGTAGAAAGTAAGTGCTATGCTGTAGTAAAGACAATTAATGAAACAAGTTCCGTTATCATTAGCGAAACTCCTCATAATCATGAGGCTAACTATGCTACTTGCGAAATAAAAAAGCACATGAACACCATTAACGAAAAAGTCGCCCATGACTTAATGACACCTGTGGCACAGATTTATGAGGATGTTACCGGCAAAATTCAAGATGCCGGTTTAGATAAAGTGACCAAAATTTCCTCTTTTGAAAATGTGAAAAAAAAATTATACCGGAAACGGTACAAGGCATTAGGCATAAAAAATATAAGTTTTAAACGGGCTGTTGATGTTGTAATACCCAACAAATTTAAAAACATGTTGTTTGCTGACTACACGGAAAAGAATACCAGGATTTTAGTATTCTCATGCCCAGAATTAAAAACTTGGCTATCGAAGGGTAAGATGTTTTACATAGACGGCACCTTTAAATCATGCCAAAGGAATTTTTACCAGCTTGTGACGCTACACGTCGACCTCGGTAGCGATAGAGAAAACATAAAAGTGGTACCAATATTATACGCGTTATTGCCAAATAAGAACAAACAAACATACAGCTTACTATTTAGACTCAAAAAAAGTCAAGCAACGAATTGGAATCCCATCAATATTAAAGTGGATTTTGAAAAATCGCTCATGTCAGCAATTATTGATACATGTCCAGGTGTAGAGATCCAAGGATGCTACTACCATTTCACGAGACGAGCCGGAGCAAGATTCGGTATGAACCATTTTGCAGTTTGGCAAATTCTTCGTGACGACAACCGTGACCCTTATCACTATCGCCGTACACAGGAGCTGATACCCTCTGATCTTGCTCCCAGGAGGAACTTCTGCGAGTGGTATCTGAGGCAGTTAGAGGAGAACCCTAATTTCCTAAAGTATGTTATGTGGACGGATGAGGCAACTTTCACGAGGTCAGGACTTTCAAATGTGCATAACGATCACGTTTGAGCTCGCGAGAATCCACACGCTTCATGGCAGGGCAAATTCCAACATCAGTGGCGGCTGAATGTGTGGGCTGGCATTTATGACCGGCATGTCGTTGGTCCCGTCATTTTGCCATCACATCTGAACGGGGGCAACTACCTAACGTTTTTACAAACGGAATTCGAAGAGGCGATTGACGACTTTCCTGTGGCCGACAGGGATTACTTTGACAACCAAAGGAACATGGTGTTTCAACACGATGGAGTTCCGGCTCATTTTGCTCGCGACGTGCGAGAGTATCTCAACGTTCGCTTTCCACGAAGATGGATCGGACGTGTAGGACCGGTGCTATGGCCTGCTCGTACTCCGGACATCACACCCTTGGACTTCTTCTTATGGGGTTATGTGAAGGACAGAGTCTATTTCTCCGATTGCCCAACGGGTTTCGATATGGAGCAGCGTGTAAGATCGGTGTTCGCGTCAATAACACCGGGCTGTTTTGCGGGTGGTAGGACCTTGTGCGGGGTCCGTCCGGATCTCTACCACCATCTTATCCATTAACCTACCGCCAAACAGCAGTGTTCGCATTGTTGTGTTCCGGTTTGGGGATAAGACAGCCGGTGTAATGACTAGCATAGAGGCATTCCATCTTAGTCCTCAGGGTTGGCAGCGCATTTGCAGTCTTAGGCTTGCAGTCTTGTGAATGCGAATGTCTATGGGTCACAGTTTCCACTTACCATCAGGTGGCCTGTGTGCTCGTCAGCCTTACCTATGCAATAAAAAAAAAAAAAAACCAACGATGGTGCGAAATGCCACACAAGCCATATCCCGACGAGCGAGGTTGTGCAATGAGCAAGGCGGAGCTCACTTTGAGCCGTTCCTGTAAATTTGACGTTCATTAAGAAAAAGTGTTAGTTTAGGTTTCTTCGTTTAAAATCTTCCAAAACTTGACTTGTAATATGTATCTAATCGAATTCTGTTCATTTTGTTTCTCTTTACCGTTTCGCGAATTGTACTTAACATTCTGCGTAGTTAACTCTTTAATTTTACTGAAATAGGGTTAGCACATGAAGGAAAAAAATAATGTTTTTTTGTTGGCGGTAAGTCATACAGTGATAGTACGACTCTCAAATATTGTAAATGGACTTGTTATAAGGCACCATTTAACCCCCTTTCGGCTTTACGGGTATTTTTGTAACACCCTGTATATGTAATCTGAATCTCGCAAACGGCTCCAACGATTTACATGTAATTTAGTATGCAGGGGGTTTCGTAGGCGATAAATCGATCTATAGATAGTTTTCATTTTTAGAAGTTTCCAAAAACTATACCGGCCATCCAGGTAATCATCTATAAAACACGGAAAAAAAGTCTATTACAACCTTCAAAATAATAATTAAGCTCAATAAGTTTTAATCTGGGTTCCGGAGTTACTATTTACGTTCATTTCCGGACCATTCATTGATTTTTTACTAAGTTGTATAAGCTTTATTACAAAATCCTATTCTTATCTATTAATTCGTTCTGAATCGCGACACGCGCGGTGATTCAAATACAATGACCACGCCGCGCGGCGCTGCCCGGCCTAAAGCCCATCACAAACAGAGCTATAATAAATATTAATAGACCGGAATATATGACATTAAAGCAAAAAAGCACACAATACTAAGATATGAAAATATATAATAATAATATATATCATAGTGGCGTGGCACAGATATTTAACGCGCCTAGGGTTTGCAATATCCGCCCAGTTTTTTAATATTCGGATAATTAAATACTTCAATATTTATTACCCGAATATTCGGATATTTGAATAATTACGGATATTTTTGGTATTTTATTAATATAAAAAAATTAGCGTATTTAAAGGTGTGTAATGCATAAAATCAACAAGTCAAGTAACAAAAAACCCTGAAAATTAAAAATACAACATGCTTTTATAATCATTTTTATGAGTTGTCATTATTGCACCACGTAATTTGTAATTTTTATAATAAAATAAAATGCAAATATTTTTTTAAATACCACGCGTGACGCGACGCGAATCAAGAACAGACAACCTACCTTCGTACGTAATAGATACAGACTGACTGACTGACTGAGCGAATGGGTTCGGTGGTCGGTCGGTTCAGAGTAGGTAGGTAATACCAATAATTATTTTAGTGATAGGTAGAAAATCCGCCTTATCTGCAAGTGTTTTCGTTGCTCATTTAAATACCTAATAATAGTAACATTAGTAACATTGGTAACAATTCGTGTCTGCTAGATTTAATCAATATTTTATGTAAGTTGGTATTCAGATACTTATTTAATAAAATATAATACTTAATATGGAACATTTGTCTAAACACCTTATTTGGGCAATACAGATGGACATATTTTTGAATTTTTCCTGCTTATAAATGATTTTATTAGTGTTTTCAAAATATCCGTTTATTCGGATAATTCGCGTTTTAGTATTCGGATAATTTTGAATATTATTTTCGGAGGATATTCGGATTATTTGGATTGCAAACCCTAAACGCGCCGATCGCGCGTCGGCAGCCGGGAGTTTAGCTTCTACGTGTAGTTAGTATTTAATCTTATGCTAATTGTTAAAAATCGTAACCATTTGTTAAATCTGAAACAAATGTGTCACACATCCATCAATTTTTTTTATTTTAATCATTTGTTCAGTTAACGCATGATCAAACAACTCTCCCTTAGGGCCCGTTGTTTGATAAGTAGTTAACTTCACTACATTTTAACATTCGAAAACGGAATCAAAATATTTACACATTTCCTTGAGATTTAACCATTTGGTACGGTTTTTTAACGATTACTTAGTTTAACTACTGATCAAACAACAGGCCTTTAGTAGTTTAAAATTATTTTTAGAAATCCATATAAATAGTGTTATTTATTTACGGTTAATTACATAATGACAATATATTTATTAATACAGGTGATCACTTTCTACAACTGCCTTTTTTGTATATCAGTAATTCCGACGAAACAAGAATCCAAGCATAACAAGATACTGACGAAACACGAGTCCGGCGAGTTGGGAACTAATCCATTGCCTATCGTGTGTTGTTGAAGAGAACCAAGGATCGGAAAAACGCCCGTCATTTTGTAAACAACCCTGTTCCGTACAGCAGACTTCCTTATAATGTTCATAAAAAATACTTTTAGGTATTTTACTTTCATTATACCATAATTTATATCAGTTCGGTGGGTTAGGCACTAATTTCAAAATACACCTTTATTCTATACGCTCTAATATCAAAAAGACCTTATTTCAATGTATTCAGTGACAATATTATTAATGAATAACACTGGAATGCTTTTCTGAAAAAATACTTTAGCCAACCAGTGTCTTTTTTTTAAACATTTTTTTCTTGTTTGTTCATAACTACCTATGAGTCGAAAAAGTTCGTTCACAGTCTACGGATGTCATTAGGACATATTTAATCGTTGGAACCGGGTTACTGTTTGTGTGTGTGTGTTTGTGTTTTCCCATTACCATTCCGGTGTCATATATTAATAAAAATTTCGCTGAACATATACAGTATTGTATAATAAATCTAATAAATAGGTACCTAATTATATTTTTATTTAACATCAAGGAAGTCTCTGCTGTACGGAACAGGGGTATGTTCTCAAAATGACGGGCGTTTTTCCGATCCTTGGAGATAACGTAAAGCTCAAAAAAGGTGCATAAACTCTGTGCTGTGAAATATGAGTACTTGTTGTCAGTAGCGTGCACAGAGATTTTAGAAAATGAAGACAATCGAAAAAAATATTCCGGTGTACACCGACATTTCTCGTTTAATTGCGCTTTTTCCGCGAAAGACATTTTTGAAAACGCATTATCTTTAATATTTAGCACACACACACATAACTACGTTACACTACGACAATTTTTACAATAGAAGTTATCCATTTTTTCATCTAAACTGTAACTTTTCGTTTACACTCGTTCTATTCTTATTTACCGCTCTCACCATGAAACACATACTACAAACAATGGCGACTAAAAACAAAAATAAATAAATACTATCATTCAAACGCATCCGGCAAAAATGAAATGACATCGTGTCACCGTATTTGAAATGAATTATTTCACCAAATGCAACTTTTTAAAATTGCTAAGTAAACAGTTCTGATTTAATCGGAAGACGTCGTAGTATTTCGGCACAAAAGACACTGTCTATCCGCTATGTTTGTGTGCGTGACTTGAGTTATTGTGTGCCGCGCGTTTATAGGAACGCACACTACTTCATCCACGTCGTTACGAGGCAATACATGGATATTATGAGACATTGAGCTTGTGTCTTCGCAGCAAGGTAGCCTGCGGCGCTGGTGCTTCGCCGTCACCGTGTCATCGCGTTAGAGTAATCGAAACTAATTTGACAAATTGATACACTGGATGAGCGGACAGATGGCGCTATTCTAAGATTGAAAAATATTGGTTTTGTTCATTGATAATAGATAAAAACATTACATTCAGTATTTATAGTAGGGTTGACAGTCTCTTTCTGTCTATGGAGTGCACGCCACTGCTTGTTGTGTACCTTAGTCTAAAACTCCTTATATCTTTTTACCTTCATCTCTGCTCTTTGGAAGTAGATTATTTGGCACATTGTTGAAATAATGTAAGTAACGGAGAGAAGCCTTGCAACAAATATAAGAATATATTGTCATAAATTTAAGATGTCTGTAAAATAAAAGGTTGCCAATGTCCTTCTCCAGGCTTTAAACTATTTCTGAAACAAATCTCAAATTTATTCGTTAAGTTGTGGTGTTGAACCTTTGCTATTATAATATGAGTAAGGATTAAGAGAATTTTATCATGCAATTAATGTGTTTCTGTGAAGAATCCCCAAGTAAAATAATTTGATTCACTTTTTTTTTTCTATCAGTAGTACTTTGAAATTATAGTTGTCAAATAGTTTAAATAATATTTATCAATCCTGTATGTAAGTTTCAGGAAAAAAATGTGCCTTGATAGATGTTTTTTTAATTTAGTAAAATAGCTTAACATTCATTATGTTTCGTACTCCCGCTTCTGTTGTAGAACGAGAGCTCTGAACCATCCTCAGTGAAATCTCAACTAAGCCGTAAACATGGAATGCAAAGCCTCGGAAAAGTACCTTCAGCTCGGCGACCTCCTGCCAACTTACCTTCATTGAAAACTGAGACTGGAAAAGATACTAACACCAAGTAAGTAAATCACATTCAGTAGTCTGTGGGTGAATCAACTTTTAAGGTACTCCTTTTCTATTGCGGTATTAAACCTTTCCTTTTGACTTATTATTTATAATAATGTAAGAATCTAAAAAACATACCACCTTATTTACAGACCTTACACGGTAAACACCTATAATATTTTTTAATCTTCGAAAGAACCTGGTAACTCGCTGGAAAATGCACTTTTTCCATACAAAACTACGGACAACCGACAACATTGTTACCAACTATATTATATTTTAAAACTGTACTATTTTAAATTAAATCATTTCAAATGTTAGCCTGTTTTTTGATTTAAAAGGCGTGTAAGCCACGTCACTGTCGTTGGAATGGCCTAACATTAGGCTAAATTATTAACCATGTTTTGGTAGAATCGGTCGCCCCATTTTCAAGATATTCCCGATTATGATGAAAACGTTTTTTTTTTTGTGACTGAAGTCTACGATTGTAGCAATTTATTTTAAGTTTAAAATGTAGCCACATGCAAAGACTACTACCACAAAATAATAATACGAAAACCACGAACTTTCGGAGATATTAATTTTTGAAAAAATCGCGGTTTGATCCCGGGATTTAATACAAAAAATAATGTTCGCCTATTTCTGTATATGTGTCATGTTAGTTTGTAAGAACAGTGTCATATTAAGTTTCTTCAGTTTGCGTATCCACTACCCCCTCGTTGTCATGCTCTTTGTCATCGTCAACATTGTTATTAAATTGAAATGGTTTTAACATTTTGATCACTGGAGGGAGGCATGCGTTTTTTTGTTACATTTGACGCATACTCAGCCTTGTATTCGATACGACCGAATCAGATGATTCTAATGCCCTGTGGAAAGAGTCTTCTATTGTATGTGTTCGCTTATCTTTCCGGCTATGATGTTCGCGGTCGTTACGCCAAAATTTGTTCCTGGAGTCTGCAGCCTGCTCTGATAGTATGGGCATTGGTGAGCTTTCTATGTTTTTTTGGCCGTGAATAAGAATTTGTTCATAGTAGTGGTCATGGGATGCCAGCTATGATTTTCTATATATTATAGGGCCAAATTTCTGCAGAAATCACCGAATTTTATAGAGTCAATCGTGAGCCCGCATTTACTGACTCCCAAGTATTTCAGCAATTGTCCCACGACTTTCGTCAGTAGCATAGACCCGCCGGGCAGTATTACTGTCATTCGTCGTGCTAGAGTTTGGTCTGACGACTTCTACTAATAAGCCTAAGCGATCCTTTATCTGCCTGTATTCTTTTTTTCCGGTCTACGGTTATTTTTCCCGCAACGGATGATTTTGAGACTCGCCACTGTCTTACTCGGGGGTCATTTTTGTACCCCAAATAGAGCAGGAACTCAAGAAATCTTATATACGCATGAAGAGGATTGTTACCATTTTTTATTCTTTTTCGTCAATCGGTGCGAATATAGCCCAATCTAAATCATTAAAGGGTCTAGCAGGCTAAGAGAGGAGAAGTGGCCCCTGTGACGAATATCGGATATCGGATTTGTAATGTCATTTGTTGGCTATCTCATAATATAGAAACACCCTAACTTTCAGCCCCCTATCTTGAACCATCACCGAGATACTGTCAAAAACGTAATTTTATGGACACATTTTTCAAAGTCGTTTTTCTCCTGAACTATATAAGGTAGAGCAATCAAACCAAATCATAGCTACAAAGGATGGGTAGGAGTATAACTCTGATTTTTTAAATATTTAAGACCATGGAAAAATAATGATTAAAATGTCAGAGAATTTTGTACACCACTTTTCAACAAGTATTTGAAAAGGAACAGCTAGGGAAAAAATCACATAAACTGCTAATAGTATTAGCTAGTACCATGCGAAAAATAAATTCAATATAATTGTGCAACATACGTAAATAAAAAAAAATGTCAAAGAAACCAGCAGTAAAAAATGCGGATTCATCAGCAGAAGATACTAGTTTCTCTTTTCCTTGCACTTTACGTATTCGTGACATTTTTTTTTGAATACCTTGTCATGAATGGCTCTTGGAGTAAGGTTGCATACAATTTCTTTTACTATATAACCTCTAGAGGTAACTGTGGCGATTGGGATTAAATTTGGCAAATGTTGTTCGACGTATTCTTTCTCCGCGACAAGAAGCTCTTTTTTATTCCTTTCGGTATTAAATATGGAGAGGCATGCAGAAACGAAATGATTGGGGTGTCGGGTTTGTCCACAGAATTCGTTTGCTGCACGTTTACTCAATTTGTAAGGGTACAAAAGTTGTGGCAAATATTTTATTTTCGTCAAACAGATTATCTTGGGGAGACTTTTGTTTATATAGTGATTAGCCTGTGCTACTGTCAAAGCCCCAAGATCCTTCGAATGTACAGGACAATTCATCCGAATACTCTCGTTTACAATGTGTTAACCCATATATGCCCAGTGGGCCGTTATCGACCCATTTAAAAAAAACCGTTCTCCCGTCACAGCCCATATATCTTCAATTAGAGTCTTCATTAGTACCCTTTGACACCAAAAATAGTTCTGGGCATATATGGGTAAATGTGTCATCACAGGGTTTTATAATTCTGTTGGAAGTGTGTGTCCTTGGAAGGTAACGGATGCCTCAACTTCGGTCGATTGAACTCTGTCCTCTGGATAATATTCCTGTTTTGCTTTTGCTGCTTTGTTGTAAGGTAGAAAAGCACTAAAGCCTCTATTGATTAAATCTTGTTGTAAGAAATTATTTGTCTGGACACTATATTTTCGGTTAATTAGTATTCTTAACGCTTCATCTTTAGTATAAGGCTTGGTTTGTTGTTTATTTTTGCCAAAACTTCACTCGATTTAGTTGGATACTCCACACATTTATTTATGACAGCCTCTAGGTCACTGGCACTTCTGTTACTCAGTTTATGATTGTTTTGAGAGTTTTGAGATGAGATGAGATTTGAGATGAGAGATGCTGGCTGCTCATTTTCTATCAAAACTTCTAATTATTTTCGTATTCTCGGTTGTGTTCGTCTATTAAGATTTGTTAACTCCGTTTCTTTTCTACAACCTGGATATTCAAAAGAATCAACAGATTGCACGATTGGCACGTCTAAAACCAAAGCTGGCACGTTAAAAACTACAGGTGGCACATCCACAACTTCAGGAGGAATACCAGATTTCAAAAACTACTTAACCTATTTTTACTTTTTTCTAAAATATAGCATATTCATTTTGCAGTCATATCTTTTTTCAATTTGGCAATAAAAAGGCTTAGCGGTATCCAGTTTTTTTCTTGTAATTCAGAAAGTGGAAAGTGTAGTATTTGCTAAACCTAATTTTATTGAGCATTACCTTTCCTTTTTAGGGTTCCGTAGCCAAATGGCAAAAAACGGAACCCTTATAGATTCGTCATGTCTGTCCGTCCGTCTGTCCGTCCGTATGTCACAGCCACTTTATTCCGTAACTATAAGAGCTATACTATGGAAACTTTGTAAGTAGATGTATTCGGTGAACCGCATTAAGATTTTCATACAAAAATAGAAAAAAAACAATAAATTTTTGGGGTTCCCCATACTTAGAACTGAAACTCAATTATAATTTTTTCATCATTCCCATACGTGTGGGGTATCTATGGATAGGTCTTCAAAAATGATATTGAGGTTTCTAATAAAAAAAATTTCTAAACTGAATAGTTTGCGTGAGAGACGCTTCCAAAGTGGATAAATGTGTGCCCCCCCCCGTAACTTCTAAAATAAGGGAATGATAAATGTAAAAATAATATATGATGTACATTACCATGCAAACTTCCACCGAAAATTGGTTTGAACGAGATCTAATATAATTAGTTTTTTTTTAATACGTTATAAATTGTAAACCGCATTTTACCTTTCATTCAATCAACTCCAATATAATAAAGAATAAAGAAAAACATTTATTTAGATGTATAGTGGTACGGAACCCTACGTGCGCGAGTCCGACTCGCACTTGGCCGGTTTTTTTCTAAATCGTACGGTCTTGCTGAGCTTCTATTTATTTTTTACTTTCCTCGGTTAGAAGCATATAAGCATCCAAACGAGTTAAGCATGGTCTTAATGCGACTCGGATACTGTCGGTTTCTACTTCTAGCATATTTGCGGTCACCTCCGAAGCATAAGAAGTGCCGGCTATGGCGTTATCCATAGCTTCATTTACCAGTCGCTGACCAGCATGAGGGTTGGCGCCCTCATACCCAGAAAATTTTAAAATAGTACATTACTACAGAGGCCGTGAAGTAAGGGATTCAAGGACGAGTTTGGGATAGACGGCCGAGTCGTAGACGAGGTCGGATAGAACGAGTCCTTCAATCCCTGTTCCGGCCGAGGATTGTAAAGTGCTTTTTTCAAGCAATGTTAGGAAATATTAAAAGTACATTACTGCAATCTTACGATGGCAATCTGAAGACTGCGCAATCTCATGATTGCAATCTCAAGACTGCAATCTTACGATGGCAATCTAAAGACTGCAATATTACGGATTTATGCGTGTATGGACTACGAGCACCAATTCAAATGAGTTCGTCGCCAGAAAAAAAAAAATTAACCTAACTTCAACATAAAATTCAGGGAGACCTTGATGTTTAGTAGAAAATCTAACATAAAAACCATAAAGATTATAAATAATATTTTATTTTCCAACAAAAAAATTATAACATTCCACGTTAATCTAAAAAAAAAAACATTATTTCGGAAAATGTAACACCCGCAAAAAAGTTCGTCTTCAGTTCAACCGACGCAGAATAGAACGTCTACCATTTGGTAGCGTCACCTTTTGCATCTAAAACGGCTTTGATCCTAAACGGCATTGAATCTACTAACTCTCGACACTCTTCAGGGGTTATTCCATTCCAGACACAGCTTAGTTTCTCCTTAAGATCAGCTTTTGACCTAGAAGGGTCTTTTCGCAACTTCTTCTTCATTTTCCACCACAAAGTTTCTATGGGAGACAAGTCTGGGCTGCTGGACGGCCATGACATGGTAGGGATTTTTTTGGACTTCAGCCACGCCATCGTTGTCTTGGCGGTATGGCATGAGGCACCGTCTTGTTGAAAAGGAAATGCATTTCTAAGTTTCAACTTCGGTGTAGACGGCAGCAAACTCTCTTCCAAGATGCTTTTGTATTTCTCGGCATTGACGGTTCCATCTATAAATTGCAGACTGCCTACACCCTGTGCCGACATACAGCCCCAAATCATCAAAGATGCCGGAAACTTCACCTTTCGCTTGAGACAGTCATTATGAAATGCCTCTCCTTTTTCTCGAATGACTTTACTTCGTTCGTCGCCAACTCCGGCGACGAACGAAGCGTCGTCGTGACGTCGAATTTCGATTCGTCGCTCCATATTATTCTTCGCCACTGATCGGCAGTCCAGTTTCTGTGTTCTTTAGCGAATTTCAACGTGTTGTTTTTCTGTTTTTGAGTAAGTAACGGTTTCTCTTTAGCTGTGTAAAAACCGTAGCCCATTTTCTTCAGTACTCTCTTGCAGGTGTCGACTGATATATTCTTTTTAATAGCGTCACGCCATAGTACGGTAAGTTCTCCTGATCTTGCACGACGATTTTTCTTTATGATCTTCCTCAGAATCCTGTCTTCTGCTTTGCTAGTTATTCGTGGACGGACAGTTTTCTTTAAACAGGAGACTGTTCCGTGTTTTCGATGATGCTCGATGATCGTTTGAATTGTAGATCGTGGCAACGACAGGTCCTTGGATATTTGGTACGTCGATTTGCCCTTATTGTTATGAGAAATGATAATTTTCCGCACTTCTTCGGGCACTGGTTTACCTCGTGCCATTTTTATAGAATAATGATTAAGAAGTAATGATAATTTGCTTGTAATTTGGCTTTTTATATAGCCCGTTGACATATTAGATGACAGAGAATATTCTTTATTCAATTTGAACTATTATTTTACATCATGCCACTTAAAAAGCAGTTTTTATTTTAAATAGACGACCTGTTTTGCGTCAAATATGAACTCGACGTAATTTTTTGCTTTTATGAATTTTATGATAGAATTACATTAAGATCGTTAAAATGATCACACTTTGTACAACACAAGATTAAACTAGGTGTAATGACCTCGTGTGTAGCGTATTCCATTAATCATCAAAGTCAATCCGAGATTAAATATCTGCCTTACAATTAAATATTGTATTTTGAGGTTCAACTAGACGATATATTATGCATTGGGGCTCGTATAAGGAAATATGGCAATGTATAAAAATGTACACTTGAATAATTCCTTCCCTGTATAATTTTGACAAAGTATAGAAATGTCCACATGTATATTAGACGACATATAAAGATGTTGCGACAATAGACTAAATGAAATGACGGTGTTATGTCGATGTACCTATATTTTTTATACTTAGAAAATTACCTCAGCACCCATATTTCAGAATTTTTTAAGGGATGCCGTCCCATCCTGTAGATGTGCTCGCTTTAAGGTTGTTAAATGTTAAGGAATTATTTAGAAATAAGCTCCATTTTTTGTAAAGCAGAAACTCCTACAGACTGAACTATGCATCTTTCGAACCGTAATAGCTAGACAGTTGACAATTTCACAAAGTGTGTAATATAAATCATGAAAATGGCCGCTATAACAACAAATTAGGGAGCACATCAAAGTGCTGACAATACTGTACCATTTTGTATATTTAAATTAATTAAGTAATAATAAAACTAAAAAGTTAAATATTGAAGGGGGTCTCCATAAGATAAACGTTAACAGTATGATGCTCAATTTTAATATATATATATATATATTAAAATGTGTGTAGTTTATTATCGAGGGTTTAACATATCTTAAACGATGAAATATCGGTTAACAACTACGCACCGCTCACATCTGTTGATGTAGAAAAGTCATTCTCTTTATATAAATGGATCCAATGTTTAAAGGAAATTACAACTTAAATACAGCGAATTTTTAACAATTCAGTGTGTAAATGGTATACGGGCGTTTATTAGAACTGAACATAGATTAAGACTCTACTAATCATTAACAGAAAGAATTATTTTGATTACGCTAACGTATACACTGTTATTAATTTTTGAACATACTATCGACCCGCAATGTACATCGAAGCCCATGTGTCAGGTAAGTAAGTAATGTTTGCGGGTGGTAGGACTCTGTGCAGAGTCCGTCCGGATCGCTACCACCATCTTATCCATTAACCTATCGCCAAACAGCAGTGTTCGCACTGTTGTGTTCCGGTTTGGGGATAAGACAGCCGGTGTAATGACTAGCATAGAGGCATTCCATCTTAGTCCTCAGGGTTGGCAACGCATTTGCAGTCTAAGTCTAGTAGTCTTGTGAATGCGAATGTCTATGGGTCACAGTTTCCGCTTACCATCAGGTGGCCTGTGTGCTCGTTTGCCTTCTCTGTCATAAAAAAAAAAAAAAAATGTTTACTTGTGAAAATGTTAATTGCATTTTTCGTTATACATTACGTGTTAAATTATTTTGTATGGTTATTTTTTTTAAATTTAATTTTATAGAAGCTGCCTAAATGTGCTCAGTAGGGGTTATACTAACCACAGTTAAAAGGAACGCCCGTATACCATTTACACACTGTATAATTATGGTTTTATTTTTAACAACACAGACTATCCATTTTACTCATTACGTCTGACGTTAAAGTGACATAGAGTGCTACCGGTGTCCTATCATTAATAATATACGAGTGAAGCTGCGGGTTATCATATTAGCCCTCACTGATAGCGCCCCTCTATATCCTCATCGTCTTTGAGGTTCTTAGTAAGCCAGTGAACCAGTTATTTAAACTTAAATCGGTATACCCTTTTTAAGGGGACTGTCAGTTCTTTAAGAAAGTTTTTTTTTTCATCTAACGTCATCTGGACGTTCTCATGCAAGGCCCTGACACGCTTTGATAGATAAAGATACCTTATCGTGATTCCTATAAGAGGAAATAGGCAAAAAGTACGATGTTTCGTCTCTATCACCAACAGAGCATTTTTTCATGATCGGGATATTGGTACAATTGGTATACTAATTTAAAACTTAATTTAAATTAAGTTATAAATTCGTATACCAAATTTCAAGGACATATTGGAGTTTGATATTTATCAACTCGATTCAAAAGCAATATAATTAATTACGTAGTGTTATAAATTTAGTAGTATTGGCACAATTTAAAGTAAGCTTGGTGGCAAGTCTATTTTATACTCTGACTACGTTCTAAAGCCTTCTTAGGTCTAAAAGCTAAAATCGCTAGTAGGGCTGTAGGAAATTGGATTCCAACAGAGACGGGCGCTGTGCCTGAAAATCTTAAATATTCGTATGTGAGTTTATATATTAACTTTTTTTAAATAAAGAGACTACAATGTAATATATTGGCATAAAAGAGCCCAATAAATTGTAAATTAATAATTTACACAATGCGTATGTCATTTATGTAAACATTGCATGCCATTGCCATAGTAATAAACCGTTTATTTCGTATTTAGTTAATTTTGTTGGTGTTGCGTATATAAATAGCCGACTCAAAATTTAGATTTTTTTCATGCTGAAGAACTTAAAACAGGTTTGTGTTGAATTCTTGTTTATTTATTTTACATTGTCATCTCAAGTCAAAATTGGGGTCGGGTTCCGTGACGTCTCGCGGCCAAGTCACGTGTTCAGCGCACAGTCGTTTTTTTATAAACGAATAAAAAAAAAGTTTTATGCAACTCTCCAGCAGGAAACGAATCTAATGACATATTATTTATCAAAATCGGACTATAACTGTAGATCTGATGCCTTGTACAAAAATAGGCCTCGCGTAATATATAGATATATATCACACGTAATTATTATGGTATCGCTGTATTCTTAACTTATGTTTTGATTTGACCGATGATGGAGACCCTCAGTGCATACCAGATTGATTTAGGATTTGTATATAAGTACCATTCCAAATCATTTCCTTGTGGGTGGAAATTTACGTTCTGCTAAGCGGCGACTTTGGTTACAGCCCAGTCTCAACAGCTGCCACGACTGCTCCAGCGCCTGCAACATGTACTACTCAGACTACGGTAAGAGTCCAACTTGCTTCTAAATAGTTATCATATAAACATTGTTACCTCTTTTGTTTATACAATAAAGTGTTTACATACATACACAGATACATGTTTTGACGTTACGTTATGATGGTTACTCTTATGCACTTGCAATGACAGTAAGAGCCGGTATAACGTAAATTATATTATTATGATATAGAAGCGAGATGATCTAAAACGAGTAGAGAAAGAAAAGAGGACTAAAAGATGCGAATGTTTTGTCTTTTCAGTAGTTGTGTTTGTTTAAGTGCACACATCAAAAGAAATACATTTTTTTATGACAGTATACAGGGTTATTGGTAAGTCGACCTATTCCCTTTAGGAGGTGATAGGGGTGACTATTTGCGATAATTTTGACCCCCATATGCATTATGCAAAAGTGAACCATTTTTGAGTTATCGCGATTTTTAGTTTTTTTTTAATTACTCGGAAATTCAACTTGAAAAATGTATTACAAAAAAAGTATCAATTTAAATCTCTTTTTTTCTTCTGATTTACAAAACCAATTAAACACTGGTTATTTCTCAATATTAAAACAATAATTATCGTTCCAAATTTAAAAATGCGAGGCGGAAAACGAAATTTTTTCAATATTTTTTACGATCGCTTTCCACTAAAATGCCTTAAAAACAAAAAAAAACGTTATGAAACTTGGCTTGCAGATTATTTTAAAAACTTAACTGTTTTCTTAGCTCTCCAAAAATGTATTACAAGTAGGAAATTACTTGAAAAAAAAATGAAAAAAAAGTCATCACAAAGAAAGCGGGCGGAAACTAAAGTCACAAATGCCAATCCAAAAATAAAAATTAAAAAACATACCGAATTTAAATCAACTTTTTTTATTTGCTTCTGTACAAGATGAACTTGTTTTTCTTATGCAATATTAAAAAATATTATCTGTACACGTTTGAGAATGCGAGGCCGAAAACTAAAAAATACATGTTTTTTTATCAAACTCCAACATAAATTACACGAAAACAGAAAAATTTACCAATACATTTGGCGTGCAGATTACACATAAAACATTGACGTTTTTCCAGCTTTCTAACGAGCTATTAAAACTAACTGTTATACTCGTAAACACAAATAACGACATTAACTTATGGAAAAAGTAAGCGATTTTAGTTTTATTTTAAATTAGTCAGACTAATTTCAGTCAGCCAAATGTATTGGTAAATTTTTCTGTTTTCGTGTAATTTATGTTGGAGTTTGATAAAAAAACATGTAAGTATTTTTTAGTTTTCCGCCTCGCATTCTCAAACGCGTACAGATAATATTTTTTTTAATATTGCATAAGAAAAACAAGTTCATCTTGTACAAAAGCGAATAAAAAAGTTGATTTAAATTCGGTATGTTTTTTAATTTTTATTTTTGAAGTGGCATTTGTGACTTTAGTTTCCGCCCGCTTCCTTTGTGATGACTTTTTTTCAGGTTTTTTTCAAATAATTTCCTACTTGTTATGCATTTTTGGAGAGCTAAGAAAACAGTTAAGTTTTTAAAATAATCTGCAAGCCAAGTTTCATAACGTTTTTTTTTGTTTTTAAGGTATTTTAGTGGAAAGCGATCGCAAAAAATATTGAAAAAATTTCGTTTTCCGTCTCGCATTTTTAAATTTGGTACGATAATTATTGTTTTAATATTGAGAAATAACCAGTGTTTAATCGGTTTTGTAAATCAGAAGAAAAATAAAGATTTAAATTGATACTTTTTTTGTAATAAATTTTTCAAGTTGAATTTTCGACTAATTTAAAAAAAAACTAATAAACGCGATAACTCAAAAATGGTTCACTTTTGCATAATGCATATGGGGGTCAAAATTATCGCAAATAGTCACCCCTATCACCTCCTAACGGGAATAGGTCGACTTACCAATAACCCTGTATAGTACAATATCAAAATAATGTAAAATTAATTATCCCTGGACACCTGATGTTTGTACGGACAGTCACGGACTTTAATTATTATGCCACTATGGAACAATGTTATAATGATAGCGACAAGTGACGAGATAGAAATTACATGGGAATTAATCGTAGGTTTTATACGACAAGGTTCTATAGCGGTATATCAAAGTCCGTGACCGTACAACACTGTATATTAAACAAAGGATATTAATAGGATTCTGGATCTCTCTGTGCAAGTAATATGTTTTTTATATATTTTACAACTCAAATAATGTTATGAGCCACTTTAGAAAACATTGATTATGCAATGAACTAACAGTTGAAAGATAATTATCTTGAAACAGTTACTTATAATCAGAGATCGGACAAATGGGCGTCAATACTCTCCATAATGTGGACATGACTCAATATTTCAATTAGATAGTAATTTATATTTAAAAAAAACCGTTGTTATTTTATTTACATATACGGCTAAAATAAACTAATGAGGTGAAAAGGTCCTTTCGCAATCCACGGATGTTAATGGAATTTATTTAAGTAGATTAATATTCTATTCTTTGGAGTCATGTCCACATTACTGCAAGTAATGAAGCCCATTTGTCCGATCTCTGCTTATAATTTAATCTGGTCATATTATGCATTTAAGCTTTTTCCTACAATCTTAAACAGCAGTTTTAATATATATCTAATTTTTTTATTTTTAAAATGGCATGGATGTATTGGTGTGAACAAAACATTATTAAGTTAACCCACCCCCGACGTAAATAGAGCGGTGTGATGTGTAACTCGCATACAGATGTAGTGAATAAACTAATTTAAATATCTAATTGAAACGCTAATTGAGAAGGCGGAAAAGTTTCTCCGTCTAAATACGATGGCGCTTGGTTATGCGCTACATCTGTATCAGAATGTCTGTATATGGCATCTTGGCATCGGATGGACCGATACGGATGCGGTTTTTTAGGGTTCTTTAGTTCCAGGAACCCTTATAGTTTCTTGATGTCCGTCCATCCGTCCGCAGCCTAGCTCAGAGACTAGAAAGCTGTAGTTTGGCATGAATATACATATTAGTCACGCCAACAAAGTGGTAAAATAAAATCCAGAAATGGTAATTTTTTTAGTGTACCTCCCCTACACGGATCGTGGGGATGTATTTTTTTTCTCTCTGCTACACCATAGTAGTGACGTAGGTCTTTCAAAAATATTGCGGGGTTGTGAAAACGATTTTCGATTAAGGGATCCTTTTGTTTATGAAATATTAAGCTATAAAGCGCTAATTTTTTGTTAGTCGTGTGTCCCCACAGTCAAAACTACAAATTCTAAAAATTTGAAAAATATCTTTTATGAAAGTGCATATAACGAATTTAAAAGAAAACTATCACGACTAAGTGTATCTTAGGAACCAATCAAGTCTTTGATTGATTCTTAAGATGCAGGCGATTAAAGCAGTATTTCCACCAAACGGCCCGCAACGGATCGGAACAGAAATAATTTTATGATGTTTAAACGATAATAAATCATGTTCACAGTATTTAAAGTCTATATTACGAAGGCGCGCACAGCAACTTGACCGCAGGCGTCTTTCGCGACAAGCGTACGTCGCCGTAAGTATGCTGCGACGTGCGATCGGCTCCGTCATAAATAGAGAATAATAATTTCAATAGAGGGTACGATCCGTGCGTATCCTTTCCGATCCGATGGGATGCGAGCCGTTTGGTGAAAATTATCCTTAAGTGTTTATACCTACTAAAATCATCTAAGAAATATTTTTTAATAGAGAATTAGTTCATTCTTGTTGCTTTTGAGATAGTTGTTTCGTAGTAAAGGCTTCGGAACCCTGCACTGAGCATGGTCAGACATGCTCTTGCACGGTTTTTAAAAAACAAAAAGGCTCATTCAGCTTGGATGGTTCTGAGCAAGGTTTGATGGAAATCGGTTGGGCCACTTAAAATCGGACTTTTATTGCCACAGAAAAAATGTAAACAAAGGTGTTGCTGTTAACGAAAAACATTTTCAGAAATCAAAATATTTATACTTATATTTATAATAAATTATGCGTACAAAAACAGCATTGTCGTTTTAAATTAATACAACAAAGAGTTTTTATAAAAATAAAGTTGGCTATGGACAAATGAATAATTGTACATAAATTTAAACCATAGTTTATTTGTTAACGATATGTGTGACTAAAATTAAAATTGGTAAATAACTTATTGATTGGTTGTCAAAATTGAAAATTCATATTTATAGGCAATTTTATGGTAAAAACGCAAGTGTCCCTAATTATCTGACCACCACTGTGTATACAGGGTGTTCCGGAACTTGACTTAAAAATTAAATGATGAATAAGCCACTTCTATACCTGTCCCAGATTAAAGTTTTAATTTACCAATATATTAGTTAGTTTAGGAGTTATACTGGTCAGGAAAGCTACCTCACAGCACACCTTTTACTCCCTTGCCTAAAAACAGGTGTAATTTGTTATCACGAGGTTAATATCTACAAACTTCAAATTTCAAGTTGATAAAAGTGCAACATAGAACCCTATAATATTGGGGGAGCGATATGGCGAAGTATTTATTTTTCTGGCCATATTGACTCTCATAACTATTTTTACTCAATGTTTCAAGTCATATTTAGTAGATAAGAATATTTTTTTAGTAACTGTTACTTTTTCAGGATTTTTATTATTCAAACCTAACTGACCTAGCCTTGTCTACACTTTTGCGGTTTACGGTTCCAGCGATAGTAAAAAATATGTACAACAATTTTATGGAAACAAAATGATTATTATGGTGAAAAAAGCCCTCCCCCCATAACTATACGGATTGGGCATTTTGAAATTACAATTGGTTGCATAAAATGTCCGCCATTACCTTGTTTATTCATCTTTGTTTTTAAACGTCATGTGACTGTCATGTCATATGTCTTGCGAGTGAGATACGTTCTAGATATCCAGATGTCAGTGTTTTTATCTACATTATAGATAATCACTAACAACTTATTGGCCTCTTTAGTTTACAGTAGTACTTATAAAAAGTGACACCTGTCTTTGTCATATTAATCAGACAATTGTCGGAGACAATAATAATGTATATCCGTTTAAATAGTATTTTTTATTCGTGAATTTAAGAACTGCGAATTAATGAAGAGAACCTCTTTTTACCTAAGTCTTACTTTAGGCTATATCACTGGCAGTTGTACAGAAGAAAAAACTTTAGTCTATAAATAAAAATTAAAAGCAATATAGTCACTAGTCATTAAGGATGGATAAAAGTCATTCGGTTCCAAATTTATTGCGAGGCATTGCAATGGAGAGAACTGCCAACATATTGAGTCATCACCTAAGTACTGAAACTTCTTCAGTCTTCTTGAGAAGGATGAATACGATTTTACCGAGAAAGTAAGTTAGGTATTATTAAAAGATAGACGTATCATAATAATATATCATCTATGTCACTATTTTAATATGTCATGTATATTTTATAAAAACACCCTATATGTCAATTTGCGTCATAATGACGTCACCGGCATCAAAGTTTCGCTCCCTGTTGATATGTGTTGTTGAGTTTTTAAAAGTGTTAACCGAATATCGAATGCTAGAAAAAACTAAAAATTGGTTAAGGATTTTGGTGTAATACCGTGGTTGTAGTATCCATGGAGTCCCTATTTCCTAATTATTATTATATTCAGGAGCCCACGACACTAAACCTACTTCGATAAGAATAGGAATGGACGACACTCATCAACGTACAGCCGAAACTACTGAAGCTAGAAACATGGAACTTTAACAGTACATTAGTTTTTTGACGTAAGCCATAAGAAGAGATTTTAAGAAATTCAACTCCTAAAGGGGTGAAATAGGGGATAAACCATTGTATGGAAGACTGTCATTTTTGAAGCTAAGAACATGAAATTTGGTATTCAGGCGTATAAATCTGAGCCTGTAAATGTAGCACATTCACTTTTTGTAAATTTCATCTATAGGGTCGTAATAGTGCATTAAATTTTGTATGGGAGATACGTAATTTTTAAAGTAAATAACATCAAATTTAAAATGTAGGCTCCTGGTACGAATAAAAGAAATATATTTTTACCGTTTATGGAAATTCAACCCCTAAGGGAATAAAAAAGTGGTTGAAAATTTGTACGGGATTCCCGTTGTTTCAAAGCCTCTGACACTATAAATGATTTCAAAATTCAGATTTAAATTGGTTCATTTTATTTATCCGTTTATTATTCCAACAGACGTACCTGTTCAATTTAAAAGACTCCAATTTCCTTTCAAAAATTCATTTGCAGCACTGCATGGTCGTATATTCTTACCCCTCCTGTGTTCCGACGAATAAACGAAACAAATCTTATTATATAATACTAGACATAGAGTTACAATTAAAAGAAAACCCAGATTAATGACGAACCTATACCTTGTCTATTTAACAGAGTTAATACTAGATAACAGAGAATGCACGTAATTGGTCAGCGATAAGGACGATGCACAGGCACAAGGTAGGTTTACATGCCTGTCAAACTTTAGTCAACATCTGTCGCTCGTACGGTGCGGACGCTTTCAAGTGCTTATCTTTGGTTACAATTTTTTTTTTTTTTAATAATTTATTTCTATGTATATATATATACCTACTACTTCTCTTTCTCATCATCACCCATACTTGTACTTGTATGGCCTGTACTATACGTCCCACTGCACTGCAGGGCACATATTTAAATATTATTATCTACTACTTTATATTACATAATTAGGATTTATAGATGAATTAACATGACAAGACAATGTCATGTTATCAGTAAGTTAATTATTTGAGGTGCCTCTAACTACAAACAAAAATAACGAGAAATATTACGAATATTTTAACAACAGGCGGCATGTAAGCCGAGCCCGCCATCGACGTGCGTTTGTTGACGCCCACTGGCAGTTTCTTGTCCCTTTCATTTTCATACAAAAGTGCAACAGAGACAACGCTTTGTTAACTCTGTTAAATAGACAGGGTATAAATTATATATCATCCGGCAGTCGTATCGTACTAGGTTTATTGTCGTGGGCTCTTAAAATATTAAGGAGTAGTACGAAAAATGTATATTCTGAAATATTGAATTTAGTAATAAGAGATTTATTTAATAGCCATAAATGGTGATAGAACCTTTTGTTAAAATAATATGAAAGGCAGTGCTATGATTATTAATAAACAGTGAATGTTGAGTCAAATCAAAGATAGATTTACCTAAACAAACTAGGTCAATAAATGATAGGTCTGGGTGGTAACCTTACTCAAAACAACCCCTGACAAGGAACCTAGGCCTCGAAATAGCCTCGTTTGTATGAAGTCGAACTCTGACCGGTATTATTTGACCACGAGTGTATATATCATCCGGTAGTCTTATCGAACTAGGTTTAGTATCGCGGGCTTCCCTACTATATGGTCCTATTATTACTAAACAGAAACTAAATATATTTTTAGTTTAGATCCATACCTACTAATATTTGTTTATTTCGCTTTCACAGCGGAAATATCCTTCATGCCAAAATTAATTTCATCATCATCATGTGAGCCGAAAGCAGTCCATTGCGGACATAGGCCTCCCCAAAGGCTCTCCACTTAGACCGGTCTTGTGCTTTTTGCATCCACCGCGCTCCCGCGATCCTTTCGAGGTCGTCACTCATCTTGTAGGAGGCCTACCTATTAAGTTTAAATTAATTTTGGCGATTAAATGATTGATTGAATTTAGAAATATGACTATACTGAAGGTTGAAATCATACGTCGTTATCGCGGGAGCAAAAACAAATCTATTAAAGAACATATAGAACAGAATGTCTGTTTAGTATAAACGGGAAATTCTGCCTACATTCGAAGCCTCTAAGAAGTTCTTCATATCTAGCAGGAAGTTTGCGCTGGAAATGGTCAATCAAACTTGTCTTACACTGAGTAAACGCTTTTAGAAATCAACGTGTCAACTTTAATTTTTATTTTGTCAAATCCAGTAATTTTTCTCTTAAACTTGTTTTAACGTTATAAATATATGTTTTCCATTTGCACTCAAATTTAATTTAGATATATTTTTTATACATATCAAATCAATCAAGAATGACAAATGTCTAAACTAGCAGTAAGAGTGACTGAAGACGTGGACGTTAAAAATATGTACTACTAATCAAGTCAAGTACGGAGGTAAGATATTTGAAAGAAAATGTATTTTGAATTAATGAATACATGCACGAGTTACAGTGAAAAATACCGAAATCGCTATAGGTGTGCCTATAATATTTGAGGAGTTCCTTTGATTTCTCCAAGATCCCAACATCAGATCCTGACATGTTGACAATGGGACCAACTTAGAAAAAAAAACCCATTCAAACCAAAAAAATCCAAATCGGTCCAGTGGTCTTTGAGTAATCGGGGAACATACATAAAAAAAGATCCCAACGAATTGAGAAGGTCCTCCTTTTTATAAAGTCGGTTAAAAAATCAGGGGACACTGTCACACTAATTGCGCTAGTCCTAAATTAAGCTCTATGCTTATGTAGTATAAACATAGAGCTCTATGCTTATACTATGGGTACTAGTAATGAATGGAGAGCCACTCGACCGCCCGCCTGCCTCGGCGGCGTCCCCACTCATCATCATCATGGGTACTAGATATCGATTTAAATACTTATATAGAGAAATATATCCTTACTAATCCTTACTAATATTATACTGTACCCTGTATAATAATATAATATTGTACCCTGGATTAACACATAGGATACATTTCATTCCGGAAAAATTTAAAGTTCCCGAGGGAATAACGATATTCGAAATCTACACGGACGAAGTCGCGGGCAGAAGCTAGTACTTAAATACATAGAAAAAATCCGGGACTTAGGAGCAAATATTCCCGTTCATCACAAATGAAAGCCCTCACCGGGATTTGAACCCAAGACCGCTAGCTTCGTAGGCAGCGTCACTACCAACTAGCGTCGCCAATATGTATAAGTAAAAACTTACTTTATGTCCGGGACTGGGTATAGAAGATGACTGGGGGTTTCTTGTTCTTTAATATTTATGTCTAGTTTTGGGACACCATGCATAGTCCGTGATCGATTTTTATGCTACATTTAGAATACTATAACAAATGAATACTAAAATTGGATTCATAAAAAATCTAGTTTTAGTTATGTACAGTTCTATTACCAGTTTTTTAATAGTTGACGGCAATACACGAGTGACAGTTGCGAGCGCAAGTGTGATAGCGATAACCAGCCAGCCGAATGATATTCATAAGGTGTGAGTACTGAATATCATAATGGTCTGTAGTATAAACTACTATTTGACACTGAATCAAAGAATTTATGAGCTGCACTTAATACTACATCTCTTTGCCGCTCCAGCCGTGAAATCGACTCTGTAATTATTGATGTCGGCGAGTTCAAAGCTACAATGTACCATGAAAACGTTAGTATCGCGAACTGATCCTCATATCGGGATTGTACATCTATTTGTTAGTTACTCAATGCCTTTGCTTTGCGATTTTGTATTACATCCCGAATGTGAGGCACAATAGTCAGTCCCGTATCGGTGTCGCACTATCTAACTTTCTTCTATTCAAACATTTTACCGGCTAACATTAATGATATTTAAGCGATTGGTCAATTTTATATATTAGAGACGCAATCGCGAGCCTAAATTTTTAGGCAAATTGCTTCTCAAGCAAGTAGGTACCATGCACCGCAGGATGACGTGTTACCATCTGTGAAGTGATTTTAGCAAAAAATTACAATTATGTCTAATTATGAAATTGAAGTCTTGCGTTTTTCATGAATGTTAAAAGAAAGAGAGATTTCTTTTCGTGTCATTTTCCCTTTTAGGTAACTATAGGACGCCGGAATTATTAATTAATTAATTGTGAGTTTTCGTGTTGTCTGTACCGATGTAAATAGATAATCGTCAGTATAGTAACTGTCAGTGCTTGGCGATTTTTGAATTTAGTATGAACGTAACGTATCTATTTAAATATTATTGCTTATTAAAATTTGTAGTTTTATATTATAAAGCATGCAAAACCATTTGTTGGTTATCTGTTGAGGTATTATTTTATATATGGGTCGTTCTGTTTACCGAAGGTAACTAGCTCACAGAAGACAGTTCTTTAATTATAGTTTTAAATACTTAGATTCAAAGTAACCGTACTGATATCTATTTTCCATTCAATTGCGTTGTTATTTATAAATATTGCGAGAAATGTATAAAATTATACACCGCTGTAGCACTTTATGCCCTCTATGTCACAATGATTTTGCTTATATCCATGTATACAAATATAAACAAAGTTTTAAGATAACCCTTGAGATTCTAACAAAAAAAAAAGGTTGGGATAACGTGGGTTTGTTGTCTAGGTGTAAAACTTTCGTCATCTGCTTATCAAGATTAAACTAACGTACCTGAGCTTATCTTACCTCACTGACTTGCAAGATTAAGATTAAAAGATAATTTAATTTCAATTTTGAGATCATTCTAACAGGTTATATCAACAAACTGAATTTTGCAAGGCGTAGACATATTGACTTAATCTGTCTAACGTGTTTTTGTGCCTATAACTAATGCAATAATTAAATTATAAGTTAATAACCTCGTTCGTTTTTATTTAATGTATATTTAGGCTAGGCGTTTAGTGGTGGAAGTGTAATCTAAGTTTTTAGTTCTGAATCTTACTGTATAAGCTAATAGGCATTGTGTGCATTGCGAATGTTATCATTATTTTCGCACCAAACGCGCGAATTGTATGCAATAAAACTTAACCGGCGCTCTAAAACACGCGGACCGGCCGGGGTGCGGCCGCCGGCCTGGATGGTTTCCGCGGAGTTCTAAATCCCCCCATCCTATTAACTCTTCATTTGTGACTAAATCGAGAGAAAAGGATAAACGAACTAACCTAATTTCGAACTGTGAATTATAATGTAGGCCTCCTGGGCGCAAGCGCTCTTTTATCGATTGAGCTGTCACTGACATTAGTCTTCTATTCTCATGTCGCTAGTTTCCTACTCTAAAATACAATACGCGTTACACGATGCCCACAGCAACAACAAGTTTTTGTAATTTTAGTAGTTAATATCAAAGCTATTGTAAAAGTCCCTACATTTTACGGGGTGCTGAATAGTCAATTAGAGGACTATTTCACGGGCTCTCGACCTTCTCGAGGCTCGCGCTGCTGTTTAGTTAATAAATCTAGTCTTTATACGTATCGTTGTATGTATGTATGTATCCTTGTAAACTCTTTATTGCACAAACACAAAATAACAAACTAAAAAAAGAAACAGAAACACAAAAGGTATGTACAGAGGCGTTTTTGTTAAATTAATCTGTTATACTGTGACGTTCAATTCACTCTGCTATCCTATGATCGTGTAGAGAGAGAATAGAATACGGTTTGCCTAGTGCGTAATTATTGTTCGGCCTGTGAGCTTTACTAAGCTTTATCACATACGGTTTTTACTCTTTGTTCCATATTGACCTGATTTGGGTTTTATTATTACTAATTTGCAAGGATGGGACTGAATGCATTACATACTTTGTAGTTTCTCTTTCTAATACAGCACAACATTAATACTTTTCATGTGAATAACTAAAAAAAAATATGTAAAAGATACATATTTGTTTGACTTTTGTATGTGACATTTGTCTTAAAGCTATGTATTGTCAGGTCATTCAGTTATTGTAATAATGTGATTACCGCTTGTTATTATTTGTGTGAAGGTAATTAATCGACCTACTTAATATTATATTGCTTTATGCTTTTATTACTGAGTTGTATTTATTGTTTTTTTTTTACAAAACTAGTAAATTATCACAGATTATCTGTTACCAACCTGGC
Source organism: Acleris sparsana (assembly GCA_923062465.1). Lineage (NCBI taxonomy): Eukaryota > Metazoa > Arthropoda > Insecta > Lepidoptera > Tortricidae > Acleris > Acleris sparsana. The sequence goes on from OV281285.1 coordinate 23,230,266, forward strand.
TTGATTGATCTTTCTATATATATATATATAGTAGTAAATTATCACAGATTATCTGTTACCAACCTGGCTTGATTGATCTTTATATAGATCTATATACAGGGTGCCGGGTTTCTTATGCTCGTAATGAAACATTTAAATAGGTCATCTTGAGGGCTACGAAAAACAGACCCATGTATTTTAATCGGAATATTTGTAATTTTTCCTTGTGTCCATCTTACGAAAAACCCTTAAGCTCTTGTATTATTTCAATGTTGTTCAGTATTTTCTTTCATTGTTAGAATTATTATGACCTTAGGATGTTTTTAAAGCTACATCCCAGTTTTTTTTCATGACATGATAGATACTATTTAAATTATTCATTTGGACCACAAGAAATCGACACCTTGTAAATAAAAATGAACCCCTATTTCTCCTGGTCACCCTATAATTTGAGAACGGCTTTACCGATTTCATTCGTCTTTTTTTTAAATGTTTTCTAAAGCCGTGTTTTCAGTGTTCTGAACAGTTCTGAGCGAGCAATCGTTTGTTCGTGCCTAAATGAAAACACTTGAGCAAGCGAACGTGTTTGTTCAGTGATGATCAGCTGGAGGCAGCGAACAATTTCTCGCTCACTCATTCATTCAGTGAAAACGTTGTTGGAAAAATGGCCGTTCTACAGATTCCGAAGAGCAATTTCTTCGAGACTGGAACAGAGTGACAAAAACATTTGACCAAGACGCTGTCCGATCTCTGATGTTTGCTAGAAATTAATGATTTTGTTGGGTTTAAAGAAGTTTTTTTATTATTTAACGCCTAAAACGTAGTAGGACATTTTTTTTCTATAAATAAATATATGAAAGTTGTCAGTAATACGTTATTTTACTTGTATTTGTACTTAACGATACGGTGTTACGTTTGAAAATGTTCTTCGTTATGGTCGCTTAACTATCTCAATCGAGATATCTTATCGCCACCCTTGAAATAGGTGCCGAGAAGGAATTCTGGTGTCCATCTGTTGTCTTTATCATCAGTTTCACTTCACCAAATGATACTTTCTGAATGCAAATGCTGGATTTGTTACTAAAAATACTAAAAATAAAATAAAATCGGACAACTTTGAACGTGTAAAAGTTATACGTGGGCAGCAAAGAAATCGAACCACTTAGGACGGTTTGAGAACCTCCTCAGTTTTATTTCGTTGATGGAAAAATACAAAAATACAAATCTTTCCTATTTATGATAGTTGTGCAGTAGATAATGTCGGTCTGGTAGGTTTTTTTTAATTGCGTGATACATAGTTTATATTATTAGTATTTAAATAATACAAAGCTTACCTGAATTCTAATCTGAATTCGTTTGGTGGCATTATTCCTTAATTTTTCGTAATAAATCAAATGTTTTGTTTTATCCTCGAGGTGCGCTCACTACGGCACTCTGTCAAATAAGTACTGTTCTGAAGTGAGTGCACGCGCTCACATGTCATGAAGGTTGAGACATTTCGTCGCAGTCACGCTATAGTGACGGCTTATCTCTTATCCTTGGTTTTTCTTTGTAAATTGTTTAAGTAAGACAATAGACAAGCGAAAAAGCACCGTTGCCCAATATGTAAGAGTTTTATTGAACAGACGGCAGCGCCGATTGGCGGTGCGGGTGCGGCCAACCCGGGCGGTTGGGTGCCGCTTCCACCGCCTTCGTCCCCCTACTCCCGCACAGAATTCCCTTCGCTGGAGGCATCTGCTCAGCCCTCGCATCGCTCCTCCGATCACGCTGTGCCGCAGCTGCAACTCAGACCACAAAGTAAGTAGAGTTCATCAACATAATTACCATACATCGTTATCGCAGGAGCAAATACAAATCAATTAAACAACACATATCACAGAATTTCTGTTTAGTATAAACGGAATATTCTGCCTATATATTGTAAGCCACTAAGAAGTTCTTCATAAATTTTCACTTTAAAGGTCAATAAAACTTGTCTTACACTGAGTAAACGTTTAACGATAAGTTAACGAGTCAATTTGAAAAAAAATAATTAGGTTCAGTATTTTCTCCTAAACTAGGTTCACTGTTTAAATGTCTATATTCCATTTGTAGTCAAATTAAATTTAGATATTATTATTTTTTGTACAAAGTACAAAGTAGCAGAAAAACTAACTAAAGAGGTCGACGTTAGGATTGCGTAGCTAATCTTTTAAATTTGTACTACTGATCAAGTCAAGTACCGAGGTAAGATATTAAAAAGAAAATTAATACATTTGGACTCGTAGGTATAAACGTTTCTCGATACGAGTGTCACCTAGTGTTCCCGAGGACTATAGGCTTTTAGCCCTAAATTTAAGCCTATTGGTTCTCTTTTAGGGCTAACCTAATAAAGCAGGGCTTTAAAAGACTTGTCATTTTAAAAAGCCTATGGGCTTATAAAAGCCTTTAGGCCTTTTTTGTGATGGAGTCTTTTTTTCCAAGTAATAGGCTTATGTAAAGGCTAAAGCTTTTTTGGAGACTTAGCCTAAGAAAGTCATTATTGCCACCATCCATCAAATACTTAATTAAAAAATAAACAACATCAAACATGTATTTTACATTGCATTTATTTAAATAATAAAATAATGTTTATACCATTCCCCCTAAAAACAATTATATTTTTAGGGTTCCGTACCTCAAAAGGAAAAAACGGAACCCTTATAAGATCACTTTGTTGTCCGTCTGTCTGTCTGTTTGTCGGTCAGTCTGTCAAGACCCTTTATTTTACGTGCTAAAGATGTTTTTAGCACATAACCAGAGTTTTTATTCATAAGCCAGTACGAGATTATGAATAAAAACTCAAATCTATAAATTTCTTTCAATTCCAATACAAGTTTGATGTACCCGATGAAAAAGATGTGGTTTGTATTTTATAGCGGAAGGCAGCTGGACGTGCGGTGGCACCGCCGGCGTGCGGCCCGAGGGAGCGCCGGTGCCCTCCGCGCCTGCGCTCAACGCGGCCGCGGCGCAGCCCCACTACCGTGCCATCCTTCCCCCGTTTGTACGTATACTAGTCATTATAACCAGTACAACCGCACACTGAAACATAGTATAATTATTAATAAATATAGAAATATTTGTACAATTGGGCCTCTATTTTACTATGCATTTCCTAAATCACATTGCTACTATTGCTTACAATAAGCCCTATATATTGCTGCCGTCAGTCCCCTTTCATAAATATTGAAAGAATGAGCTACACCAAGCAGCTAAGATTTACACAGAACGCCTATGTCTTAAATACTTAGGACAGCGGAATGACGGTGGTTGACACGCCCGTGGAATCATCCGTACAGGTAAAGATGTTCAAAAATGCATCGTCTATCACCCCCTTAAAAATTTGTACCTAGCAACCTAACACCCTGTGTAATTATACAGGTCACTACTTTCGAGACGTTTTTGCATTTGTATATATTTACAGGGATTCTTAAATTTAAATTTCATTAAACAGGCAGAAAAAAGAGGTTCGTCACATTTTGAGAAGATAATATATTGACAGTCAAAAGTCAGTGAATGTCAAATAAATAATAATAATATATATTCTTACGGTTTGTAATATTTCTTGTTCAGTGTAATTATTGTAACTTTGTTAATTAAAAATAGTTCCTATGATGAAGCATGGTTTGTATAATTTGTACAAATATTTCCAAAATGAATGCAATAGCAATCCGAGCAGTATTGTGACTCCCGCTGAGTAAGGCACGGATGAGGCTTTAGTTGTAATATCTTGAATCTTACTAAAATAATCACAATCAACAGTTTTCTTATAACTATTGATTGGCTATTTACAGAAATGCGAGTGCGAGTCGTTTTAAAAAGCAAAAACTTTTTTTAAACAATTTACATTTATTTGTCAACATAGTCTCCTTTGAGGGCCAATCACTTTTGGGACTTCAGATTTGGGAATAGGTAATAATCGCACGGAATCCGGCGAATACGGAGCATGCGGAATCAGCTCGAAGCCCAACTCGTGGATTTTGGCCATTGCAATAGTTGACCTGTGCACTGGGGCATTGTCTTGATGAAAGAGGACTTTCTTGGGGGAACAATTCGGCATTAAAACGGTCCAATAACTCTGCGTAATAACGGCCAGTTATAGTATTTCCATTTTCCGAGTAATCAATCAATAATTCCTTCGCCATCCCAGAAAACTGTCGCCATCACCTTCCCAGCCGACAAAACAGTCTTGGCCTTCTTCGGGGCACTTTCACCAGTCGCCATCCATTGTTTTGATTCAGATGTATAATGATGGACCCAAGTTTTCGTCCACAGTGGCAAATCGACTCAAAAAATTCCGAGGACTACGCTTCATCATATCCAAACACAGTTTTGAAATTCGCTTTCTTTCGCGTTTTTGTTCTATTGTCAACAAACGTGGCACCCATCGTGCAGACAGCTTTGTCATACCCAAATCTTCATGCAGGATTTTATGTACTCGCTCAGTGGAGATGCCTGTGTTCTCAGCTATTTCGCGCACCTTCACTCGGCGATCGTTGAGTACAATATTATGGACTTCTTCAACAACATCCTCAGTAGTGACTTCGATTGGGCGACCAGAGCGTGGAGCATCAGATGTGCTTGACCGACCATGTTTATAATCATTTATCCAGTTATAAACAGTCTGCAACGTTGGTGCGTTAGTGCCATGAACAGAAAGTTGTGGCAGCACTGTAATCCTTCATAAAAAATTATTTTATAATGGCACAAAATTCAGATTTTTCCATATTTGTTGAAAATTTAAGAGTGATCACAGTTAAACAATGATTATACTGAGAAAAACTTGTTTTTTCTTGATGAATTTTTGACAGTCTTAATTTGAAAGATTGTGCCTGCTAGTGTTAATGCCATTTACCAGAAAAAAGGTTTTACAAATAGTTTTTAAAAGGACGTATCAAACAGCCCTCGTACACTGTTTAAGTTGACTCCCCATGGAAATACACATACTTCCATACATACAAAACCTCACGCCTTCGTTCCCAGAGTGGGTTAGGCGGAGCTACTGAATTACCTACAACTCTAAAAACTTGTTGGTAATTCTGTAACTACCTACATTTTGCACAATTAGGCTAATATGGTTACCAACGTATTAGTGACAGAAATCAATTTCCGAAAAATAATAGACTAAATTAATAAGTCAGTGGTGGTTTTACTGCTCTATATAAATCAATGAAAACACAAAGAGTGCACTGTAATTTTCTACTGCTCGAAGCCTTCCGATTTCCCCCGAAACCCGAAGGTTTTTCTAAAAGCTTACGGACTGTATTTGCTTTATATTTGATTGGGTTCGGTTCCGTCGGATAATTTGCGACAAAGTATCTCGTGATCAACGGAAGCTTTCGTCATAGAGTCGGCTAAAAATGTGGTTTATTACCCTATAGTTGAAGTTCATTTGCATGTCAACAAGTTCAATTTTCCCTTGCAATAATATTATGACAGTGATAAGTGTCAACCTTGGCGATAATTAGATCTCACAGAAACTTTTGCCAAAACTGGTAGACCGCTTTCTTGGCCGACCGTACAGTACCCCAACGAAACTATGAAGCACTTTAGTGCGTTGTCATAGTAAACTTCTATCAGACACACATGTCAATGACAATGACAAGGTTCTAAGTATGCTCAACGTTTTTATTGGTTGACTGTACATGCATATGGCACATAATGGTTTTCTTTTGACAAGATCACTAACCGCTCTTTTTACTAGATCGTAAATAGCCATGTTAATTGTAGTGTGCTTTCTAAACCCTTTTTGTTCCTGAACATGCTAAGGCTTGTTCACGAAATAAAGTAGCCATAAGAAAATGTAAATTAATAGTGTATTTCTCACAGCACTTCAAACAAAAAAGTCAGCCAAAAACAGTCAATTATAACCAAGGATCGTTAACTGCGAGCGAAATCCATTGAAATGACGTATGACAACCAGTTAGGGATGGCGATGGTTCTAAATTGATGAACTAAAATATTATGTACTAAAATAATACAAATAAATATAACTGAACAGAATCTGAATCTCAGTGTAATGTTATTATTACAGTTAAATGGTAAATTTTTGTATTGTATTTACAATTTTTATCCAAAACTCTCCAAATTTTTCACTTGGGACAGTGAGTAATAATTTTCGAAAATACGATGGCGAAACAACACAAATAAATAATACAATCAGCCTTGCAGTTACCTGAAAAAAAAAGACTTAATTGCTTGTAATCCCACAAATCTAAAGTTTTTATGGAGATCGAAAACAACAACAACACATTCCTCCATACATATGAATAAGTAGCATAACTGGACGATTCGAAAGTGCTTGTTTCTATGCCTACTCAATAAATAATTTTTGCCTTTGACTTGACTTGACTGGGTAGCAACCCTAGTACTTCAATGGATTTCGCTCGCAGTTAACGATCCTTGATTATAACAGTAAATTTTGTAAATATATAATTATATTGAAAAAACATTAGCAGAGTAAAATACAAGAACAATTTATTTTTACGAGTGACAAGTGTCAACAAAAATACAAATGCATATCGAGTTCTGATCAGCCAGGATTAACCGGTTAAATAAAACCTCCAACACGCCCTCTTAATCCTTGATGACCAGCTCCAACAATTTATTTGTAAAATAACTGTGTTTACAATTTGGTAAAGCTTTAGTTAGTATATCAGGTATCATAAATTCGGTTGGCGTATATCTTAATTGGGGATCACCTAAAAAAAAACTACTTGTTTTTATATTTTTATTCGAAAGAATAGACTTTTTTAAGCAATTAAAAAATCAAACAGATTTTTTTGTTGCGTCATATAATTATAAAAAATAAAAACAGTTTATTAAATCTGGGACGGATTAAGACGGACACTAACCTTAGTCCGTCACATAATTAAAAAAACAGTGACAGATGTGCCATTGACAGCTACCCTGTCATAAATTAAAACAAACAACATAACCTTCGCTTGTGATTTTACGCCCGCTTCTTTCTCTAAGTTTTCGGAATTTTCTCTGGATTTCTTTTAATTTTTCGACTGCTTACCCACACCGGCCCTTTGATATTGCCTGCTTCGACGATAACTCTTGCTTTGTACCCTGAACCTGACCTTGATAGCTGATACGACGACTTGAAACTGATACTGGAATTTGAAAACTGCAAAATATGAATAGAACCACCGATTTTGTTAGAGCGGACACATCAAATCTGCCAAAACTAGATACGATTATACTTATGGAGTTTATGAACACTAGTGACAAGTATAACGTCGCTGAAATTAGAGGTGCTAAAGCTGGCGTAAAATCTCATGCGAAGGTTATGTTGTTTGTTTAATTTATGACAGGGTAGCTGTCAATGGCACATCTGTCACTGTTTTTTTAATTATGTGATGGACTAAGGTTAGTGTCCGTCTTAATCCGTCCCAGATTTAATAAACTGTTTTTATTTTTCATAATTATATGACGCAACCAAAAAAACTGTTTTTTTTATAATTGCTTAAAAAAGTCTATTCTTTCGAATAGAAATATAAAAACAAGTAGTTTCTTTTTTAGGTGATCCCCAATTCTATCACCTTATTATAAACAGCCTCACGAACATAGTGATATCTTATATCAACATGCTTTGTACGTTTGTGAAAGACAGGATTGTTTGCGAGTTTGGCAGCTGATCACTATGCAAAATTACTGTATCTGAAAGTCCAGTTAGCTCTGCCAATATTGCACGAACGTACACCGCTTCTTTGGCCGCTTCAGACAAAGCTATATACTCCGCCTCGGTGGACGAGAGTGCAATACACGATTATAACACGGTCTGCCCCGTTAGCCCAATCTGCGTCAGTGTACCCAAATAAGCGTAATTTATTATTGCTGTCACTTTTTCTGTACACAAGACCCATATCAATGGTGCCTTTTAAATACCGTAGTACACGTTTAGCTACAGCCCAGTGTTATATAACAGACATTGTACTGACTAAGGAAACTAGTAGCAAAAGATATATCAGGCCGAGTTGTCACAGATAAATACATCAAACAACCTATTAACTCTTGATACGGCAGGCTGCTATCGTGATTAGATTGGTTAGAAAAACTGAGACCGGTATCTAAGGGCGTCTTAGCTACTTTGCACTCTTTCATATTGAAACGTTCTAGTAACTTTTCAATATAATGTTTCTGACTTAATTTTAACTCACTAGCAGTACGGTCTACTTTGATGCCTAACATCTGTTTGACCTCGCCTAAATCTTTTATCGTAAAACGTAATTTCAGTGATAATTTCAGCTGAGAAGCGAGCTTATCACAGTCATAAAAAACGAAAAAATCATCGACATATAGAGCGATAATAACCTTCTCGTACCATGACCGCGAAGCTTGTTTCAATCCATTAACTGCTTTCTTGAGTTTATAGACTTTATGTTCATCGCCTTGTTTGATAAAACCTTCCGGCTGTGACATATAAATCTCTTCGTCTAATTCACCATTGAGAAATGCAGTTTTTACGTCGAGATGGTCAATCTTCAAATCTAACTCCACTGCGAGAGATAATAACTTCCTAAGTGAGCTATGTCGCACAACTGGGGAAAAAGTCTCATTGTAGTCAACACCAAATCGTTGTGTAAACCCTTCCACTAATCGCGCTCTATAACACGCAATTTTTCCATTCGTGTCACGCTTAAAAAGCCATCGATTTTTTACAATGTTTTTATCAGCCGGTCTGTCCACTAGCTCCCAGGCTACATGCTTATTGAATGAATCAATTTCATCTTGCATAGCTTGCTTCCAGAGCTTGCTATCGCTCGACTGCAAAGCCTCCTTGACAGTTGTCGGCTCACTCAACTCTACCTCGAGTGCAGACATTGTCTTCGGCAGTCTCGGCCGCAAATTATGGGCTGGTCCATCATTCCGTGACTCCTGTGATGTTCCGCCTGACTCAGTAGAAGAGCTCGGTATCTGGCCATCCGCCTCAAACCAAATGTCAGGTGCGACTGGATTCTCCGCCTCACTCTGCAGCTCTACTTTCGGTTCTGATGATACCTCCACCTCAAAATCAACCGCATCATCTGCGTTTATTCTTTGTTGTATGAGGCTATCCTCAAAATAAGCTTCACCGTCACTTACAGGGAAGAATATCTCCACTGACCGTTTGCCAGCAACACCTAGAAAAATTGTTTGGTTAAAAACAACATCACGACTCCTAATGACTTCATTTTTGCCTAAATCATACAGTCTATAAGCATTACTTTCGTAACCAAGAAATATGCAGCGCTTGCTTTTGGGACCAAGTTTATTTCTTTTGCATTTTTTAATATGAACAAATGCTTCACAGCCAAACACACGTAAATGTTTCAAATTCACCTCTTTACAAGTCCAAGCTTCCTCTGGAGTTTTCCCAAACAGCCGTTTAGAAGGTGAAATATTGATTAAATAAGCTGCCGTGCAAGCTGCCTCTGCCCAAAACTTATGATCAAGGTTCGCTGTGTACAACAGACACCTAACTTTCTCAATAAGAGTTCGATTTAACCGCTCAGCCGCGCCGTTTTGTTGCGGACTGTAAGGTACAGTCAGCTGATGTACTATCCCCTTACTTTTCAAGAAATTGGTAAGTTCCCTGTTCACGTACTCAGTACCATTATCAGATCTTAAAGCTTTGACTTTGTCTCCAGTTTAAGTTTCAACTAAATTAATAAAGTTTTTAGTGTATGCACTTACCTCGTTTTTAGTCTTGAGTATGTACACAAACACCTTCCTAGTATGATCATCCAAAAATGTAAGTATATATCTTTTACCACCCAGCGAGTTCACCGGCATTGGTCCACATAAGTCGGTGTGGATTAAATCCAGCCGCTTATCAGCCACAGGTTTCTTGGGATTGTTTGGAAACAACAACCTTTTAAACAAACCTCACATGCAAATCTGTACAAGGGTCGTCCTGGAAATTAACATCATTAGCTCCCTGCCTCAAAAGCTTCATGTTATTGCCACTTAAATGGCCAAGTCGCTTATGCCAAGTCGCAGTGCTAATAGTTAAATTCGCCCTTAGACAGCAAGTCTCAAGTTTATACGCACCCTTTAAATCATTCGCCGTAAGCAATGCATCGCCTAAATTAGATATTGTACATCCATTTTTATCAAAACTATCTACACAACCAACCATTCTTAATTAATTGAGAAACAGATATCAAATTTACAGATAATTTAGGTATATACAACACATTAGTTAACATCGCAGTAGCTGACAACTTAATGTTACCTATTCCTGTGCATTTGAGTTTCTCACCACTGGCAATTGTCACCGCGCCATCATGTGATTTGAAGTTCGTCATCAAACCGCGCTTAGCAGTCATATGATTTGTTGCTCCCGAGTCAACGTACCACGAAGTTTCTGTATTCGCTGCTCCAGTACAATATGCCGACATGACACTGTGTCCTGAAGAATTTTTCTCATGACGACAGTCTTTCTTTAAGTGACCTTTTTGCCGACACTTCCAGCACCACGGCTCCTTCTTACTAGTAGTTGCTTTCGTTCTTGACTCATCCTGGTTCTCGTGCGCTAATCTCGTTCTGGAGTCATTTGTAGTCGGGCCCTTCGTTTTCGAATACAAGCACTCACTCAAATCTCCACGAGTAGTCCACCGTTTGTCCTGCAACAGTTTTATTACAGCTCCCATCAACCGGCTCCCTTAAATCATCCGATATTACAGCTCTCGAATGCTCCAGTGCCATTATCATGGGCTCGTACTCTGACGGTAATCCTTTGAGCATCACCGCTCCAAGAAACTCGTCATCAATGGGTTTTTTCATGTTCGCTAACTGTTGAGCTAATGACAAAATTTCATTGACGTACGCTTCCATACTGACAAAGTCCTCCAGCTTGACAGCACAAAGACTGGAGTGTCCGTACTCTAGAGCTAAGACCCGTATCGTCATAAGCACTTTCCAGTGCATTCCACGCTTCTTTGGCTGTTTTAGCCTCCATGAGGTGCGAAAAACAAGATTTTTCTACGCTCAAGCAAATTATTGACTTTGCTCTTTCATCAAGTCGTAGTTTTACCTCGGGTTTCGTAGTATCCTCTGAACTATAACCACTTATGCAGTTCCATAAATTGTCGAAAATTAAAGAATTCTTCATGACAAACCTCCAAGCAACGTAATTTTCACGCCCCTTAAGTTTTTCATGTGGAAAAGAACTACGCACATTTTCCGACATATTTACAACGGTATCGAACTAAAAATAATATACTGCTAGGACATAACCCTTTGTAAATATATAATTATATTGAAAAAACATTAGCAGAGCAAAAATACAAACGCATATCGAGTTCTGATCAGCCAGGATTAACCGGTTGAATAAAACCTGCAACAGTAAACATTGTAAAAAGAAAGTACAATACAATTTTTTGTAGAAACCCTAAGAGATGGCGAACTTTCTGACTTTCTTTCGAATGCCTGCCATCAGCGTCTGTATTGAACTGTTAGTGAACTGACGAAAAGCTGCGTTCCATATTTTTTTGAAATCAGCTTCACTGTCGGCAACTGCACCCTTCTTGAGCAGATATCGTTTGATATTAGCCCAATACCTTTCAATCGGGCGAAGTTCTGGGCAATTTGGTGGGTTAATGTTTTTCGCAACATAATTAATATTCTTGTTATCAAGCAAATTTAAGGTGGCTTGAGCGTAATGGGCAGAAGCTAAATCAGGCCAAAATATTGGAGGACGTGTATGTTTCCGATATAAGGGCAGAATTCGCTTCTTAATACACTCTTCTCGATAGACATCTCCGTTGATTGTACCGGTAGTGAAAAAGCTCGTACTTTTAAGCCCGCATGAGCAAATAGCTTGCCAAACAAGGAATTTTTGGGCGAATTTTTCAAAAGCCACGCACTTATGCTCTTCTGAAACGTCCTCGCCCGCTGCACACGTGTAAAACTGCGGCCCGGTAACGTTTTCATGTCTTTTTTTACATATGTTTCATCAATCATCATCCATTAAAATGCATCGGTCGTTATTTTGAATTCAAAACTTGTTCAAAGCTTTAGCTCGAGATTTCGCTCTTTCAAGCTGGGCAGCAGTTCTTTTTGGCATTTTCTGTTTCTTCCTGGTCCGTAAATTATTTCTCTTTTTGGCGTTTTGCACGTTCCCAACCGAAGTTTCTAACTTTTTGGCTACATCGCGAGTAGAGGCTGATGGATTTCGACGGAAAGACACTACTATTCCCGTGTCCAATTTCAGCTTCACGCAGCCTTTTTTGCGACTACGCCCAGTCAGATCACCTAGAGTATTAAATTCCCCAAACTTTTTTATTACTTTTCGTACACCATCTTTAGATAATTGATACCGTTTTGCGAGTTGTCGCATCGAAATAATTAATTTACGAATATTCTCATTTATCCTCGGCATTTTGATTGTATGTAGTCAATGACATATATTATTATTTTTTCTTAAACTTGACAATACATGTGTCAGAATATCACGCTAATGCTTCACAAAAAGTTTCTATATAATTATGAAGGCCCAACTTTAGGTGGCTACTTTTTTTCGTGAACAAGCCTTATGTTTATAAAATAAATTATAAATGACTTTGTAAATTAGCTTTTTGAAAATCTTTGAGAATATTGGTAATAGAGCAACTAAATGGCCGGTAATTTGCAATATTTTCTTTATCGCCTTTTTTATAGAAAGCTCTGTTCGGAAACTATCACCAAAAACAATCAACTTTAATATTTTTGAAACCTGAAAACTCAGCGCCGCCGGACTATAATGCTGGCTATTAGTATCATAAATACAATGTGTCTAACATCAAACTGTTTGTTTTTGTCCTGTCACTTACAATATAATTCACCACATAAACTCTTGTACTCTGCGACTCCACTGCATCCTGTTTTACTAACAACCATTCCAAATTTTGTGCAATTATTCCTAACTCCCCATATCTCAGTAACCTTTTGGTAAGTATATAGAAATGATTCTAATACGAAATTGCAAAGCTTGTTAATTTCTTTTAAATAAACGTTGTAAAACTAAAAATAAGTCAAAAATTCGTTGTTTTCGTTTCGTTTCTTCTAAAGGCAATACCTACTTGTAGAACATATCCTAAAATGGCAGATACCCGGCCATATGCAAAGTATGTCTTTCATTTAGATTTACTGTACTATGAGTAAGACTTGGTGTGGACTCGCTTTAGTCTAACTACACGGTTAGAAAACTCGTAATCCTAATGATAAGAAGGATAAACCAGGTATTATTGCATACTTAGTTTGTAGAAACGGTCCCTCCCTTGTTTTCAAATAATTCCCCGCGATTAATGTGAACGAACAAGCGTTCATCGATTATCTAGGCTAATCTATACTGGGAGGGCTATAATATTTACTGTAAGCTCAATGAAAATTTACGTTGAAAACAAATTACATTTAAGCCTCTTGGATGATTGTAGTAAACATATGGATATTTCCCATGAAAATGAGTATTAATGTGTTATTTTTTTCTTTTCTTTGATAGTTGGATTGTACAAATTCTCCATTATCGCCGCAGCTGATAAAAGGTAGCAGCGGCGGCGGGCTCGGACTGGGTTCTTTGGGCGCAGCGCGCGAGGTTCGGGGGGGCGGCGCGCCCAGGCCCGCACCGCGCCCGCCCGCCACACCGCGCGCCGTCGAGGTGCTCACCGCGCGACCCATCCTGCGCGAGGAGCAAATATCTTCCCTCGACGACATCTCACGCGATGCCGGATGGGCGCAACACGATGATATCGATTACGAGTACGTACTCAATACGAACTAAACTAGAGCTCTGTCATTCTATACGACAGAGTACTTCTCGACCTTTTTCCTTTCTTACGTTCTTTTATACTATCTCCACCACATCTGTTGCCTGCGAGCTACCCGCCAAAACCATCGTAATGCGTCGCCATAAAACTCGTCCCTTCACAGCTAAATTAATAAATTTACAGATGTAAGTAGTGTAATGTGTGTACCTGATTACGGAGCTATAATGGGAAAATTGAATTGTTTATATGAGTGACGAAACGAAAAGATCCCGACCAGAGTCGCATTTTTATTCTCACAGAAAAAATTAAATAGTCGAGCAGCCACCTCCTGTTTTTCTAGTGAGTACTAAAATAACAGGCTGAATCTGCGAGAGTAGCTTCGACGAAACTCGAATTTTCCCCTGTGAAAATTCTAGATCTACTGTAGTGCGCAGGTATACAACATGTCGATTCGGTGGGGTGTCGAAACTGTCTGAATGACAGTAAGTATTTTAATTGAAAACGAGTGAACCTGCGGGCTATAGCCCTCACTGATAGCGCCCTTCGCTCCCTCTCCATATCGTCATCGTCTTTGAGGTCCTTAGTAAGCCAGGGCCTCAGATATATAAATTGGTATATATTTTTAGTGTGCGTGTGGATTGAGTGAGCACCCTTCCGAAAAAAAAGATAAAATGCAGTTCATTGACGACGCGCTGGCCTAGTTGGTAGTGACCCTGCCTACGAAGCTAGCGGTCCTGGGTTCAAATCCCGGTAAGTGCAGATATTTGTGTGATGAGCACGAATATTTGTTCCTGAGTCATGGATGTTTTCTATGTATTTAAGTATATATTTCTCTATATAAGTATTTATATCGTTGTCTAGTAACCATAGTACAAGCCTAGAGCTTAGTTTGGGACTAGGTCAATTGGTGTGACATTGTCCCCTGATATTTATTTATTTATTTATTTATTTATTTAGTAAAAGTTCTAAAACAATTGTAAAACTAATCTCTATATTTGTAAAACCACAAATAATAAAAAAAACCTTTAACATATGCTCACTCAGTTCTCACAATGAATTCATTTCACATATAATATTAATGTACTAATATTTAGTAAAACCTATGCTAAATTACCTTTATAATTTGTAGATCACCTAGTAACGTATTTAAGGTTTTACAAATAATTTACTATGCTCAGTCAATCCACACGTTTTCAAAAAACCCGATTTCTGATCAAAAACTGAAAATTTAAACTGTATATGTGTATAGTTTAGTAAAATTAATATGGGATTTTGTAAAATACAAAACGAACCACTAACGTGGCAGGTTTTTGGATAATAAATTTTTGTGAGTGCGCTCACTCAGTCCACATAATTATTATAAGTAAGTTAAAAATGTAAATATCTCAAGATTCGTAGTATCACAGAAACTATAAACTAGATGAACTTTTAGTAAAAAAAAATACTAGATTCCACCATCTAATATTTTATATTCGTTGTCTGTTTATAATGATATTCAATTGTAATTTTTCTAATGTAAATCTCGTAAGAAAGAGTAATGTGCAAGATCGAATCAAAACGTGGACGTGACCTCTACTTAGTCGGTTCATAAGTTCTGTCACTGAAAGTTATTTCAATTTAAGAATAAAGTAAAAGAGTTTCATAAACCTGTAGTACATCAATCAAAACCTTATTTTACTATTGCCATCATTTGATGAACGAGCTTTAAGCATTCCATTCGGGGCAGGGAATCATGGGTCAAAATACGCACGACCACGATACTAATAACGGCTACAACTTTTGCAAGAGTTCTCGTATTGAGTCGAAATTTGCGTGACATATTGACCAGAATTTTATCTTTCAATTCTGATACAAATGTATTTCCAAGCAACTAAAGATCCGCTTATACACCGGTCAAACTTCATGAGGCATTAAATCGACCCCACGATTTCACATAAATTTGCAGCAATACGAAAACGACAAATTTTCTAGCTCCATAAGCTGGTTTTTGTGTGTCGTTAAGAAAATAATGCTGATCTCTAAACATACCCACAGATGAAAGGCTTCAAAATATTAAACAAAAAAGTTTCTTACTTAAAACAAAATATATCAAGCTGACATGTAGAAATCATAAAGAAGGTTAAATTGTCAACAAAAAAAAACGAAGTGAATAAGAAGTTTAGTTATATTTAAGTAAAAAAGCCATACACAACTAGGACACTTAATCTGCCCAACCCTATATATCCACGATTCATCACTCGTCAGGATGCTCGACACCTGTTGTGATTTGCCGTGGTCAAATTTTTCGAGCATATATTTGCACCAATCTACCCGCCGAGCTTTTTGATCTTCAGTGAGCAAATGCGGTATCCATCGTGAACAAACTTTCCGTACTTTTAGGTGATCGTTCAAAATATTTGAAACTGCTTGTGATCCAATCCTCAGTTCATCTTGTATCTCCCTATGTGTAATATTTCTGTTTTCTTTACCGGACCCGCTTACCCTAACCCGGGGTTTTTAAAGGGTTTTTATAGCGCTGATTTTTATAAACCCGAACATTTCGGTAAGCGCTTAATCGGTTCACACATTAAACGGATAATCCATTCGATCGAGTTAATTTGGCTTACCGCTTACCAGTATCAAAACCTCCGAATGTGTTACCGCTTAAAATTCCTTTAAGCAAATTTAGTTCTTTGACAAACTACGTACGACATAT
This sequence comes from Acleris sparsana, assembly GCA_923062465.1. NCBI lineage: Eukaryota > Metazoa > Arthropoda > Insecta > Lepidoptera > Tortricidae > Acleris > Acleris sparsana. The sequence goes on from OV281285.1 coordinate 23,246,691, forward strand.
TATTGGACCGTTTAAAGAAACCTAAACTCGGGCGGCGCGCGCGCTTCAAAGGTGAGTATCTACAGTGGCACGTGGCACGAGCCGCTCGCTCGTGGCGGCATTTGTCAAAGCTTTATGAATTTAAGATCACAACGAAACGACCTGTCTGGTATCCTTTCCCGGTTTTACTGTTCATCTGTAGCCAATAGTGCCAATACCAATACACGTAAAAATAGCGGCGCGTGGGAAGGGAGCGAAAGGGTTGCCCTAACCCGAACGGTAAGCGCTTATTCAAATAAATATCAAACCCAACGACATTCGGTAAGCGGTTACAAAAGGGTTACGGTTAGGGTATCCCGGCTTAATAGGGCTATCTAATCGTTGGGTAAGCCGGTGAAGAGGTTACCGAAACGATTGGCTTACCGTATGAACGGGTAAGCCAATTCTCGTGAGTCACTGCAGTCGGCGGCCTCCCCGGTCTAGCTTCATCTTCGACGGACTCCCTGCCTCGTTTAAACTCACGGAACCAAAAGGAAATGGTGGCTAATGAAGGAGCAGATTCTCCAAAAGCTGTGTTTAAGTTTTCATGTGACTCTTTTTGTAGTCGTAATAAATCATCACACGAAATTCCTCTCTTGTAACGTTCATGTTGAAATCGATACAATATATGTCATATATTTATAAAATCATTTTTTTATGTCTTTGAAAACTATTTATAATTATTTTGAAGGCAATAAAAAAAAGTTTTAATCGGTAGTATAAAAAGTATAGTTTTGTTAATAGGTTCGGGACAGCTAGAAACTTTCAGAACGGCTTTCGTACTGTCGCTGTCTGTATGCGAGTTTCAAGCACTAGGAAATTCTTCGAATGTGTTAGTGCAAGTCCGGCGTTGACTGACTGGATCGTATAGCGGTTTTAATTGTGGGTGTAAGTTCCCTTCTATTTTACGTTTTGTTTGTATACCTACACAATTTATGCATAGATTTTTTAGAGAAGCCGCTCGGGAGCATTTTATATGGACGAATTGCTACTGAATTCCATCTTAGAAGGTTTTTTTTTCGAGTTGAATGTTGGTCATGTACTGCAGTCATTTGGTTCGAAAAATAGTGGTTACCTGAAAAGTGGTCCGGGAGTTTTGAAAATTGGTAATCTGACAGGAAAATAAAACCGTGTAGTCCGATTAATCGAACTGACAGGAAAAAAACCGTGTCGTCTAATTAATCGAACTAACAGGAAAATAAAACCGTGTAGTCCGATTAATCGAACTGACAGGAAAAAAAACCGTGTCGTCTAATTAATCGAACTAACAGGAAAATAAAACCGTGTAGTCCGATTAATCGAACTAACAGGAAAAAAACCGTGTCGTCTAATTAATCGAACTAACAAGGAAAAAAAACCGTGTCGTCTAATTAATCGAACTAACAGGAAAATAAAACCGTGTAGTCCGATTAATCGAACTAACAGGAAAATAAAACCGTTTAGTCCGATTAATCGAACTAACAGGAAAAAAACCGTGTCGTCTAATTAATCGAACTAACAAGGAAAAAAAACCGTGTCGTCCGATTAATCGAACTAACAGGAAAATAAAACCGTGTAGTCCGATTAATCGAACTAACAGGAAAAAAAACCGTGTCGTCTAATTAATCGAACCAACAGGAAAATAAAACCGTGTAGTCCGATTAATCGAACTAACAGGAAAATAAAACCGTGTAGTCCGATTAATCGAACTGACAGGAAAAAAACCGTGTCGTCTAATTAATCGAACTAACAAGGAAAAAAAACCGTGTCGTCCGATTGATCGAACTAACAGGAAAAAAACCCGCGTTGTCCTATTAATCGGATAATGCAATCGGTCCACGCGGCCAGAGGGTTGCAATTTACGATGGCAAGCATCGAAAACATCAAACTATTTATGTTCTTGACGTGATATGCGAACTATTTAGTCATGCATGTAGTGCTGGTGCATCTTCTACGAAATTGATGTAACTCTAGGTCGCGAAGACGTCTCCGTATGTTTTTCTCTCTTCAAATTACGTACATCTGTATGTTACGTCTTTATTTCAGAGGGCTTATTATGGCCGTGTTTATTGCGTGACGGAACGTGGATTAAACATCCACCCGGCACTCTCTCACTTATATACTTGTCAGAAAGTGACGAATATCCATATTTTTTCACGCGATAAACACTGATAGGCTACACATAAAAAAAACAGGCGGTGGCTGCTGGCCTTTAAGGTAATAACAGCACAATTTTTTCAGTATAAGTATTCAACATGGAAATTCGTGGATTAGTATTGAATCGTCTTATGTAGCAATATGACAATCTACGCAAGTAGACTAAGTAGCAAAAAATGCAGTTCTATTAGCATTTTGTCCAAGAAACAACGTCCTTAACGTAGAATATCAAAATACAGAGTGACAAAAAGCTGACTGTCCAAATTGCACATAGTATTTTTTTTTTCAAAACTAGACATCGTGCAGTTCATTCATATCGCGTACTGGAACACGATACTGACCGCTCTAGGTATAGTCATCATCATTAATAACGGGGCGGCCAAAGTGACCACAAAGTATCGGACGCGCCAACAGTGACACGTTACAATGCCTCAATGCGTTTTCAGAAACAGCAAAAATTATCATTGTAACAAAAACCTTTCGGTAAATAAATGTCGATTCGTAAAATTACTGAATAAATAACTTAATATTTCTAATAAAATAATTTATTTTAGTTTCTGACCAACAATTGTCAATATTTGGTTGTTTCCTGGTGATCCATTTCAATGTGCGATATGGAATTCTATCGTCGCAAGTGAACTGCAGGAGGAGTTTTTTATATTCGGATAAGTGAGATCCTTTTGGCATATATGTAAATGTTTTGGGCGACCAGTAAACGACCACTTAACAAGTGTAAATTTGACGCATAAGTAACTTATTTATCTTAAACAAAAATAAGTCATGTGGAGGAATGATTAGACAAGAAATATTTTTACCACCCTTTTATACAGTAGGAATCTAATGATGGGATCCATGACGAATCAATGAAACCCCTCAAAAGTTATACGCACACACAGCGATTTTGTTATTTCTTTTAAGACATGATGACTGTGATGACATTTCTCTGCTAAGAATATGAAGCTTCTTTTATTTATCACTATCCATGTAGGTGGTAAGTACCGGAAGAACTTTTTAATGATTAACGGCCCTCCATCTTGGGATGGGATAGGCAGAGACTATGGAAAGCCAGGTGCACTAGTCTAAGCATACGAGTACAACTTTCTCTTTCTCTACATTATTCATTTTAACCCACCTAACAAGGTGAAAAATTGACCGGTCTACTAGAAATTGCCCCTCTGTCGCCTAACACGTACATGTAATATATCCAAGCCAGTGTCAAGTGGGTATACTTAACAATAGCAATGCCACCTGATTCTTGCCACCGACATAAGTCAGTCGTTATAAGTTTTTCAAGTAGCTATTAGGGTTTTTATAGACGGTTTTATTTTTATCACAAAAGAAAATTAAGGTTCTCGAGCCCACAACACTATATTAACCTTTTCAACGCCATGTCAAATACAAAAGTGTTCACTCACACGCCGAGCCCGGTAGTAGCAATAAAACAAATAACAGGCTGGCGATGGGATCGTATTTATCGATATATTTATTATTTAGAAGCAGGACAAGTTGCAATCGGTTTCGTTTCCGTTTTATAAATAATTATTTAAATAAAATACAATAAACAATGTTGTTCGTACCGATTTAATGACTTTAAAAGAAAGGGAACCTATTTTTTTTTAAATTGACCTGCTTCGTGTTTGGCAATTGGGCACAGAGGAAGTAAAGATTTTTCGAGAAATGGGCTAGATGACAGACAGCTGTCAGACGTCTAGCATTTTATCAAGCTAAAATGTGAAGAAGTGTCAACAAGATAGCCTTATATATATGGAGTTGTATGAAATAATTAACCTAGGTACTTATGACGTCACACGTTCCTTACTGTTCATTTAAGAAGTCTCCGAGATTTTCTTTCTATGTCAAATAACTTTTTATTGGTCATTGTGAAATGATTTGTCTTTAGTTTAGAAAGTTGTAAAATATTGCAACAAAAGTATGAATTTACGATCTTACCACAAAAAACTTAAACGCTTCTTAGACACGCCTTAAGACATGTCAAAATGACAGTTTTCTATAAATTGACTTACGGCCGAACCCTAAAGTCAAACCGCGGATAGATAAGGCTTACTTCGGGTTGAAATTTGACATTTGCCCATACAAAATGGGTCAAATTTTAATCCGAAGGCTACCTGTCCGCGGTTTGACTATAGGGTTCGGCCGTTAGTTTAGTAAAACAAGAGTTCGCCGATTGTTTACGTTTTTGTATTCACTCAGTTATTTAATTTTTCAATTTAATTTTGGATTGCCTCTGTCGTATCTTTATCTCTGTACAGATTAATCTTAGTCGCATCGCATTATTTAGGCCAGCGGCCGATTACATAATAAAGTAAAAGCTAATAGTATTAGCTTTAATAAAAAACAGAATGGAAGTAACACTTACATTTTCTATGTTTATATCATCTATGTAAAATCATCAGGAACAGGACTTTCTAAAATTCGTATTAACTCTTCACAATTCATGTTGTATCTACGTTAAACACTAAACATTGCTATTACGTCATAAGCGGACGTTTTTATCAGTCAATGGCGTAGGAATCTTGCGTTTTCCTTATTTAAAGTCAGAAGATAGGGACGCGTCTTGTTACTAAAATCAATATTTTATATATCGAGAGTTCCATTTTCAAAATATGTTTTTAAATGAATGTCTTGAAAATGGCGGCTGTATTATGGTGTAGTTTGAATGCATTTGAGTATTAATTATTAAAAAGTTTACATATTCTGTAAAATGACGTGTATTATTTTAGTTTTTAATATTAATATAAATGTTATATCATAGCTAGAATAAATGACGAATTCGATTCACCACCTCACTATCGACGGAATTAAGCGTCAAATCGACCTGAATTATACTGAATTAATGCTTTTTTGTAATACATATATTTTTTAATAAAAATGCATTGATATAATAATAATTTATTATAAGCAGGAAGTCTATTTCTCTAAGTATAGTTTACGAAAAGAAATACCTTTAAACACTCATTGATTTATCTAAAATTCGTTATTTTTCGTTATATACGTCGATGGCGTTGAACCAGTGGTGCGGATATATCCGTCAATGGCGCTGAAAAGGTTAAATAATAAAAAAATAACGTTGAGTTGTTGTTTATATTAAACCCATGACCACATGAGACGTCAAAACAGAAAAGTGTAAAGCTACTCCATTTGTACTCTGTTCGCAGTGACATTGGCAATCAGCTAGTAGTAGGTGCATAAGGTAAAAAAAATAGCCACTAGGCGATGCCGCAAAAGATGATAAATTGTATCAAGCAAAATTAAATACCGATTTAAACTCATACGATTTTGATTCATTATTATTACTACACGGGACTTAATCGCGTTAAAGGATATATAATGAATTACTAGAATTAATTAATTATTACCTCGACGTTTCGGACGTGACGCTACGCCCATGGTCTCGAGGGGACTCAGGGGAAACGTCGAGGTAATAATTAATTAATTCTAGTAATTAATTATATATCCTTTAACGCGATTAAGTCCCGTGTAGTAATAATAATGAAAATTAAATTTAAATTAGAATGTTTTACTTTGACAACGATTTTATACAAGTATGAAGTTTGTATAGGTCGCCCTAGGACACTTTTCGAAGAGAATTTTGTATGGAACCCGGCGTTTATTGGTTGGTATGTCGATGGGTTTTTGCTGAAAAAGTAGGTTTCTACGTGAAAGTTCTTAAACTCAACGTTTAGACTTGTTGGGGAGATTCTCGCCAGCAACTCCAAATTCAGTTTTCTGCACTCTCGATCTATGGAGGTACCTACTAGGGCTCCTGGTCGTGTCCGTGTTTCGTGTACCCGTAGCCGAATCTCCGTTAACGAGTAACACGGCAACGGAGATCCGGCCCGTTCGACACGTGAAATTCGGCTACGTGTAATTAAGATACGTAGCTCCGTGTTACACGGAGATACGTTTCTTATTTACACGTAGATCCGATCTGCCCGTGACCGTGACTATTATTCTTGGGCCCATTTTCATATTCATGCAATGCATTCGGCAAGTCCTTGGTTTTGTTTTTGTCTAAACTCATAATGGCTGGTTATGTAGAAAACAGAATAATACCACTAATTACTAAAAAGAAAAAAATAACTAAAGCTTGACAAATCTAGAACATATCACATATCTAATAAGCTTGTCGAAAGCTTTTATTCAATAACCGTGCGGAGCGGAGCCGGAGCCGAGATCCGCAGATACGTAGCCGAACGCAGACACGGATACGTATCTTGGCGTGACCGTGTAGTTCGGGAGCTTAGCACCGCCGGTGTTAAGATCACGGAGCTACGGTTCCGCGTGTAACACGGATATCAGGACCACTAGTACCTACATTTAAAAAACCGGCTAATTGGGAGTTGAGCTCGGGTAATTCTCAATTTTCGTCTTCTTTCATTAATTAAATCAATCCTATTTATTTTACAATTATAAGAAAAATAAATGATGTCCTCATAACGAGCCCTTTCATTTGAAATATAATGAGTGACATATCGGGGGACAAATATATGACACAATTTGTCCCCCGAATATGACACTAAACTTATTAAAAAGTATATCAAATCAAATCAAATCAAATCAAATCAAATCATTTATTTCAGACCGGGTCCATATATTGTTAGTTACATCTAGAAACTTAAAAGCTATGTTAGTATTTACAAAATTGTTTTATTAGGTACTTTAATAGGTATTTTGACGTACGTCAAAGTAGTCCTGACCAATCCCATCCAATGCCACAAAATCGGGCAACTGAATCTGCCAGCAATCACCTTCACAATGCCATTCTGACTACCCCTGACGCGACCCATCAAAGATGTAATTTTATTACGCATTACTGCGTGGAAACCGTTCGTGTGCGTCTCGGCAAACATTTCCGATGCACTGCACCATTTTGGGAGTCTTAACAGCATCCTAAAGGCGTTGTTGTATTGTATGCGTAGGGCGTTGTAAGCTCGTTTGGTATACCGGACCCATAGCCCGCCAGAGTAAAAAGACTGGCAATATGCTTTGAAAAGCGTTATTTTTACTTCTACAGAGCATCTAGCGAATCAAAGCCAGCATATTACTCCTCACTGACAACGCCCTACGCTCCCTCTCAATGTCACAGTCATCAGATAGGTCATCCGTTATAATGTGGCCCAGGTACTTAAATCGGCTCACAACCTTGAGTACAACTCCACCAAGAGACACTGGGGGGATAAAATATGGTCTAATATTACCCGCTTTAAACACCATAACTTCACTCTTGGTGGCGTTATACAAGAGACCATGCTTTGCGGCATACTCCTCACACTTCACCACTAACTGCCTAAGGGCCCCGATAGACGGACTCAACAGCACCATATCGTCAGCGTAGCTTACATTATTAACACATGTGTTTTCGATATAGCAACCGGCATGCATGCTACTGAGCTCGCCCATCAGGTCATTCATGTAGAGGTTGAACAGTTTGGGAGATGTCAGCCCCCCCTGTCGTACTCCACATTCCAAAACAAATTCGGAAGATAATTCCTTTGCCCATCTCACCTGGTTTGTTTGATGTAGGCACCAGTACTTAAGCAAGCCCGTACAATCACCCGGAATACCTGCTTCCTGCATCTTCTTCCACAGGATATTATAGTTGACTCTGTCAAACGCCTTAAGTCCAAGAAGCAGGCGTAAATCGGTGTTTTCCTACCCGTGTAGTACCCGACAGTATGCTTCAGACCCAGAATAGCACTCTCAGTTGATAGCCCAGCTCTGAAACCGAACTGAGCGTCGTGTATATTTATGAAACTATTCAGTGTCAAATTTAGCATACTGTCGAGCACCTTCGCGGCCGTTGTGGCAAGAGAGATTGGCCGGTAGTTCCCCTTGTCTGACAAATCACCCGTTTTGTTTTTGACAATGGGGACCACGATGGTCTTCATTAGGGCAGCGGGCAGGTATGCATGACCCATACACAGATTGAGGAATATGGAGAGCACCCTAGACACATGCACACCAGCATACCGATAGTGTTCAATACTGAGGCCATCATGGCCAGGCGACTTTCCTTTTTGCATTTTTTTAATTACGTCTGCAACCATTTTAGCTGTGAAAAATGTCTTCCTCGGATTGACGCTGGCCTCAGCACTGTCCACCTTGGGTGCATTTGACGACGCGCCCTTCAGCAGAGATGTCACGGTGAAGTGCTGTCTAAATAATTCTGCGATGTCTCCATGCTCACTCTTATCGCCGACACTCACAGGCAAACCCGTCGCCACATTCATGCGTTTGGTCATCTTCCAGAACTCATTAAATTTACTGCCGCTGTGGGCGAGAGCAAGTCTGTCCATGCTTAACTGGTCCTGCCGGTCCTGACACCACTTTAGTTTAGCCTTGAAATCTCTCCTACTGCTATTCATCTGGTCAAACAAAAGGCCTTGTCGCGGCTTCCCTGCACTATCCCAAAGCATGAAGTGTAACCTGGCTTCCCAATATGAGGTCCTGCAACGAACTTATTCCAACCAGCGACATATCCACCCTTTCTTCTGTGTTTACCCCTGAAGGTACTTATCGCCGCATCCGTAAGGGTGAATATGACGTCATCATACATTGCATCCAGAATGGAATGGTGATCGCGATTTGTGCAAGCCCCGTCACAGCAGTTCTTAAGTGCTTCTGGAAAGTCAATCATTTTCAGACGTTCGTTGCACAAATCACGATACGCGTCAATCTGGTCACTAGCCCTCTCTCCCCACAACACTTTATTGTCCACCAGTGGCGAAGCGTCACGTAAATAAATAGACAAGCCGGAGCAAAAAAAGGTGTATGGCGTGTGTCGGTTTTACGTTTTGTTTGTATACCTACTCTATGCGTAGGAAGTTTTGGTAAAGCCGTAAATAATCGGCTTGTACGAACGCCTCGCGACTGTTGTCCACTCTACTATCTATTACTTTAGTGACAGGTTTCAACATACCTATGCTACATTCATAGATCATAGGAAAGTGATCGGACCAAAATACGTCATACATGACAGCAACTTTTTTAATCATGGTATACGCACTTTGTGTCACTATACAATGGTCCAACCACCTCCTACACCCGTGAGCATCGCTTACATATGTATATGTCCCCCAGTTAAGACCCATTTTCTCCACATCCCCACATAACCATTGTTGATCAGCACAATAATTCATCAACTCACGATAAAATAGTTTGTTGGGATGGGAGTTAAAATCTCCGAGCAAGAACATAGCCTGCACACCACTATGTTCCATCATGACTGAGGAAATTGTGCCTAAGCAATCCGTAAACACGGGTATGTTTTCTGGCGCATCAGTGGGCATATACACATTACAGACTACAATCTCCTTTCCTCTACACGTTATTTTAATAGCTACTATCCGATCATTATCACATTCTATAATAGACACAGACTGAAACATACTTTTCCGCCACAAAATACCTACACCGCCATATGGTCGTCCTGTAAGCATTCCCGACTCAAGGTCAACGGCCGACTTCCCTGTCCAGCCAAAGTCGCTATCCACAGTCCCTAGTAGCGCCAACTCGAAAGGAAGAAGCCACACCCCTTGTAAGGCTACTAAATCTGCTACTTGACACAGAGATTTAATTCCACCCATAGATCGCTTGAACGACCTACAGTTAAACGTCACCATTTTACATAAGTCATTATTTACACTATCACCCATTATTTGCATGTATTGATTTGATCCGTTTCACGTTTATTACTATTCACTGTACCGGGTTCCCAAAGTGTACAAAAGGCCTGAATTGAAAATGTCCTTAGGCCATAAGTCGCGGTTTAAGTACAACTCTAGCTTATTCCTACTTACAAAAATCTTGAACGACGAATAGCCCTTATCGAACTTCATTCTTAATTTGCGCACAGACACGTTTTCTTTAGTCTTACTATAAATATAATCAATAACATCTTTTTCAACGCACTTGCTCAAAACGACCTTTTTATTCCACCGATTTTTGGCTCATAAACCTAGATATTAAACACGCGTGCTTTTTCAGTATATTACGCACAAGTGCCTTTAGTTTATTAACCCAAACAATTTACATTTGTAGCCTAGTACCAAGTTGTAAGTACGAAGAAGAAGCGATATAATTTAGTCGGGTTATACCTTTTTTTTTTCTTAGCAACAAACAGATTTTATGCGGCAAGTAATATTATCTACATATTTATTTCAATAAATTGGTGAAATCAGCTTTATTACTAAAAAATAACTCAATTTCATTAAAATCATTTAATTTTTTCTGTAATTTGTATTTTAAACATTACATTTTAAATTTGGCTGTTGGCCGATCTCGTTCGCGCCTTAGCCTTGCGCGCGCATCGGTATCGCGGCAAGAAAAAAAAACAACGCGCCAGCCGCCATTTTTCGTAAATAATTGACGGCTGTGACGAAGATAGTTTGGATTAATTATTGTGAAGTTTAATATTAACGAAAATGTCTTCTTTAAGTAAAGAAAATGAAGAAATGGTAATTTTACCAACTGTTTTAATAATTAATTAAAATTTGAGTAAATGAAGAGTCTTGTTTTTTTTTCGCAAGTGTGTTGAAAAACGTCGTAGGTATGTAACACGTGTGCCTGTGACCATAATATACGCGGCTTTCTTGTGGCGCACTCGCTATCGCTCGTGCGCACACAATAGCGCCTTGTATACAATGGTCAACTTAGCACACTTGTATCATAATGTACTATTTCTGCCGCATCTTTATGCACGTTCGACACGAATAACGGCACTTTCGGCTCGGCCGCTTTGAATCTCGCCCCCGGAGCTAACGTTGCTTGCCCCGTATTGTGTATAAATTTATTTTTATTTTTACTTCTTGACTTTGATTTCGGTGTGTTCCAATCTCCTTCCCCGGACTTCTTATTATCCTTCTTTACCATATCCGCATACGAACCCTCCATCTCACACTCCCTCACTAATAACGATCGATATTGCAACTTTGCTTTGTTTACATCCACTGCATCAATTTCACGGTTAGAACCACCCGCACTATCTATTTCCTCGTCAGCCTGTTTGCTTACATTCGGGTCAGTTTGGCGTGGCGGCGCTTGTTGCTCATTCAGTGCATGCGGGAGCGAGATCGGCGCTGTCACGTTACCGCTTGGAGGGAGCGAGTCATGAAGATGCGCTAGCGCTTGCGGCGACGGGGTAACTTTCCGATCGCTCGGCTGCCGTCCCTGTGTTATCGAAGGTCAAGCCGAACGGTCCGCTATTTTCTAATAAATATGCACCTCTTCTATTCTTGTATTCTTGTATTCACATTAATACACGAATTACTCGACGGATAATTGTTAACTTGTTCATTCAGGTTGTATTTATTCTGAAGCTCTTGCCTTAGTGAATTTAATTGCTCACTCGTGGCGTAAGACCCCTCGATTTCTCGCACCGTAGACTGCAATAATCGCAGATCTTTCAGTAATCTCGTTACATCTACATGTCTGAAATCTACTGGTGGCAGCTTGTGTAACTCACTTGCGATTTGTCGCAAAGAGGCGCTAGTTCCGGATCTGTATTCTGTAAAAGAACTATCATGTCCTCCAGGTCACGATGCACAACATCCTTACGTCTTGATATTTTCTTCCCGCTGTTTTGTATTGATTCAAAAAGCAGAGTTTTAGCATTACTGACATCATCTTCACAAAATCCCGTAACACAAATTCTTATGAGGCTTTCATTATCCAGAAGTCCCAACTTATTTTGCAAATACGCAAGAACTTCATTAACTACAATATTGCACGACGTACATTTGATTCTCGATAACGGCGACGTCATGGTCACCGCGGGCACTCGATACTACGTTCGCACTGCACGGCGGGCGCGCGGGGACTGACTGACTATACTTTGCATATCTGTGTTTGGGTCATCAATTTACATATCTGTACCAAATAATGATGGACAAATTGGCCCATATAACCAAAGTGACCAATCGCGAAATGACCAACACGCAAAATGACCAACACGCAAAATGACCAACACGCAAAATGACCAACACGGAAAATGACCAACACGGAAAATGACCAACACGGAAAATGACCAACACGCAAAATGACCAATCGCGAAATGACCAACACGCAAAATGACCAACACGCCAAAATCCGATTTTGTAATAGTGTTCGAAACGACGCACTCACACAGACGCACGCCTCTACGAGACCGCTAAGCGGACGTGGCAGTGCTGTAAGACGCGAGTGTCGCGTCGAGAGGAATAGTTCTTTTGTATTTAACAATTAGTACAGCAACATCCAGAACGCCGAAGGTATTCTGAGCATCCAAAGTAGCCAAAAATATGGTACACATAAATAAATTGAACCTTATTTTGAATGCAATAGAGCTCAATACAATAGGTCAATATGCGTATTATGAAGATTGGTCAATATGCGAATTAGAGATTGGTCAATACGCGTATGGGCCATTTTGCGTCATTGATATAGGTCAATATGCGTAATAAGAAGATTGGTCAATATGCGAATTAGAGATTGGTCAATTCGCGTATGGGCCATTTTGCTTATTGGTCATTAGGTCCTTTTGCGTTATTTTTCAAAAATTTATTGGTCAATATGCGTCTAAACCCACTTGCTGTGCCCCGCATGCGTTGCAATGCTATTTCCGTTATATCGGACTCACGCTTGACTGATTTTACTATTTACAACAATTACAGCAAATAGTGGGATCAACAACCCTACATACGTATTAATTCTATTGGTGATTGGGCAGGGTTCCATACATTTTTGCCCATCATTCTTTCAACTCAATCGGTCCAGTAGTTTCGGAGCAAATTGGCTGTGACTGACAGACAGACGCACGAGTGATCCTATTAGGGTTCCGTTTTTCATTATTTGTAGGGAACCCTAAAAATTGTGTACTAACAATTCATATACTACAGCGTAATGCTTCAATATACGAGCTCCGTTTAAATGGTAAAATGACTGTTTGTAGCGTGAAAATGCGCAAAAATCGAAATCCTAACGTTAATTTTAAGTCAAGAGGCATAGCATACCACCGGTACATTTCGTTTTTGACCAATATATCTATTTTTAAATGTTTATTTAAGGTTTGTATGGATTTCTGAGCGTAACGATGTGGACGTGATTTCTATCGACTATCGATAAATGGCTTGCTCTACAGCGATCAGTAGAATTAAACGTGTTAATAATTCAAGTTATTTATCATCACTATCACACGCTTAAAACACAAGGAAAATCATTTAAATAATTGTCACGTTATATACAATTTAATTTCCGTTACACCGATTATATAACGAGCGTTATATAAAATTTAAATTGTAAGAACGTATTCTGAATGACTGATACTTACTTAAATCTGGATTTGGTTCAACTGTATTGCAGATTTAATCTATTTATTGGAATTTAGATACAAATTACAAATAATATGAAAATAAATTAACCAACGACAAAGGCTAATATTGAAAAAGTTGATTCTGGTTGATTCGCTGTTTGGTCACTGTTAACCTAACACACTCCTCCTCGCTTCGCTCGTCGTCACACCTAACTGAACCCTGTCACATGTGAGATTTCAGTCACTATACATATAACAAAAGTTGCCTAATGTAAGCAAAGGGAACTGTTGCACTGACGAAACATTATTCGTGTAATAGTTTTTTGGCCTAGTGAAAGATTTGGCAAATAATAGACATCCTAAAAGTTGTCATTATAATAATCGACTTTAAAATAATTCGACCAAATGTAACGTTGTCAATCAAAAAGTTGTCAATGGTTAGTAGTCAAAGTGAATCATCGGCGAAAAGTTTGTTGGCAAGTGAAATTCGGACAATAAAAGTTCGGCGAAAAGGCCGGACACCGTCGAGGTTAATAGAAATGACAAAAAATGTAAACAAATCAGTACTGTTTGATACTTGACCTCAATATTTCTGCAAACTAGTTTTTGATTTAAAAAAAAGTATCCTCAATAGTTAGTTTATCTTAGACAGAATGTAAAAGTCAAGCACATCATTAAGTATACTTCACGCTATGTCCAAAAGTACGTGATTATGGTGTACTAATGGTAAATAGGTCCGTTTGGTTTTGTTTACTTCTTTTATCATTTCTATTGACTTCGAGTTTAGCTACTGCTCTTTTCAAGTGGCTATATCATATAAAAAAAGAAGTTGTAATTGTTAACGAAAAGACTATTTGAAGTCAACCTATTAGCGGTGCAACGTCATCCGCACTAAGTTCGAACCCTGGGTTCGAACCCAACGAATTACTATTTTGTTAACCTTATCAAGGTTAACAAAATGGTAATAATTTATTACTTTTACCTGTAAACCCCGGTTCATTTCTTCTATTATTTTTTTGTTGTTATTACTATTACATATTTTATTTATTTTATAGTTACTACTTAAAATTTAAAGTTATTTACCTTTTTATGAAGGTATGGTAACAAAAAGACTCGCGGTATTGTTAGTCATTAATATGCATGTTAAAATAACGGACCTTAATTGCATCCTAGATCCGATCACTGATAGTAAGTATGGAAGTATGGAAGATGAAAATAAAACGACTGCCCAATCCGCTCCATAACACCCACTTTTTGAAATTAATAAAACTTATGTATCGAGTGGTTTCGGTAATCAACTAAATATTAATTAAAATAAGGTTTGAAGTCATATATATCAGATATTGATATAACGTTTGAGTATTGTAAAATTATTATTGATATTTGACCATTATTAGTTTTGTGTATTGACATCGGAAACTGACCATTTATTACTTGTTTATCATTGTTGTTTTTGATTATTTGAGTGTTTTATATTATTGTATTATTTTAATATTATTTTATCAATTTGTATTAATGTTTTGTTGACGATATCAATGTAATTTCGTATTTTTTGACATGCAATGCAATCTATATTGTAACATTACATTGATAAATAAATAAACTAAACTAAACTAAACTAAACTATAAGACAGTAAGTTAAGCTCCCTGACGCAAGAATTTTATTTGCCTTTTTTTTTATAAGGTTTACTTGAACGCGGCCAAGTATTTCACCTAATTTTGACGTGGATGGTTTAATACAAAAATTATACAATAATTGAGTAATGTTCTTTTTTTATAGTTGTGTTTTGACCAACTTGGTTATTATTCCCCTCGAATCATTTAATATTCTTATTGTTTTGTGGTGATAATAGCTTAATTACAAAGATCATCATATATAATTAAGTTTTTTCGAGAACAATATCGATCATATCATAAGTTAAGCAGGCTCAGGTACCTTATAGATGTGAGATAGATTAACCATTCACGTGACGTCTGACACTGCTGTATTTTTTTAAATGTCTTCCAGGTATTGAGATGACATAATCCGATTCATCAAAATGGATACTACAAATCCTGCAATGTTTACTAGGCATCCAATTTTCGCTACGCAATTTGCGTTCTACATTATTTGGAAAACTTAAAAAGATCATATTACCTATTAGTTTTGTTATGTAAACTAACGATAGTATAAGACATAAAAAAATATTTTCTATTCATTCGAAGTAGAGTCATGAGCTCCTAAAAATACCTTAGGATTTTAGAAGCATACTTCGGGTATTGACGATGACACGCGATCGAGATATGCGGTTCTGTTCTGTTAACAACTTGCAAAACTTTTTGAAGTTACCGTAAAAAGTTATGTAAAGAATAATCAGTACTAAATAAACCTTACTGTAATAATATGCCGTTTATTTGTCGTTTAATATGCCGTTTGTTGTCAAATTTTGATGCAATATGACTTTTTGTCATGATACAAATGAAACAAAATCATCATTCTCGATATCTTCCATCGTTAATTTAAATAGTGAACACACTACTTTAGTTTAAAAGTATAAAGAGCTGTTATACCCACCTGTGGATTCTTAGAAACTACATTTATATATTATATTTTTTAATGTACTTTTCGAATCCCCCTATGCTTCTATAACTCGGTCTTGAACCTTATTAAAATAATCACAATCAACACTTTTATTTAAACTTTCAACAACTTAAAAAAGAAAGTATTTGTGCATTATAAACAATTTCTCGTGATTGGCTATTTACAGAAATACACTGTTTAAGTTGACTCCCCATGGAAATACACATACTTACAAACATACAAAAACTCACACTTACAAACATACAAAAACTCACGTCTTCGTTCCCAGACTGCTACTGAATTACCTACAACTCTAAAAACTTGTTGATAATTCTGTAACTACCTTCATTTTGCACAATTAGGCTAAGAAGTTTACCAGCGTATTAGTGACAGAAATCGATTTCCGAAAAATAACAATCTAACTAAAACTAACTAAACTAACAAAAAACACAACGAGTGCACTGTAATTTTTGGTTTACTCTCAAAATTCCCTTTTCGTCAAAGGACCATTTCAGCTAGATGACATAACAGTAAAATACACAGTCAGCAAAGAGTCAATTCAGCTGAATGACATGAAAGTAGAATACTCAGTCAGCAAAGTGTCAATTTAGCAGGACGTCACAGAATTGGGTAAGTAAAGTTTTTGGATGAGATGTAAATTACATTTTTTTTCGATAGTCGTCATCCTGAAGATCATGGAACTGCGGCTCTTTTATTTTTATTTCCTCTAATATTTTAGAAATCTTTTTTTTAGTTATGAAGTTGACATTTGTAAACTTTAATGACCGACAAACTTGTTGCCTTCGTACTTAATGAAAAAGAAAAAAAAACTGTCACTTCTTTATCTGTCCTCTCATTGTCAGTTTTGATGGAGCCATAACCTATAAAAATTAAATTGAATTGAACTTTAAATCAAAGTAAGTTGCGTTTTGGGCAATTCATCCCCAAAGCATGGCACCAAGTCTCTTGCAAAGACGGTGGTATGCTCTAAGTACGCCGAGTTCGGAAAGTCTCGTCTGTATTTTTTACAAGAAGGTACGAAGCATCTGAGTAAATCTTTGTAATACTCCATTTCCAAAGTGGGATTGCCGGAATTCATCGCTTAGATTGTACGATTCAAACGTGCTCTCGTGGCTAATTATTTCTAAAACACTGATCACAACGAACGCAAGCAAACAGAAAAGAGCCGTTGAATTCAATCGTTTGTTTACTTTGATTTGACTACAGATTATAGGATAGATTTGACTTGACAGTGACAGAATTATAGAAGTGACAGTTTTTTTTTCTTTTTCATTAAGTACGAAGGCCACAAGTTTGTCGGTCATTAAAGTTTACAAATGTCAACTTCATAACTAAAAAAAGATTTCTAAAATATTAGAGGAAATAAAAATAAAAGAGCCGCAGTTCCATGATCTTCAGGATGACGACTATAGATTTTTTTTAAAAAAAAATACATTTCTTCCAAAAACTTTACTTACCCAATTGAAATGAGCAAGTAGCCAAACGTTTGGAAATATAAATAGTCCGTGTGATTAGAATACCTAATTAACCGAAAGTAAAATTAGTTGATTGTCATGAACTCATGAACATAGAAGGAGTTATTAAAAAACGTCTGGAAATGAAAATAGTCCATTATAATTGGAATAATTAATTCGTCGAAAGTAAAATTAGTTAATTGTCATGACCACAGAACGAGTTAGTAGCAATACCTAATTCGTCGAAAGTAAAATTGGTTGATTGTAATTATCAAATGTCATATTAACACGCCATTTTAAGATCCAGACGTTTTGGTAACGGGCTATTGGCGTTCATGTCTATTTAGTAATTAACAGACATAGGATTCCTTGGGGCAAATTTTGTTGACAGGTACGGACTTCCTATATTAAATTATCGATGTTCGTTCTATATACTAATGATCGCCCCCGATATTGTTTTTTTTTGTATTGTTCAACATAGCATATTTTAAATTACCGATAAGTTATATAAAAATAGGGTGGAATACCTATTGCACTACAAGATACTTAATGATTATCTCAACCTCTTTAGATAATTTTAATAGAAGTAAATTACCTACTTAGGCACTCGCTATAAAATAATAGGTGCTTGTCAATCTCGTCCGACAGCGTCATTTGTAAACACGTTATATTACATAAGTATTTTATATTTATGAGTGAAAATAAAAAATGCCTCCTAAAAAAATGGAAGAATTGCTTAAAAAACAACCTGAAATAATCAAAGTGGGTCCAAGTTATTCTGTAACAAATGTCAATCCACCTTTCATCGCAAAAAATATTCTCTTGTTAGGCATGTAAAAACCCGGAAGACATAGTGGTATTCAAGAAGAAAAATAACAATTTTACAAAGAAGTTACTATGTTTATGGTGGCCTGCAATATATCGTGGTATCAATTAGAAAATCCAAATTTTTATGGTTTTCTTAAAAATTGCATTTCCGGACGATACGGTAATTTGGCTGTTCCTTCGCATTCTCATATCAGGAAAAATTATATTTCTCCAATTTATAATGAAACATACCAAAAAATTAGGAACGAGATTGGGAACAATTATATCTACGTGTCTGTTGATACTACAAATGCTAACGGTGACCAAATCTCCAATGTCATCATTGGCAAACTTGACAATACTTACACCAAGTCGGCCGTATATTATTGCAAGTAAATGTTTACAGCAGATAAATAATGAAACGATAACAAATTTGATTACAACATCCCTATCAAATTTTTGGTGCTGTGATGCAAGCAGCGATAAATTTAACAAAGGTCTGTTGTTAGTTACTGACGCAGCACCTTATATGATGAAAGTGTGTAAAGAATTGGATTCAGTTTTTAAAAATATGACTCACGTGACATGTGCAGCTCATGGATTAAATAGGGTGGCCGAGAAAGTAAGATTTCTGTTTCCAAGTGTCAATACCTTAATATCATCGGTAAAAAAAGTATTTTTGAGGTGTCCCCGGAGAATCAATGTATTCAAAATATGTTACCAGTTATACCTCTACCACCACAGCCAACAATTATAAGATGGGGTACAAGGTTGCAAGCAGCAAACTATTATGCTATATATTTCGATGATATAAGACGAGTTATGGATACATTTTCTGCACCAGATAGCAGTTAAAAAAACCGAAGCCGCTTTAAATAAATCAAATATTGAGGATGAACTTAATTTTATTGCCGAAAGTCTAAATATTGTTCAAGAGACTATAAAAAAATTACAATCGCCATATCTGCCGCTAAAGTTTGGTATAAAATGTTTTTAACAAAAACTCCGGGTACGACACGATGGAAAAAAAAATTGCTACAACAAGGTGAAGAAGTCTTTTTACAACCGAAGAATAGACGAAGTACAGTAGATCACTTTTATGAAGTTTTGTTATGGCCCTATAACCTCCACAGAAATCAAAAAGTTATTTAGCCACCTGAAATGGATTTATCAGCCAAGCAGGAGAAGATTAACGCCTGACAATGTGGAATAAAGTCTGGTCGGTTACTTTAACAATAGTAGATGGGACAATCACGAAGAAAACAATTGGGACGAGGAAATATAAAATTGGCTTTAAAAACGAAGAAGAGTGTCGATTGAGTTATTATTTAATTATTATTTTTTACTTTTAATAAAAACATATTTTTACAAGCATACCCTTGAGTGATCACTAGTATAGAGAACGAACTTCGATAATTTAATTTGTCGATTTAGGAACAACAAAATTTGCCCCAAGGAACCCTATGTCTGGTAATTAAGATATTTTGAGATACAAACGTTTCTCTACCGGGCCATTTAGCTTTATTTAGAGTTTTTTAAATTGTGACATTCTAAGTTCCAGACGTTTTGCGAAAGAGACATTTTGCGTTCATGTCTATATTCATATACATACATATATAGACATTACACAATTCAGACGTTTGAGCTATATTGTCATTTGGCGAAAAGGGAATTTTGAGAGTAACCCTCATTTTCTAATACACGAAGCCTTCCGACTTTCCCTGAAACCCGAAGGTTTTTCTAAGAGCTCACGGACAGTAGTTGCTTGTAAGTCACATTTTTCAAAGATATACTTATTGCGTAACATCGGCCATGACATTTTAGAATCGGAATTTTAATTTTTAAATACTTATAAAATATGGCGGCTTGAGCGGCAAAAAATAATATTATGTTTCCTAGTCGAAATTCGGAAAGAGCCCATAAAAATCTATAAAATTACTAGTTTTCAAAAATCTTGGAAAATTATCCAGGGATAACTACACAATGACTTGTAGTATTTATTTAAATCGCATTCTTGCTAATAAAATACTATTCTATTCTATCATTAACGTATTAAGATTAAATGATGTATTTGCATTAACCCAGTAGTACCTATTGCCCGGAAATTGGATGGTAACTATATTAACGTTGCAAACAAGTTTTATATTGTTAGCGATATATTTTGAAAATTTCCTGCCGGCATTTCTTAGTGGACTGCAGGATAGAGACGCACACCTCTTGAAAAAAGGATCACTACATGACGCTGCAAGGACTACTATCTTGGCGCCATCTAGCGCTGAGTAATTAATTAAGGCAAAAAATATAATGAGACCCAAAAATAGTAAATGATCACCATATTAGGTGAGGTTAGTGGTGTTACAAACTATTTTCGCCAGTAAAAAGTGTTTTTATGGCGTTATATTTTACAATATCTGGTGATACGTTAAACATAAGCCATTAAAAATTTACTCGTCGTCTTGATGGCGTCTAAGTGAACTAGTTAGCGCTACTATACATTCAGATACTGTTCAGAACTGAAGTACAATTGAAAAAAAGATCTTCCAGCTTTTTTCAACCTTAAAAACTTAACATGAAGCTTAATTTTGTGCTACTATCAAAACTATGTGACGGCGTTTTTAGTTCGTAAGCTGTAAACAATTATGAGGAGGTTGTTTTTGTAGTAGTAAATAGAGCCTAAGCGTAATACGCACACGTGTTTAAAAGTGACGACCCTGGCTCTCGTACGAATTGGCGCTCATGTAATATCTCCGTTGTTTCTGTGATCTGAGGTAAAAAGTAATAATATATATATTCATAACTTTTAATGATATTAATTGTGTTGTATTTGTTTTTTTGTCAACTTTACTTTGCTACCAATACGGCACGTTGGTAGAGTCCGGCCAGTATAAGTTGGCAATGGAAAATAGCGGCAAATAAAAAAAAAATAGGATTGGCAACCCATTTTTTGGCAAAAAGAAAACCTGTCACAATGACGTTTTGCACTGGTAACCCTGTGAATTAATGGAATAAATAAATTTGATACTTGTTATTAGTTCATTTTTTTTTTCAGATTAGCGGTCAAACTTGCACATGTTTCCGAGTGCTTTGATGACAACTTTGAAAATTTTGTCATCTTTTACATTGAATTATTTATATATTTCTTATTACGATAAGAAATATTAGAGTGTTACGTTAGAATAATTTACTGCGGCTATGTATTCTTTATACTTAAAACTTGTGCAAGATTGACCGTTAAATCTAATTTTAAGGGCCTGTTGTTTGATCAATAGTTAACTCAACTAATTGTTAAAATTCGATAAAGGAATCGAAAATTTGACACATTTCCTTGAGATTTAACCATTAGTTACGATTTTTAACAACTAGTTAGTTTAACTACTGATCAAAGAACAGGCCCTTAGGGTGGTAAGCAATTGCTTGTTGACCGTGCAGTCAATGCCCCAACCTAAGGACCAACTCCGCCATACTAAACATACAGGGTGGAAAAGACGAACGCTACATGGACGGTAACTATCTTAAATATTGGAAATAGCAAGATCTACGCAAAGGGGACTTACTTTTATTTTTAAAAACTAAAAAATACTGCATTATTGTATTTTATTTAAGGTGGTTACCGTCCATGTGGCGTTCGTTTTTTTCCACCTTGTATAGCACTCTAGGTGTATAGAGAAGTGGATAGTTATGTTAGGGAACTGACCGTCCATAGAATAATATTTTTTAGGACAAACAAATCACAATACCGTAATGTTTAAGGCCAAGAAAAAAACACCTCAGTTTTAAATACTTTTACTTATTCTAGGTCAGATTCCAAGTATTCGATGTCTTCATAAAAAATAAAAATCTGTGTCATCATCATCACTATCACTTTCATAACCTACATTAATAATGATAAAAGATAAAAGATGTTTATTCAGTAATTAGGCCGCACGGGCACTTTTACACGTCAAAATCTACCAGCGCTTCGCAAGAGACCACTGCTGAGAAGAAACGCCGCAAGAAACTCAACAGTCAGTCGTTTTTTAAAATAGGTACTACTTATGATATTATACAATTATAAAGCTTAACCTAGCATGATATAAAACAATGAATTTAACATAAAATAAAAATTAAAATAAAAAACATTCAAGCGTAGCTTGTGCAAGAAAATGTGTCAAAACTAAGAATTTTCATAGGGAGTAATAAGTAGTAGTAATAAAAATAATAATATATTATTTATATAAAATATGTATATATATTAAAAAATATATATATACTTTCTTATGACAGTGCAAGACAACCACCACATACAAAGTTTCGATACATTCTCCTACAGAAACCGTGTCCCCTAGACAATATACAATATTTACATATTTTTATGCCTATTTTATTAGTCAGTTATTTAGGTGTTTAGTTAAGTTTAGGCCAAGCATTTTTATCTGTTAGATAGTCCTCGACTCTATAGTAAGCCTTAGACATCAACGACATTTTCAAGTAACTTTTAAGTACTGGAAATGGTAACTTTAAAACTGAGTCAGGTAATTTATTATAGAAAATAATGCATTGACCTACAAATGATTTATAAACCTTACGGACACGAAATTTTTTAATAGCAATTTTATTTTTATTTCTTGTATTCAAATTATGTATATCACACACAATTCTTAACAAAAGAGTCTTGATTTTTAATGACATAAATTATATTCTCATAAATAAATTGTGACGCTACTGTTAAGATACTAATTTCTTTAAATACTAATCTTAAGGAATCACGGGAGTTAAGGTTATATATAGAACGAATGGCTCTTTTTTGTAACACGAATATAGTCTGTATGTCAGCAGCTTTTCCCCAAACCAGAATACCGTACGACATAACACTGAAAATAACTATAATAAACTAAGCGAGCTGTCTCAACATTGGTAAGTTGCCTGATTTTTCTAACAGCATAAGCTGCCGAACTTAATTTGCCTGCTAGTACAGCTATATGGGGACTCCATTGTAAGTTTTTATCTATAGTTATCCCTAAGAAAAGCGCCTTATCTACCATTTCCAAACACTCATCATTTAGAAATAAACTGGATTCTACTGGTCTAACATTAGGCAAAGCGAACCTAACACATTTAGTTTTTTTAGCATTGAGTAGCAAATTGTTACTAGTAAACCAATTAAGTACTTTACCTAGCGTGGCATTTATCCTACTGTAATCGACGGATTTTCGTTCTACCTTGAAAATTAATGATGTATCATCAGCAAATAGCACAATATCACAAAGGTTATCTACCGTGCGTGGTAAGTCATTAATATAAACCAAAAATAAGAAAGGACCTAATATAGAGCCCTGAGGCACACCTAGTTTAATAGCAGCTCCCATGGACTGTGTTTTGTTTACCACAACCGTTTGTGTTCTATCACTAAGATATGAAGACAAGATTTAGAGAATTAATTGACAGACCATAATGTTCTAATTTTAATATAAGAGTCTCATGATCTACGCAATCGAAAGCTTTGGAAAGGTCACAAAAAATTCCTATTGCATCACAAGATTTCTCCCAAATATTATATATATATTTAATGAGTACAGATGCTGCGTCAGTTGTGGATCGTCCTCTGGTGAAGCCGAACTGATTACTGTTAAGCAGTTTATTTCTATTGAAGTGACCTAACATATCTTTTAACATTAACTTTTCAAAAACTTTACTTAAAACAGGTAGAATAGAAATGGGACGGAAATTCGTTAAATCACTCATCTCGCCCGATTTAAAAAGTGGTATGACTTTACTATATTTCATAAGATTTGGAAAGACCCCCTCTGAAATGCAATTATTGTAGATTAAAGCTAAGTGAGGTGCAATTATATCTATGATATGATGGATGACTTTAACTGACGTTCCCCATAAATCCTCGGTTTTTTTTAAACTGAGTGATTTAAATACCTTTACGACTGAAAATGAGTCTACATGGCTAAAAACAAAACTTAAATTACATTTAGTAACATAACAATGAATGGCTCTTAACTCATTTTTCTTTAAGTTTTCCAACTGCTGCTGTGATCACTTTGCTATTCTCCAAGTTAGCTGAAACAATCACGTAAAATATGAAACACACGGTACTTCAAAAATAATGTAATGTAAAATAAATAGTGTCGATCGATACTTATCAATCAAAGTATCAAAACCAATTTGCTAAAGAACCTACCTGCAGATGCGATGATCGTATCTAAGTGTTGCGTTTTCAACTCAAATTCAGATTCAATTTCACTTTTCACATGTTGATACTTATTGATCATAGTGTGCAAGATTTCCCTCGCACTGCTTTTGACTATTTTGGGCATGATAAAACGTTTTATTCACAAAATTCCGAACAAAAACAAACAGTGTCTATAGTAGCAATGGCGATTTTTGACGGAATAAAAATGTCGCTACAATTTAATTTAATTTACATTGCTGCATGCCGATCTGATTTATAGGGTTGCCAAAACGAGGTTTGCTTTACATTGCTTGTGACAAGTTACGCTGGCCAGACTCTAACGATCACTAATTATTACCAATATCAAATGTATGAATTAAGAAAAATATAATCTCTAGCGTCATGTATAATTGAGATTAGAATAACTAGGCTTGATGCTTTACAATTATTTTGACTATCGGTAATCATGAGCCTAAATAATATGGGAATCCTTTCCTGAGTTTTTAAAATACGATACATTGAGTTTTCACGTGAAAAATGTATCGCCTTTTATACCCATGAAATTTATAAAAAACCCGTGGCAACATATTGTCGTACATAGTTCGTCGCCGTCCTTCCTTACCCTTAATCGGGGTCCATCTGACAAGGTCAACTGGGTGGACTATGGGCACTTTTTCTGACCTCTGAGGTTTACCAAGGGGACCGCCATAAATCTTAATACCCACAGATCACTCGAGCGGTGGTCTATTGCTACTTCTAAATATGTTGTTACCCGTGGTCCACCTGACAAGTCCACCCAGGAGAACTTGTCAGGTGGACCCGGGTAAGGAGGGGTCGCGTTCTAACTAGTTCACGAAGTAGCGTATAAGCGCAATCGACACTACTGATACTTGTGTCCCTGGGGATACAGCGAATCCGTTACGTAGTAACTTTTATATATTCTGTGACTGAACGACTTCACTATTTTATATTAAATCTTCTTAATTTTTTTTACTAGTCTTATTTATTCTTTCAGTCAAAAATTGGACTTTTCTGACGGAGAATCTGCAGCGCCTTCCTCGGGCAAAGGGAATCACAAAACGAATCATAGCAGAGCTGTTATTGACATGGATCGCGTGGTAGATCCAAAAATACAAGAGGTTGGCGATGAGGAACAGCTCTGGGCAGAACGACGGCAGAAACATAGCGTCGAGATTGCTCAGGTAGCTGCCAGAGCAAAGCAGCTCAAAGCGGAAGAGCAACGACGGCAAATGACTGACCCCATCGTGCCGCCGCAGCCGCAGAAGGACGCGCGCGATAGAAATGATAACAGGGACCGAGATGCTGAAGGCAGAGACAAAGACAGGACTGATAACAGAGACAAGGATCGTACGGATAAACGGGATCGCATAGATAATAGAGATAAACTTAGTAATGACCCACGTGATAGAGAGCCAAGGGACAAAGAACGAGTGGATAACCGGGACAGAGATCGCACTGACAACCGGGAACGTTTTGACAACAGGGACCGTGACCGGGACGTAAGAGAACGAGACCGCGACCGTATGGACAATCGTGAACGAGACCGCGCGGAACATAGAGACAGAGGCCGCTTGGATAACAGAGAGCAGAGAGAACGTCAAGAGGGTGAGAAGGCAGTTGATTTGCGCGACAGAGATCGCAACGACAACCGAGGAGAACGTGGAGATCGCGATAGGTTCGAGAGAGAACGAGATAGGGAGCGCACCGACAATAGAGATCGTGAACGTGACCGCGGGGAAAGAGACCGAGTAGATCGCGATAGAGACCGAGACTACCGTGACCGGGACTACGGTCGTGACCGCGACCAAAACAATCCACCGTATTCGAAACCTTACCACCAAACAAATCCCATTCCTCCTCGATTTTTGAAACAACAGCAGAACAGACTGCAGGACGACCAACACAAAGGCGGATGGGCGTTTTCTGGGAAGCAGCCTCCGAGACGCCAGGAACCGCCATCTTATAACGCGCCGCGGCACGCACCACATAACGGTCGCCGCTCCTATTCAAGGTAAAATCATTGGACTTTAATATTCTGCGGGCGGCGTAATTTATATCGTTTGACAGAGAAATAAAGAAAAGAGAAAGTAGTGCTCAATTAACACAAGTAAACTTATATAACACATAAAGCAGAAATAGAAACAAAACACTACCTAGCCTTGCAATAAAATATGTCTCTCTTTAAATTCTGGATATCTCGAATTAAAACAAGAAATGCACAAAATACAATGTACCTATGTTATTTTGTATTTCCCAATTTATTGGATAAACACTTAATTTATTCAAAGTGACCACCTTTTGCTTTTACAAACATCTTCAATCGATCTGGCCACTCGTCTATCGCCGCACGCAATGCTGCGGCCACCAAATAACGCCTTAACCACTCAGTATTACGGCGAGTATTCGAGTCGGTAAACCAAGGGGTTGAGGTAAGAGGGTTAATCTTCGCACGCAATAAACTCCGGTTAATTGTCCTTTAGCCATTGTTGAGTGGTTTGTGCTTTGTGTGCTGGAGCGGAGTCTTTTTGAAATATCCAATGTTTATTGGAAAACTACGTTTGAGTGAGAGGCTTTACTGTCCAAATTTCACTCTATTAATTTGCGGCCCGAGCAACAGCTTTAACCGCCGAAGGCCTGGAATCCCACGAGTGGCCGCTTCTAGTTCTGCCATCGATAGAGGACATTTCACTGAACCTTGTGATGGTACGGTATACGCATTTTGTTGTAAATTGTAATTCCTAGCGACCGTAACAGTTTAAATATCTCGACCGGTTAGAGCTGCGAGTATAACCGCGACTTCTTTCACACCCCACTCTTCAGCTTGGATATTTAACGTCAAATGATACTTTTCTAAAAGCCCGAAACTATTTATGTCATACAGAAATAATAAACCATCAAATTTCAATTGTTTTCGATTTTTTTAATTCGAAAGTTAGGGACAGATTTTTTGGCCAGACTAGGAGTACAGTCAAGGGCATAAATATATATACGTTCCAAAGATGACAAAAATATATATACGCCTTTATGCCACTGGCAATAAGGTCCGTGTATACATACTGACGCGATGTCTGTATAGATACTTTGATTGTACGTAAAGTTAAATATAGGCAGTGAAAAGCAATACCCTCCGGCTGTCTGGTAAAAAAAGATACACTGCCGTGGAATTTTAAGAGGGGCCTTAACGTTAAGGGTCCAGACTGTTTCAATTTCCTATTATACACCTTTTTTTTTTTGATTTACGATAACTTTAAGGGAACGTTCTTTAGGTCAAACAAAGTAAATTTCCCGAAGACAGACAAATGATAAGTCTAACGGTTTTAAAGATATTTAATTTTTAAATTTAATCAGTTAATCACGTTAAACTAGTGTAAAAGGCTCTTAATTGATAACAACTATTTTCTTTTAATACTTATGAGTAAAGAGTTTCCAATTGTTAGGTTTGTATACGCGTCAATCTAAAGTGACAATCTTGTACCTGTCAAGTGTTATCTTTACTTGTGTGTGTATGTCACGCCAACATAGACGTATTTGACACTGATTATTAGTTAACTCTAAAGGCCCTTTTAGTATGACCAAAGATAAAAGATTTTATTATTTTGTTCTAACATGTTGTTGATAAAAGATATCTAAACTGAAAAAAATGTTTTTTTTTGCAATATTTAAACATCTAATCTACCAATTAGTTTCTATGGATATACCTAGTAATATGCCGAAGACATCGTAAATCAAAAAAAACACGGTGTATAAATAAATTTCATTTTTTTTTATTTCAGAGATTATTCTGATCGTGAGGAAGAATTCAGAAGGGACGGTAAAGACAGCGGACCTGGTCCGCAGTGGCGGTCCGAGATGCAAGATTATGACAAAGTAGGACGGGAATTGGATAGGTCTAATTCCAAGGAGTCCTATAAAGAATCCAATGACCTAAAAGATAGAAGAAGTGATTCGGATAGGAAATCTGTAGATAGCTCTACTGAACAAGTTAGTAAACCTTCCGCAGCTGACAAGCTGACCGAGGTATTCGAGCGAAAGAGCATTGGGCTTACTGAGGCGTTCTTACCTGATTCTTCACATGCGCCACCCACAGATAAGCGCAACTCGGCCGCATCTAATTCCCAGCGTGAATCATCTGAGAGAGACTTTGGAAAGGCTTCCTGGGCAGACGCTTCTCAAGATGATCACAGTAACTTCAACGTTCTCAAGTCTTCTGCCGAAAAAATGGGTTTACCACCGAATGAGAACGACCCGAAATCAAAAGATTATTTTAATAAAGATCATGACGAGATCAAGCGTTTATCTCTGTTACCGAGCTCTGGACCGTCAGCACAACAAATGGCTCCTCAAACAAATAATTTAACCCCATTTTTATCACAAGGTCAAAATAAGTACCATAGTAACCCTTCGCAAAGTTTTTCCCATACCCAACAATCTCAAATGCATTCTTTTACAAATATTGTATCTCAACCTGTTACTCTATTGACTCATCCTCAGTCTTTTACAGACCACCAAGTTTCTAAGACTGGAAACCTACCTCTTAATAAATCTTCTCATCAAGATTCTATCTCTAATCAACATTTGCAGATACAGGCACCTTCCGAACATATTGCGATGATTGCAAAACCAATATTTCCATCACAAAAATCGGAGAAAGAACTTTCAGAGTGTGAATCAGTAGCATCTAAATCTAGCACTGACCCTACGGCGACTGCAGCAGCGAAGACAAATGAGGTTCTTTCTTTTGAACCCATTTGTGCGGATTTACAGAAGCGGAACGACGATAAAAGACATGAACGCTTCAATGAATTGCATAATAAGATTTCTAACAAAGAACCCATTGAGAGAAAGTCGAGTGGGTCTGGATCTGAGAAAAAAGGTAGAGGATACGGCGGCGGTGGTGGTTGTGGACTTTACAGAGGGTGGGGATTGAGAGAAACTCGTGGTCGGCGACAACAACGCAGCTCTCATTCTAATAATCGAGCCAGTGAATCAGATGGTTCCACCGATGGCGCTCCGAACCCTGAGCGAAAAGAGCGTCGTAGGGCTCCACGCAGCCCTCGAGGCCCGAAGAAATCTGAGAGAAATGACGACCCTAGCCGTCCTCATCAACTAGACCAGGGTCCTTCGACAGATGTCATGGAAAACCGCGAACCATTTGCGCCGCGTGGTCAACCGTCTCGTAGAGGGCGGGGTGGCTTTCAAGGCACAACTCGACCTCCAGCGCCTGCCAAAAGAGTTACTGGCTATGGGCCGCCTAATACAAAGAGTCCGTTCAGCCTAGCTAGCCGAGCTGTCAAAGATTTGGAAGATGTGAAAGATAATCTTCCTATGGATGACAAGGGTAAAAATGGAAACAAGACTCGAACCGGTTCATCACTTGGTAGAGGCCGTGACCGTCGTCCGAAGGGACCAGCAGGGCCGCTAAGCGGTGAAGATGAAAATTGGGAAACTACGTCCGAACATTCCGAAGGTGGGGGCTCCAACGGCCGTCGAAGATCTTTGGGAGGCAGATTGTCCAGCCAGTCTCATAAAGGACAAGGCCGCAACCAACCCTCTGGTACGCGTCAGAATACGGGTCGCGGCTCACTGGCATCTGGCACCAAAAAGGAAGCTGCAGTAGACAGTAAGACTGGTGATATTACTGAGGCTATGACTGATCTTAAACTAACTTCCGCTAAGAAAGATGATGAACTTGCGGACGATGGTTTTCAGGAGGTAAGAAATAAGAAAAATTCTAAGGATGCGAGAGCTCCACCAGCAAAAGAAGAGAATCAAAACATTGCCAAGCAGCCTAGATCTCACTCAAACCAAGGTGTTGGTGGACCAATGGGTAGAAATGGATCAACTACTAGGAATACAAATGATAAGCCAAATATAAGAGGTCCTGCGCCTGTATCAGGGAAACCAGGGCCACAGTATGATCGCAAACGAGAGGCTAATCTAGCACCGCGCTTTGTGAAGCAAAGGCAAAAGCAACAAATGGGATTAGGAACTGCATTCGGACCAGACACTGGCGCCGCTCCGCCGCCACCGCCGGTTAATGCTTGGGATAAACCAATCTCGCAATCATTGCGAGGTAACGTGGAAGAATCTGTCGATGCAGTAGAAAATAAATCTGCTCAATCGAGTCAACGCAGTACTCCCTGCGACGCTACGGTTGAAACTAAACCAGCTCCTGCCGTCGCCGCTGCTGTGGTAGCTGCTGCCTTGGCTGCTGCCGCCGCTGCTGCCGCCGCTGCAGCTACCGCTGCCACACCCGTGCCCGCGACTGATAAGACTGGAGTTCTTGACGGGGCGACTCCGCCTGTTGAGACTATTATTTTTGAGAACACTAACTATAAGACTGCTCCGCCCGCTGAGGCACTTAAACAAAAGTATCAACCTAGTGCTAACACTGCCAAACCGCAACCACAAGGAGACGAAATCTCTGCTGATGTAGAAGCCCGGGCTCACACTTTTAACGGGGAAGTAAGACCGCCACCGCGTTCTATTCAAGAATTAATTTCAGACAGATCTCCAACTGACGGAGACAACACTTTGGGCCTACCCATGTCATTCGATTCATCTCAGAAGGGTGAAGATTCCTCGGATATGAAGCTTGATTTCGCCTTTGAATCTGAGCTTGGTCAACTGACTGAAGACAAGTCTGCCAAATCTGCTTTGGGGCTACCGCGCAGTACACACATGAGTACTTCCAACAATATTTCTCCGTTGGCTGCAGATCTCAATTTAAAAATCGCCAGCGTTAAGAAAGTATGGGAAATGTCTGCCGTAGCTGAAGGAACTGAGGAATTACAATTTGCTGGTTTTGAAGAGGGTGGGGGAGAAACTGGAGCACCTCCGAACGTGTGTAAAGTAAAGCCAACGCAGCAATTGCAGTCTCCTCCACCACAGCATTACAACCACATGGGATACCAAGGTGGTTATGGCGGGTTATCCGTTCCGTCGCCACCCGCTGTCCTTTTTAATTCTTCACAGCAATTATTGGGTTCTTCTCAGCAGCTGCCACAGCAGGGCGGCTTGTACGGAGCATTCCTTGATCAGAGCCGGGGTCAATTTGGGGGTTTCCCCGGTACACCTTATGGCGCGGGATCTGCTGCGCCTTACAACTATCAACCTCCACCAGACATGTTCCAGAGCCTTCCAAGTCAATATCGCATGGTAAGCTTAAGTTTATATCACTATATCGTTTTACAAAAAAAAAATATTTTTGTACTAGCGTACATACACCGCTGAGTCACCGTTATCGAAGGGTGACCACAACTCCAGTTACTGGCTCTGTAGTGTGTCGCATAAAACATAAAGCGGAGATTTCACCTGCGTTTATTTCCTAATTTCGGCTCGATGCGGAGAAAATACACCGCTCCCGGGAGGTACCCGAACGATTTTAATAGCATGTTCCTGAGTTAATTTGGAGTTGAAAATGTTATATTAACATAGGTCTAATTCGGCTTTTTAAAATTTTCATTTTATTCATACAAGTTAAATGGATTATTTTCGCGTCTCCAGGAAACAATCCTAAGCACTTGTAATTAGCACTTGTTTACGGGAAATTCCCGTGAAAGTTATGTATGTGAGTAAGTTGTTAATCGTAGACAGAGATTAAACTGCGACATGAATAAGAAGACGTTAAAAGCAGAGGTCGGCGGGGGTGTGCTGTTTTCAGTTTTTCCATACCTTATCATTCAATGCTAAATGCCCCATGTGTAATTTAATTATAATAAACTAATGAAATGATTTTATTTAGGCCATCAAAACAAATGAATTTTATTAGAATCTAGGGAATGTAATTATTCTATGTTTCAACTAGTATTAAAGCAAACTTCCTTAGTTAATATATATATATACTATGGCACTATGAAGGTTAATCAAGTGATACATCATATGATATCAAACCTCTTCAGAAAGGCAATAAATCTGTTTAAGGATGCCATATTATTATCTCTGGGTGAAATATCATGACAACGTCATTATTCTATTATTCTATTGTGTCGATTAGAAGTGTATATGCGGATAAATAATTAAATTATTTTTTGAAAAAGATTATTGTGATTTTGAGTATGCCGAAAGTTAAAGAAACAACAGTCCTAAAGTGGATTGAAAATTCAGTTACCTATGTCTTCTTTTAATATTTATTTATGGATACACCTTATCCATATTAATATCTCCATGACATAAATGACGTAAAAACAGCACACCGCCGCCGACCTCTGGTAATAAGCATAGATTATTTCAAAACAGGATATAGTGGAAGTTTCATTCATTAATACTTTTTAAATGCTGAATAATTTAAAGCACTGTATTTCAGATACATGTTTCTACACAAATCGGCGCATAACATACACTCTAATTTATTTTGTACATTAGATCAATCAAATAAATCGCAACTTAAAAAGTTATGGTGCACTTTAATGGTTGCGTGTTTCAAATTTGTTGATGATCCATAATTAATTTATTCGCATGATAAACATAATACCGATATGACCGATGTCGATGGCGCCAAACGAACAATGCTGAGCGTTGTTGGTATCAGTGGTGGTGTACCTACTTCACTTCTTTTGCAGTAGTGGCGAGAGTGATCTGGCCTCACTTGCCCTGGACCCTACTAAATACTTGTTAAGACTAGCAGAGCTTAGTGTAACTACGAGTGGGCCATAGGTACGTTAAGTTCGAAGGCCTGTACCGAAGCTCATTACCGAGGTGGACGAAGGGGTGAGCTGACTAGGTGACTAAGCTATTTGGGTACTACGTTTGGTCATTGCTTGAACAACATCGTTTCCAGTCGTTTTTTGTGTAACGGAGTTTTGTTTTTGCGTTTTTCCCTATCCTGTTAAAGCCAAAACAGCACTTGTAATATGAACCCTTCCGGCTGATTTGACACTATTCCCGAAACTAGTCGTTAATAGACCCTAATTTCAAAATCACCTTCTCACAAAAGCCTCTTTTTTCAATGTACGGTCAGCTGCAGAGAAACGTAACCCCCTTTGCAAGGCAACTTGTATGCAGGGGGGGTACGTTTCTCTGCAGCTGACTGTACACCAGGGACCGGAAAACCCGTTCCTTTGCTTAAGCCGTTCGAACGGCTTACCCGTTCATACGGTAAGCCAATCGTTTCGGTAACCTCTTCACCGGCTTACCCAACGATTAGATAGCCCTATTAAGCCGGGATACCCTAACCGTAACCCTTTTGTAACCGCTTACCGAATGTCGTTGGGTTTGATATTTATTTGAATAAGCGCTTACCGTTCGGGTTAGGGTAACCCTTACGCTCCCTTCCCGCGCGCCGCGCGCGCCGCTATTATTACGTGTATTGGTATTGGCACGGCTTTGAAGCGCGCGCGCCGCCCGAGTTTAGGTTTCTTTAAACGGTCCAATAATATGTCGTACGTAGTTTGTCAAAGAACTAAATTTGCTTGAAGGTATTTTAAGCGGTAACACATTCGGAGGTTTTGATACTGGTAAGCGGTAAGCCAAATTAACTCGATCGAATGGATTATCCGTTTAATGTGTGAACCGATTAAGCGCTTACCGAAATGTTCGGGTTTGTAAAAATCAGCGCTATAAAAACCCTTTAAAAACCCCGGGTTAGGGTAAGCGGGTCCGGTCCCTGCTGTACACTACTCTCGATACAACCCAAATTCAAGTGGACTGCATCCCATTACGAATCAGTGTCAAAATACTCTATTCCCAAAATACCCTAAAAAGGCTACACCTAACAGTGGCGAAATAACCTTATGTCTAGAGTTGGGATGTTTGGTGGCAATTTTGAACAGAGTGCAGTGGAGTCGTTATTTATTATACACCGTGTTTTTTTTGATTTACGATAACTTCGGCATATTACTAGGTATATCCATAGAAACTAATTGGTACATTAGATTTTTAAATACTGCGAAAAATAAATTTTTTTTCGGTTTAGTACAAAATAATGAAATCTTTTATCTTTGGTCATTCTAAAAGGGCCTTTAGAGTTAACTAATAATCAGTGTCAAATACGTCTATGTTGGCGTGACATACACACACAAGTAAAGATAACACTTGACAGGTACAAGATTGTCACTTTAGATTGACGTGTATACAAACCTAACAATTGGAAACTCTTTACTCATAAGAGTCATATAATCTATTAAAAGAAAATTGTTGTTATCAATTAAGAGAGCCTTTTACACTAGTTTAACGTGATTAACTGATTAAATTTAAAAATTAAATATCTTTAAAACCGTTAGACTTATCATTTGTCTGTCTTCGGGAAATTAACTTTGATTGACCTAAAGCACGTTCCCTTAAAGTTATCGTAAATCAAAAAAAAACCCGGTGTAGATACTTTTATGATTGAATGATTTATAACAATTAAACAAAAAAGTACTTTGTTTAAATTGTCATGGAATTTTAAATTTATGGTAATAGTGGAGGAATTTAAATATAAAAAAAACAACAATATGTTTTTTGAAACTTTAAAAAAAATGGTTTTCTTATAATTCAAACTATGCCTGAAGCCAAAAAATACGCTACCTAAAGTTAGTTTCATTTAACAATACATTCTTAAAACTCCTTTAATTATTAATAGCTACCTAACCTACCACTTATCTTACAAAAACATTACTTTTTATAAACAAAGACATTGATTATCCTAAACACCTAAAGTGATGTATTAGCACAGAATAGATAATAGACAACTATCTATTTATGATGTTGAACAATTAGCAATTGGAATAAAAGTTTCAAAATCTTGCATGTTATCTTCATGTGATGTTAAACGGTTGTCAAGATTATAAAATGCATATACTGTGGCAATCCGTTCCATATTTTCTGGAGTAAAGCGATTTCTTAACTTGTTAAATAACCATTTATGTGTCGAGAATGATCGCTCAACATCCACAGATGTTAATGTAGCATGCTTCTGAGCATGATTTCCAAAATCTACCATATCTCTCACTTCGTAAAAGTCTGTACTTCTATTTAATACATATTCCAGCTTATTTCGCACAGTCTCAGTTCCGTGCGAGTTCAGTGTACTTGTTACAATGTCTATTATTAGGAAACTTTCATCTATTGAAATATTTGTACATTCTAACTGTTTTATTTAGTCTGGTATAATTTCGTAGCAATCTTGTATAAACGTTAACTTATTTTTCAATTTTTTATTTCCAAATAATGCTTGAACTTTTCTGATAGCAATAGCATCTCTACTATTTAACTGCATTACAACTTTTTTTATATCTTCAAACCTACCTACCTACTAGCGTAATAAAAACTAGCTTGTAACCAGGTGCCCCATCTAGTGATTACCGGTTCTGGAGGCAATGGTATATTAGGAGCATATTCTTTAAAAAGTCGGACGCGGTGGGGCGATTTCAAAAGTATTTTCTTGACATTTGATATCAAAGTATTTACGAGGGTTGATCAAATAGTACCCGTGTTTGATGTCAGGTGGCGTTACTTAGGAAAGTTGGCATTACCGTCGTGTAGTATTGACCTTATTAAATAAAAACAATGAAAACTGACAATTGTCCATGGCTCAGTTTTTTCTAGCGGCAAAATTTGTAAGACTTGTTTTGTTTTTCGTAAAAAATGGAAAAATAGCAATATCGTTCCGTAATTCGCTTCTTATTTTTGATGGAAAAAGATGCGAACAAATAAAAGTTAAGTTAGATGCTGTCTACGGAGGTGTTTCGCTGTCTATGACTACCGTGAGAATTGGTTTAATGAATTTAAACGAGGTCGTACATCTGTTTTCGACGAGGACCGCCCCGGACACCCGGCAGACGTGGTTACCGAAGAAGTCGTGCAAAAGGTAAAAAAAATATTGGTTACCGATCGACGTACCAAAGTGCGGGAATTAGCAGACGCTGTAGGGGTGTCGTACGGAACAGCAATTAATATAATACACGATAAATTAAATATGAAAAAAGTGTCCGCCCGATGGGTGCCGCGATTACTCACGGATGAAAATAAGCGGTTACGGCTGTCAATGTCGAAGGAGTGTTTGGGCTTGTTTGAGCGAAATCCGCAGGAGTTTTTCCGTCGTGTCGTTACTGTTGATGGACCGTTGGACCGTTTTGATGAAAAAATAAAGGAGACACGGCCCCATTTGGCAAAGAAGAAATTGTTGTTCCATCATGACAACGCACCAGCACATTCATCCAAAATTGTCACTGCCAAACTAACCCAACTATAGCTCATGCAATTCACGATGGCGAGTGGGCTTTATTAGTGGTTGAACGTGTACATGCACATTGCGGTAGTGTGCGTGTCTGACGGAGCGATCAGTCGCGAGCGCGCCGTCGCTCGAGTTACTTGTGCATATTGTTTCCACGACGCTTACTGCCACGAACTACCGTCAGCATGTCCAATATCCGGAAAAAACGCAAAGTTATTCATAGCGAGGTATAACGTATTTTTATTTTGAAGTATCCTAAAATAAAAAGAGTAAATTTATTTAGAACTGTGGGCCTATCCGTGTTTATCGCTTGACAAAACGGTAATAAAACATTCGACACTTTCTGACCAGTACATACATATAAGTGTGAGAGTGACGAATGTTTGATCCACGTTTAGTCACCCAAGAAACACGGCAATAATAAGCCCTCTAAAATAAAGACAAACCTACAGATAGGTTTTAATTTTTAAGTGACATAAAATTGTACGTAATTTTAAGACAGAAAATATAAGCGTTATATCACCTCGGAAGTAAACTCAGTCAAATAAAACAAAAAAACATTTTTTGAAATCGGACCATAATTGATGGAGAAATCAAATCGGTCAAACTGAGAACCTCCTTTTTTGAAGTCTGTTTAAAATACTTAATTGCATTATTTCTTATCATTATTTGCTAGAGGGTTTGCGACAGTATAATAAGTATAATGTAATATACTTTTCATCACACTTGCTCGTAAGTGGTGTTATTCCATGCCTGTATACAGAAGGACAATGGCCTAAATTGTTCCCGCGGGAATTATGGCGAGTTTGTCATCCCTAGTGAGTAATGACTTTCTTTTTAAAATTTGCAACTCTTTCGTACATCATTTCTGACTAAGGAGGTTTAATTTTCAGCCAAAAAATAAATCGGTTTCTAATTTCATCTTTAAAAATTAGCTATAGACTAACTTACATTACACAAAACCTATACGCTTCATTAAACTTCATTATTTTTATAAATATTTCAAGTTTATATCAACATTTATCATTAATTTTAGTAATTATACATTTTTATCAAATTGGCTAAATCTGGCTCGAATCCAGGTCGAAACTAAACGCAGTTATTATCTGTGGTAGAGGTCACAAAAAAAATATCGTTTCCATTTACGTTCCCGTTCGTCAAAAGTTATTTCTTTATATTTTGCAGAGTTAAAGTGTTTTCTCTTTGTTTTTTTTCCTCGCAAATGTGATGAAAACCATTGTGTGTATCACAGGCAGTAAGGGGATTACTAACTCGAGTCATTAAAAGCCCTCCGCCTTCGGCATCGGGCTTCTAACACTCTCGTTAGTAATTCCCTTCATACTACCCTTGATGCACAATGTACTATCTCTTACTCCAATACTTCTCTTTATTTTTTATGCTTACCATACCCGCTCTCGCTGTCACGCACACTTTGACACTTATACAGATATGTGTTTACCACAAGTAAAGCCCACTCGCCATCATAAATTGCATGAGCTATACGTTACGAATTGCTGCCACACCCGCCTTACTCGCCGGATCTGGCTCCCTGTGACTTTTTTCTGTTCCCCAATATGAATGGCTCGGGGGAAAGAAATTCAGGTCAAACGAAGAGGTTATAGCGGAAACAGAAGCGTATTTCGAAGAGTTTGACAAATCCTACTTTTTGGAGGGGTTAAAGAAGTGGCCGAAACGCTGGGAAAAGTGTAAGGATCTAGAAGGAGATTATGTTGAAAAATAAAATAGAACTTTAAAAAAATATACGCGTCTTAATTTCTAACACGGGTACTTTTTGATCCACCCTCGTACTAAACTGTGTTCAGATCGAATTTGCTCCGCGACTCTATGAAGACCATGAGCTAAACAAGTAACGTGTTTAACATTGGTGTATGTCTTCTTTAAGATCTTACCAGCGGCAAGCATGTACGCAGCACTGTCTGTGCAAAATATCAAAAATTTATTTATATTTTCAGTGTAGTTCTCTTCCCATAAAAACCTTAAGCTTTCGTCAACCACAGAAGCAATTGTATTAGCATTTACCAGAGTCACAACTTTACATGCTAATAAATATGGTCTTTGCAATGTATCTTCTAAAGATTTAACAATAACGTTTACGACATAATTGCCAACAGTGTCAACTGTTTCGTCTACAGTGAGCCATATTACTATCGGAAACTGCAAGTATTATTTTATCCATTATTGCCATGTAAATTTTTGACAAATAGATTTTTTTCAAAATGCTTTGCTCCGCCAGCTTTTTATAATTTGTGCATTTACAACAAAGGTACTTTTCAAAAAACTTTCGAAACTCCGGATGATTTACCCTATTCCAAGGAATATTACACGCAATGAGAAATATGCACAAGTCATAAACAAAGTCATGTTGGTCGCCACAGTTCATTCGGTGTTGAGTACTTTTGATGTGTTTAAGAACGTTATATTTTTTCATCTGCGTTAGACTTACTGCACAAGCTGAACAATATACAGGGTGTTAGGTATATAGTGGATAATCCTTGAACTACGGATAGAGGGCACTTAGGACGTTATAAAAAAGCTAAAATAGGTTTAGTAAAAGTCGCAAGGTTTTCGAGATTTTTGGACTTTTTTGTTTTTTTTGAAAATTGACACCCTTACTCGAATTTTTGGTCATGGTTAGTGTACGAAAATATATTTTTTAATTTTCTTTTTACCTTAATAATGTTTAATAGTGGCGCTATCAGATAAACATTACCAATATGGCGTCACTACCGTGTTTTATTGAAAAAAATAATCGCAAACTTGAATTTTGCATCATCGATCGACCATTTACCAAACTTTGAGCTGATGCAGTGAAAAAAAAATACACTACCACAAAATAGCCCATTCGCTTAAAAATATGCCCATTTAATAGTGATTTTAAAAACACTAAATATTGTTTTATTTAAATATAAGAATAAAAAAATAACTTCAGTTTTCCGCAATCGAGTCGATTATTTCATATTAAATTTGTGCTCTAGAATTCCAGATAGAGTACCTAATGATGACAAATTTTTCTTTGCTAAAATAAGAATTAGGTACTTTACCATTCAGTCATTCATTCAATTATAAAAAGTAATTAATGACGACTCCACTGCGTTACTTGTCCAAAAATGCCACGAGAATCCTAACCCTACTTATGTCATAATCGCTTATTCACAAAACCCTCTAGTCCCAAAATACCCTAATATTCCATTTTCGACAATTAATGTCACTTTTAATCCATTTAAACAGGAGGTTCGCATATTAACAAATAAATAAGTCTAACAATTAGAAGCATTTTACTATGTATAAACGTGCGTGCGTTTTAGATTGATGTTATGAAGGTAAACCTTTTTCCACTTTATATATTACGCCTTACCTTTTAGCATTTAATACTAGGCACTTATGAAGAAAGACTGAAGTGTCAATACCACGTCAATACAATGATAAAAAACTGTATTTGCCGTATGGTATTGTTTCCTGTGAAATCAGTCATTCACAATGAGCAGCGAAATAATATTCATAAAAAAACAGAAAGGAAAACCTACCCTTATTTACCAAGGTCACAAATATAATTACAGCCACACCAATAAAAAAGGTGGTACTGTTAATTGGAAGTGTGCAAATCGATCCGAAAGTTGCTACGCATCGATAACCTTAAGCCAAGAAAAAGATGCCGTCCTGAAAAAGAGCGCTCATGTCTGCAAGCCACATCACAATCAGAACGTAAGAGATGTCGCCATTGATTCGTGTAAAGAAGAAGTGTGCAGGACAATGAAGCCGGTGAAACATACACTCAGGAGCAAAAATACCGGGTCAGAGTGCGTTTTTCATACAAACGAGACTATTTCGAAGCCTTGGTTCCTCGCCAGGGGTTGTTTCTAGTGAGGTTTAATGGTGGATACTGCGAGGTTCAATAGAGGAGGTCAAAAGTTCTTAAGATGCCTAACTGATCGCCAAATCAGTTAACACCACAGCCGGACAGTTTGGGTCAGCATTTGGATTTCCCTACATTTTATTGCCATTTTAGATGTTTTTCTGAACATGCACAACTCCGGCGTTAACCGCAGATTCATTCAGTTGTCACTCTGGAAGTCCTGTATCGATGCTCGCAGTATTGATCATCAGAATTCAATAAAAACATACCCTGGCGAGGAACCAAGGCTTCGAAATAGCCTCTTTAGTATGAAAAACGCACTCTGACCCGTTTTTTTTGCTCCTGAGTGTATTTAGGAAAAAAGTTATTGAATTGCAAGAGACCAACACTAACTTCAGTATGTGTTCGTATGAAGAGGTCAAAAGTTCGTTATATAGGTCGAGGCACAGGTTTTTAAATCAAAAGAACACAGAGTTCTCTCGGTTACAAGATGTACAAATACCGGCCATTTTACGGGAGAACTTCTTGGTTGTAGAAGACGGTGACATGGAAAAAATTGTAATATTTTCGACAAATATTGCTAAACAATACAATAAATCATCATGCTACAAAGTACAATATTTCGGGGACGGCACATTTAAGAGAGTGCCTAAACGTTTCCATCAATTATATACTCTGCATGTTGATGTGGACAGTAATAGTAAAACAACAAATGTTATACCAGTGATATTTGCATTATTGCCAAACAAGACTGAAAAAACTTACCGCAGGCATTCACATTACTTCGCGACCATATGGGTGTCGTTATCCAAAAATTCAAGTGTGACTATGAAATCGCACAAATTAACGCTTTGGAATCGATTTTCGAAAATTGCGAGCTCACTGGGTGCTTCTACCATTATAATCGTGCGGTGTAAAGAAAGAAAGAAAGAAAAATAGATTTATTCACTACACACACAAGACACACAGAAAAATAAATAATTGAAAACAGTAACAACAATAAACAAGTAGTGAGTGTGTCTTCGCGGCAGTGAATCGGACACTGGCTCAGCATAATGCTGAGGTGTTAAACACCTGCAGCGCTGATTTTCAGCCAGCTCCGAGTGTGACAGGCGGACAGTACGATAAACGAATAAAGTGTAATTGAAAGGAAATATATAGTATATATAAGCCGGAGCAAAAAAAGGTGTATGGCGTGTGTCGGTTTTACGTTTTGTTTGTATACCTACTCTATGCATAGGAATTTTTGGTAAAGCCGTAAATAATCGGCTTGTACGAACGCCTCGCGACTGATATATATATATATATATATATATATATACATAAAGATACCATTAAACAAATACTTACAGTTGGTGGCAAAATATATACAAAATCTACATGCAAATACCTACCTACAAAGGTGTTCAACCCGGTTACATCTTCGATCCCTTATTTCGTCTGTCGCGATGCTGGATTCTATTCTGTCGTACGAGTATGGGACCCGTTTGTAGGTACACACACGTCCGTAACTAAACCTATTTCTGACTGAGGGTTAAAAGGATAACTTACTGATTTTTGGTAAAATCTACTGCAAATCCGCAACTGAGACCAAGAGATCCGACAAAACTGGTAATGCCTAAATATAGAAGTGCGTTGTATAAAAACAATTGTCATGCTATGGCCATTAAAGTCTTCAACCATATACCTATTTCCATCAAGGAATTGCCAGTAAAAAAATTCAAATCAAAATTATATATTTGGTTGGTTGATGCATGTCTCTATACTATTAAGGATTTCTTTGAGATAAATACAATTTAATGATTTTGCCAATGTTGTATAATGTAAAATGTAATTAATTGTAAATTAAAATATGAAACTTAATGTAAGATAGTTTTAAGTAATACAATTTTTGCATGCTGAACACAGCAAAGTGTGCGATCTACTACAATTTAAACAACATCTTAATGTACGACATTTACAGCAAATAAATAAATTTCATTTCATTTCATTTCATTTAAAATCCCTAATTATCTACATTTTTGTGTTTTTCAAGATAATATTTCACAATGTCAACCGATGTGTAATGACAATGACAATGACACTTACTAGCGTACTTGTCATATTTATTCAATCTTTTGAGTTATCATCAGAGATCGGACAAATGGATGTCATTACTCGCAATAACGTGGACATGACTCCAAAGATGAATTAATTATTTTTACCTGTAATTTAATTTGTATACTTCGTAAAATAAATTAAACACAGACTTATTGTATAGATTAATTAAAGTGAATAAAAAATATTTTGTCTAAATTTTCAGGGGTATGTTTGTTCCTTTTCACATTCAAAATGTACTTATGAGCTGAAAAACTCCGTTCACAATCTACTAAAGTTAACGGAGCATACTTAAGTAGTTTAATGGGAATACCGTTACGCCAATGGTTTTCAGAGTCTATTTTTTCTTGTAAGTATTTGATGACGGTTTCAAAATCTGGATTTCTTTTAAGTATGGCTTTCATTTTTCCTTGCAAACGGATTCCTTGTATACTATACATATTATTTATTATACATCGTATTTTGCTTAATGAATATTCTATGATATTAGATATTAGAGTTAGATTGCAAACTCTATTACGTGCGGAATTGGTTGAAAATGATATGAAATGAAGTTTAATTGCGATAAAAGGTTATCTGATTGTAAAATTTGTTTGCATGTGCATTTGTTTGATTCGGTGCAAAATTGACGATATTTAAAAGGCGACAAGAAAAATTCCATGGCTTTATTGTATTTATTATATGATATCTTTCGTGATACACATATACCATAAGAATGAAAGAATCACAAAGTAAATTTAATGAATGTCAGCATATTGATGTTAATGTCAAAAAAATATTGTATTTTTAAGAAGGAAATTAAAAGAGGTATGATATCTTTAATTTATTATCCGATTGAAGTCTTAACAATTATAAATAAGAAATCAATAAATTCAATAATTAATCTTTGGAGTCATGTCCACGTTATTGCGAGTAATGACATCCATTTGTCCGATCTCTGGTTATCATATTAATAGGTGACAAGTTTAGGCCATATTGCAGTCGAATATAAACCATAACTGCAGAAGTTATAGATGAGTTGTGCGTGCGAGTTTCATTTGATTTATTAACTTGGGATATGTAAACAGATGACTTAACTTGCATTAAAAGTGGCAATGTCGCAGTTATAAGGGTCCATAGCACCAAAGTTTTCGTAACAAGTTTTTTTCACGAAAATGGATATATCTCGAAAACCAAACTGAATCAAACCTACTTTATACGACATTTTTAACTCTAAAAACTTAGGAGCACGCTGTTAAAATCCTTCGGGTACGTTCCGGGCACGGTGTACAATAAATTGTAAGAACTTAGAAATGGCTTGGTAATTAATTATCAATCTGTAAGAACTTAATTACACATTTTACATACATTTTCCGTATCTTGCCGACTGTCGGAATTTAGCACCTGAACACGTCCACGGCTGGAGATATCATTCGCAAAGTTGATAAGCCTTGTGCTTCTCGCATCCCAGTGATACCGTGACTCTTAATAATAATCATAGCCGCCTATCCGGGTGCGATGAATTGCGACGTTTGAATAAATAACTATTAAGACAATATTTATTGTATTTATTATGTTGAATGGCGTATACGATACAGTGTAGTCTTCAAATGAATTTTCTTTTTAAATCTGTATTAGACAAGTAATTATCTAAAATTAAGTTACAATACTATAAAAATAGGAATAAAATTTGACTCGTAAAGCTTTGCACTTTCACGGCAGGGATCCGTTTCCCTTATGAGCAGCTCACCAAATTCTCATTTCGCCACATTCTCAGTTCACCTAATTCTCATCTCCGCATGCTCTCAGCTCACCAAATTCTCAATTCACCACATTCTCAGTTCACCTAATTATCATCTCGCCATGCTCTCAGCTGACCACATACTCATCTCGTCACGTGCTCAGCTCACCTAATTCTCATCTCACCATGTTCTCAGCTGGCTACCTTATCATCTCGTCACGTGCTCTGTTCACCAAATTCTCATCTCACCATGTTCTCAGCTGGGCACATTCTCATCTCACCACACTCGCAGCTTGCCAGATCGTAAATGTATAGTCATCATCATTTACTCCATTTCACAGTGTGACAAGAAGCCTCATTTTTGAGACGTTGTGCTGATCCCGAAAACCGTTAGTCAAGACACTCCGACCGACTAAAACTCCAAATAAAAATTAAAAGCAATATAGTCACTAGTCATTAAGGATGGATAAAAGTCATTCGGTTCCAAATTTATTACGAGACATTGCAATGGAGAGAAAAGTACTAAAACTTTTTCAGAGTCTTCTTGAGAAGGATGAATACGATTTTACCGAGAAAGTAAGTTAGGTATTATTAAAAGATAGACGTATCATAATAATATATCATCTATGTCACTATTTTAATATGTCATGTATAT
The DNA here is from genome assembly GCA_923062465.1 of Acleris sparsana. Lineage (NCBI taxonomy): Eukaryota > Metazoa > Arthropoda > Insecta > Lepidoptera > Tortricidae > Acleris > Acleris sparsana. Next base: position 23,291,676 of record OV281285.1, read on the forward strand.
TTTATAAAAACACCCTATTTGTCAATTTGCGTCATAATGACGTCACCGGCATCAAAGTTTCGCTCCCTGCTTATGAGATACGGTATTAGAAATATGTACCCTCAGCTGTGATGATAAACAAAATATGCTAGATAACGTACCTAGTCTTGCCATAAATTATGTCCCTCTTAAAATTGTACGTATCTCGAAGTAAAACGAAAAAAATTGCATAAAACACATTGTATGTTATTTTGTATTTCCTAATTTATTGGATAAACACGCAATTTATTCAAAGTGACCACCTTTTGCTTTCACACACATCTTCAATCGATCTGGCCACTGGTCTATCGCCGCACGCACCGTTTCTAGAGGTATCGAAGCCGCTGCTGCCACCAAATCACGCTTTAACGACTCAATATTACGGTGGGGTTTCGAGCACGCCTTCTCCTCTAAAACTGTCCAGAGTCGGTAGTCCAAGGGGTTGAGGTCGGGACTTCCAGAGGGCCAATCTTCGCACGCAATAAACTCCGGTAAATTGTCCTTTAGCCACTGTTGAGTGGTTCGTGCCTCGTGTGCTGGAGCAGAGTCTTGTTGAAATATCCAATGTTCATTGGAAAACAACGTTTGACTGAGTGGCTTAACTACAGGCTCCAAATGTCACTCTGGTCATTTGCGGCCCTAGTTTTTACGCCTTGTTGGCAAAAATGGAGCTCGGTAACTCCCTCGTATGACACGCCCCACCAAACCATGACATAAGCCGGGTGATGGCCTCTTTCCACCTTAGCAACCTTCTGTGAAGCTTCCTGAGAGCTGTGAGCGTAGACCCTGTCATTTTGGCGGTTGTATTTCTCTTCTACCCAGGGACCGGAAAACCCGTTCGTTTGCTTAAGCCGTTCGAATCGATATCCCCTTCATACGATAACCCAAACGTTTCGGTAAGCCTTTCATCGGCTTAGCCGTTCATTACGATTGCCCGTTGAAGCCGGGTAACCCGATCCGTAACAACCGGTAACCGCTTACCGAATCATATAGGCTTTCGAATTAACCGCTTATCGTTCGGGTTACGGTAACCCATTCCATCCCCTCTTTTCTCGCACCGACGCGCCGCGCCGCGCACGGGTGTCATTTTCATTTCTTGTTTATTACGTGCATTGCGTACATACAAGGCTCGGAATTCGGTTTTTTTTTTTAACAAGTTCGTCATAATAGCCACAGTCCCCACGCCATCCTAGTGCAGGAAGAATTTCGAAATGAATACTAAAAATAGAGGTAAGTGAGTTTACCTATTACTCAAATTTTGTAGGTAAGTACTATCGAACCAACGGAACCCTGACCCACCATAGAACCTTGTCACAGTGATTGACGTTAGGACTGTCATACGAAGCTATACGACAATCGTACGTCAATCATTGTGACAAGGTTCCATGGTGGGTCAGGGTTCCGTTGGTTCGATAGTACCTATGCTATTTAAGTAGGAATTTGTGTTTGTTAAGCCGCGTCCGCTGCGCCGCTTTTTTGATGTTTTTTTTAAACATCTAACATGTTTTTCGAACAGCATAGGGGCGTGGCCAAAATGTTTTTTGCTTAAAAACACATGCTGAAACATGTTTTCCGTCATGGATGGAAGACATTCCCCGCGTTCGTTTGCGGGGGAGGGGGTCATGTTTTGACTTTTGAAAGTTTTGAGTTTGAGTGAAGAACTGTCAAATAGGACACTAATTATTTAATTTACTCGTATACCTAATTATTTGCAATGAAGTGGAATAAAGAAAAGACGCTGTATTTTATTCAATTGGTAAAGGAGCGGCCCATAATATCACGAATTGTACTGGGATGACAGCTGTCAAAAGGAAAATGAAATGTTATCTAGTCGGGTTAGGACTTTTGGTGGCATATCGTGATTTTAGAATCCGTGGAGTCGCTATTTCATAATTATTATAATACTTATAACACTTTGATTTTGACGTTCAGTATTTTCACATTTAAAAATTCATTTATTCATTAAACCGCTAAACCAACTTAAATTAATTTTAGAGGGGAGTGTTACAAACAAACAAATATTACCTAGTAGGTGTGGATAAACTGAACTAAAAATGTAGTTAGTTCATTTTGAAATATACTGAAGGTCAAAATCAAAGTTGCATGTAGGTATTACAATAATTAGGAAATAGCGACTCCATCGATTCCAGAACCACGATATGCTACCAAAAGTCCTAACCCTAGTTATGACAAACAATACATTGTAGGCTCCAGACTCGCAATGGACGTAGGTACCTAAACATTTTGGCGCAGCGGACACGCTTTTAGGTGAATTAATTCGAGTCAGTTCAGTAGGTCAACTTGTTTTTATTTGTGATCTAAAAACGTATGATCTTACTTATCTGCGCTTGTTTTAGGGTGCAAGCGAAGTCGCTCCCCAGACTATGCCGCCGCACAGTGGAGCAACGGCGGAATTAATTCAATTTTGGGATGGTCAGCAGTAGTCACATTTTTTATCTGATATCTATATAAAATATTTCGAATACCTATGATCAAATAAAATATTGCGTGTATATATTATTTTTATAACGAAATTAGCCCACCAAACTCGTACAAATGAACTCACATGAAATAAACGTTAAAATACCTTGCATTTGCAAAGGGTGTATTTCTCTCAAGTTATTGATTTTGTTTAACATGTTTTATTTGTATAAAAGAAACATTGATCCTGCTATTGTAAATGAAATAATATTTATGGTTTCTCTTAAATTTTGTGTAATTTTAGGGCTGTAAGAAATTGATAGCATTTCTCCCCTAAATATTACATTTCATTGGTTATAATTTTTCAGCTACAACGACCCTCAAGCTCTAATAAAGGGTGAGTACTATTAAATTGTCGCCTTTTGAATTAACGTTTACAAAATGAAATAATGTTATAATAACTCTTTTTTTTTTATTATAAGAAAGTTCAAGACGTAAAATAGATCAGCTAACACAATTAAGGTTTCTCCAGAGCACGACGAGAGAATTCGCGGACTTTACTCTTCACGCGACTCATAGAATTTTGCACGGATTCATTAGTGATCAGTTTTGTATATTTCATCCACTTTCTTTTAAAATCGGGCAATGATGTGGCCGGTTGGCATGTTTTCCGCAACTTTGTTTTAATATTAGCCCAGTATTTTTCAATCGGCCGTAGTTCTGGGCAATTTGGCGGATTCATATTCTTCGGCACTACATCGACAGAATTCTGATTATACCAATCCAAAGCTCGCGACGAATAGTGACAACTTGCCAAATCTGGCCAAAACAATGTAGAAAAAGTATGTTTTTTTACAAGTGGTAATAACCGTTTTTTTAAGCATTCGGAAATATAAATATCCGTGTTTATTGTGCCAGTGGTTACAAAAGGCGAACTTCTCATGCCGCACTGGCATATCGCTTGCCACACGAGGAACTTCTTGGCGAATTTCTCTACTGGAATCACTTTTTCTGATTCATGTAGACCCGAGACGTTGCGAGAAGAAAAGTACTGGTTTCCAGGTATTGATTTGAAATCAGCTTTCACATACGTTTCGTCATCAATAATTAAGCAACCTGTTTTTTGAACTAACAAGGTGTACAGAAATCTAGACCGTCTAATTGCTCGATTATACTGTTCTACAGTTCTTTTGGGGGCTTTTTGCTTCTTGTAAGTAGAAATACCATACTTTATTTTTATTTTTTGTACATTTCTTTGACAAGTACCAACTTTTTTGGACACATCTCGAGAAGAGATTGCCGGATTCTGATCAAACAGCTTACACACTTTTAAATCAAATTTTTTGTTCCGTTTCCTTGTAGGATGGCCCTCTCGCTGCTTTCTTTCAATATTTCCACCTTGTTTTAGTTTTTTTAGGGTCCTTTGCACTGTTCTCCGACTTGTATTGCACGATTTCGCAAGATCCAAAGTGGACATATTGGGATTTATTGAAAATTCTCGCAAAATTAATTCACGAACGCTTTTTTCGTTTGACGACATCTTGACTGATAATTAAAAAACAAAAAAACGCCTTCAAAAAACAAAAAAATAACTTCTTTTAAAATGGTAGGTACTATCAGCCCATCGGAACCTTGACCCACCATAGAACGTTGTCACAGTGACGTTATGATTCAAGTCATAAGAAGTGCCAAAAAAAATGTTTTAAAATGTCACTGTGACAATGTTCTATGGTGGGTCAGGGTTCCGAGGGGCTGATAGTACCTACTATCAGCCCAAAGGAACCCTGACCCACCATAGAACTGTGTCACAGTGACGTTATGATTCAAGTTGTAAGAAGTGCCAAGCAAATGTTTCACAATGTCACTGTGACACTTTTCTATGATGGGTCAGGGGTCCAATGGGCGGATTGATAGTACCTATAGGTCAGTCAAGCTGAAGTCGGCGACTGACAATATTTTCAACCAAAAGCCGACTTCAGTTTGACCGACCTATAGGTACTATCAATCCGCCCATTGGACCCCTGACCCATCATAGAAAAGTGTCACAGTGACATTGTGAAACATTTGCTTGGCACTTCTTACAACTTGAATCATAACGTCACTGTGACACAGTTCTATGGTGGGTCAGGGTTCCTTTGGGCTGATAGTAGGTACTATCAGCCCCTTGGAACCCTGACCCACCATAGAACATTGTCACAGTGACATTTTAAAACATTTTTTTTGGCACTTCTTATGACTTGAATCATAACGTCACTGTGACAACGTTCTATGGTGGGTCAAGGTTCCGATGGGCTGATAGTACCTACCATTTTAAAAGAAGTTATTTTTTTGTTTTTTGAAGGCGTTTTTTTGTTTTTTAAAACAGTTATTTTATTTTATACTTTTTAGTGATCATAATATGCTGTTCTCTGTGTCTTCAACATCAGACCCCTAATTACAGTCACAACCCATCTAGGTGTAAAGTTCTCATCAATACAAATTAATCAAGACCAAACACCAGGTACTTGCTGTAAAGCGTTAAGGAGTTCCCTTGACTGTTCTTCGTCTTCATCATCAGACCCCTAATTACAGTCACAACCCATCTAGGTGTAAAGTTCTCATCAATACAAATTAATCAAGACCAAACACCAGGTAATTGCTGTAAAGCGTTAAGGAGTTCCCTTGACTGTCTTTCGGCTCTATCATCAGATCCACTCCAGACCTTCATTAAATAGTAGTGTTTTATAATGAAAAGCAGTTTGTAGTCGCTCAACTATCTTAATGGAGTTATCTTATCGCCACCCTTGAAATCGTAACCGTTAAGGAGTTCCGGTGGCCATCTGTGGTCTTCATCATCAGTTCCGCTTCAGCAAATGATACTTTCTGAATGCAAATGCTGGAGAAGTCACTTCAAATACTAAAATCGCTATATGTTTGGCTACAATATTTGAGGAGTTCCCTCAACTCCTCACTGATTCCCTCATCAGATCCCGGTTTTCTTATTATGGTACCACCCTTGGAATATCTCCTTTCCAACAAAAAAAGAATCATCAAAATCTGTTCATAAACGACGAAGTTATCCGCGAACACACATAAAAAAAATAAAATATATATACGGTCGAATTGAGAAACTCCTCCTTTTTGAAGTCGTTTAAAAACAACTGAATGTTCTTTTAAACAGTAAGACATGCAAATACGTTCTAAATTTGAAATATTATAAGTTTAATGAAAAAGGTTGCGTGGCCGAAAAAAAAATACGGGAAATGTTGGCGACAATTTAATAGTACTCACCCTTTATAACAATATTTACACATTATTTAGTCTACAGGGTTATTGGTAAGTCGACCTATTCCCGTTAGGAGGTGATAGGGGTGACTATTTGCGATAGTTTTGACCCCCATATGCATTATGCAAAAGTGAACCATTTTTTAGTTATCGCGATTATTCGTTTTTTTTAAATTAGTCGGAAATTCAACTTGAAAAATTTATTACAAAAAAAGTATCAATTTAAATCTTTTTTTTTCTTCTGATTTACAAAACCGATTAAACACTGGTTATTTCTCAATATTAAAACAATAATTATCGGTCCAAATTTCAAAAAGCGAGACGGAAAACGATTTTTTTTAAATATTTTTTGGGATCGGTTTCCACTAAAATGCCTTAAAAACAAAAAGAAACGTTATGAAACTTGGCTTGCAGATTATTTTAAAAACTTAACTGTTTTTTTAGCTCTCCAAAAACGCATAACAAGTAGAAAATTATTTTAAAAAAACCTGTAAAAATAATCATCACAAAGGAAGCGGGCGGAAACAAAAGTCACAAATGCAAATTAAAAAATTAAAATTAAAAAACATACCAAATTTAAATCAAACATTTTTTATTTGCTTTTGTACAAGATGAATTTGTTGTTCCTATGCAAAATTAAAAAAAAATATTATCTGTACACGTTTGAGAATGCGAGGCCGAAAACTAAAAAATACATGTTTTTTTATCAAACTCCAACATAAATTACACGAAAACAGAAAAAATTACCAATACATTTGGCGTGCAAATTACACATAAAACATTGACGTTTTTCCAGCTTTCTAACGAGCTATTAAAACTAAAATGAGTTTTGTTAAAGATTGCTGGAAAACAATGATCACAAAGGAAGCAACAAGGAAGTCACGTCCGAACAAAACTTAAAATTAACTAACTAAATCTATCAAAACTAACTGTTATACTCGTAAACACAAATAACAACATTAACCTATGTAAAAAGTGACAAAATTAAAACTAATAAACAATTAAAATTTAAATAATCAGGAATTTTATAGTTCATTTTCAAAATGGCTTCCTCCATTTCTTATTCTCCCATAAGTTAATGTTGTTATTTGTGTTTACGAGTATAACAGTTAGTTTTCATTGATTTAGTTAGTTAATTTTAAGTTATGTTCGGATGTGACTTCCTTGTTGCTTCCTTTGTGATCAATTTTTTCCAGCAATCTTTAACAAAACTCATTTTAGTTTTAATAGCTCGTTAGAAAGCTGGAAAAACGTCAATGTTTTATGTGTAATTTGCACGCCAAATGTATTGGTAATTTTTTCTGTTTTCGTGTAATTTATGTTGGAGTTTGATAAAAAAACATGTATTTTTTAGTTAATTTTTGTTTTAATATTGAGAAATAACCAGTGTTTAATCGGTTTTGTAAATCAGAAGAAAAAAAAAGATTTAAATTGATACTTTTTTTGTAATAAATTTTTCAAGTTGAATTTCCGACTAATTTAAAAAAAACGAATAATCGCGATAACTCAAAAATGGTTCACTTTTGCATAATGCATATGGGGGTCAAAACAATCGCAAATAGTCACCCCTATCACCTCCTAACGGGAATAGGTCGACTTACCAATAACCCTGTATATTATTATTTAATTGGTTCTAGCTGCAATAATTCGCAAACTTTTAATTACTACCCCATTAAGTTAAATGTTAATGAGCATATTGTTCTAAGAAAAATACTTAAATGCGTTATCGATGGTAATGAGGGTAATTACAAACACTATTAAATTATAAAATAATATATAATGGGTATTTACAATATTGTGCATCATTAACTTTGGTAAATTCAATAAAGAAACACCTAATTCAATAATTATGGCAACTTTCATCATATTTTAAATATTAGTCGGAATGGTTTTATTATTTTTATAAATATATTTAAAATGTGTTTTTTTTTATCCATTAACCTAAAAAAAAACCAATTAATTCCGCGGCTCCATACAACATGCCCCACTGTGCGCCGTTTTCGGTCTTCTTTATTTGAGGCATTTTGAGGTGCGCGCGCGTGCCGCCCGTGTTTACGGGCGACAGTGCAATTATAAGTCTTACGTAGTCTTTGTAAAAACTAAAATATCTTAACAGGTTTAATCAGCGCAACAAGGGGAACAACCCGTTCGCGGCTTATTGATGCCGGTAAGCGGTAAGCCGAATTAATTCAATCGAAGCGATAGCCTTTATAGCGGGTAAGCTGATTAAAAGGTTACCGAAACATGGGGGTTTGTAAAAACCAGCTTATTAAAAACCCATTCAAAAACCCAGGTTACGGTAAGCGGCTCCGGTCCCTGCTTCTACCGTGAAAATTTTCTCATCGGTAAACAGGATTCTTCGGTACCCGCCCTTAGCGTGCTTCAGAAACAGTTGTTTCGCTCTGGTCGCTCTTATGTTGCGTAAAGCTGCTGTTAAGCGATGTCCTGTACTTCGTCGGTAAGCGGCAAGCTTCAAGTCTTGTTTGATGATGCGAGACATGGTCCTAGGTGGAATTTTCATCTCCCTAGACAAGATTTTCTGCTTACGGAGAGGATTCCTTCGAATTCGCTCACCAACAGCTTTAATCGCCGCTGGCGTCCTGGAATCCCGCGGGCGGCCGCTTCTAGGTCTATCATCGATAGAGGACATTTCACTGAACCTTTTGATGGTACGGTATACGAATTTTGTAGTAATTCCTAGCGTCCGCAACAGATTGAATATCTCAACCGGCTTTTTGTTGCACTGTGTAGAGCTATAACGGCTACTCGATTTTCTTTCACACCCCACTCCATATCTTCAGCTTGGATAATTAACGTCAAATGATATTTTTCTAGAAGACCGAAACCTATTTATGTCATACAAAAACAATAAGCATCAAATTTCAATTGTTTTCGAATTTATTTAATTCAAAATTTAGGGACAGAATTTTTGGCCGGACTAGGTATATTAGATTAATATAATAATATCGCAAATGTTGAATATTAATTTATAATAGTATACTTATCTTATCTTGTTTTTGGGATCCTTACGGATACATTTCGACCCTATGAGATCTTTTGTGCAATTACCCCTAAATCATTAATAGATAACAGATTTTTATTTCTAATATCGTATCTTAAACTATTATGATGTGTGTGTAGATAATAGTAGTTTATGCAATATGATTTGTGTGTAGATAATAGTAGTTTATGCAACAGTTGTATAAGAGAGGTCAAAAAAGACGAGTGGTGTGGTTACGATGTGAGCCGCAGGCGAACATCGTAAAGCAATACACCTCGAGTATTTTTTGACTTAATTATACACCGTGGCATACAATACTTTTTCTACGACTAGGTTTCAAATAAAATGCAAAACTAAATTAACACAATTTTATTAATATACCTAGGTTAGAATACGAACGAACGAAGCACAGAACAACAAACGAGCGAAAAACATTCGATAACAACAAAATATGTGTCTATGGTTAACTTTGTTTTTAAGTTGATGTGCACTTGCCAGGTTTCATATTTTTTTTAAAAGTTGCACAATCGATTTAACTTGTGAAAAAGGGACTAAAAAACACCTAATGATTTGAGAAATGAATTCTTTTACCTGATTGGTCGATTTTAATATAGCTGCGTTCTGGTTGGTTGATACCAAATAAAATGTTTTTTTTTAAGAGTTAAATTAGTAAAAGAGTTTACATACCAAAAAGAACCTAACGTTCCAATTGACAGTCAATGTGTATTGTGATTGGTGGTTTAATTTGGTGAAGTATTTTGATTGGTCAAATTAACCTATAGGTAGGTATAAGCTTTGGCAGCTAGGCATATCGTTTTGGTTCAAAAAAGCACAAGTGCTGTTAAGGGGAATAGACTAGATAGACTTTTCTACGGAATGTTCTGCGGACATATTATCTATATTCTTATATTAGTGTTCGTGACTATATAAATGACAGATAAAGGTACAGGAGTAGGAAATAGTAATTTATGTAACTATGTAGATACCTAATAGTAATCTATGCCTAATTATGTACAGTTACATACATACACTGCCTTATCTACACACATATTATAAACCCTCTGTGATGTGTTCAGGAACCGCATGTTACGACCGGCATTGCGGCATTGATCAATGAGCATTGCAAAGACACAGTCATGCTTGTAGATTTAAATTTAGTGGACAACTCGTTGAAATACGCCTAAAGTACGTTTTCTAAAAGGAACGACGTATTTTTCGCCATTCTCCATTCCATAAAATCTTGTTAACTTTTTTCGTAATGCTTTGACTTTGCGGGTAACATGTCATTTATAACATTCGTTATTCTGTCGCTAATATCAGGTGGCGTATCCGGAATATCATGACCACTCATTTTTCACGATTGCGGTGCGATAGTTAGTTTTTAAACAAAAAAACGAACTCATTTTTGCGTCAAAAATGGGGGTAAATGAAACCTTTTCTCATGCATGTCATGATGTCACGCGACCGTAGTTTTTTTTAAATTTAGAAACTAATTAGAGTCGACCTCTACTATCATGTCGTTTGATATCAAGTAACATGCGAGATTAGATTAGTCAACATTGTATGCAATTGAAATTTCATTTCGAATAAAATGTCATCTCGACTGAGATTAGAATGGTTTTGTTTTTCAAAGACGTTCGGTATTTGAATATATAGATGAATTAACGAGAGCATGGAATTGCATATTTATTATTATTATTGAATGCTTACAGGCATTTTATATTTGAATCTATTTTCTCGTACTATCAGCATAAAAAGAGGTTGGTTATATATTGAAGAAATAAATACCAAAATAATGTCAGTGTCAAATTGTGAATTTTATTTACGTTGTGCATATATTTTTACGTCTGATTTTATTGTATTCTCACAATTATCAGAATAAATTTGTGTCAGCCCGTACGACTATGTGTAAGTTACATAATTTGCAATCACGATACGAAGTTATGATTAGATACGCGATACGCCGTGATCGCTCTCGAGGCAGTTTTTTATAGGGACATGTAAGTGATGCGTTGTGCCCAAAGTGAGCGTCCACACTTAATGATACGATACGCTGCTAAGCTACGGTTAGTATGGACGCATTTTTTCACGCGACTATGGTAGTGATACGGTGTGCCCAAAGTGAGCGTCCATTATTAGGATACGCGAATTTGATTGTGGACCCAGCTTTACGCTCGCCCCCTGATCCGCCGACGTGTAGGGAGGCCATTAGCAGTGATTCGATTCCGAGTAGAAATCTTAATATGGATATGAATATAATCCTGTGCTATTATTGGAAAAACTTATTCTATGGAGTGTTACAGTTGTGTGCAAAATAATAGCAGTATGTATATCTACATGAGTATAGATGAATTAACGAGAGCATGGAATTGCATATGTAGTAGTATTGTATGTTTACAGGCATTCTATATTTGAATTTTCTATTTTCTCGTACTATCAGCATAAAAAGACGTTAATATTGAAGAAGAAAATACGATTGATTCCTTTTTCGGCACATTCCTTTTTGGCCATATTCCGTTTTCGGCATATTCTTGTTTTGGCACATTCCGTTTTCGGCACAAATTATTATATACAAGAAATGAAATCAATCCTAGGTATCGTTATTTTTTACCTACAGGTATTTATTCTTACCTAGGATTGTTTTAATTTGTTGTATATAATGATTTATGCCCAAGACGGAATGTGCTGAAACGAGAATATGCCGAAAACGGCATACGTCCAAACAGGAATGTGCCGAAACAAGAATATGTCTAATCAGGAATACGACGAAAATGGAATCAATCATCAGTGGATACTGATGGTAGGTACTGTTTAATTTATGTCTTTTATTTTAATTAATTAAAATATAATGTTTTACTCGTAAATGTTATTTTATTTTATTACGCAAGTAAAGTCACAAGTATTTCATAGTATAATTTATTTACTTAAATGTGCCGAAACAAGAATATGCCGAAAAAGGAATATGTCCAAAAAGGAATGTGCCGAAAAAGGAATCAATCGAAAATACCAAAATAATGTCAGTGTCAAATTGTGAATATTATTTACGTTGTGCATATATTTTTACGTCTGATTTTATTGAATTCTCACAATTATCAGAATAATTTTGTGTCAGCCCGTACGACTAAGTGTAAGATAAATTACTTGGTCCGATTGAGAATCAAAGTAAGCAAATTGTTTTTAACTGTTATAAATATTTTGAACCTGAACTGAAGAAACATTTAAATTCCCCTTACACTACTGCCCAGTTAGTTGACAAAGCTAAACGTGTTTGTCCCTCTACTGTTTATAACATTGTGTCTGAGAGCAATAGTGAGAAATTCGCATCAACAAAGAAATTCACCTCCCCGAGAAATAAAAAGTTACGTACTTGACCGTCATCAGCAGTAGACGATTTTGATCAGGAAGTCATCCGGAGAACTATATACAATTTTCATCTGTCCCATAAGCAATTTCCAACCTTAAAGACACTCGGTGTTAAAATCCGATATAGATTACAAATTTGGCATTTACACCTTACGAAAACAAATACAAAAATTAGGATTTAAATGGAAAAAGACCGAGGACAACCGAAAAATATTAATGGAAAGACACAACATACGACTGCTAAGAATAAATGACCTTACCAGAATTGCGGAATACCGGTCTAAAGATACATCCACACTTCACATGTGTCCGGAGAGGCTTGGACCGATGGAACAGAATTTGGTGTAAAAAAACAAATCAGTACAGGCCAGCGGTTAATAATAGTGCACGCAGGAGGAAAAGATGGCTTTATTCCCAACGCTTTGTTAATGTGTAAGGCAAACAAAAAAACGGGAGATTACCATGACCAGATAAACTTTGTCAACTACGAAAAATGGTTAAAAGAAAAATTAATACCGAACCTTAAACCGAATAGCGTACTTATCGTAGATAATGCGTCCTATCACAAAAAACTTGAATCTTGCTCCAACGTCAAATTCATCATCAAATTATCTTAAACAAGAAATGATGGATTGGTTGACAGAACACAACATTTCATATAGCCCGTTGATGTACAAAACCAGTTTGTATGATTTAATTAAACAAACTAAAGAGCGGTTTCGTAAGTACCACATAGATGCAAAAGAACATGGCCACTCCGTTTTACGACTGCCCTCAGACATTCAATCCGATCGAAAATATTTGGTCAATGGTAAAAGGATATGTAGCTAAAAGAAACGTTTCTTTAAACATGCAAGGCATTATGAGTTTAGCAACTAAACGAATGAATACTATTACTGCTGAGGACTGGTAAAATATTTGTCGCCATGTCGAAAGTGAAGAAAATAAATATCGATATCAGGAAGGGGAAATGGATCGAATTTCAGACAATCTTTTTATCAATACTTGTGACAGCTCAGATGAAGAACATGATAGCGACTAAAAGCAAAAAACAGAGGACTACTACTTATTCCATTTCTTAAGGGTATGTAATTTTATTAAATTAAGAGAAAATTATTCTCCTTTTGTTACAAACGGTACAACCACTACAAATGCAATTCCATGTTCTCTATAATTCATATATAATAATTAAATCGTATTTGATATTATTAAGCAATACTATTTGATATTATTACGTTTTTCATACTAAAGAGGCTATTTCGAAGCCTTGGTTCCTCGCCAGGGAATGCTTTTAGTGAAATCTGATGCTGAATACCCCGATCATCGATACAGGACTTCCAGAGTGCCTAGCATACCCAACTAAATGAATCTGCGGTTAACGCCGGAATTGAGCATGTTCAGAAAAACATCTAAAATGGCTAGTAAATGTAAGGAAATCCAAGTGCTGACCCAAACTCTCCCGCTGTGGTGTTAACTGATTGTGCGATCATTTAGGTATCTTAAGAACTTTTGACCTCCTCTATTGAACCTCGCAGTATCCACCATTAAACCTCACTCAAAACAACCCCATGCGAGGAACGAAGGCTTCGAAATAGTCACGTTTGTATGAAAAACGCACTCTGACCCGGTATTTATGCTCCTGAGTGTATTTATTGTGTAATATTTAACTATTTGGATTTTTTTAATTTGCATGCCTCAAACCAGCACATTAGAATATAATTTCAACACTAATTATAGACTATTATAAATTGTATAATTTGTATGTAACACGAAACGACACCGAACGGTGCAACCGTGTGCAGTAAACAAACTCGCTTCGAGGCTTTGTGCGTTTCGGGGCAGTGTGGGGAAAGGCCGAGGTGAAGGGCCTGGTCAGCTCGAACCTATACGTCGCGTCGTTCGCTCGTCATTCTGCTGCCGCCATTTTGCCATAATTATGGCAAAACAGCCATACCAAAGAATGTCTTTTCCTTATTATCATTTCTTAAAGCTCTTGTTACGGTAATAATTAAATGACATTCGTATTTTTGTTCATTTAAATGGTTGTTAAAACAGTTTTGACATGTATAATTTTAAAATTGAGATGTCCGTTGATCACCCAACACCATCACTGAAATTGTTCATGTACGTAACCATGGTAATAACAATGTTATAATAATTATAAAACAACTGTTATTACCATGGTAACGCTTATTATAGAACTGTTTTAACGCTTAGGTTACCCTAAAGGTGATATTCTGGTACTGTAAACGATATCAATATTGGCGGTTTATAGTGCGCAAGTAGAAAAATATCTATTCAATGTATTGTTAACACAAATGAACTCTTATTTTCATAGGCGGCCGCAGCCGGCGGCGGAGCAGCGTTCGGTCAGTCGGGACAGCTGGGCAACAGCCCCAGTACCGTACTCATCTCCAGCACTTCAAATTCGCTGATGTCAGCGTCCGTCAAACCTTCCACTCAGCAGATAGGCGCCATAGGTACGTTCAGTATGTACATCATGTTTTTAAATATATTTAATGTAATGTGGGTAATTTTTTTTTTCTGTGTATTAACCGTTTTTCTGTATTTTATATTTTGCACTATTGATTATTATGGTATTCGATAAATTGAGAAATTGAAATTAAGGCTAATTAATGTTTCCTGTCCTGCAAATATTTTTTCTTCTTTTCAATGTGGTTTATCAGAAGCACTGACAGCGGCCCTTTTCAACGGTAAAATATTGTAAAATATGGGTTACGTAGTATGGGTACGTTACCTAATGAGAATCATAATAACATGAGTAACAGGCTATTGTCGCAGAAAAAGAAGAATGACCCGATTATCTTGGCTTGAAATGTATTGTACCCATCGAAATGTAATAAGCAAGGGGCGGAATCTTCATAGCTAAAATCAAACGACGAGAGGGATTGACCATTATGTTTTATCGACTATTCCAGTTATCGATTTTACTAGATACGATTCCGGACTGTGACAAAATTCGCGATTATGCCGATTTAATAGCAAAAAGTTAATATGTACAATCAAAACGGCGTTATCGAGTTCTACAAATATGCTCCCGTTACTTCAACTCAGGTAGGACGCCCTTTCTCATGGTATAAATAGATCTAAAATGAAAACAGGACCAGTTTAAAAGGTAATGTAGAAAAAACAGTCAAGATTATTTCTTACTACAGACAAGATGAAACTACAAGTATAGTACAGATATAGACTTCGTTTTTTTTTTTTTGAATGAAGCTTACTCCCGTACTAATAAACGTTGAGTAACGGTGGTATTGCTATACAATAATTTGTCCTTATCTGTCAAATTGAAAAGTTACAATGACAGATAAGGACAAAACATTGTATAGCTATACCACCATTACTCAAAGTTTATTAGTAAGGGGGTTAGTCTACTATCAGTTATACTGTTTAAATTTTCCGTATAGATTTTATATTTAAATTGTAACAAAATAAAACTAGTTCCCGTTTTATTAATGTATTTTTTTTACACGTTTTTTTTTTGGTAGTTTAGAGTCTCCCACTCCAGGGCAAAAGCCTCCCCCATTATAGGTTTAATTTCATTACCAAAAACATGTGCTAAGTGACAATTAATCATCGGTAGTCGATAAAACACATTGGTCAATCCCTCTTGACGTTTGATTTTTGCTATTTAAATTCCGCTCCTTGGTAATAAGTAGGGTTAGGATTTTGGTGGCATTTCGTGGTTCTAGAATCCATGGAGTCGATATTTCCTAATTATTATAATACATAACATATTGATTTTGACCTTCGGTATTATCATATTCAAAAATGAACTAAATACATATTTAGTTCGGTTATTTCATACCTATTAATATTTGCTCGTTTGTAACGCTTTCACATCAGAGATATCCTCAATACCAAAATTAATTTCATTTGGTGCGGCCGAATGACGAATAAATGAATTTTGAAATATTAAAATACTGAAGGTCAAAATCAAAGTGTTATGTATTATAATAATTAGGAAATAGCGACTCCATGGATTCCGGAACCACGATTTGCCACCAAAAGTCCTAACTCTAGTAATAAGTATGGAAGGGATAGCTCAAACAAAAACGACTATTCGTTGAGTTAAGGTTTCAAGTAAGGCTATAGCCGGCTAAGGGAACAAAAAATGCCCCTGGCGTTATAAGCCAATGAGTATATCCTATGTATTGGTCATAATGACAGTTATTAATCTGCCAAGTTTCATGTCATAATTATTGACAGTTTCCTTGAAATGTTACTAGAAAGTATTTTTTACTTTTCTAAATAATAATATCTTAAAAACTACTAATCCGTTTCTTTTGTGTTTAACGTATGTTGTTAATGGCTTGAAGAGGAATAATTTTGCAAAAAACCAGATATATCTAGGTCAACATTAACTTGGTGGTTTTGGATGTCAAACATTTCAAACTTTTTTTTTTGACACTTGTGAGTCAGCGACACCTACCATTTTTTGTACACTAATGTGACATCTCTTTCCGTACTAATACAGTATGTAAACTTACTAAAACCATTTATTTGAACCCGGGCATGTCTAGGCGATAGATAAGGTAAGGGTATATAAATTATTGAAATCTTAACGCTTTTTCAGATTTACAATTAAAATACGAAAATTAAAATTTAATTAAGTCATGTTCCTATAACATCCTTTATTTGTTTACAATGGTGACATTTGTTACCCGGTTATCAAGTCAAGGTCAAATGTGTCAAACACATGCAATGTCATTTCAAGTAAGTAAAGCTATGTGCACACTTACGATTAAATACGACGTAGTTCAATGTGGCGTCCGCCATTAGCCGTTATTTAAACCAAGCGACGGCGGTTGTTTTCGTGAACACTACGCATCAAATCTGGATTTTGCCGGGCACGTCGCTTGATTATGTTGAAAGCTTGTACAATTCGCATCCTCATTTCTTCCTCCGTCCTAGATTCTTTTTTAAATACCAGAACTGCTTGACCCAACCCCAAAAAAAATAGTCCAGAGGCGTGAGCTCCGGCGAGCGAGCCGGCCATGGAGTATCCGAAGAGAAGCGGCCAATCCACTGACGTCCGAAGATTTGGTTCAGCCTTTGCCTCACTTGAATAGCAACATGGGGCGGTGCTCCATCATGCTGGTACCTTGTTTCTCTCAATTGGGCCAGTGGTAAATTGTCCACATAGCAGCTTACTGACTGGTTCAGTACTTCCAGGTATCTTTGCCCGTTATTCGACCCGTTAATAAACACGGGTCCAATGATGTCGTTACCTCTTATTCCCGCCCAAACATTTAATGACCAACGAGTCTGATGGGCCAGTTCGCGGCCGACATGAGGGTTTTGATTTTTTGGTGCCCAGTGGTGGATAACCCTACGATTCCACATCGCGTTTCTTGTGAACAAACTTTCATCTGTCCATATTATTTTTCTGATAAAATGAGCATCATCTGTAATCTTACTTAAAGCCCAATTTGCATAGTCCACCCGCCGTAAAAAATCATCTTGTTTCAACGCATGTACCTTGATCACCGAAAATGGATGCTGTTGGTCCCGTTTTAAAATTTTGTGGACGGCTGTATGACTAATATCATACAACCTCCCTGCTTTTCTAGTGCTGGAGCCAGGATTTTCTGCAAAATGGTTTAAGATCATTTCTTCCGTTCTGACGTCAATACGAGGACGAGGGCCACCAGTACTAACCGGAACCGCTCTCTCGTTGTTACGCAGTCTGGTAACCGCCCTTATAATTACACGCGAGTCCGTAGGCTGTCTTCGCTGCGGAAATCTTTCGGCGTACAATCGAAGAGATGCCGCACCATTATTTCTGCACTCCCCGTAAATAATAATCATATCTACTATCTCCGCAGCACTAAAAATCAGCGGCATCATGAACTACAATGTTTTGTTTGTAATAAAGAAACGTCACATTGATTGTCGTCTTGTCATTTGATTGCTAGCCAAACTTTTTTGTTTTAATGATAAAGAAAAAAACTATTGACAATAAAGTGACATCAGTGAAATTGAAGTAAATTAAATGGCATGGATTGATAATGTTTATGATAAATTGAAAATAATTTGGCTGCTTTTTTATTTATTTGACTGACTTTAACAAAAGCGTAAAACAGGTATGAAAAAAGAAGTTATTTTAATCAACAAATAATGCACTGAACGCAAGTTCAAAAATCGGTTACGATGTAAACATTACATACGGATCGTGTCATGGGCACTGGACGACGATGTAAACATTACACACAGGATGATACTTTTAGGGTTAACCGACTTTTAAAAAGGTAAGATTTTATATTTTTTATGCAATGCTAAAATTAAGAATATCCGACACACACTAGCACAAAATGTGGTAAAACACTTAACTCAACTAGGCTATCAACTGGTTGAAAGAGATGGTTTTAGTAAGTTTACATACTGTATATGTTTGTCTCAAATGACATCTCACATGAATGCCATGTGGGGGTTAATTTCAAACAAAATATCTGAAGTATTTTTAAAATGATTTAATTTACAATTTATGATGGGATTAATGGCTTCGTCGAAAATTGGGGAGCCTAAAAGAGTCAGAGATGTATTAGAGTGGACTGAAATGTTGGGCATGACTGCGTTAAATTTAGTAATGATTTAATTTTTTTTATCTGAAGATATGTTATCGGGTAGATAAATTTCGCACTTTGTGAAATTTAGTGATAGACCAATATCTGAAAATTTGTTAATGATAATTTGTAGGTCTTGAAATACTGTTAAGGCATCTCCGCCCAGAGATCCGTCATCAAGGTACCAAAAGTTAAATTTTGAATTTAGATCTGAAATAATCGGATGAATGGCTAAACTAAATATAGCAGGACCAAGGGGGTCTCCCTGTTGGCAGCCCATGCATTATGAAATAATTTTGTCCCCAAAAAGTAATTTTGAAGGTGCCCCATAGCATTGCCACAAATAGGTGTATATTTCTGGAAGTTCCTTTTTAATAGCTGCTAGAAGGGCACCACGATTGACCGAATTAAAAGCATTTTTGACATCAATTTTAAGAAAACACAGTAATTGAATAGTGAATAATATACACAGATCATCATAGTTAATTAAGTTTTTGCCAGGATAAGATTACCTAAGCAATGCATATGCATATCCTTACTTCCTTACTAATATTATAAACGCGAAAGTTTGTATAAAAAAAAACAGTGGAATATGTTACACCAATTGACCTAGTCCCAAACTAAGCTCTAGGCTTGTACTATGGGTACTAGACAACGATATAAATACTTGAATACATAGAAAACATCCATGACTCAGGAACAATATTCGCGCTCATCACACAAACATCTGCACTTACCGGGATTTGACCCCAGGACCGCTAGCTTCGTAGGCAGGGTCACTAACAACTAGGCCAGCGCGTCATCAAAACGCAATTAATCCCTCCCTTCGACTCGGCCTTTCCCCACACTGCCCCGAAACGCACAAAGCCCCGAGTCAGTGGCGTGCACAGAGATTTTAGGCAGGTTAGACAAAATGTGTATGGTGTACACCGACCTTTCTCGATTAATTACGTTTTTTCCGCGTATGTATGTATGGATGGATGTTTGTTACTCTTTCACGCTGCAACGGCTAGACGGATTTGGATGAAATTTGAAATGGGGATAGCTTATACCCTGGATTAACACATAGGCTACATTTCATCCCGGAAAAATCAAAGTTCCCTTGGGAATAAATATATTCGAAATCTACGCGGCCGAAGTCGCGTGCAGAAGCTAGTCGATCATAAGTAGACCCCCTTGTCTTGTCGCACTGTCATTACTTTTCAGTAGAGCGTGAATGTTTTTTTTATCGACTATCTATATGTCGATACTGTATGTCACTGATAATTTCAAAAAGGAGTCACTAGGTTCTATTACTTATGTATAAAAATATATCCTACTAATATTATAAACGCGAGTTTGTGAGATATATGTATCTTTATGTTTGTTACTCTTTCACTTAAAAACTAACTGGTGAAATTCGGAATGCAGACAGCTTATACCTTGGATTAACACTTAGGCTAAAACCTACCTACCTTTCATGTATATGCAATTTAAAAGGCAAAAGTTCAATTGCATTATACAGGGTAATATTTTTATCAGTGCACAAATTTTAACATATGAGTTTGTATCGTTAATATAATAAATTACACAAAAATATTAGTAAAAAATATTTCTTTTTTTGCATATATATCTCTTTTACCTTCTCGTGTGGACACAAAGTCAAACTAGAAAATCACTTTTTAAAAACCTCAACAAAAAAAATCATTTTCACAATTAACTGGTTTTTTCCGAAAAGCGAAACTTCAGCTGACAGCGTGACAGATGTCACTACAATTTTTGCAGTAAAGACAATTTTCAACGGGGATAAAATCTCGCGATGTCTTACGAATATTCTAATGTTGAGTATTACGAAATGGTCCGTATGTACATTCTGAGCGGTGAAACTTTAAGAGAGGCTCAGAGTATGTCCAGAGACGAAAGTTTACCTCGACTCATAGCCAAGGATACGTAAATCCACCAAACATGCGAACAATTTTGGCCGCCAATAGCAGAAAACATTCATTCTGCCGGTCTCCACCCTTATCATTTTCAACCGGTACAACAACTTCATGAACCGGACCAAGCCGCTCGTCGAGGGTTTTGTGAGTGGCTTCTTAGTCATCCCGATGCCAACATTTTATGGACTGATGAAGCACTGTTCATTCGTGTTGGGATTTACAATGTACATAACGAACACTGGTGGTCATACAGTAATCCACATAAAGTTAAAAAAAAACACCATCAAATAAAGTTTAGTGCCAGCGTGTTCTTCGGAATAACATATTAGGACCCTATTTTATCGAAGGCCGTTTCACCGGAGGAACCTACCTGGATATGTTACAAGGTGTAGTGAGCGAGTTAATGGAAGATGTTCCAATAGCCTATCTATGAGATTTTTACTACGAGGGCTGCACTGAAAGTTTCGGGAATCTAATACTTAGAAACATATTTTTGACACATATCATACCTTTCTAAAGTTTCATCATTTTAACACACTGGCCACATAAAAAAAAAGCGATGGTTCGGTTTCAATTGTTTTTTGAAGTCGTAGAGTCGCTGCTGAAAATGGAATTGTCCCGTGAAAATTTAAGAGCTATGATTTATTACGACTTTAAAAGTGACCAGGGAGCGAAACTTTGATGCCGGTGACAGCCGTATGACGTCAAGCTTCATACAGAGTGTTTTTATCTACATTATAGATAATCACTAACAACTTATTGGCCTCTTTAGTTTACGTATATTTTATTGACACTTGAGAAGGCCAGTACTTATAAAAAGTGACACCTAACTGTCTTTGTCATATTAATCAGAAAATTGTCGGAGACTAATAATGTATATCCGTTTAAATAGTATTTTTTATTCGTGAAATTAAGAACTGCGAATTCATGAAGAGAACCTCTTTTTACCTAAGTCTTACTTTAGGCTATATCACTGGCAGTTGCACAGAAGAAAAAACTTTAGTCTATAAATAAAAATTAAAAGCAATATAGTCACTAGTCATTAAGGATGGATAAAAGTCATTCGGTTCCAAATTTATTACGAGACATTGCAATGGAGAGAACTGCCAACATATTGAATCATCACCTAAGTACTGAAACTTCTTCAGAGTCTTCTTGAGAAGGATGAATACGATTTCACCGAGAAAGTAAGTTAGGTATTATTAAAAGATAGACGTATCATAATAATATATCATCTACGTCACTATTTTAATATGTCATGTACATTTTATAAAAACACCCTATATGTCAATTTGCGTCATAATGACGTCACCGGCATCAAAGTTTCGCTCCCTGATTATCACAAAAACAATGTGGAGACTGGACGATTGTTGCTTTTAGTAATGAAGCACCTTCAAATAGACAATATACAGGTGGTATGCAGAATTTCAACGTGGCCGTCTATCCCTCACGGACGACGTGCGTGAAGGTCGACCAAAATCGGCAGTCAGGCAAGAAAACGTTGATGCTGTGCGTCAGCTGATAAAGGAAGACCGACATGTGTTATATCGGGAGATTCAAGAGTGTTTGGGCATTGGAATGAGTCAGATACAAATCATTTTACAGGAACAATTAGGCGTTCGAAAGTTGTTTTCCCGTTGGATCCCTAACTTATTGTCTGAGGAGCAGAAAACGACTCGTCTCAATTGGTGCCTCAGAACTTTGAATAAATTCAACGGAGGAAGCTCAAATGCAGTTTTTAGCATTGTATCCGGTGACGAGTGTTGGATATATGCATATGAGCCTGAAAATAAAAACCAATCTTGAGTATGGGTCTACGAAGATGAGCACAAGCCGACAAAAGTTATTCGTTCTCGCAGCACGGCCAAAAAGATGGTGGCTACGTTTGTCTCCAAATCGGGTCACGTGGCTACTATTCCTCTTCAAGATCGTAGAACGGTCAATGCCGATTGGTACACCACTATTTGTTTATCTTTGCTGAACTCCGAAAAAAAAACCCTAGTCGCCGCATTATCCTTCACCACGACAATGCCAGCCCTCACACCGCTCGGAAAACAACTGAGTACCTGATGGTGAAAAAGTCGAATTACTGGACCATCCTCCATACAGCCCCGACTTAAGCCCCAATGACTTTTTCACATTCCTCAAAATTAAGGATAAGTTGCGTGGTCAGCGGTTTCAGACGCCGGAAGCAGCAGTGGAGGCTTTTAAAATAGCCATTTTGTCGACCCCTACTTCAGACTTCAATAAGTGCTTTAATGACTGGTTTGATCGCATGGAAAAGTCCATAAAATATAAAAGAGAAAGTTTGACCCTCGTACCAGCATGACGGTGCTCCACCCCACTACGCAACAACAGTACGAAACTACCTTAATAACGAATACGGAGACAACTGGATAGGGCGTGGAGCATCTCAGGTGCCATGGCCAGAACCCCGGACCTCACGATGTTTGGCTTTTACTTGTGTATCGAGAGCCCAGAGTCTCGACGATCTTAAAAAGAAAACATCAGCATTCGATGGTTCAAAAAACGAAATTCGTGTTTTTAGACAGACTAAAGAGCAACTTGCTAAAACGTGCACGGCTCTAATAGAAAATAACAGAGGTCATTTTGAGGATTTGTTAAAGTACGTTTAGTTTTGTATTTGTATTTTTTAATTTAATTTTAATAACTTCGCTGCTGAGTGTGGTTCTTATTTTAAACAAATTATAATCACAATACAACTTATGTACATATCGCCCACACTGGTTTTTGACTACTAGTGAACGTTATTATCAGGAGATAAGAGAAATTAACTGTGTTCGCATTTGCTTGTAGTGAACAACTGAATATTTAATTGAACACGTGTGTACGAAGTCTTCTAAAGTGATCGTTTACTTAATGATGACATGGGTTGTCAAGCTGTAGGTATACGATACACTGTATCGCAATTTGAAATTTAAAATTTCATTTTAAGCTTATCAGATAATAAGCCCCTCGCACCCCTGCATTAGAGGGTCCAAGAATATCGTTAAGTTAGTGGAATCATTGAATCGGCAATATCACTAATATTTTTTAAAATTTCCCTGTATAAATATCGATATCAAGAAGGTCGATACAAAAAACAAACACGCTCAACTGCAAAAAAAAAATGTGCGACAAGATACCGGGGTCTAATCATAAGTTAAGAAGGCTCCTCCACCAATTCACAGTGCAAGTTGGCATTTTTGCAGCATTATTTAAATCCGGTAATCTATTATCTAATAAATATTTTGTCGTAATTATAAACAAGTGTTTGACACTGCATCAAAAAGTCGACTGATAAACGGTTTGGCACTAAGTATTAGCTCCACCCTCTTTGGCACTGAGTCAGTAGGGCCGATTTTTAGCGTCAGTTACTCTTCCATACTTATTATATTTCGATAATTGTATCTAATTTATTATTTCCGAGGATTCACATGATTCAAATAAATAATATGGAAATTCGGAATTATGAAAAAAAAAAAATTTGGTGGCCGGCTCGGATCATTCCACTTTCTCATGGTGCGATACTGTCTCACCCAAGAAGCGCGTCGAAACACTAGTTGGTTGTGACGATTTGAATAATAATATTGTGGTCTTAGATCCCGATCTATTTGGTAGGCCCTCATTTTTCCCAGGAGAAATATATACTAATCAAAACAAAATGGGGCCCGCCTACGTTCTGCATACAAAATAACTGTCGGAGAAAGATTATTGTAAGAAATCTGAAGCAGTAATTTTCGAATTTAGTACCATTCGAAAGCTGCATTGTTGCACTTACAAACTTTGCTTTTTTGCTGTGTTCTTTTATTTATTGTCAACGAGTTAGGTCTCTGAATTAAAAAAAAAACTATGACAACTGCCAGAAAACTTTTCAATCTTCTCATTACCGCCATTACCGGTAAAAAGTTTTGTTGTATAAAATTGATCGATTTGTTGAATTTAAACCATAAAACGAGCGATCAAGATGATATAGATATTTCGGCGACGCCTCCTGATATCCATGACAAAGCGACTAACATCATAAAATAATGACTGTTAGTGGCCCTGAACAACGCCGCGATGCCAGTCATAATATGCGGCTCATGAATGCATCATAGAGGCTATAGTGTATGGAACTGTATATAATGAAGGGCATCAAACACGAGGTCGCCGAAGGTGAGTTTCATAATAACATCACACAAGTGTTTAATGCCCTTCATAATGTACAGTTACATACACTACTATTAAATACCCTCACGCATGGTAAAAACAAAACAATTGACAATAAATAAAAGAACACAGCTGTTAAATTGAACATTGCAGCTTTCGAATGGTAGGTACTAAATTCGAAAATTACAGGTTATGATTTGTTATAATAATCCTTCTCCGAAAACAGTTATTTTATATGCAAAACACAGCGTGGCCCTGATTTTGTTTTGATTAGTATACTCGTATTTAAGAAACATAAACACGTCACTAAAAATGTATCCGAGCTATTATATTTTTGTTTTTTATTATATCCTATATTACCATTCGATACTTATCTAAAATGTTCTATGAAACTATTACTAACAACCCTTAAAGTATCAAATAAAAATGTAGCCGGATCCTGGAAATAACAATATTTAAAAACCGGCTTATTGCCAGATGGACTAGCGCAGGAAGGGCTCCGTACCATTATCTATAAGAATCGCGTTAAATGCATAGGAGGCCTGCTTTAATTTTCGTTTTATATTTATTTTGTACTGATTTTAGTATTTTTTGATATAGCGGCAACAGAAATACATCATCTGTGAAAATTTCAACTGTCTAGCTATCACGTTTCATGAGATACAGCCTGGTGACAGACAGACAGACGGAAAGTTGAGTCTTAGTAATAGGGTCCCGTTTTTACCGTTTTCATGCGGAATCCTAAAAATGATCGTTTAAGGTTGTCAAAATCATGCTGTTGCATTATAGACGTGACATTTTATTTCGGTTGGATTGTAAAGAAATACAGTAAGGGTGGATTCGACCAAACTCAAATAAATACGCGAACAACTATCTATACTAGCCATCTTAATAATTTGAGTAACTGTTGTGTAGTTAAACCATGTTTTGTCCTTATCTGTCATTGTAACATTAAATTTGACAGATATGGACAAAGCATGGTTTAGCTACACCACCGTTACTCAACGTTTATTAACGGGTGATAACAAAAAAACGAGAATTTTTGAAAAAGGTGAAGAAATTTTATTACAGAATTTGAAATCAAACTTAAATATAATTACATTAAAAACACACTGTATTTCTTTCAAAACCGATTAATGAACATTTGAATGTGGCCCATGGTTAGCTGTTCGACGGAGTTTGGTCAAAATGGTCGCACAAGAACGCTGGACGGCAATCTTATCCATTTTATGTACACAAGCTTTTATCCTCTTTATCAGCTGAGTACAATTTTCGGCTCTCCAATTATTCTTGTACACCAATGAACTTAAATATCCGAAAAAATCTTCAATTGGGCGACATCGAGGAAGATTTGTTGGGTTGCGGTGTGTACAAATTCGATTTTTTTGGAGTCCAGAAAACGGAGTGTTTTTTTTGCATAATGCGACGACGCCTTATCCGACCAAAACACATACTTGCCATCAGAGTGATATTTCTGAATAAACGGCACTAATATTTTCTTCAAGCATTCGTTTTGGTATACATTTTGATTAACGGCTAATCCACTAGGTTTGAACCACAGTTTTGAAACTCCTCTTTCGGAAATCACGACATACAGCATAACCTTTTGCTCAAACTTGTGTTTGAATTTGTATTTTTTATTCGAAGGTGTGGTAGAACTGTTGCTTGTGTAGTATCTATCATTTCCCGGGATGTGAAATTTGCTGAGGGGAAAATAACTTTCATCATCTAAAATGAAGATTTTCCCAGCGTAATTTCGGGTCATCCAGCGACATTGGGTTTTAATGGCCGAAATTTGTTTTTCTGTATATTCTGGTGCCCTCACCTTCTTCCGGCATACTATTCCAACCTTCTTTAATGATTTGCAGATATACGGTTGACTACAATTAAAATTTTTCGCAGCATCCCGTTGGCTCATGCTGTCTGAATCATTAAATTGGGCATGAAGCACTTTTAGGCGTCGTTTGGTCATTATCTTTGCCGGCCTGCCACTGCCACTTTTACGAGTTGTAGTCTGAGATGCTAAAATTCTATACACAGTAGAAACTGGTACATTATCTTGAGTAAAATGGTTCACTGTAAACTTTTTCCCCATCTTTAAATTTGAATGATAAAAAATTACAATTCGTTTTCTCAAGGTTTCTTGTTTAGATGCCATTTTTGACAACAGTACAGTCCGTCTCACATAGGACTAGATGGCAATGACAAAGTAGACAGTCTTGCAAAGGAAGCATGTAGCGACGGTATCCCCTTCAGCATTCTACCGCCGTTATCGGACTGCGTAGGTATTGTCAAGTTGAATTGTTACGAGACGTGGAAAGAATTTTTCGACCTGAGATCTAAAACTAAAGGCATTTGGTACAAAACTATCCAGCCTCAGCCTCCCCGAGGCCCATGGTTTAATGACTGCGACATGAATCGCCGAGATATAATATTAGCTATGAGGTTACGTTCCGGACACATTCCTTTAAACAAGTTCGCGTTTCTAATGCGTAAGGTTCCGTCGCCTAATTGTACAGAATGCAATGTAGTAGAGGACGTGTACCACATTTTGATGGAATGCGTCCGGAACGAGCACGTTAGAAGGCAGATGATGGACGAGACATTTTTATTATTAGGGGGTTGTAATTATTGTCTGTCTCATCCATTGTCTGATGTCGCCAAACAAATGTATAAACTGGCTGTAGTAGGGTTAAGTAGAAGATAAGATACATTCTGTTAAAAAAAATAGAGCGGCATGGTCACTATAGTGACCAAGCTCTTAAAATAAAGAAAAAAAAAAAAAAAAAAAGGTTTCTTGTTTAGATGCCATTTTTGACAACAGTAAAACAAACACAGAAAAAAAAAGTGACTACCATCACGAAAGAGGTAACACAACAACATTACATACCGCCTTTTTTATTTATGCGGCCAGTATTTTTTTTTACAGAGAGTGATAGGTATTCTCGTTTTTTTGTTATCACCCGTTAGTAAGGGGGTAGGGATATAGCTATTCCACAAATTAATGCTCGAGTAAACCATTGGACGTTTTTTCATACATGGTATTACTAAGCTCGATTTAGAAGAGTGAATGATGAACGAATGTATTACCGGCCAAAAAAATTTTGCTGTACAACGTTACTATGTCAAAACTTCAATCATGTCTCCATACTTTTATAGTACTATACGTCGTGCACCGTGTATATGACTGGAAAATAACAGTCATTATAAAATGATTTTCAAGTATTTAACAGCACTGACAGCACTACACAAAATGTGGGCGTAATTAAATTATCCTAGAATAACTCAGTTATTCCACGTGAAATGGTGGTATAGTAACTATTCCCGAATAGGTTCACCATTCTTAGAATTCTTAGATTATGTAGTGATTTATACTAAGAATAATATTTATTGTCGTTCGGTCGAATCTACCCTAAATAAACTTTATGGTTTGACATTTTACGCCCGCCCTCGTTAGGTTACCGCTAAAACCCTGTGCTCATACCATTGGTTTAGTATTTAGATACACGATCAGCAGTAAAAAAGTACGTTTCAGCATTTGAATGTCACCTGATGACAGTGATATTGCATAAACCTTTAGTCCACGGCATGGAAATAATAGAAACTTGTGCTTTACCCATAGGGTTTTCGGAGCAGGCTGGGGAAGCTCGAAATAAGTTCTGGCGGTATGACCGTGAGTACCATTCGTAGGAAGTTACAGTACCGGCAAATAATATATCATATCACCTTTGTATTTACATCTCATAGCAATAAGATGGTCAACTAGTTTTTGATTGGTTGTCGATTTTGGTCATTTATGTAGGTAAATCGTATGAGATTGAAGGACAAAGATGATATAAATATTATTGGCCGGTACTGTAGATCGAGAAAAAACATGTTGGATTTGTTTAATAGAGCACTTGAGTCGTCTGATCATTGTATTTCCAACACACGTCTCAAGAGACAGGCAAAATTCATTAAATCGTTTACCTCTACCACCAGCCGCTTTAATAATATTTGAACCGTATGATGTCCAAAGGGAAGAACATTTTAATGACTGGAAGCGATTTAAAAGGTTTAAAAGGTGTTATACAATATATAAGACCATAGTCATGAAAGCACAGAAGTTCTTACTAACAAAAATGACATATTTACTGAACATAAAATCTAATATTCCAAATTAAAGATTTACAGTGTTTTTAAAACAGAATAAGGGATCATAATTATGTAATTAATGTATTCTATTGCTACAGAAATAAACGTTTTCAACGCGGAAAAAACTTAATCCGCAGTTCGATCTTGATGTACCGCCTTTTATCAACAGTAATGTTGTGACCACCTTCCAGCTCCATCATCAGGCCAGCATAATGTAACTATCAAATGTATATTATTACTTAAAAATTAAACTTCTAAAAAAAAGTATCACCTGAAAAACAGGTGACAACCCTATTTCCATAGAAATCAAATAGTGTTTGCTGCGCGTGTAAACAATAGTTTAGACCAATAATAAAAACCTAATGCCTTGAGATTTCTGATTAGAAAAATATACGGGGGCTGTTACCCGTGTTGCAAAAAGTAATCATTTTTTTATGTATGTATTATGCATTATTTATTTGTAATCAAAATCTCTTTCTAATTTTATTCATATATTCCATTTATGTAAGTGGTTTTGGTTTTTAATAATGACGAAAAAAAACGAATTCGAAAGTCCTCAAAATGCAAAGGAGTCTGGAGCAGCAATGACATATTCGTTAGACGCAAAATATTAGGTAGTTTTTTTTGATGACATTAAAAAAAATGGTTCACACGGGTCCTCATGTGGAGAATAAGATAAGTGGGGCAGCAATCTTTATTTTAATTGTGCCAATATAGCTGCAGCGACTCCCAGAGAATAAACTGGAGTGATCATGGTGCAATACGATTTTCATTCTTCCTCAAATCGGTTAATGCTGTTCGTCACCAAATACACACTGCAGCTCAGAATACACAGCTCTGTAGATAATTTTTTCCATTATTTTAGCAAAAAGACTGATCTTTGAAATGGGGCGGTAATTCTGGATCTCGGACCTGCTACCTTTTTTGGGAACAGGTGAGACAAATGCAGACTTCCAAACACTAGGCACTATACTTTCAGATAATGAACGTCGATACAGAATACCCAACGGCAAAACGAAAATCTTGAGGATCGCATTGAAACAGATTCAAACAATCCTGTAACACTGTATGGCGGGTGCGTTTATTTTCAGTTGAAAGCACTAGGTACCCAGTACCCACTTTGCAGAGACCTTAGAAAATCTAAGATCCTTGGTGATTATATATATATTTTGGCATGCTTTACCCATTTGTAAAGAAACCCCTTATCGTTCGCTAACTTGCTTTGGACAATAACTCTTTATTATACTGGGTAAGGTGGTCATTCAGATAGACCCTTTGAGTGCCTTCAAGTCCTAGGTTTGCTCCAGTGAAGGTCACTGTTTTAGACACCATTCTAGCCGCAGCTATGCAATTCTCCTTCACATATCTATTGTTAAAGCATGCATTGATTGGTTTGTCTTGGTCCTGCACACGCGTCGGTCCATCCTGGTAATGGAGTTCATTAGCGCCCGGTCAATCGGATATTGTATCTTGCTTCCGATTTTGGTAAATGACCTCAAACAAATTTTCATTATTTGCCTGCTTCACTCCTTTTATTTCAACATAGACCATTGATCCTGCTCCCTGGAGTTACGTTCTAGTTTGTCCATCCGAGTTTGAATTAAATTGACCTGATCCTGAGTCTTCTCCAATTGGACAACACGGGACTCCAAGTTCGTAAATTTTGTTGCTAAATGTTTTCAGAATTTCGTTAGCGCTGCTAACAGAAATTTTTAGCCCCGGATACTCATTTCGGAGAGCTTGTATCTTGTCCTTCAATGCTTCCAAAGGAGTGAATCTCCGCTAGAGCCCTTATTTCGAGCAGAATGCGAGATGATGAGTCGAGCTGCGGTTGCGGCGATAGTGGGTGACCAGTTTGTTTAAGAATCTACTCCATGCATAAAACATGGTTCATTTAGAATTGGCACTTATAAATTAATTTAAAAAAATGTTTCTTGAATTCTTATTTCAAAAGTGACACGGTATGTTGACAACGTTTTGATGTTTAAATGGTGCAAAAATTATAGACCTTGATCAATGCGTTTAATAGTTATCGACAATGGAACTTGAAAAAAGGAAAGTAATTGTGGACAAATACTTGGAAAATCCATCATGGTCTGGGTCGAAGATAGCTAAAGCACTAAATTTCCACAAAAGTACTGTTTGTAGTATTATAAAACTATACAAGGAGACCCTGTTTTGCTTTGAAAGACCCAGGTCAATCGTAAATCGGGTACCAGGGATAGAGAACTTAAAAAGAAAGTGTTGAGAGCTGTTGAACAAAATCCAGGGCTGTCCGATTACGATCTGTCCCGTAAATTTAAAAAAAGTCGCAGTACTGTGAGACGGATTCGCCTTCGAGCTGGTTATGAGAGCTATAAAGCTATTAAGAAGCCAAATCGCACCATGAAGCAGCCTTCAAGTTAAAAAGCGAGCTCGCTTGTTGTATGACAAAGTTTTAACAAAATTCAAAGGGTGCTTCTTGATGGACGACGAAACCTATGTTAAACTCGATTTTAAGCAACTGCCCGGTTCAAAGTGTTACTTGGCTGATGCTAGAGGAAATGTTGAAGAAAAATATAAAATCGTTAAATTGGAAAAAATCGCAAATAAAATACGTTTTATGGCAAAGGATCTGTAGTTTTGGCTTAAAGACCAACATTTTCGTTACGTCTTCTACAATGACGTCAGATGTTTACATGAAAGAGTGCCTGCAGAAACGAGTTTTACCTTTCATTCGAAACCACCGTCTTCCTGTGAAGTTTTGGCCAGATTTAGCAAGCTGCCATTACTCAAAAAAGGTACTACAGTGGTATGAAACCAATCAGGTCGATTACGTGCCTCGTGACATGAATCCTCCAAATTGTCCACAGTTTCGACCAATTGAGAACTACTGGGCAATTATGAAAGGGAAACTCAAAAAGAGTGACATAATGGTCAAAGATGTAAATTCGTTGCGATCTACATGGAATCTTCAAGCCAAAAAAGTAGATAAAAGCACTGTTCAGAAGATGATGGGATCTATTACGAAAAAAGTTCGGAATTACATACATGGTTTTGAAAACTGAATATTTTTAGTGTAAAATGTAAAATAATAATACATATTTTTCAATTTATAATACTTTTTTATTTCATTAATTATTTTAAATTTTATTACCTTGGTAATATGTACCAATTCTAAATGAACTAAGTATGCTTTATATGTCAACCGAACTAATAAAAATAGGATATTTACCGAGACGTATTTTTGGCGCCGACACGTTATCTAGTTGGTATTGTTGATCAAAATTCCAAACCGTGACTTTTGGTTTTAAGGAGCAAATTTTTAAAACATTCGAAATAACTTCGTGTACCTGTTTTAGGTAGCAAAGGAGGTGGCGTCGGTGGTGTCGGGGGCGTGGGAGGAGTGAACACGTACCAGCAGCAGTATTTGGGTTACTCAGGGCCGGTGGGCGAGGCTCCTTACTCTCTCCCCGGGCTGATGCCGCGGCCCGCCCCGCCCGCGAGCTCCTACTACTCGCCATACCAGCCGCCCGCCGCGCCTGCGCCCACCTACCCTCTTCAGTTCACACAGCAAGCGCAGTCCGGCGCGTTCGGCTCTCAGTTTCTGTCGTCGCAGCTTCAAGTAGCTGCCGCTGTACAGCAAATGCAGGTAATTACTACATCCTTTGCTCTAACAATGTTTAAAAACGAGTTTTTCCGAAGGCGTATTAGAAAATTTTGAGCCTAACGTTTTATAACAAATTTATTTCTCTACATTGTCTCCATAACGATCTATACACTTTTGCCACCTTGTTTCTACCTTTACGTATTATACGTAAAATGAATCTTCAGGGTGATCGAAATATTTAGTCCCAGCCTCATGTACTTCAATATCCGTCGAAAATTTCCGCCCTTCCAAGTTTTTAGGTTCAGAAAAAGATGATAATCAGAGGGGGGTCAAGTACGTCGAACAGCACTAGGTAACCAGTACCCACTTTGCAGAGACCTTAGAACATCTAAGATCCTTGGTGGCGGATGATTAAATGGGATCGGATGCAAATGGCGAGTAAATAGAAGACATATGGAGTGTTTAGTTGAAACTGCAATAGATGAGGTCAAAGTAACAAGTGGCTTGTATAACTACGAGTACATTATTTATATTACGCAAGACACTGCGGCCAATAAATCCGTAAATCCAACGAAACGACGATCAAAAAATCAAGCTATTCCAGTTAGAGAAAAACTCGTCACGTATATTAATATTTTTTTTATTGTATTAAATGTAATATCTTATTATACATTCCACTAAAATACAATCTAGTCTTTTCCTCGTAAGGCCCAACGGCCTATATGTAGGACGTATGTCAAAATTACTTCAAACTTAACTTGACTGACACAAGAATCGTTTTTGAACTATTGAGATTTGACCCACGTCAAATCAATTCTCGTAAAGCCCACGCCTTAAGGCCTTAAGGCTAATAAGTATTTTAAATTTGTCTTTAATTCATTTTACCAATTTAGGTTAAAAACAATGTGGAAACCAAGAAATTTTACACATTCCGCTTATTGTATTTTGGCGACGTCGAGCGATGTTTGTAGGGTGTCTTCGTTCGTGGTGTTAGTTGGAAAGAGCAGTACGGTTTATTTTACCGCTTTTAAGTGACTAACCGTTAATCGTAAACCACTCGTGAGACGCTGTAAGAGCATCGTGGCCAGATGGATTTGCTGAGACATGTTTTCTGCAGAAATAACTGGCGGTGTGTCATGTATTAGGTACAGTATTAGATATATAATTAATCAGGTCATTTGTAAATAATATGAAGAATATTGGACCCAATCAATAGATCCCTGGCGGACTCACAGTGGGAGCGCGTAGTACAAACTGTTGGAAATGCGAGTGCGCGACATTTAACTGCTTATTACAGACAAACTGTTATTATTATGGCCTCTAAATTATAACGAAATGATAGTATAGTGCATTTTTAGCAACATAATTAATAAGCGAAAAGTTACTGTAAGTTCCTAATGTAGTAAACCTATGAATAACCATCGCAATACAAAAACACAAATTTTAAATTAGTTAGGGTCATGCCACCGTTACACCCGAAACAGCTACTTTTTATTAGTGATTCTCTCGTTATTTATCTTAGTTTTAATTATGCGTGTTCAGGAAAAGAAAATCTTATCCAAATAGTAGACCATTTTTCATTTATTATTGTTTCTGTGAAGGATGACAAATTTGGTGATGTGGTTAGTGAAAATCGCATACATCTCTTTCGATTATCGAATCTGTTTATAGAGGAAATGTAGTCGATTAATTTACTGGTATCATAAATCGTCTAACGTCACGCTACAACTGTAAGGCTGCGGCTCCACTGAGGCGGAGACGAGCGGAGACGAGCGGAGTCGAGCGGAGCTGTACCAATATTAACCAATAGAATCTAAGCCAAAGTTGGGTAAAATTTATCTTTTTACGAATAACCGGGAAGACAACTAAATCATTCGTTATTTGAAATAAGAAAATAATCACTCATTTATTATTTTAAATGTATCTAGATGAGCTTTATTCTTATCTAGATAAATTATTTGGGCGTTTAAATTAAAGATGAATGTTAGTAGTACAGTCATGTAGAGCTAAAAGTTGTCGGGCACAATGAAAATAATCTACAACTAAGTAATGAATGTTTTGGAAATAAATAGGCTTAATATAAAAAAATTGTAACCTTTTTAGGGTTGTGTTGTCTAACTCACCCTTATAGTTTCGCCATGTTCGCTCGTCAGTCCAACCGCAGCTTAGTTCAGATACTCTTAGTACTAGAAAGCTGTTATTTGGCAATATACTTAGGTATTGTCACGCTGACAATGTGGTAAAATACAGGGTGACAGGAAATTCGCCGTATTCCTTGTAAGGGGTTATTCTACAGCTCATTTGTAATGATTTAAGTCCAGTTAACCAGGGGTCAAAACCAAAACTCATTGGTTTTCGAGTTATTCACGTTTTTAGTTTTTTTTTTTTAAATACCCTCTTTTTTACCTAAAACTAGTAATTTTGTAAAAACTTCGTCATTTAGAATTAAAAAAAGTATTTTTCGAATAGCCAATAAACCAATGATTACGAAAAAAAAAAAGACGAAATATGCAAAGTTTTGCAAATAAAAGGATTTGAAGTTAGAAGTTCTAGCAATTTTTTCTAAATTTTGTGACCATTTTAAAGCATAGCTAAATAAAAGTATGACACTTCGCGAACAAATTACAGGAATAATTTGCTTAATTCATAAGCTTTCTAAAAAGGTACAATTTATGGCATTTTAATACAAAAAAATACAATTCATAATAATAATAGCAGAACGGCTAGAAGACTTTACTTAGCGTACTTGACTCTAATGGGTTTGTTTGTGTCGTTTTAGATTCTCCGAGTGCTTACTTTGTCTTCTGTTTCTTATCTTAACTTATCTTCTTGATGTAGAAGGCACAGCAGATTGCCTTTGGTGACACAAACAAAGGGTCATCAGTTTAATTAATTTAATTTGTCTCGAATTCGTGAGGTTTTTTGCCTTCAGTTTCTGTCTTAAGTCTTAAGTGATACTTTGATAAGTGATTTGAAATCCTCCTCTCCCCCACGTGCGTGGCTCCACTTCTTAAAAACATCTTAGGTACCCCAAGATTAATCCTACTAAATAAAACAATTGGTTCAAAAAAACCCGTGTTTGACTTATTTATGTCGTGTAGAATCGCAACTATAATAATTATCAGTCGGAAAAGGTTTATTTTGGTTCTCGTGTTTACCTAACCTTTAAATTTTAACATAACCAATATAAACAGTCATTTCTAATTATCTTTATTCGAACCTCTGTTCCCAAGCACAAAAAGCAGGACTAAAAGTTTATTTTAACAGGAATTGATTCCCAAACGCCTGTCATCACTATACGTAACATTTTATGCGTGGCACGCACTCCCAAAAAGGTGAGATGCGATGCGACTAAGCGGGGAGGGCGTCACTGGAGAGCTGTTCGTGAAGCGCGTACGCGCACGTTAAGCATGTTTTGGCTGAATCAGATTCTACCGCCTAAAGCAAAAATGAAGCAAGCAAAACCAAATATAATATATTTTAATGGTTTTGGCTGATTAATATTCTTACCTGCTGAGGAATTAAGAAATGGCCAAACTTATTATCGATTGGTTTGAATGTTTTTGTAGATGATGGCAAAATTAACGTTTTTATCTTATGGTTGACATGAAAAAGTACTATACCATTTTAAGTATCTTATTGAAGTAATTGTATTGTATTTTTATTGAAATTAAAACCAGCTAAAATCACTATGATGACGACAAAATGTTTTTCTTCTTAAAAATTTAAAAATATCAAATCGTGCCACTGACGCCAACGACGCCAATTGCCGCCCACACTTCATCGATCAAAGACTCCGTAATAAATAAACCTACTTTTATATTTTTATGTTTGTATCATTGCTTTGTCCATCTTCCTTCTTTTATGCCTAATATAATTCAAATTTAAATAGCCACATCTCGAAAAAGCCACGTTTTGTCATACTGTGATTGAATGCAGTAAAAGACGCAGCTTGCTACACCAAACGCGGCATTTGGTGTCGCCCAGTGATGTAACCAACAGTAGTGCTTGGTCTTTGAAATAATGTTAGAATAACTGTTATAATTACCATACTTCGTACTAAATTTAAATAAGTTAACCCAAATGACAAAACTATACATGTTTACAACATAATCCCTTTTATATTTTGCTCTTACAAGGAAAGGTACCCAACTGTCCGGCTCCGATTTTGTTGATTTTGATATATGTTAGAGAGTAGTTTAAAATAACAGACACGTATTTTTTTAAATATCTCTATACAAGTAAGAGGGTTTAGTCACTTTTCAGTACTTTGGAGGTCAATGTCTCCCAACAGGATGAGTTTGGGCCGCTAAAAAAAAATACGTCTCTGTTATTTTAAACTACTCTCTAACATATATCAAAATCCACAAAATCGGAGCCGGACAGTTGGGTACCTTTCCTTGTAAGACCTTTTAGAAGAGAGTGAGTGTCTTTTTTAGAAGTGATAAGAAACAAAACCCATTACAACTGGTAATAAGATTAGATAAAAGACAAAAATTAGCGATTTAAAGTATTTTATTAAAAAAGGTAAATTTAATGTAAATGATTTCCAAAATGCCCACCGCCCTGCTCTAAACACACATATAAACGCGTTCGTGTATGTCTGTTTAAATTCACAATTATACCCCACGCATTTCTTCAGCAACACGTTCAATCTCTGTCAACAACTGCTCTCGAGAAACGAGGCGTTTCGAATATACTTTTTCTTTCAAAGTCAAATCACGACTTCTAGCCGGCCATGCAAGTGTCAGACTTCCGCGGCCAATCCAACGCTCAGGATAGGTTGCATTTAGGTACTCACGAACTCGTATAGCATAGTGAGCAGGAGCAACATCATGTTGTACCCACATATCGCGTAATCTCGCTAATGGCACATTTTCAATAAAATCTAAGTTTGGAACAGATTGTACGAAACTTAAATAGTTTTCGCCATTAAGTCTTGATGGGATTTCGATAGGACCAATAAGCTGGTTATTGAATATTCCTGCCCACATGTTCACCGAAAACTCGTGCTGATAAGAGTGTTCTTTCACAAGTTTTGGATGGTCTTCAGACCATTGGTGCAATTTTTTAAAATTAACTATTCCTGCCCTCGTGAATTGTGCTTCATCCATTCACATTTTTTTTCCTATTATTTGCGGATCTTGCAACAATAGTTCATTCATCTAGTGGATAGGGTCGGGTCCTCAATTATAAGATTCATAATTCCAACCTCTTCAGCCACACTTAAATCCACAACTCTATCATGGGGAGGTGGCCGTAAGCCGAGTTCCCTGAAACGCCTATGAATCTGTAACAATCACAGAAACTACTTATCTCCATTCAGTATCAGAATTCAGTTTGAAATTAATCACAATGAGAACATTTTTCTACAAAACTTACATTAATAAAAATATAAGGTTCCTGCGTCTGACGATTGGGGTAACGTCGTCGATACTCTCGGGCCGCTTCATAGGCGTTTCCATTACAAAACCCTTAAATAAAATTAATATCAGCCTGATGGTCCGGTGCATAATTATAACGCGGCATGACACTACACCACGAAGCGAAAGCAAGTTTAAGTACCAATTTCAATTCAAAATGAAATACCTAATGTGTTTATTTTCGGTTTGTCAGTTTCGCACTTTGACATGACATGACATTGTAAATGTTTTTATGTAGGTACATAGGATAAATCGCCAATAACTGGCCACCTTACACTAAAAATGAACTTTATTTACCTACAATAGAATGGATTTTAGTATAAGGTGTTAATTACTGGCCACCCTTCAATAACTGGCCACGTTATACTAAATTGAATTCTGTTTGTAGGTAACAGAGTTCATTTTTAGTATGAGGTGGCCAGTTATGGGAGGGTGGCCAGTTACGAGGGCTGCCTTTTAAGTTCTGTCGTTTGCAAAACTCCCGTGATTATTAAAAAAAAAACTAGTATCATCTTAAAATATTTGAATTTAGAATTCAAAAACAAAAGAATGTCTCGAGATCGGCCGATTCGTTTTAGTACAGCGTCGGTTCAAAGTTGACAAGTCGGTTGTGAAAATGGAAATTTCGAAGGAAAATTTTCGTGCGGTAATATTTTACTACTTTAAAAGGGGTTTAACGCGTCTTCAGTGCTTTGAAGAGCTGACTACGGTTTTTAAAAATGAAGCACCATGCATCCGGACTGTGGAACGTTGGTATTTGGAATTTCAACGTGGTTTCTCTAGTCTTAGTGATAGGCATCGTGAAGGCCGACCAAAAACAGCTGTAACCCAGGAAAACATTGATGCTGTACGGCAACTGATCGTCGAAGATCGCCATGCGACATACCGCGAGATAGAAGCTTCATTAAGCATTTCAGGGACCAGTGTTCAAAATACATTGCATGATCACTTAGGTGTAAAAAAATTGATCTCACGCTGGATACCACATTTACCTAGTGAAGACCAAAAAACGGCTCGCGTTAGATGGTGCCGCAAAACTCTGCGGCAATTCAACCGAGGACACTCTAAACACGTTTATGACATTATCAGTGGTGACGAATCTTGGATATATGCCTACGATCCGGTCTAAACAGCAGTCGACTGTTTGGGTGTTTCAAGATGAGCCAAAACCGGCCAAAATAATACGCTTACGGAGCACTTCGAAAAAAATGGTCGCCACGTTTGTAGCGAAAAGTGGCCACGTTGCGACCATCGTGCTCGAAGATCGTAAAACAGTTAATGCTTACTGGTATACCACTGTTTGTTTACCAGAAGTTATCGGCGAGTTCCGAAAAAATAACCCAAGACGTCGTATAGTACTGCACCACGATAATGCTAGCTCGCACACCGCCCGGCAGACAATTGCGTTTTTAAAAGAACAAAACGTCGAAAATTTGGATCACCCGCCGTACAGTCCAGACTTAAGCCCTAATGACTTCTTCACTTTTCCAAAAATCAAGCAACGACTTCGTGGTCAACGGTACCGGACGCCTGAAGAAGCGGTTGAGGCATACAAAACGGCCATTTTGGAGACCCCCGACTTCGGAATGGAATAAGTGTTTCGAAAACTGGTTCGATCGAATGAAAAAGTGTATTACATATCACGGTGATTACTTTGAAAAACAATAAATACCATTTAACACTTAAATTGTCTTTAGTTTTTTCAAACGACAGAACTTAAAAGGCACCCCTCGTATTGGAGATTTATTATAAATATATTGAAAATTTTAAACTCTTTAGTCACAATATTAAAAATAAATTTTAAGGTCCTTTTAGACTTGTGTTAGGAGCTTAATTGATTTAAATAAATAATTGAATATCCTTAAAATAGTCCGAGTTAGACTACAGGTGTCTTAGAGAAATTATCGGAAATCAAAAAAAAACACGGTGTATAGACAAATAAAAATAAAACGCTAATTGTATGCTTATGTTTTCCTTCTCATACCGAAAATTTATTGAACGCCCCTCGTATGTTACAATGGAAAACGAGAAAACAATATACTGTAACTCATGGTCAGTGACATGACATATTACTCAAAGAACAATACCATCGACATTTAGATATTTGATAAAATAAACGCTCAATCCGTACAAACAAGCAACACCAGTGCCTCAAGATAACGGAGTCTACTGATAACCCTAGATAAACATCTGTCAACACCAATCAAATTTTTAATATGTAGTCTTTAATTTGTGGCTATCCTAATCAATAAGTTGCTTAATGGTAACAGGTGTTGTTTACCTGTTATTTTTTCAGTCCGTGCAAGGCCGTAACGTCCCCTTTGATTTGAACGATTGCATTTGTTATTGTAGCAACAGCAACAGCAACAACAGCAGCAGTACCGTCCGCCATTGCAGCAACAGTTCGCCCCGCCGGCGCCGCAGCAGCGCCCACCGCCTCAACAGCTTAAGAGTCC
The DNA here is from genome assembly GCA_923062465.1 of Acleris sparsana. Taxonomy (NCBI): domain Eukaryota; kingdom Metazoa; phylum Arthropoda; class Insecta; order Lepidoptera; family Tortricidae; genus Acleris; species Acleris sparsana. The sequence goes on from OV281285.1 coordinate 23,332,003, forward strand.
GTTGCACGAACATGCCAATGGGTTCTCGCAACTATGCGAACCTGCGTCGCCAACACCGCAAGGGAAAGGATGCAAGCCCAACGTAAGTAATTATGGCGATTATCATCATATCAGCTGAAAGTGAGTACGTACGTATTTCCATCATTGTTCCATGATTTTTACTGTTAATGTTAAAGTTAATACTACTAGGGCTTGTGTGGTATCGTTTCCGTATAAAACCAATGACCTTCTATACATAAGGACTTCGCATTATCAGCGCCCTAAACTCGAGACGGCACAACTGTGCTATATGACGGTTTGACCACACTTCTTACCTTAGTCGTCTGTTGGTGGCCGAAGGCTCAAGATGCCGAAGTTTCACATCAAAAAGTGCCGACATATCACTGTAAGGACTTGAAAATATGGACTATAAGAAATGTTACGTTCTGTCTCACAATAAGTAATAGGTTCTGTCAACCAATGCATATTTCTTGTTTTGAGAATCAAAATTATTCTGAGAATTGTGAGAGTACAATATAATACGAGGGCGGTTTGATAAGTCCTTTTAAAAACTATTTGTAAAACCTTTTTTCTGGTAAATGGCATTAACACTGGCAGGCACAATGTTTCAAACGAAGATTCAAAATTTCAGCAAAAAAAAAAAAAGTTTTTCGTCAGTATAGTGATCACTCGTAAATTTTCAATAGCTATGGAAAAATCTGAATTTCGTGTCGTTATAAAACATTTTTTAATGAAGGGTTGCAGTGCTGCCACAATAAAAACTGAACTTGATTCTGTTCATGGCACTAACGCACCAACGTTGCAGTCTGTTTATAACTAGATAAATGATTTTAAACGTGGTCGGTCAAGCACATCTGATGATGATGAAGTCACTACTGAGGATGTTGTTGAAAAAGTCCATAATATTGTACTCGACGACCGCCGTGTGAAGGTGCGTGAAAAAGCTGAGAACACAGGCATCTCCACTGAGCGAGTACATAAAATCCTGCATGAAGATTTCGGTATACAAAGCTGTCTGCACGATGGATGCCACGTTTGTTGACAATCAAACAAAAACGCGAAAGAAAGCGAATTTCAAAACTGTGTTTGGATATGATGAAGCGTGATGAAGCGAACTTGGAAAAGGGAAAGACTATCACTGGCCGTTATTACGCAGAGTTATTGGAACGTTTTAATGCCGAATTGTTAGAAAACCGACCAAAATTGTCCCCCAAGAAAGTCCTCTTTCATCAAGACAGTGCCCCAGTGCACACGTGCGTGTTTGACAGGTCGTCCAGTTCCCAAATCGACCAATTCTTACATTATCCAATTCCCACATTGTCCAATCCCTCTATGACAAATTCCCAAATTGACCAATTTCTTATATGACCAATTCCCACATCGTCCAATTCCCATATTGTCCGATTCCCAAATTGACCAATTTCTTATATGACCAATTCCCACATCGTCCAATTCCTATATATGACCAATTCCCACATCGTCCAATTTCCACATTGTCCGATTCCCAAATTGACCAATGCCGACATTGTCCAATTCCTATATATGACGAATTCTCATATCATCCAATTCCCAAATTGACTAATTCCGCAAGCACACGCTAACGCTAACGGGTTGGTCTCATTTCGTCTAAAAAGCAACTGACCTATGCAGTAACTCCTCTATTTCCTCTAATAAGCATTTCGTATATACATATAATTCTCATGTCGTCTAAATTGCAAATGGTCTTATGTAGCAAGAGATCTAAAACGCAGCTGGTCTAAGTAGCAAGTGGTCTAACTAAACCACACTACTGACCAAAACTAGTATCATAAATTTGAGGTAGGTTTGGAAGGCCAACAGCCAGAAATAGGAGCTCCGCGGTAGCGGATCTCCGTCGACACTCTTACTTCAAATCAATAAGACAGTGCCGACGGAGCTCCGTTCGTGCGGAACTTCTATTTCTGGGTGCTTTGGCCCTCCATGCCTGCATATATATCGTCGCACTAGGTACTATGATCCCATGGGATCGAAAGCATGGGAGCTAGTGTTCCAAGAGACTCGAGCCTTTTAGCGTTTTTAAAGCACCGGAGTTCTTTTTTAGAGCTGACAAAAAACGAGGCGAGCCTTAAAAAAAAGGCTAAAAGGGTCAAGTCTTTTGGAACACTAATGGGAGCCAAGTGGAATTAGATTGTTAAATAATATAAATTTGTAAATTCACTAGCAGACTTTTCTGCGTAAGTAAATAAAACTTCTTGATAGCTACACCTTTTTTACGACCGTTTATTTCATTGACCAAAATTAACAACGTAAAATCACTTAAATAAATTGTTTAAACTTAACGAGTAACCAAAATGGTAAAAAAAATAAAGTCTCTGATGGATTGAGAACCTCCCCCTTTTTCTGAAGTTGGTAAAAAAATGGGCAATTTTCATAAAAGTGCCCTCATACAAAATTAAAAATCTATAATTCAAAACGAAGCAAATTCTATCCTCTGCCGTTAGTAATATAATATGGTTACACTTGCTACAGGACTTATGTCCGAGATAACTCCATTTGTGTTATAGCTGTACTTATTAGTTAATTTTCTTGACAAAAAAAAACGTACTTGTCCTATAGTAAACAACTTTCTAAACTTAAAATACATTTCTTAGATATTTAAAATTAAATCAATCAATCCTAGACAATACATTGGCCAAGTGATGCCCGAAATGTTTTCTCTGAAAAAAATCAATAATTTTTAAACAATCTCTTCTTTACGGCTATTATTCTTTTTAAAACTTCGTATGGTGCCTGGCCATTTTCTATATTTTTTAATTGTTCTTTATACAGGGCGTTACAAAAATACCCGTAAAGCCGAAAGGGGGTTAATGGTGCCTTATAATAAGTCCATTTACAATATTTGAGAGTCGTACTATCACTGTATGAATTACCGCCAAAAAAAAGAACATTATTTTTTTCATTCATGTGCTAACCCTATTTCAGTAAAATTAAAGAGTAAACTACGCAGAATGTTAAGTACAATTCGCGAAACGCTAAAAAGAAACAAAATGAACAGAATTCGATTAGATACATATTACAAGTCGAGTTTTGGAAGATTTTAAACTAAGAAACCTAAACTAACACTTTTTCTTAATGAACGTCAAATTTACAGGAACGGCTCAAAGTGAGCTCCGCCTTGCTCAATGCACAACCTCGCTCGTCGGGATATGGCTTGTGTGGCATTTCGCACCATCGTTGGTGTTATTGACGCGAACACCGATCTTACACGCTGCTCCATCTCGAAAACCGTTGGGCAATCGGAGAAATAGACTCTGTCCTTGACATAACCCCATAAGAAAAAGTCCAAGGGTGTGATGTCCGGAGTATGAGCGGGCCATAGCACCGGTCCTCTACGTCCGATCCATCTTCGTGGAAAGCGAACGTTGAGATACTCTCGCACGTCGCGAGCAAAATGAGCCGGAGCTCCATCGTGTTGAAACACCATGTTCCTTTGGTTGTCAAAGTAATCCCTGTCGGCCACAGGAAAGTCGTCAATCGCCTCTTCGAATTCCGTTTGTAAAAACGTTAGGTAGTTGCCCCCGTTCAGACGTGATGGCAAAATGACGGGACCAACGACATGCCCGTCATAAATGCCAGCCCACACATTCAGCCGCCACTGATGTTGGAATCTGCCCTGCCGTGAAGCGTGTGGATTCTCGCGAGCCCAAACGTGATCGTTATGCACATTTGAAAGTCCTGACCTCGTGAAAGTTGCCTCATCCGTCCACATAACATAGTTTAGGAAATTAGGGTTCTCCTCTAACTGCCTCAGATACCACTCGCAGAAGTTCCTCCTGGGAGCAAGATCAGAGGGTATCAGCTCCTGTGTACGGCGATAATGATAAGGGTGACGGTTGTCGTCACGAAGAATTCGCCAAACTGCAACATGGTTTATACCGAATCTTGCTCCGGATCGACTCGTACTCGTGGTTGGCTCTTCTTCAATATGCTCTAACACTAACTCAGCCTGTCTGGCATCGACTGTGCTTGGACGTCCACTTCCAGAAGGCCGATGAAAGGAGCCTATGGAATGTAGGCGTCTTGACATGTTGAGAAAACACTGGTACGAAGGTAGCCGTCGCTGTTCAGCGGGTGGTCTTCCATCGATAAATCGTTGCCGATACAGTTCGCGAGCACGATTTAAATTGCTATCTTCATGGCCTACGCATAACATCATAACGTAATATTCTGAGTTAGAAAACATCGTCATTTTGGAAAAAAAATATGGAAAAACACGGAACAATTGTAGAATAACGATCAGAAGTTTTGAAATTAACAACATAATTTTTATTCCGTCTTGACGTTTTTTAAAGCCAGTACTTTAAGCATAATGACATCGTAGTATTGAACCTTTGTGGATGAAAAACAGAAAAACCATTCAAGTTGACAATTATTAAAATTGGTAGGTAGGCCCCTCTGTTAAAATAATCTATGCTAAGTCCAGTTCCCTGACGTCATGTCAGGGAACTGGACTTAGCTTGCTAGGGTTGACAATATTTTTGGCTTTGATAATTTATTATATTTTGTACGGGGTATTTTGTAACACGTTGTATATTTTGTTGAACGTGACATCTACTTTTTTTTTCCTTTTTAACGGACCGATGGCAAAACTTCTTTTTAATTGTAAGTCCTGGTGTTTGGCTTCCTTCCTCAAAATGCTTATATAAAGATAAAGAGACGGTTCTTTAGGCACCTGTCTTTTGAACCGGCGATGCCAACCCTCGACTGCGTTATTTGTTCTATGCATGTCGTTTGCACATGTGATAAGAGCTGGTTGTGAGATCCATTGATGTTTAAAATAAGTCAAAAATGTACTCATTTCCGGTGACTTTTCTGCTTCATCAAAAATGTAACTCCAAGCATTTTGTAACGAATTTTCGGGTAGCAGTGGTAAGTTGGCACATAATCTTGTAATTATTCGGCCATTTTTAGTTTCTAACATGTCGCATTTTTTTGCATTTTTCCAAACGGTGCCGTTTGGAAGTTTGGCTATAGTGAAAGTAACACCCCGTTACTTCACAAATTGGAAAAACAGATTTTACAGCATTGATTTGTGCTATCTCAAAGTCGCACTTAAAATTACGGATTTGCATACCGAGCTTGTCTTTTAATGCTTGGAAATATATTTCATATGTATGTTCGGTTTTATCCGGTAACAATCCGTACACAATAGGACGAATATTGTTGCACGTGTCGTCACTATTTATGTCAGCATGCACCGAGTAAAGTTGATAAAAGGGTGCAGACAGGGACATTCAACGTACCATCACGTCCATCACCGAAATAAGTTAGTGCTGTTTCTGCGATCCTTTGCATTACGTTCTTTGTCGTTGAAAATATGAGTATTTTTTTGTCTTCATAAATCTCCTCCGAAATCAGGAAGTCCTTTGCTAATATTGCGGGTATCTCAACTTTTTTTGTAAGTGTGTATGTAGTTTTATTGACGCCTAAAAATTTGTTCCTGGCCCTGTATAATGAAGACTTTTTCGACTCAAATGTTGGTTTCAAAATGTTCTCAGTTCCCTTGAAATTGCTAAAACAGCATTCAAATAATTGCGGAATTGGAGTATAGTCTTCGCAAACTTTGGTTTTGCATGTGTTTATTGCTAAATCCACCTTATTTTGGAAGAAATTTGGAGAGCACTTATGCTTCCTCTCTCTTATGATAGTATTCATTTCTTTGTTTAACGTTACCGAGGCGCTGCACTCGTCGCGGTTTATACATCGCCACAACGATGTGCCATTTTGGTTGCGTATATTTAAATTATATTTATATCCGGCTCGTAGTAATGTGCGTTTTCCTTTTTGACTAACAATAAATTCTAAATCAGCACTTTTACTCGAACCCGCTTCCATTTTTTTAGATTTTTCGTGATAATAAGTAATACTTACTGAATAATTATACAGGATTCAAACACTCGTATCATATCACTCATAATGTCAACATGGCACTAACATGTACTCAAGATTATAAGAGGCCAGTAATCTATAATATTAAAGAAGGCGTCCTTATACAAGTAATTAATATCCCATCAAAAACATTTAATGTAAAAATTAGGCCAAGTCGACACTACCATAAAAAGTTTCGAATTCTAATACAGAACTAAGTAGGTAAGTCTGGGTCTCGTGAGTCTCTCCATTTAACAAACCTAAGTTTGTTTCTAGTAAACAGACGTTGCAAAGCTTACTCATTCATGAATATTTTGTTTTAAGGTTTTATACATCTTGAAAATACTATTTTGGACTCAGGGATCAATCACCGGTGCCTATACGATGGGATGTGAAAGCAAGATTAAAAAATAATCATAAATAGCAATGTATTAGTGCATATTTTTAGAGTTGCATTTTGTTGTGATTGCCAAGTCGAAAATAATATTTCAGCAAAATATTAATTTATGAATAAGCTTTGAAATATTTTATTACTTAGAAACCCCATAGAGTATTCTTATTACAACGGCTTTTGGTGGTTAATTTTAGTGTAGTTTTTGACAGATCATTTACTGACTTAATCTAGTCTAACTGTAATTGACTAAACCTACTTATATTTTCGACCTAGTCACTATCTAGATAGCATTTTACGAACTCTGACTACTATGATTATTCGGAGCTACATCTTGAAATTTAGTGGAGATAAATGTTTGAGATGAAGCGATTAAGGACATTTTACTGACCACTTCGGTTGTTACTTTTATTTTGAAAACCATCCAACCCACTTTAATAGGCACGCTATCTGGTTAGATTTATCAAATGGTGACTTAAATATAATTTCTGAGAATTTGAGGCTTTGGGAATTGTACTTGCTGGGAAATTGTCATTCTGAGAACTTGACATATTGGGAGTCTGACATTCAAAGAATTTGACGTTTTGGGAATTGTACTTGCTGTGAAATTGACATTCTGAGAACTTGACATATTGGGAAATTGACATTCTGAGAATTTGACGTTTTGGGAATTGTACTTGCTGGGAAATTGACATTCTGAGAACTTGACATATTGGGAGTCTGACATTCAAAGAATTTGACGTTTTGGGAATTGTACTTGCTGGGAATTTGACATTCTGAGAACTTGACATTTTTGAAGAGGGAATTGGACATTATGGGAGTAATGCGCACACGTCAACTATTGCAATGGCCAAAATATACGACTTGGGCTGCGTGCTGGTTCCGTGTGATGATTACTTATTCCAAAATCTGAAAAGGTGGCTTGGAGGGCAAACATTTTTGACAAATGAGGACTGCATCGCAGGTGTAAACGCCTATTTCCAAGACCTTGATAAAACGTATTTTTGGAGAAATAAATGTAAATTGTTTAATGTTTTTGTTGTTTAACGTTGCTGGTAATTCTGTAGCTCCACCTACCCCACTGGGATGAAGGCTTGACGGTATGTATGTATGTATGTACGCATGTTTTAGTCAATAGTATTTAGAATTTGACCCTGATATTATTTATGTATTTACTTCATTAATATATTGCAAACCTCTTTTTATGGTGATTATGACGGAGAAGAGAGAAAAATTAAATATAGAAACACACATTACTACTACATATGCAATTCCGCGCTCTCAATAAATTATCTATGCCTGAAATAATTAGAATTTGCAAACATTCATTATTATTAATAAATAATAAGTGCTACTAGTATTATTAAATAGTTATGGAAATAAATAAACCGAACAGGTTAACACATAATTTTTTGTTGACCCTACTAAGCGGCGATAACTCATTTGGTTAAATGACCTCGCCGAACGTTACCGAGTAACTGTCCACACGAGTCACAGCAGCGATACTCTCTGTTTCTTTCTCTTTCTCTGTTGACATCTAATATTAACTTGTTTTGTGTGACTAAATGTATTTGTGGTAGTGTCAAATCCACTATTCGAGTACGGAATACATTAACGTCACCTATCTTCCGCTATTCTACTTTAATTTAAGGTGGCACCGAATTGATTTAATTATTTTGCGAATCACGTATACACGTATATATCGTATGGCAATAAATAAAGGCGAGTAATTATTTCATACGACAAAAAATTCACATTATTTTTACTCCGGTTTGCTTTATATCCTCCACGTTTTATCTATATGTTTTCTTTAAATCATTTTCCTTAAAAAAAACTAGCGGCGGAAGTAGATATTTTACAAGAAAATTAAAATCCATTCCTGATTTTCCGACGCTGCTAAGAAAGAAAACAGAAGGATCATCAGTCGTATTTTTATCAGCTTTATTTTACTGCATTTGTATGATAGTATGCGTGTTTGGGTGCAAGCATCAAAGTCATGTTGTGTGCAGGTGCAAAAGCCGCCACACTCGCCGCCGCAGCACAAGTACCACGCGCCGCCGCCGCACCCGCCGCCCGCGCTCACTCCACACCAGCACCACTCGCAGCACGCGCACGCGCAGCACGCGCACGCGCAGCATGCGCCGCTGCAACACCAGCTGCATCAGCATCAGCACCAGCAGCACCAGCAGCACCAGCAGCACCAGCAACACCAGCAACACCAGCAACACCAGCAACACCAGCAGCACCAGCAACACCAGACACAGGTACACGCACTACACGGCTACACCCACATCTACAACACCTAGGAGCCCTACGCTTAATTTTCATGTTGGAAGAGTATTTTGTTTGAGTGTAATACTTGATACAGATGGGCGGCGGTAACAACGGGCGCTGTGGCGGCGGCGGTATGCCGCGCGGCGGGCTGCCCGCGCCGCGGTACCCCGCCCCCATACAACGACCGCACGCGCCCGCCGTGCCGCTGTACCGCACGCAGGCCACGCAGCCACGCCCGCACCACGTGCCGCGCCCCAACCTCTACTATCACCACCACCAACGCAGTCAGTACCGACCCCTCTAGTAAACACGCTTGCCGTCTTACTGAAAACCCCACACTTACATCTAATACTCATCAACGCTGATGTTTTTTTAGAACCTTTACGTCTAACTGGAAAACTCCAGCTGGAAATATTGGAAGATGTAGTCATTTTGACCGATAGTATTCGACAGTTAGTTGGACAATTGTTACATTTGCTCCCAATTTACTCATATGTAGTACATTCACGTTAGATCGCAAATCCATACAAATCTGGTGTAAAATGGATATCGCCTGAGTGTCATGGTCAGGGGGCGCACTTTTGGTGCCGATGGCGTCATAACACTAAAATACGAAATATAACACTAAAATGAAGAAACCTTAATTTTAGTCAGGTGAGTCACCAAAAAGAATCATTCATTTATATACTGCCCTCATACGCTAATAGGCGGTATCTCAAATTCAATAAACGAAGCAGAGTCAAGCTTCACCCGTTAGTAATAAAGAGACGAAACCGTACCGAGAAAAAACTGTAACTCTAAAATGGAAAAATTGGTACAATATGGTTACGTTTATATTTTGTACTATGAAAACAATAACTAGGTGAATTAAAATTTGTATATTTTAAACTATTTTGTCACTACTGTACTACAGCTTCTCCGGACCCCTTCCATATTGGATTTTACCGAGCTTCTTTTTACTTTCTTACCTGCAGCATTCCACTGCCTGCGGAAGTTATTCATGTCCCTGGCAAGTTTTTCCGTCGTTCTGAAGATTTCCTTGACTTGGGCCCAATAATGCTCGATTGGGCGGCACTGCGGGGCATTCGGTGGGTTCCTTGGGTATGAAATCTACATGTTCTCCTTTAGGAACTTTAACGGGGTCCTTGGCATAATGTGCTGGAGCGAGATCAGGCCAGAACAACGTAGGGACGTTGTGCTTTCTGATAAACGGCTGCAGTCGTTACTTTAAGCATTATTTTATATGAATATCCCGGTTGATTGTACCTCTTATTACAATTTTTTCGCCACATTCATAGATGGCCTGCTATACGAGAAAATTCTCATGAAATTTTCCAACGCATACGGTCGATTCTGTGTCTGGGAGAGTCTCGTCTCTGCTGGCTGTGTAATATTGAAGGCCAGGAAGGGTTGAAAAGTCTGTTTTACTGTACGTTTCATAGTCAATTATCTAATGCGATTTTATTGAACGAAAGAAATGTTATAGTTTTGGAGCTCGCCTTCTTATTACAGAATGCTGCTTTTCAATAACTTTAGGGGACTTGACTTTCTTGCGTGGTGGCATACCTGCACGTCTCTTAGCTCGTTGCACCATAAATGCGTTTGTTCCACATTTTTTCGCGATATCTCTAACAGACATGCTTCGGTTTAGCCAAATGCAATCAATAATCTTTTTATGGAGCCTTTGGTCGGTTGGACCACGAGGTCTTCCACTTCTAGGTTTATTTTTGAGAGATAAGATGGTAAAATAGTTATTCAACACGAAATCCAGTGTTTCGAGGTAGTTTCAGGTCCTTTGCGATGAATTTCGTTGAACGTTGCAGATTGTTACGTCATTTGGAATATAGTACATTGTGTATTAAGGGCGGTAAGTAAGGAATTACGACCGAGGCTCTAGTAGAAGCCCGAAGTCGAAGACTGAGGTCTTTCTGAGTCGAGGTTCGTAATTCCCGTACCGCCCGTGAAACATACAATGTTTTTCATCACATTTGCGAGTAAATAAATGAAATTATAGGGCAGAAAAAACTTATTTATTAAAATTTATAACATGTAGCGAGATTGCAATGAAATTACTGTTTAGATAACATTTTAAAACAATTTTTCAATTTAGTGTAAACTCCTTGCTTGAACTTGCATGAACGGTGTGCTGCGCTATAAATTAAAAAAAAATACTTACCGACCTAGGTTTTCATGAAAAAAAAAGGTCGAGGGTTTTATATGGGGCTTACGGCCCAGTTAACCTGTATGTTTAGATACTGTTTACGTGAAAGTGTGATGAAAAAGAAATTACAGCTGTTTGAAATTAACCGTTTTTTTTCGTTACAGCCATTATGGTCGCAATTGCTATAAGAATTTAATGTGAGATTTGTTTCATTTATAAGTTATAACGGTATTATAGTTAATTTTCGTGACTCAACTGACTAAGGTTACCGTATATTAATTTTAGCCCTTAACTATGTCTTTTTTAAACCGCCAATTTACTGGTACAGTCGCCATCAGATATATCGCAACGAACGAGGGGTATCGTCTTGGGTCGTCCCATTAGTTTTTTGTCGAGTTCTTAATTCGTCTCATTCTGCTTTCGTCATCCATTCTTCATTCGTCACATTCGTTGGTAGTCTTTGTCGTCTTTGGTCATATTTGTTTTTTGTCTTGATCTTATTCAGGTTCATTCGATGTTCGTCACTTCTTCTTTTGACATGTTCGGTGTTAGTTTCTTTACGATTTAGTCTCATTCGTTACTCGTCACTTTATTTTCGTCACGTTCGTTGTTGGTCCCATTGGAAATAAGTCACATTCGTTTTTAGGCCCATTCATAATTCGTCTTGTTCGGTTTTCGTCTCAATGCCCGCTTTAGTTATACAACCTCCGCTTTTACATTAGTGGCCACTCAACGACAATAATGCTTAAAGTATCTTTCTTGAATATTTTTTTTATTTTACAGATGACTGAATATTTTAAGTTTAATTAGCAAAATAAACCTTTTTTTAAATACTAATTTCTTTTTCTGTTGTTTATGCTGTGAAACTGTACTATTTATAGCGAAAAAGGATTTATCTGGATTTGTCACTTTCATACATTCTGTCGATAACAACTTTCGACAACGGATATCGAAGCGTTTTGTCTAGAACCCCAGATCACTATTTACTAGGAGCCGAATTTGCTCGTACAAAGGAGTGGAACCCCCTGACTAAGTACCTATAATAGATTATTTTTCTATACTTCATAATTTTCATAATTTCTCTTTTCGTGATTTTCTTGATTCTAGTTGCCTGAAAGAAAACAAGTAAAATTGTGAATATCAAATGGGGCAAATAGAGAATGTGTCCAATAAAGAATGAGATCAATTTCTAAAGAGACCAAATAAGAAAAATATGAACTTAGAATAAGACCAAAGACGATAGGACGAATAGCGAATGAGACTGGAAAAGAGATAGACTAATATCGAACATGTCCAAAGAAGATGATGACGAATATCGGAATGAGCCTGAATAAGAAAAAGACAAACTACAAATATGACCAAAGGCGACAAAGACTACCAGCGAATGTGACGAATGAAGAATGGATGACGAAAGCAGAATGAGACGAATTAAGAACTTGACAAAAAACTAATGGGACGACCCAAGACGATACCGAACGAGGTGCTCATAAATATCTAAACACGTCTTTTTTTCGCCTCGGATAAGTATAGTAATTTTGAAATTGTAGACGATGGAAGTTGAGAGACGAAAATTGATAGTTGACAAATACTTGGAAATCCGTCTTGGTCCGGGTCAAACATCGCAAAGTCGTTAAATTTACCAAAAACCACGGTGTGTCGGGTCTTAAAACAATACAAGGATTCCTTGTCTTTCGATAGAAAGCCCCAACTCAACCGGAGATCTGGCACTAAGGACAAGAACTTGGAGAAAAAAGTGCTTAGGGCAATCAAACAGTATTCAGGTATGTCGGATTATGATCTATCTCGCAAATTCAAAAAGAGCCGCAGTACTCTAAGGCGTATTCGGCTCCGAGCTGGGTATAAGAGCTATAAAGCTATAAAAAAACCAAACCGAAGTATGAAACAGAATAAAATGGCAAAAACACGTGCTCGTCTCTTATACGACCGCATTCTGACAAAATTCAAAGGCTGCCTCTTATTTGATGATGAAACATATGTCAAGCTAGATTTTAATCAACTACCGGGTACCAAGTTTTACATGGCCAAAGCAAGGGGGGATGTTGATGAAAAATATAAGTTTGTAAAACTTGAAACAATTGCCAAAAAACATATGATATGGCAAGGGATCTGCAGTTGCGGCCTTAAGACCAATAGTTTTATTACTTGATCAACGATGACATCCGAGGTTTATGAAGGAGTGCTTACAAAAACGTATACCTATTGCCATTTATTAAAAAGCACAAGGGCCCAGTAAAATTTTGGCCTGATCTGGCTAGCTGCCACTACTCGAAAAGGGTTTTGGAGTGGTATGTTTCAAATAATGTCGATTTTATACCCCGATCAATGAACCCTCCAAACTGTCCTGACTTCCGCCCAATCGAGAACTACTGGGCAATAATGAAAGGTAAACTGCATAAAACTGGGAAAAAAGTACAGGATATCAATTCTCTGCGTTCTGCGTGGAATCTACAGGCTAAGAAAGTAGAATAAAGCCTTTTCCATAAGATGATGAGCTCAATCAAGAAAAACGTCCGTGATTTCGCACGAAACACTAATAAATATATATATTTTATATAAATGCTGTTAAATAAATAAATATTATTCTACTTTTATTGCTTTAAAGCTTTGTGTTTTCATTTACTTAAAAAACTTAGACTTTGATTGCGTACCATTTCTATAATGAACTATGCTTTATTTTTATTGATGTTCTCTTTGATTTCCTCCATAATTTGGAAAAAATCTATGTTTCGCGACACGTTTCGTCTCGATAATTATTACGAGTAATCGAATGACAGTATCATCATGTTTTTAAACTAGTGATCAAACCTACTTCGTAGGTAATATATTAATTTAGATTTAGATAAATTGTCTCATAACTAAACCTACATATTTTTCTAGCACGAACGATATGTTTGAAGTGCTTGACAAAATAAAAACATCGACAGTCCTGTTATCGATAAGTACCTACATACTACTTCATCGACAAGACGTACATACAACCACAGACTTATATCGGCTTCCTGCCTAGACGAAGCGTGCCACCGATCTTGTAAAAACGTAAACTTTTTATATTCTTATACGTTATTCATTAAAAAAGCAAATAATTATTGACATTCAATGTGACGTTTTATTGACATTGCAAGGCAAATATACTGTTAACACAACACTGAATACGAAAAAATGTTACCCAGAAAAACTTCTTTCAATTCTTAAGCTAGGTTTTTTTATAATATGACTATAAAAGTAAAATATTGAAACAAATTACAAAATACAAAAACATTATAAAAAACCTAACCTAGGGTGCCGCCGCCAGCGAGGTAGGGCCTAAGATACAGTTTTGTTATTATTATCCATTTTTTAACGCTCCCTATTACCCTATATTTATCTTTGTATTATCTACTCTATGACGTTGAAGTGTTACTTATCGATAACAGGACTGTCGATGTTTTTATTTTGTCAAGCACTTCAAATATATCGTTCGTGCTAGAAAAATATCTAGGTTTACTCATCACTAATCAATCAAGTAACATAGCTAAGCAATACCTGAGTCTGGATTTAGTTGTAAATATTTATTTATAGTCTAGGACCATTTTTGAAGAATTAGAATGTAAGCGACAAATCATGTAATACAACGTTTTCAGAGGGTTTTGACCGTGCAGAATACGGATCTGCCTGTCGCCATTCCGAAATTTGAACCGGAAGAATGCTTTACCGGAAAAGATGCGGCCCATACAAAAAAATTCGTAGTACATTTTGTAAATTGTTGTTCCGTTACCCTAAAGTCTAAATCCTAATTAGATTCCAACATACGTCAAAACAGTGTTGCCATTAAAATGACATATTAGGTGGATCGGTAAATTTTCACTTCTGTAAATGTTATAGGTAGCTGTTTATTTTATTTATAATATTAAAGGCAACATTTAATTTTCCTTCTTAAATAAACAATCTTATTTAAATACTCATCGCAAAAAATAATAAAAAAAATTTTTTTTTTATAGGAGAAGAGTTTAAAAATTAATGGCAATAACTCAGGGTTTAATAACATTTGGTACCAATTATTATTCTCATTATGTGCGATTACATTTTTAGGGAAAAAAATCAATTATATTTTTACGTACGTCTTCAAAACTTGACCGAAATCTTCAAAAAATCTTCAAGTCTTCAAAAAATTATCAGTTGATTATGAGTGGTAACCTTTATGGTGGACATGGTGGTTCTGTGGCGGCCATAACATCATAACATCTATTGTCACTTCATTCGACATCTGACGTTTGGATAGCTCGAATGTTTTCTGTACCTATTCGCCCCGGGGTGATTTCCATTGTTAAGTTTTTGTTTTCCGTTAAGTTTTTGTTGTTTCATTTCGTTATTGTTTCAAGTTTGTGTTTTGCTCGTGGGTTTTGCTTTATCGCAAGTAAAATGGAGCCTGTACCAGGTTCCTCTCACAGCAAAGAGAATGATCCTATATCTCCACCAAAAAAGCGTCCTAAAAGTCATATGAGTGTCTCGGAGAAATTCATGGTCGTATAACTTATATTGTTAATAACTTATATTGTTAATACGTATAACTTATATTGTTATTAATAACTTTTATAGTTTTATTTTAACATAATTATTGTACCAAAGGTTGGTTTTTCCTGAAACGTCACAATGATGATGACACGTGTCACTGTCACATTCCGCCATCTTTGGTAGTTTTTTTGACGTATATTGGAATCTAATTAGGTTTTAGACTGTAAAATA
Organism: Acleris sparsana; assembly: GCA_923062465.1. Taxonomy (NCBI): domain Eukaryota; kingdom Metazoa; phylum Arthropoda; class Insecta; order Lepidoptera; family Tortricidae; genus Acleris; species Acleris sparsana. The sequence goes on from OV281285.1 coordinate 23,347,479, forward strand.
GGTCTGATTGTTATGGTTTTTAATGTGTTGTTAAGGACAATATAGCCATGGTAACCCAAAATTTTTCGGCCTTCCAGCTTAATTTTTTTTTCCGCCATCTTGCAAAAACTGTCACGTTTTTCTGTTTTTTGCCGATACTGTCGGTTAAGTTAATTCTAGTGCTAATCATGGTTTGGCAATATTGTAGGGTAGGTATAAAATTTGCATTTTTTTTTGTTCAAAGATATTTCACGATCCCTGGGGACGGAGATATGGAATCGTCTTTGGGGAGCTAGCGTTAGAAATTGCAACTTTTTCTAGTTTTCTTCAATATTTACGTTTTGGTGCATTTTAGCGACAACTGTACTTCGGCATCATTACCAATTTTTCTGTAACTTTTGGCTTGAAACATTCTTTTCTCGACCTCTACGAAAGAAGATATGTAATCATCTATGGATGCTATAAAATTGTACGACGAAAACTTTTGTATGGGCTGCTCCTTGATTTTGACTTGATTATAACTTTTGTAACGTAACTTACTGACACGCACTGCCTAAACCACTGAACCTAGGGATTTGAGAATTGAAGGGAATATTCATTATGTACCCTAGAGGTGCACTAAGAAAGGATTTGTGATTGGAAGTTAACCGCTAATATAAAGAAATTAGGGGTTTAGCGATAATTTAAATTGCTACGCCTAGTTCTTTAGTCGAAAATAAAATAAAATAGTGTATAATTTGACAATGAGCCCCCTTTACCATGGCTTTAGGTGTCGTGATAGATCTGTCATTATGCTTGTATTTGAATGCAGCTTATTTTTATAATAGTATAATGTGGTCGCAGACGGCGGCGGCGTGGTGGACCGCGGGACAGAGGGCGGCGAGCCGGCGGTGGCGGCCGAGGAGGTCGGCGAGGCGCCGCCCGCCGGCGACTCCGCGCCGGCGGACGCCAAGCCCGAGTGAGCCACGCACCCGACTCACGACACGCGCCGACCTAGAATTTCGGTATTATAAGTTAATCGTAAATTATCGAACATTAAGATTATGTGAGGTGCAAACACTGGCAGACGTTTATTTTCATTCAAATCTCAATGCACTCATGCATACGATGTTATAATTTTAATTATTGTATTTTCATAAATATATTTCGATGCCCAGTTCGCGCGAAAACTACTTCCGTTGTAACGCAGAAACTTGCTAATTCTTGCATAACTTTAGGGATATGACGTTTTCTGTGGACTGGACATTTTGATATTAATTATAATAAATGATCGCAAACTAGTTTTTAGAATTTCTACTCTTAATTGATTTATTTCGGAATATATAATGAATATTGTCTTATTATGATTTATAGCGAACTAGATGCTATGGTTTTAAATGCAGTTAAGTTATTTGTAATGATAATTACTAAAAATATATACAAATTTCCATGCAGCTATTTCTATCGCCACCATCGTGATAATGTGGAGCAAGGTTTCTTAATCTTATTGCAGTTACTGACCAGATTGTTTTAAGGAATTTATATCAAAAGCACAGTGATTATTGAATTCGCTAGCCGCGCGCGCCGCTCATTGTCGCGGCGAGTTGGTGGTTGGGCGACGACGGATTTTAAGCGTTAATTGAGATACGGCGAACTCGTTACAATTGCTACGGAAAGCCAGGGTCTCTGTAAGAATCCCAGATATAGTGTCCTCTGAACCTATTTCTAAACCGCACGCTCTGTCTGATGTCAAAGAACGGCAGGTAACTGTAACCCTTCATTAACCTAACCTATTCGACAGTGTTAATCATACTTCTAGATGCAATTTTTATTTGGCAGTTACTATCAACTCTACTACTAAAGATTTGCTCCTTGATAAGAAAAGCCTTTGTGTTTGTACCGCTCTCTCGCTCGCTTTACAGTGTTACGTAAGCGTAATTCTAAATGATGCCTTTTAATATGTAAATAGCCAATTGTTTATTAGTGTGATAAATAGTTCAACATATTTTTGGCACTCCCTTAAATATTTTCTGCTTGTTTAAATACAAGAATTATCCAAAGCATGTTTTCACGGATTTATTTTTGGCTCTTAAATTATTTTAATCCATGAAGTGAAAAGTTAAAAATATGTCATGTCATGGTTATATGTCTAAAAAGATACAGATGTACTGAATAATCACACGGCATCGTATTTAGTCCCAGATTTCGTATTTATCTTGCTTACACAGTAAGATTTAGTACCCATCGATAAATTAATTGATAAACCAAGACGAATTAGAAGTTACCCGACGAAAATACAATATCGTATGTTTATGTACTACATCCGTACTAATACTTGTCGAGATATCGGTGCAATATGTTGTATTTTATCGTTAGATCTTATATCAAAACTGAAGAATGGTTTTTAATGACAAAGACAAGGCAAATGAGCATACAGGCCACGTTATGGTAAGTGGGATCTGTGACGTATGGACGTTTGCGTTCCAAAGACGACAATCACAGGACTGCAATCAATCTTAATACGTAAATAAATAAAATACCTTTTTTGTCACAGTCAAGTTACAGTTAAGTGTAAAATATGGGTTAACGAAACATCTCAAAAAGGTTCCAATGCACCTTATTCCAGTGTCATAGGAACTTCGTAACATATTTAAAGGAGGATTCTTGCGATACATATTTTTGCACTTGACTGTACTCTCAGTTAAAAGATTGAACGCTTTAAATTGATAATGGTACACAAAGATTAATTCATGTAGTTTTTTTTAAAGTGAGCTATCTTAATTTTATAAATCTAAGTGCGATAACTATTAAAAGGTGCTTCGGCTTTGTCCTTGTCTCTCACTCACTTTCTTATACGCTCTTATTCAAGAGCTAGTGAGAGAGAAGTATAAACCCAAAGCACTTTCTAAGTGCTCCACAGACTGTATTTCTTTCGGACATCAGCTCTCGTTTATTTCTTCGCTGTTAGCTAGTCAGTCAAGATGAAACAAAACTTAGCCTGAAGTTCGATGTTTGCAATTGCAATATAAATATACTTCGAATCGTTTAATCGTGTTGTTCCAAGCAATTTCAAAGTGTAATTATTAAAAGTATTTATCTTATTAAAAATAATACTAAGATCATTAAATAAAGTCTGGTACTAAAGTTTATTCCTATGTTTATATCTAAGGTAAACCTTAATTCTAGACAAAATGTAAAAATAATTTCCGGTGTGTCCCGATAATGTTTGAAATTGACTTTTTTGCTACCGGCAAATGTATTGAACTTTCGTAACCAAACAAACTAAAAGAAACAAGTTAGGGTTAGTATCAAGAATGGTAATCATAATCATTATCAAAGTGCAACAGTTTCCCCGAATCTGATAAATAAATCCTATTCTTAATAAATTTTCCATATGGCAATGTAATATAATAAATTAAAGTAGTTTATCGTATACTATCGGTCTTTTTTAAAATCTTATACGTGTCTTGGTGATAATCATAAAACTGGAGCCTCGGATCTTCCTTCTCAAAACATTCTTTGATATAAGACAGAGACTAGCAAGCATCAAGACTGAAACCGTGCAAACTGCCTCCAACACTCAACAGTTTGAAGTGTCCTTTGACACACTGCGCGTGCGCAGATCCTTCTTGTTCCGGAATCATCATAACTCAAGTAAACGCTTATTTTTAACGTGCTGAGTATACCTAGTTAGGTCTGCATTCCGGTGGCTTACTTAACAGAGTTGCTTGTACTCGAGACACTATTAAAATGTACAGTATTATACGCAGATAAAAATATTAACAGTTTAACTCATTAAAACAAGTTGTCATGCACTTAGTGGTTTGTTTGCCTTGACACGTTATTTCCAGTATTTTAAATGTTTCTAACATAAAAATGTGATCAGTATTCAGTGATAAACCAGCTGGCGCTGTATTAAATACGAGTATTCGCGCTATTTGCTGAAATATGAGCTATCTGTTGTTTCACCTTACTCAATTTTTATGAATTATTTGTATTTCGTCTTCTGAAAACATCCGGGTTGCACTTCGAGTTAAGAATTATTTATCTATACAGAGCCTTCAGCGAGCTGAGCCTTGGCTGCGGCACATTGAAGAATTAATTACTGATAATTGGGCGTCGTTGGAGGTTTGTCCGACACTGTGTTGCCGCTCGTATTAGCGTGAATGGTTTCATATGAATATGTATGTGACATTAGTTGGCCGTGCTGTGTCCGAGGCTCGGTGTTGCGACTGGGTTGCGTGAGGCTTTGTCGTATAAGGCGGTATTGCATTGCGGCCAAAATAGTTTATATTAAATTGATATAGGTAGAACGCACTACGCGGCACGTCATAGAGCTCTGTCGCTCTGTTGTAGTACAGCTCCGCATAGTGCTTTCGAAGCTTAGAGTGTGTGTAATTAATTAATTATACTATCGTTCATTGATTGAAAACAAAAAACAAATACGGACACCATCCTTTAATTGTAAATGTAAAGTTATTTAGAAACTTAATACAGTATTTTGGAATTAGCGACGTGGCACGATACACAAATACATAAATTGATTGTAAAATGTTTGATATTACAATCGTACGTGTTTTCGCGTGTGAATCTTGACGTTACGATTGTACATTCGGCTGTGGTATTACTTTTTAATCTGTTGTTTGGTATCTTCATGTTAATTGTTTCATTTCGTATTGCCTAAATATAGCTAAACAATCCCTTGCTAAAATATTTTATAATGTAGAATTCGAATAAGACTTAGGTATAATTATTTGTTTGATGCAATTTCACTACAACTGGATATTCATGAGATACTGTAAGTAGATACACCTTGGTCGCGTTTCAAAAGTGGTAGTTTCTTGTACGAATCTAAAAGTAAATGTTTCATGGTTTACTCCAGTAAAAACAGTAAAAGGGCATGGTTAAATGAAGACCGCACCGAACAAACACCGATCGTCCAGTGCCGCCGTCATTACTATTATTGTGTTTTCTAAATAAACTAAAGTATTGTCTTGAAACTGAAGAGTAGTTTTTGATTGTACAAAATTAATACACAACTTTACTAATATATGTGGTAGGTAACTTGATGCGACATATCTCAGTAGACATATCTACCAGTAGTCACCTTTTCTCGTTAAGTTGACTACACGAAGGAAGGTTAATATAATATATAAATAAAATAAACAATAAATTATTATCAGGGGACAATGTCACCAATTGACCTAGTCCCAAACTAAGCTCTAGGCTTGTACTATGGGTACTAGGCAATGATATAAATACTTATATAGAGAAATGTATACTTAAATACATAGTAAACATCCATGACTTAGGAACAAATATTCGCGCCCATCACACAAATATAGCTTCGTAGGTATATATATATATATATATATATAGCATTAGAAAGACCTTTCAAGAAGTAAATGTAAGATTTGTCGTTTTGAAATTTACGGTAGTATGACGGAGTAACTGGAAAAATATTGAAAACAATGTCGGAGCGTTTCTGCAATGTCGGTTTGCTTTTACGTTTAAAGATTATCAAATAGTAATGCGTTAATATTTGTTTTGTGCCAATTTTATTTTATGCAAAATCATTGTTTTGCGATGGGATTGAATTATATCCTGACCAGATAAATAAATAACCTAATGGGGCCGCCACTAAGAGTTTTTTATCTGTGTTTCGTGAATTGTCGTAGAAAGAGTCTGCTAACCTTCGGCGAGGGAGTATAGTCGAATAAAAGATGTCCGGCGTTTACTTTTGATTTATTCCGATAGGTACATGATTAAGCTGATGGCCCTAGTAGCCAAAGCTCATTATTAAATTAAATAAATATTGCAATATAAATGTCATTTCATTCCGCAATATCGCGAGGTTTTTTGTTTTCCTGATCATTTTGACTCATAATTAATTTTACTCGTGAAGTGTTTGAAGCCATAATCAACGGAGTTCATAACGTATTTTTTCATTTTCAATTGGATGAATAAAATGTTCGCCATTACGTTGTTTGTTCATCTTTGTTTTTATACGTCACTCTCATGTCGTATGTCTTGCGAGTGCGATACATTCTAGGTAGTATAGTAGGTACCTTGTTGTCCCAGAATCTTTTATCGTTTTGAGTTATTTACATACATTATTATCTTCTAAACAAAAAGGTTAACGACACCTGTTTCTTTGTTTACCGAATTTCTAATGCTAAAAATAATACAACAAAAACCACTCTTCGATTTAAACACAATAATTTAATTTATTAGAAAACCATAATAGTAATCAGGACGCCACTGTACAGTCAAGGGCAAAAATATATATTCGTTCCTGAGACGTTAAAAATATCTATACACATTTATGCCACTGGCAATAAGGTCCCCGTGTATACACATATTTGACGCGAATGCTGTATAGATATTAATGCCCTTGACTGTACGGTCAACGTCAAAGATATGTTTACACTTTTTCACCTTATTCCATTGAACTAAGGTCCAAAAATGTAAACATATATTTGGGTTACTCTAAAAATTCCCTTTTCGTCAAATGACAATATAGCTCAAACGTCTGGATTGTGTAATGTCTTTGTGGCTATATAGACATGAACGCTAAATGTTTCTTTAGCAAAACGTCTGGATCTTAGAATTTTACTATTTAAAATACTATAGTAGCGAAACGTCTTTATCTTAGAATGTCTTTATTAATTAATAGACATCAACGCCAAGCGGTTTGGTCGCCGACGTCTAATTCCTTGAATGTCTAAATCCGCGAATGTCTAAAGCCTTGGCCAAACACACGGCGCGACGCAGCGCCGCGTCCGCGCCGCGCGACCGCGGCGGCTTTAAATACATGCTAACAGGTTAGCGACGTCAAACATGGGCGCGATGCCGGCGGGACGCAGTCTGTTCGCCGCGGTCGCGCGGCGCGGACGCGGCGCTGCGTCGCGCCGTGTGTTTGGCCAAGGCTTTAAACCACGAATGTCTAAATCCGCGAATGTGTAAATTTAATGACTATATATATTAAGACTACGCCGAGCGTCCAGTGGCGCCCTCATGACGATTATTTTGTTTTCTAATAAACTAAAGTAATGTCTTGAAATCGAAGGATGTATTTATGTGGTACAAATGAAAACACAAGTATAGCATATAAGACAAAGTTTAATAACATTTAACCTTCGCGTCGTCAACTTAACGGGAAAAGGTGGCCACTTTTTTCCGTTAAGTTACTCACTCATAGTCCAATGGTTATTAAGTTGAGTCATATACCCTATAAATTGTGTATTAATTTATACAACAAAAACACATCCATCGATTTCAAGACAATACTTAAGTTTATTAGAAAACACAATAATGGTGATGAGGGCGCCACTGGACGCTCGGCGTAGTCTTAAGTAGTATGGAGAGTAGAAGTAAAGGATGACAGACTTGTATGGGATGACGCTGACAGCTCTCTCTCTCAGCGGCGGCTAAATCGATGGGGTTTAGATTCGTGGTGACCCCAGGTTGTCACACCACTGCTACTCGACGGAGCCCAGGCTGTGGCAGGGCTCCTTTTTCCGGGCGGTTTTGCCCTTCGGGCATCTAAAGATACCTGACGAACCTAACCTACTATTAAAAGGTAGGTAGCTCAAAATAACACTCCGGAATGTGAAAATCAGTTCTGATCTATATTTGGGCAGCATAACAATTAGTTGTGTTGTCTCCAACCAAAATCAGTCCACAATGAGGCAGGCACGGGCTTATATAGGCTTGTCATCCTTCCCCTGGCTTGCGGCCGTTGCGCGGTGGGAGCTGGCTGGCGGTGATGATGACCTGGGCAGGGCTGGCTGTACAATGATGCCACTTCAATTGGAGGCAAATGAGGCATTACACTACCCATTTTACGGACGTATGGCGACTAGACGGGAATGCATGTATGGCAACTAGACATTCGGAGAATTAGACATCAGCGACCAATACCACGCCAAATAGCCAGTTATCAAAACGTCTGGATCTTAAAATGGCGAGTTGATATGACATTTGATAATTCATTATCATCATCATCATGTCAGCCGAAAGACGTCCACTGCTGGACATAGGCCGCCCCCAAGGCTTTCCACTCTGGGCTGTTTTTGTACATTGATAAATAAAAACAAATAATTAAAATGCTACTAACTAGCTCTGAGGTCATGACAATCAACTAATTTTACTTTCGGAGAATTAGGTATTCTTATCACACGGACTATTTATATTTCCAAATGTTTGGCTACTTGCTCATTCCAATTCTGTGACGTCCGGCTAAATTGGCACTTTGCTTATTGAGTATTCTACTTTCATGTCATTCAGCTAAATTGACTCTTTGCTGACTGAAATGGTCCTCGTTAGCGAAAAGGGAATTCTGAGAGTAACTCATATATTTGACGTCGTGTGAAAGTGGTCTAGGAACTGCCTTAACTGTACCAGTGTACAGTTAAGGCAAATTATTCCTAGACCACTTTGGACGTAATCAATCAAAACGGGAGAGACTTCATATGATTTTGTTTACAGTGTCACTTTGAAATAGTCCAAAATGGTTTTGGAATCAATTTCCTTGACTGTACATCCGGCGTATGCTCGGCGCAGTTTTAATCTCTTTAAGGCATTTTATTTAAAATTGAAAAGTCCCGTTGACCTTCTAAACCAGACCATTGAGTCGATCTCATTGTTAAAAATTGGCTGAATACTGAAATATCTGTTGGTTTGCAAGCTACTAAAAGAACGGATTTCAGATCGTACTTCTTGTTTCGTGTAACGGCAACCAACTGGCACAAAAGGAGAAGAGGTTTTCGTAGTTTTGCAGATGTTCTGCTTCTTAGTTTGTTACTCTGAATATTGACGGCGATGGTCGTTACCATTGAGGTCAGGGCTCTAGCACGAAGTTTGTCAAAACTTAGTTACTTAGGGGCACTTTTACTTAGCCGCCAGTGCAAATGCCAGGCCGGGTGCAAATGGCAGGTGTGCCAGGGCAAATGTAATGATGCGATACAACTGTTCAATATCGTAGTATAATTTGATTCATTGTCGTGTAAGATTTCATTTATGTTAATTATGCTTCTGTCCTTTAAACAGGCCTTTTGAACTTGGCGACAAACGTTCAGATTGTTCTTTGAGTATAGCGATAAGTGACAAAACAAGAGTGCTAAAGCTCTGGACTAACCCCGATCTCTACTTTTACCTACAGTGACTTAAAACCTTATCAGTTGCGTGTCTAGTGTAATACTAATATATGTATCGCATGATAGTTAAGATAAATGTTAAATTTATTACATTACAGTAATCCAGTTGTAGGACGCCCAAGGTTCTATTACAAAAGTAACACCGTTATGTACCTTCTTTTCCGCATATTAACTATATTTGTATTTGAGCCATGTAAGGGCATTGAGGCTTGCAAGAAAACGATCTGTTAGAGTACTTTAGGAGTTTACTGTGTATTCACGCTCACTGCCAACAGTCGAGGCGCCGCGGACCGCACCCGAGGGCGAGCCGCTCCGTTTGTTTGTATGTTAATATATTGAAGGAACGGACAAGGGTTGGTCTATGGACTGCTATATTTAAGTATAAACGCGAACGGCCGCGCCGCCCTCCGCGCGTCAATACCACATCGTAATGACAGATGCTGCCTCTAGACTTCTCACTAGTGAATATGTAGCGACGATATTGCAGCACGAAAGTTATGCGATATAAATGAATATTATAATGTAATTTGAAGCGAATGCCGACCGAGCATCAGCTCGCTCGACTTCCGCTGACGATGCGCATAAGCGCTCAATGTATCATAATCAATTATTGTATGCGAATAAAATTATTATGATCGACTTTTGTGTTTTATTGATGTTGTTTTATGAGGGGTAATATAATACAGGGTAATCTTTTAATAGTGTAACACTTCGAGGTCTAGATACCATTCTAAATCTAGTTTTACTCACCTGTTTGTTAGGCATTCCAGCTTGTTTATGCACTATAACTTTTAGCCACATATTTAGAGGAATATTACCTCGATGTTTTACCATTATTTTCCTCACAACAAGGCATACTTCTTTTGTTTAAATAAATTACAATATCATAACAACCAGCCGGCATAACAAATCATTTGACAGTTCATAGTTCATGTTTGCACATTTTGGTTCTGCATTACACGCATGACAGCGCCATCTGTGATCTATGACATTTCCTCTTGACGATTTTCATCAATCACGTCTGATTGACTCTTAAATGTTTGTCAAATCATTCGTTTATATTTAATCTAAATTAATCTATTTTCTTACTTAAATAACTTCATCGTATTTTATTAGAGATTTTCTTCAAGAATCAATTCGACACATGGAACGAAACGCGGACGCGTTTAGAAATGTGTTTGTCGGATTCTTTAATCCTAGATTATGATGATTTTAACTTTTGGGTAAACAAGAAATATAATAAACTCAATTACCTGGTTTTATAATAATAAAATTCCTTCTTAAACTATTTATGAAATAATTTACTGTTTGTTTTTGTTTATTGGTAAATAAAAATATACAGAGCCGTTCGGAAATCTTTGACCGCCGATGACCGAGCATCTTCGATGCCGTCTCCGTTGACCTAGATCGAGATCGATTCGCCATGTTGTGAGCACGTACATCCAAAACTGGCAATCGCCGATCACGCCAGCCGGCCCTGCTCATGGCAGAACTTTTATAATTTAGCTTCAAATGGATTGAGCTAATCCAAATCTTTGTGCCTTCTGGCCAATCATAATACTTTCTTCTGCACCCTCATAAATGCTTTCTTAACAAGCACCTTTACTTTCTCGAGCTCTGACACTCGCCTTATACCATAAAAGAAACCCACGGCTAGTGGGTTTCTATTACGGGCAGTTTCTTTTCTCTCCTTTTCTTTTTCCTCTTACTGCCTTTTTATGGTTTCTCTAACACTCCGTTTTCGAGTGGAGAATAACTTGTGGTTCCGCGGATGGAGAGGTGAAGCCCATCAAGCATTGCGACCTCCTCCTTTCCCCGTCGTGGTTCTGACTACCTGCACTGAGAAAAACTTCAACTCTCCAGACAATTAAGCCGTTCTTTTACTACAAAGGTTATTAAACAATGCAGGTATTCTGTAAGAAGAAGCCGCGTAAGTACCAGGCTACCTTTTTTTACACTTAAAGTTATCTCGTTAGGTAGTCTTTCTATTGTATTGTTAAATTTCATTATTGGAATACAAATCTAAATTTGTATCTTGCGTAGTAGGTCCGAGACTGGCAACCCACGACTTCGCGCTAGTGGATCAGTCTCAATCCTATGATTTATTTAAACTTCTCCTTTATGGTGAAGTTCACTACCACCTAGTGTGTCTATTTAAGCGTAGTAGGTTCGATACTGACCAACCCCAATTTTGCGCTAGGGGATCAGTGTCGGTCCTATGATTTCTTAGACTTCCCCTTTACGGCGGAGTCCAATGTGTAATGATGTATTTGGCGTTCATTAGTTTATAATCGTTGAACGGTTGAATAAATGTAATTTGAATAGACTTGAGATTTTTATTTGAATGATTTCACTCGTTGACGAGAAGTAGGTCTGGCGCCCTTACTGAATATAAATTTGACTTACTCTTTCCTGGGCTGAATCTTACTCACACCCTAGTCTCACAAGCTCACCTATCCAGCTACCCTGAACTATTACAATAGGTGCACAAATTTCAATATTTGCTTCGCTATTGTTAATCAATAATCAATAACACATTTGTGTTAATTTTACTCTAGCTTTTTAAGCTAGAATTTAAAAATATGAGATATTCCCGATTCAATGATTCCACTAAGTTAACGATATTCATGGACCCTCTAATGCAGGGGTGCGAGCCCAACTAGCACACTAGCATTAAAATAACCAATATATGATCTGTATATCAGTTCCATTCGAGTATAAAAGTGTTAACACATACGTATACGTAGGTACCTGTACAACGGAGTTATAGCACGCTCTAACTCACTTATACCCACGAAAGAGGCCCACAATTTTACAGGTAAAAGTTATAGAACGCCTTTAGTACGGTGATATAAGGGTAGTAAAGCACCTGCAAGAGAGCGTCTATTCAGTGTCAGCTACTACTTTAACCGTTATTACTGTTGTATAGTGGGGTTAGTGAACACTACGGGAGGTAGGAAAGCATCGGATAAGAATGATTTGCCACTTGAAACTTTATTAGACCTATTAAGAATAGTTGGCTGACACCTTGACTCGTATTAGTTATTTAAAATGGACTCAGGTAAGTGTGTTATCGTTTTGTGAGTGCATTAGTAATAAACTGTTTAATTTTTAGCGTACGACTAGTTTGAAGTTTGAATAAGTCTAAGTAATAAATAGATCTTGACTCATCCGTTACAGAATATGGCGACAAATAATTGACAGAAAAAGTGATAAAGCAACATCAGTTAGTATTCAAGTTATTTTTGTTTATGTAGTGATAAAATTACTGCTCTTGTGATTTTACGGTAATGTATACCATGTTTATCATCTCAATTTTAACGCGCCTAAGGTTTATCAAAGATTTAAAAGAAAGTTATGACAAACATAACAGATGCCTCAAACTAACAATATTATTTACTTTTGCTTCCTGAGCAAAATTAAGTGGTGGTATTCATGGAACGCTTGAAATAGTATAAAAAATTGTATTTGGTGGTCAAATGTTCAATTACTCAAAGTAATATTTATAGTTAGTTCACCAAAACAATGGCGAACTTACTTTAAGTATTAAACCTTCACTTAACTCATTTATAAAACTCTTTGAATTACAACATCGGTAGTCAAGAATATTGTGCAGCCTTTGGTACACGTACCAGCGTTATAGTAGACTTAGCTAAGTACGTTAACTACAGTGATGACAATACAACCGGCTAAGAATTTAACAACCCGATTCGATTAGGGTTCTTTATCAAAATAATAAAAACCTTCAAGTACAAACCTACTTACCTAAGTAATCGCACAAAACATAACTTTACCTTATATACGCTATTATAAAGTGTTAATAACGACCCATAAATGCGTTGCTCAACACCAATACCTTTAGAACGTCTTTAAAGGAGACTGCCTTACACAATAAGCTTTAGTTAAATTCCTTTATTACCGGTTAAACCTAGATAAAGGAGTTGTTCGACACTTTTAGCATCTCGTGTTACTAAACTCTCGACGAACTCTTTTTTATAACCCATACCTGCACTTATAGTCAATATAACACCTAAAGACATATGGGTCGTTTTCAAAAAAAATGTACATAGTTAAGGGCTTTAATTAAAACAAAACTTAATTGATTCCTTTGTGTGACGAAAGTTACCCATATAGTTTGTATGACTAACTTTCGTTACACAAAGGAAGCGATCGTGATTTTGTTTTCAATAAGCCTTTAATTATGTACAATTTTTTTGATAACGGCCCATATAAGACACTTCATGGCAACAACTAAACAACAATATGCGTTAACAGGAGTCAGCGAACACTGTTGTGTAGACAGGTGTCACAGACAGGTTAAAGCTATAACAGCTTAAGTATACTTGCTGTAATTATCACTATTTTAACTCTTAAAGCTGTACTACATTGTCCATAAAAGTTCTAGTGCCACTGTTGGAGTTTAATTTGTTTGCTAACTCCTCTATATCGACTTTAGATAGAACTGAGATAATTGTAACTCTGTAATATCGCTTAAAGTTCTAAAAAAACCTGTAACTGACACCAAAATGTTAGTTGGGAGGGGCTTGTTATCTGATAAGCTGAACATGAAATTTCAAATTTCAAATAGCCTTACAGTCTATCGTAAAACTACAGCTTGACATCCATCTCATTAAGTAAACTATCACTTTAGAAGACTTCGTACACACGTGTTCAACTGAATATTCATAAGCAAATGCAAACACAGTTAATGGTACACTTGTAACCTTATCTCCTGGTAATAAGGTTCACTAAGGTTGACAACCCTGGTAATACTCTTTATAAAAAATATATTCGAAACCAATGGGTAGATCTCACTATTCCCATTTCCCATTGCAGTGGTAATACTGAGACTGCACTTTTTTTTTTCAAATAAGTCTCACTATTCCCATTGAATTACGAAACGCCGAATGGTAATAGCGAGACTTATGTTCTCCTACAAAATGTCTCATTATTCCCATTTTGAGCGGTTTTTTTAAACGTCGGGTGTGAAATAATATACTATCCTACAGAAAAAAACAGGGGCTGACTCGTGGTCACACCAGTTTGTCACACCACTGCTATTCGCTTTAGTCGGTTATTCGTCAGAAATCATTTTTATTCCGCAAAAGTAGGTAGGTTAGGTTCGTTAGGTATCTTAAGATGCCCGAAGGGCAAATCGCTCAGAAATAGGAGCCCTGCCATAGGCAGGGCTCCGTCGAAAGGCACTGGTTTGACAACATGGTGTGACGACGAGTCTGCACCCAAAAAAACAAATATACGCATAATATCCGAGCGTTTCATTGGTCGCGAATAGTAGCGGTTATATAAACGCAATGGGGATAGTGATACAAGTAGTATCACTATTACCATCAATGGGAAAGCTCAATGGGAATAGTGAGATCTACCCAAACTAATGGTAGCATTTTCAGTAATAATTATAGACTTTAAGTGTCAAAATTGGTTTCGAATATATTTTTATAAAGAGTATTTTATCCCTTAGTTCTTTGGGTTACGTAGCAAAACGTCTAAAATCAAATATTATTAGTTCGTTTTTCATACGATCGAAATATATAAAGTCAAATTCCATAACGTACGACATGAATAACATCATTTATCATAAGTTTAAAATGTCTACGATCTTAATTCATAACGTTTATAATCTATACTGCTGACTATGTATAACGTACAAAATACATAAAGTCAAATTACATAACGTACGAAATTTATAACTAACTAGCTTCTGCCCGCGACTTCGTCCGCGTAGATTTCGATTATCGTCAATCCCTCAGAAAATTCAAAATGTTCGGGATTAAAAGTAGCCTAGTGTTAATCCAGGGTATAAGCTATACCCATTCCAAATTTTATCCAAATCCATCCAGCCGTTGCAGCGTGAAGGAGTAACAAACATACACACACACACTCACAAACTTTCGCCTTTATAATATTAGTGTGATTTAAATGGCAAATACCGGGATCCCTTTGACTGCCATACATTTATAGTTTCTATTATTAAAAGTCAGACATTTGTACCCATATTGTTTATGTTCATAACTATCGGAAGTCATAACAATTTTTCGTCATAACGCTTTATAATTCGAACGTTTTGCTACGTAACCGTTCTTTGGCGGTGTCAAAATAGCCAACCAATAAAATGTAATAAAATCCAACCCAATTATTTATTTAGTTTTGACACAGTTGCTTCCCGATTTTATCCATCAAATTAATATGTGTGACAAAACGTTAAGTAAGGCTTATGTTAAAAAGTAGTGATTATATTCTCTTTGGCTTATGTAGAAATAACAATTAGAGTGGTAAAGTCTGTCTAATGAAAGCTGAACCTGGATTTTTCTTGGCTGACGAGTCTGGCAACACTATTTAATATGACGTTTGGACTTTGTTGTTGTTAGAAACTTGTCAATTCGAGATCTAAATTGATAAAAATACGGAGTAATCATGCCGTCGACGATAAGAGGCGGTGTCCGGGAGATTCTGTATACTATTATACAGAAGTACAAAGAAAAACAAGAAGAAAGAAAAGCATTATTGATGCAAAAAATTAATTGTTTAGTTACGGTGACCAAATTTATAGGTTAGTACGGCTTTAGTACGGCATGTTCATTTTGATACTTCTTATTTCTCTATGTGCAATCCTAAGTTTAATTTACTTTTTTCTGTCTATTATACGATGAGATTAAGAAATTAAACGAAATTAAATTCGTTTCAGAAAACCTGGACGTGCACGTTGACAAAAGTGTGCTGGAAAACGTAAAGCAGCTGAAAGAGGTTGAGGAAACTGAGTTAGCCTGCCAGACTCAGACGAAATATTTGGAAGAAGTATCTTCAATGACCGGTAATTACTAAAATTATCATTGTCTTTCCCTATATAATAGGTGTAGGTACCTATTGTCTGTCCCTATATCATGTTGAATCTCTTAGCATTCACAATTTTATTAAATTAATTTAATAGACAGATGATTAATGTAACTGACACTCATAGTTTCAATAAAACAATAAGGAGGTGTTTAGTTAAAAGATATCATAAACATATTATTTGATATGTATTTTCTGTGTGCGGAGCAAACAGCATTTTGTTGTTTATGAACCAAATGTACACTGTACAGTCGATTTCATAAATATGTGTACACTTTAGTACCTTATCTATTTATTTAATGTCATTTTTGATCGGCCAGATATAAAAGATGTTCGGGTTATATGAGTCTTCCTTGTTCTTAAACCGTTGCGATTAGAACCTCACCGATGCAATTTCATTTCACCTAAACCCAAATGTTTTTAGGGCTGTCGGACTGTACAATGGGGCTGTACTGCGCAACCACACAATGTATTTCTAAATGGTGTTCTGTTTATTTAACACTTTCTTTCTTCTTACAGATATCAGTGTTTCATCTTTAAAAAGAATAAGTAATGAGGGAAAATTAAACAACGGTGTCTTTAGTACTCCCGGAAAAAAGCGACCTCACAAGGCCACGGTGTCTAATTTGGATAGCTTTGACATCCAAGCTATCTGAAATAAAATAAATGAATTTTATATTGTAAAAAAACAAGTGCCTACACTCAGATGCTTATTGGCAGAGTTGAGAGAAAGCATCGGTTTTACCGGATGCCTTGAGACTTTACGCCGAATACTAATGGCAAATGGATACGAATTTAAACAAAATACTGAACAACGTTCGATACTTATTGAGCGTTTTGACATAGCAGCTTGGCGACACCGCTACCTAAGGACTATTGCATCAAAACGTGCTGAAGGTAAAAAAATAATATACCTGGATGAGACTTACGTTCACCAGAACTACAAAACAAAAAAGTCGTGGCAGGGGCCTTCCACCCAAGGTGTAGTTGGCAATATCTCAGCTGGAAAACGATTTATTATTGTTCACGCTGGATCAGAAGATGGTTTTGTGCCTAATGCTTTATTAACGTTTAGCACAAAATCAATCAAAGCAGACTATCACCATGACATGAACGCCACAAATTTCAATAAGTGGTTACGTGAGAAGCTTATTCCCAACTTGAGTGAACCAAGTGTCATTGTCATGGACAATGCTAGCTATCACACGGTGCAAATTAATAAGGTACCAAATACCAACACCCGCAAAGCCGAAATAAAAGAGTGGCTGCATTCTAAACAAATTGATTTTGAAGAATATTATACTGTACCAGAACTTCTTGTCTTGGCACATAAACACAAAGCAGACCCAATCTATGAAGCCGATGAAATTCTAAGGGAGCACGGTCATGAGGTTTTAAGACTTCCGCCCTACCATTGCGACCTTAACCCCATTGAGCTAATCTGGAGTTCGGCGAAGAGAAAAGTCGCGAGTAGAAATGTTGGCGTATCAGCAGCTGAAATTGAAAAAGTTATTAAAGAGTCTTTTGACAGCATAACACCGGAGCATTGGAAGAAAATGACTAATCATGTGCTTAATATTGAAGCTCAGTACAAAACCAGGGATGGAATAACTAAAGAACTAGAATCATTCATTATAAGTGTCCGTGATGATGACAGCACTAGTTCAGATGAATCATTAGAAATAGAGTATTTAGAATCTGATTTTAATTACAGTTCCTAGAGTCTTAGGGTATCATCTGAACTGGAACTACTGGAAGGTTCACCATCACATACACTTATTATGAAGCTTTCCAATTGATTAGTAATTACTCAATGTTATTGAGCGTACATTTGTAACGACTAAGTTTGTGTTGTTAGAAATAATTATTAATTACTTTACTACCTTGTAATGTTACTTTTAAGAATAATTGTATTTTATGATTGGAAAAAATGATCTGCTGGAGTTTCTTGCGGCGCTTCTTCTCCAAGATATAATTGTCGTTAGATAGAGGTGTAAGGGTGATGAGAATAATGTTACCTCTAATTACTTTATTAAAAAGGTTGAATATAATATTCCTCATCATCATTGTTTTATTATGCTGTGTGCGACACAGACGAAAACCTCTCGTATCAATGAAATCTATCAACAGCACGACTAGCACAAGTTGCTCGTGACTTGTTTGTCGCTCGGATCTCCCTTACTATCTAGTCTGTTACGATAGAGACGCACAGAGCGACAAGCGAGAAAATACAACTTGTGCTACACGTGCAGATCACTATATTTTCATGTCAAATATATTTCGAAAAACCAAATGTGCTCCAGTCACTGTCATCGTATTTTACCTAAAGTGCTTTTCATCAAAATATAGCGCTCGTAATAATATATATGAAAATATAGTACGCGTTTCCTCTTCCTTTGTGCCCACCAAAATAAATAAAATAATAAAAGTATCAATATCGTTTATTCCTTCATTGATCGGTAATACCATATCAAGATTTTTTGAATTTGCCGCTTTTTCCCAGGTTCAGCTTTCATTAGACAGACTTCTATGAAGCTAGTTCGAAACCTTTAATGAATATGTTATTTTCGTGTCCCGATTTAATAAAAGTTTCTGATAAGCAAAGTACATCAATATCAACATTTCTATTACTAAATTCTAGCAGACATACTTCTAAAATATCCCTTTTATTCAAAAGCCCAGCAATATTTTGGTGCAGCAATGTGACATTATTCACGAAAGGAATAATTGTTTAGCATGTGATCCTCCCTGGGCTGCTCATCGGTTCGAGTAGCTTGTTCCGTATAATAGCGCATATCGTTATCATCGCTTATGCATGCGATGGTCTTAGCAATGCCCTGAAATATAGTTCTAATACCATGGTTATTTATTACGCCGGATGATCTGTGAAACATATCGTAATCATAAGACAAGTCAAGGTTTGAATATAGTAAGAAGGAATATTCGTACTTTAGGTTATCGAGATGAAGCAGGTTGTTAAACCTTTCAATCCCCCAGTTATACATCGTACCTACATTACACCTATACGTTGGTAAGCATATAATAAAATTTGTATGGTTTGAGTTCAGCAATATTTCTCTAATCATTGTGACCAAGGTAGAATAGTCTTTAGTTTCTTTAAAATCTTCTTCCCCTATAAGAATTATACAATAATCATTTAACGTGTAGTCTTGTACCTTATTTAGTGTGGATGTTGTAGAACAATTCACTGATACCAGAATTTGGCGATAAGAAGTGACACATCTGAAACTGGCTTGCGAGTGTATCTTGTGCAGCAATTAGTACTTTATTTCTTTTATTGCTACTAACTATACAAATCTTTCCACTTGTGCAGAACCTAGGAAAACTGGTATAAGTAGTCAGTAAAATCTGGAATTTTATTTAAAGTGTCAGTTTTTACATTAGTTTCATTTGCTAGTTTGGGCTCCGGGTTTGGTCCGGGTTCGGTCCGGGGTAGTGGCTCGTCCTGGACAGGGGTCGAGAGTTTCTCCAATGTCTTCTTCTCTTGTAAGTTAGATTTCTTTTTCCTGTGTTTCGGAGTAGACCTTCGTAAAGGGGTTTGATCTCCAAGTAAACTTTTTAATGTTGAGATTTGCCTTTCTAAATCAGTCTGGTTTTTTGTTAAGCGTGTAATGTCAGCATTTAAATTTGAAATCTCCTCATGTGCACGGTCTGAAGTAACTCAATAGTGTCTTTAAGATCAGAAATTTGCGACTGTTCGGTAGTATTAGGCATGCTTTGTACACTGGTGCTCAGAGATGTTTCTATTGATCTGTCCAAAGAACTATTGGGTGTATGTAAAGATGAGATACTAAGATTGTTCGGATTTTTTTTGCGTAGGGTCACATTATCAATACTTTTGTTCGGCGTGCATTCCTCTCCAAATGTTCCGGTTCTTTCCAAAATATGAATTTTACCTTCAATTTTGGATCTTGATGGTGTTTCGCGATCCATCGATGCAGTTTATTGACTAAACATCGGATGCACTTCCAGATTTCCTTTGAATGTTTCGTCATGAGATAGAATCTTTTTACTGTCACATTAGTACAGTCTAAATGGAACAACACAGAGTCACAATTTGAACATTTCATGGATTCTTTGGATCCGGTCACTTACGGCCACATGCTTCGAACGGCCACTTCCCAGGTAAGGCCAGTTCTCTGAACGGCCACTTCCCAGGTAAGGCCAGTTCTCTGAACGGCTACTTCCCAGGTAAGGCCAGTTCTCGGAACGGCCACTTCCCAGGTAAGGCCAGTTCTCTGAACGGCCACTTCCTCAAACGGCCACATCACTTCAACAAAGTTTTTTTACATATATCAGAGGCCGGCAAACGAGCGATAAACAAGCCTCTCGACGCATGCTATCCAATACGCGTATTGTCAAATTTGATTACGCATTTTGTCCAATACTCAATTTGTACAATACGCTTTATGTCCAATTCGCTTTTGGCCAAATACACATTATGTCCAATAAGTGATATGTCTAACACGCATCATGAGCAATACGCGTATTATCAAAATTTGATTACGCATTTTGTCCAATACTCAATTTATCCAATACTCAATTTGTAGAATACGCATTATGTCCAATAAGTGATATGTCTAACACGCATCATGAGCAATACGCGTATTATCAAAATTTGATTACGCATTTTGTCCAATACTCAATTTATCCAATACTCAATTTGTAGAATACACCTTATGTCCAATAAGTAATATGTCTAACACGCATCATGAGCAATACACGTATTGTCAAATTTGATTACGCATTTTGTTCAATACTCAATTTGCCCAAGAAGCACTACATATTTCCGATCAAGTGGCCAGTTATCACGCAACCAATGCGAGAAGGTGGTAATGTTTTACTCTTTGTTGGATTCAGCGGCCTGTTTAGACACCATTGAATACCTAAAGCAAGGGCCGATTTTTTGATCAGACTAGTTAACTGGACTAATGGTTAAAAATCGTTAACTATTGTTAAATCAGAACCACATGTATTAAATTTTTTACTAGATTTTCGAATTTTAACCATTAGTTTATTTAGCTAGGTACTTACAGTCAAGGGTACAGCTGTGGTCGTAGAGTGGTCGTTTGGGGAAATGGACGAACAAGGAATTTGGGTGGTGGCCGTCCAAGGAAATGGTCGTTTGGGGAAATGGACGAACAAGGAATTTGGGTGGTGGCCGACCAAGGAAGAGGCCGTAACTGACCAGTGGTCGTTCGGGGAAATGGACGAACTGGGAAATGGACGAACTGGGAAATGGACAAACTGGGAAATGGACAAACTGGGAAATGGACAAACTGGGAAATGGACAAACTGGGAAATGGACGAACAAGGAATTTGGGTGGTGGCCGTCCAAGGAAGTGGCCGTAGGTGACCGGATCCGATTCTTTGTTTTCAATGTTCTGAGCGCATTTTGCGCACTTATTTGGTTTTTTTGTTCATTTTTTGTGATGAGTTTTTGTTTGTGGACATTATATTTTTTTGTATCTGATACTGGGTAACTATAGACAACAAAAACGCTGCGTTCGTTAGAACTTAAGATACAAAAAGTTAATTTCAAAGCGAGACACCTTAAGTCGGATTCGAACCCACGACCTCTGGATTGGTAGTCGCCGCTCTGTACGCAGAGCTATCAAAGCGATAACGTTAAGAGCGAAAAAGTTCTCTGTATTATTGATGCAATGGACTTTGCTCGTCGTCGTGGTCGAGGTCAACCCTAACCGATAACGATCTTAGCGCTGATTGGTAAATATCACTAAGCTTTCTCTTGAATCGTCTATGTGTGCGTGAGATTTGAGCAGCGTAACGACTGCTATTAGAGGTGTTTGTTATTTTTTGTCTATTTCGACACACTTTTTGATTTTATTTATGCACAGATGAATGTTCACAAACACTTTCACGTAACTTTGTAATAAAATAACACATTTGTCCACTTTTTACGCTATTTTCCAATTTATTTTATGAGACGACAAGTAACACGACTGCTTCTTATAAGCGCGCACGCACACCTATCAACTATCCACAACCTGTTCGGCCAATCTGACGTATCATTACATATAGTATTCAGCATATTAATGACTGTAGAGACATACCGTTCTATTTGACCGTTTCGGGGTTCCTGTAGCAACCATGTGATGTTCTATAGACAATTCTCTAAAAAGGGTCTGGATTTGTTGACAGCTAAAATTGGTGCCCCTGTCTGTAATAACATTTGAAGGGGTACCAAATATAGTAATTGTGTCTCTAATTATTGGGACTAATTCTGGGGCTCTTGAACTTTTAAGCGGCTTCAGTATACAGAATTTTGTAAATCCATCGACCAGTAAAAGTATATAGGGTAAACCATACTGTTATTGCCCGCGACCCGTGATTACCCACTACATTTTTTAGAGACTGCAATCACGGATAAAAAATATTTGTTTACGTAGAAACATAGCTTTGTTACTGCTAGTTACACGTACTTATGTGAAGTTTTTTTTTGTGATTGCAGTTTTTAAAAAATGTAGTGAGGGTAATAAGGGTAAACCGTATGGTTTACCTTGTATCTCTCATTAGTAAGTGGAAAAGGCCCTGTACAGTCCAAGTGGATAGTGTGAAATGGCACGGGAGTTTTATTTATGGGATGTAAGAAACCCTGTTTTGGCCCTGTTTTGGCTCAAGAATTTACGTACGAAACTAGTCATACAAGGAAACCAAAAATGTTCGCGGAGTTTTTCTAACGTTTTATAAAACCCCACATGACAGTTTTCATCATGAAAAAGTCGAAGCAAATCTAATCTAGTTCGTTTTGGTACGTATAGTTTAGGTTCTCCTGATTGTAGTGAGGCCTTGTAAAACAACAAATTATCCAGCAATAGATATCTATTCGTATCAATTTCACCAGCTAAAACCTGACTTATTAAATGTTGTGTTTCGGGGTCATTTTGCTGAGCTGTTTCTAACCAAGATTGAGGTTCCTCTATTAAATTTATTCTATCTACAGATCTTAAGGAATTTGAAATAGTCGAAGAAGTGGTTGAGACATTTACTGTAGGAGTGTCAACAGGGTTACGACTAAGATAATCGACATGACCTATTATTTACCCTTTTTATAAACGATTTCAAAGTCAAAATCTTGCATGAATGTCCACCAACTAGCAACACGGGGGGATAAATCTTTTTTGTTGGTAGTGGATTTATTTGCGTTGCAATCAGTTATAATTCGGAACTTGATGCCAAGGAGATAGACTCTAAAATGTTTTAGAGCATTAAATATAGCCAAAGTCTCTAAATCGTAAGAACAATACTTAGATTCAGCTGGTGATGTTCTCTTACTAAAATAGGCAACAACGTTTTTCTTATTGCCTATCCTTTGAATCAGTATGGATCCATAACCCAGAGAACTAGCATCAGTATATAATTCAGTCTCTAGTTTCGGATCAAACACAGTTAAAAGTGGTTTACTGGATAATTTATTGATGACATAGGCCCTAGCTAAATCCTGCTCTGAAGTCCATTCCCATTTTATATTATTTTTAGTTAATTTTGTAATGCGGCTGTTCGAGCCGCAAAATTTGGAATAAATTTGCGAAAATAACTTGCAAGACCTATGAATTGGCGTACCTGTTTAACGGTAGTAGGAGGGGGAGAATTAATTAAAGCTGCTATTTTGGTTTCACTAGGTCTCACACCGTCTCGAGAAATAGGTCATCAATGTATACTAATAGAAATTTCAGATGTTCCACAGCTTTCGTTATTGCCCTTTGAAATACGGATGGACCATTACAAATGCCAAAAGGCATTTTCACAAATTCGTAATGGCCCTCTGGTGTGACAAATGCCGTATATTTAACAGAATCAGCGGCTACGGGTATTTGGTAAAACCCATTCTTCATATCTATTGATATGAAATATTTGGCTTTGCCTAGTCTATCTATTTGGTCCTCTAGGAGAGGGAGAGGATATCGGTCTTTTTCTAAAATTTTATTTACTCGTAAAGCTCGAAAATCCACGCAAAGTCGGTCACTGCCATCCTTTTTTTTGACTAGGATGACAGGACTAGCGAAGGGAGAGTCGCTTTCTCGAATTATGTTTTTGTTTAGTAATTCCGAAATAGCTTCATCAACCTTCTCCCTCTCACTCGGGGCTAACCGGTATGGTCGATAGTTTATAATTTCATTCGTTTTTACACGTAGCGTAAGCTCGCCAGTTCGCACTGTACCAGTTCCATCTAACACAGAAGGATATTTTTGAAAAATATTGTTTATCTGTTCTTGTAAATCAGGATCTAGATGCTGGACCTTTGATGATAATTCACACAATTTAGAGAGATGAGACACTAAGTTCACTTCTGTGTTGCATTGCACTGGTTTCCTAACTAATCGGGACCCGGAGGAGTCCGTAATAATCTCTACGTCCGGATGGCTAACGATATTCCTACCAATGAGAAGATCATAGTTAAAATCTCTGTCTCTAATAACGTACATGTCTAGTTCTACACAGATATCTTCAAATTGAACAGGAGCACACATTACAGCAAACACATGAATTTTATTGTTGCCTATTCCTTTGATATAGATGGATGTAGGTACAAAATGACATCCTATTTTTCTTGCTATCGATTCTTTAATTAAACTACAACTCGCGCCAGTATCTAATAAGGAGTTTACTATATGTCCATTAATTGTCACCTCAGTAAGTTTTAGTTCGGTTTGCCTAAAAAATTAGCTTCTGGATTAGGGGTCAAATTGACTGATGCTGAATTTTTGTAATAGCAGACGTTTTCTGTGTGACCAATTTTTTTACAATAGGTACATGTCTTAATATGTCTAGGATTATTTGTCGTAGGACCTTGTGGTGCCACATAGGAAT
This sequence comes from Acleris sparsana, assembly GCA_923062465.1. Classification (NCBI taxonomy): domain Eukaryota; kingdom Metazoa; phylum Arthropoda; class Insecta; order Lepidoptera; family Tortricidae; genus Acleris; species Acleris sparsana. The sequence continues at coordinate 23,372,297 of OV281285.1, forward strand.
TCGTTAAGGGTGATCGTATATTTTGATTATTTGGGCAAGCTACTTGCAAATAACCAAATTTATTACAACTGAAACATTTTCTTTCGCCATTAGGCCTCGCGCGTTTGTTTCCATTAATTTCTGAATCATCTTTGTTATTATTCTCAAAGGGTCTCTTTTTAGTTTTTACATAGCTTGAGAGGAGTGAAATAAGGGCAGCAGTTGTGGTTACGCCATTATTTAAGGATGCCATTTTGATATCAACGTCAGATATACTACCACAAACTATTTCAATCAATTGCAATTCCGAGAATAAAATTTTTGTGTTACGCAGTAACCGTAATTTTTCCCTCGCATATTCTTCAGTAATTCCGCGGATTCAGACGAGTATAACACAGCCTTACAAAGCCTTTCGGATAGGTTTTTTTTTTCAGGGTAAGTATTAATAATGTCCCTACGAAATTTTTCCCACGATCTACCGTCCGAAGGGTCCCAAGATTCCAACCAAATCACAGAGGAGCCCTTAAGGGCCTTACCGGCTTTAGCGGCTGTTTTGATGCTGCTCCAAGAGAACTCCTTCGCGAGGAGGTCAATACTGTCACACCAAGTCGCGGCCCCGCAGTCGTTTTTCTCAGGATCGTAAACTGGCAGCGCGATGTCGTCATCCTTATGATGTGAAGTTGTGACAGCATCCCGGATCGCCTTCAGTAGACTGCTGATATCAGTTGATTCCATATCTGAAATAATAATTGTATTAGTGAAAGTATGGATCATCCCACTTCTGATGTAAAAATAAGAACAAATAGTTAATTCATAAATTATTATTTCATTTATTATGTTACTTTTCATAGTAAACAATAGTAAACATTAAAGAGCCTCAATAATTATAATTACACAGAAATATTTGCAGAGTACAATGGAGTACAATAGAGATTATATAAGACAATATAATATTATTAACATATTAATAGCATTTAAATAAGAAGACTTAGTACTTAACTTCCTTCCTCGACGACAGCCAAACATAAAGTGTGTCTGTCCTGCCGGGGACAGCTATTTTATAACGATGCCACAGCTGCACAATGACAGGTGACGTCACAGTCACCCCACCGGACATCGTACGATGGAATATTATTTCAAACAGTTATCGATTTGATTTATTTCTATTAAATAATACATTTGGCTACAAAACAACAATTTGTAGATTATGTAACAAATTAACGTGATGAATTAATCTATTAAGAAATATGTACCAACCTTATTACTTCTATTAAATTACTCGATTAACTAGATGTCACATTGTTGTGTGGAACTTGCTTGTAAGAGTGAAATGTTGCAATAAGGTAAGTAAATATCGTACTAAAATAAAATCATTATTATTGTTATCTAACACCCGCGTGCGTGGTACGATTGTTTTAACCTTTTCAACGCCAAGAGCCACTAAAGTGGTCGAGTGCTGTCGTGCCCACCACGCCAACAACCCATAAAAAGGTCGGAATAAAGTTGTACTTTGATCATGAATAAAATCTATTATGACCTGCTTTGCTTTATTTTTACTGGCTTAAACTTTACATTAATTCATGTTTTGTCCCTTATAAGAATTGACGAATGTTTGGACAGCTCAAAATGTGAAAATTTCGGGATTATTCTTTGGATATGATTTGACGCAATAATGTCAGTGTCCCATACGCCAACAGCCCATAAAGTGGTCGCTAGTGCTGTCGCCGGATCTGTATTATTTATATTTGATTTTTGTGAAAATATTGTTACGATGGTGTCTTTTCCAATAATTGTAAGCCTATCTATTTTTAAACATTAATTGAATCATCGTCTTAGCATATAAATCTACTGAAACAAAATTTAAGCCTAATAATTACAATTTACTGACATTGATCTGTCGATATAAAAATATATCTGTATAGCGTAACAGTCACTTCTCTATGATTGTGGGAAATCATAGTTCCTTATACGCCAACAACCACTTTAGAGGCTAGCCTATGACGTCATTGACGGTAAATAGTCTTTACTAGTGATGGCATAGTGGTGTAAATAAGAAAAACAAAATTAGTAAAATGGAAAGGTCTAATCCGTTTTGTTACGTATGAGATTCATTACATTTCTGCAGAAGAGTATAGGAAGATAAAATCAAGATTTACACCCAAGTTATTACTGTACTGCAACTATGAGTAAGTGGCAGTTATCTGCATCTTTTTCTTGCATAAGAGATTGTCTTAAAACATGCTTCAATAACTTATAGGTGTAAATTCCGCTTTGCAATAGAGGCGGCAAAACTCCTTACAAGAAGTAATTATAATAAAACCTTATCAATGCAATTGTCTATCATTCTGATTGTTAACTATTATGTCAGTAAGTGGGTAACTGTCATGTACTCTGTCGTGGACCTTTCGCTCACGATATCTACAAAAAAATATTTACTGCAGAAGAATTAATTCGTATTTTGGAAAGTGAAGACTGCGATGACTACGAGTTTGAACAAAACGAAGAATTAAATATTTTTGACGATATCGAGTATATCCAGGTGGGATATTTTTTTGTAAATATACACTGTGGGCCTGTTTACTAGACGAGCGATTGTTATTGGCGGATGCTTAAGGCCTCGGAGAGACCTGAATAAGAGCCAATCACACAGTTTTTAGCCAAAAGTATATACATTTGTGAAGCGAAAGCGACATAATACCTATATATTAATATACATTATATAATAAATCCAAAATTTGGCTTAAAACACGATTTTCAACTCCATGACAAAAGTAGTGTAAAGTTACCTCTTTTTTCAATTTCTTTTCAGACGGTTTTATTTCTTTACATATTTTTAACAAAGGTGACTAAAATTCATTGCACAAGACCATTACAATCATACAAATATATTATGCACTAGTGACCCGCCATACTTTCATGTATAAGTAGTATGTTGTTTTATTTATTGAAAATTTTATCATTATCACGTCTATTTTATTTGAGAATATTTACTTGCTGTAGTCATACCTACTCATTTAACATACTTTGTATACCATTTCTTTCAAACGTCATCAAGGGCAGTGTAAGTAGAACAAAACAAAATTACTTACTGGTTACTGGTTAATAAATGTAATAATTCGTTTATGCCATAACTCGGGCGTGTTGCTGTTAGTAAAATAAGTTGTACTCACAGCAACACGCCCAAGTCACCATTTAAAGGACTTACGTCAATGTCAATAAGATTGCTTCAATGAGCACTCACTCTCATACTACGATTAGTACGATTACGTGTGAATGATCACTTCAGTCAAATATGAGAGCGTTGAAAAGGTTAATAATTTTGTTACAATTATTGGCTTTCAAAGGAGTAAATGTGACTATTGTCTTTATATCAAAACAGACAATAACCAAACTGTTTATATTTTAGTGTGTGTCGATGACTTATTGATTGCTTGCAAAGATGAACAAATGGTTACTACCATTAAAAATAAATTGTGTAATCACTTTATAATGAAGGACATGGGAAAGGTTAGAAACTACATAGGTATCGATGTGGAGTATGATTATGTAAAAGCTAATACTTTGATCTTAAGCCAGGAAAAATACATAGAATCGTTAGCCAAAAAATATAAAATAGAAAATTCTAAACTGTTTAAAACACCTATGTAGGTTAATGCCAAACTTGAGAATTGTGAAACTTGATTGGAGCTCTGTTATACATTAGTTCTGGCACTCGACCTGACATTGCCTTTAGTGTCAATTACTTGAGCAGGTTTCAGAACTGCTATGGTGAAATTAATTACAAATATGCACTGCGTGTTTTAAAATATTTATACTTGACAAAAAATCACAAGCTTACATATTATCAGAATTTAAAGGCCAATATAATGGAATGTTACGTAGATGCCGATTGGGCTGGAGATGTCGTAGATCGTAAGTCTACTACTGGTTTTGTAATTCGATTATTTGGTAACGCTGTGTACTGGAAGTCAAAGAAACAAATTACTGTGACGAAAACTTCCACTTTTGCTGAATAGGTACGAGTATATAGCGTTGTCAGAAGCAGTAATAGAAATCCCATCAAAAACATAATTCAATATTACGAATATGCGATGCGTGTCTATCGACTTCACCGACAAAAAAATTTAGATCTAAATGGGTGCCAAGTTCCGTAGATAATCCTGATATTTATTTATTAAGAACATACAACATTCTAATATAAATTAAAAACATAATTTCTTATTTTTTCTGCTACAACAATATTTGCTATCTAAAAGTATAAACTTCTTATATTTCAACACCCAAATTATTTACACAAAGCAAATAACTTAGGATAAACTGAAGCTCAAAATTTGACTCGACTAGTTTTTTACCAGCAAGTCAATCGTTTCGAAGAGTAAAATATACCATACACTATAAATAGGTATAGTAACTTGCGTATAACATATGGGAAAACTAGCCAAGTCAGATTTTGAGACACACACACACACACACGCACACGCACACGCAAACGCGCACGCGCACGCGCACACACGCGCACACACGCACACACACGCACACACAAAAACACAATTTCTTATTTTTTCTGCTACAACAATATTTGCTATCTAAAAGTATAACTTCTTATATTTCAACACCCAAATTATTTACACAAAGCAAATAACTTAGGATAAACTGAAGCTCAAAATTTGACTCGACTAGTTTTTTACCAGCAAGTCAATTGTTTCGAAGAGTAAAATATACCATACACTATAAATATAGTAACTTGCGTATAACAAATGGGAAAACTAGCCAAGTCAGATTTTGAGACACACACACACACACACACGCACACGCACACGCACACGCACACGCGCACGCGCACTCACACGCACACACGCACATACACGCACACACAAAAACACAATTTCTTATTTTTTCTGCTACAACAATATTTGCTATCTAAAAGTATAACTTCTTATATTTCAACACCCAAATTATTTACACAAAGCAAATAACTTAGGATAAACTGAAGCTCAAAATTTGACTCGACTAGTTTTTTACCAGCAAGTCAATTGTTTCGAAGAGTAAAATATACCATACACTATAAATATAGTAACTTGCGTATAACATATGGGAAAACTAGCCAAGTCAGATTTTGAGACACGCACACACACACGCACACGCACACACACACACACACACACACACACGCATGCGCGCGCACACACACACACGCACACGCACACGCACACGCACGCGCACGCGCACGCGCACGCGCACGCGCACGCGCACGCGCACGCGCGCACGCACGCACGCACGCACGCACGCACGCACGCACGCACGCACGCACGCACGCACGCACGCACGCACGCACGCACGCACGCACGCACGCACGCACGCACGCACGCACGCACGCACGCACGCACGCACGCACGCACGCACGCACGCACGCACGCACGCACGCACGCACGCACGCACGCACGCACGCACGCACGCACGCACGCACGCACGCACGCACGCACGCACGCACGCACGCACGCACGCACGCACGCACGCACGCACGCACGCACGCACGCACGCACGCACGCACGCACGCACGCACGCACGCACGCACGCACGCACGCACGCACGCACACACACACACACACACACACACACACACACACACACACACACACACACACACACACACACACACACACACACACACACACACACACACACACACACACACACACACACACACACACACACACACACACACACACACACACACACACACACACACACACACACACACACACACACACACACACACACACACACACACACACACACACACACACACACACACACACACACACACACACACACACACACACACACACACACACACACACACACACACACACACACACACACACACACACACACACACACACACACACACACACACACACAATTTTTTCTACATCTAAGTACCATTTTAGATGTGCTGTTTTTTGTTGCCACTTCTCCTTTAACTTGAGCCCATATTAATTCAATAGGATTGTATTGGCAATGGTAAGGTGGAAGCCTAATGATTTCTTGGCCGTGTTCATTGGCAAGCTGATCGATTTCATATATTTTTTTGTGTTTATTCGGTGTTTAATCAGTTTGCATAATGATGTGTCATGATTATGGTCAACACAATTTAGGTAATTGTTGACTAATTATCTCATTAGAAACTAGCTCAAAACATCTTATTTTTAAAAAACATAATTATTAAATAAATAGGCAATAATACAGAAACTCAACAAAATATATTCATTTCATCGACGTTTAAACCTTTTCGTTATCGATACGTTACCCTCACTACGTCCGTCTAGGTTTATGGCCCACGCCCGGACTTTTATGGCCCCGGTCGTCACTTTGGTTGAGGACTACTATAAATCTTTAGGTAACATCAAATTAGCTAAATTTAAACAATTGTTAAATATATCTTGACTTGATTTCCTATTGCCATATAAATCTAAGGAGGCGTGTTGAGGTTGCATACCTGTGTAGATTTATATTGACAGCTTACAGCTTTATGATTTCTCTTTGACGTGTGTTGATTGTTATGACATTGTTATTTGAGCTCCCTATGAAAATATAATATTTTGAATATTTAAGCTTTCTTCTTCCTCATTACCTATTTAACAAAGTGATTTTCTAGTGTGACTTTGTGGAGATTTATGTAGATTCCTACGTTATTTTACATGCATTTTAAAGCAATATCGATTGTTTATTTGACGTGATCGACGTCGTGAAGTCCACGTTGATCAATTCGATTTTATCGACGAAACTTGGAGCCCGACTCTACACTAAGTATGATGTCTTACCTCAATAACGGACCATAGATTGTTCGCCGCCGTCTTATTTTTCATTTCCATTGATACCGCTTCCGCCTGCATCCTAGATGGGGGACTTGGTTGCAAGCCGTTGATTATTACGCCAAATATAGAATTTATAGAATTTGACTCTAAAAGTGCAGCAGCCACAAGAAAAACTAAAAAAAATTACAAGCGCCGAAGCTGGAACAGGATATTAAATTTATCGAGGATAATTTTGTGTTTAGGACAATTCAAATAGACCGACTACAAAGTGTAGATGAGAGTTTAAGTTACATAGATGACACCCATCGAAATATAATAAGTATAGAAGGATAACTGTCACTCAAAAAGTGTTCCACATACTTAGTGCTGAAATGGGCGGAGCTAATACTTGATGCTCAACCGGCTTCCAGTAGGCTTTGAGTTGTTGTGTCAAATGGTTGTCATTATAGTTTTGTAAAATAATTATAAATAACTGATAAATAAGATAAACTATAGCAACAACGATGCCGACGTGCATCGTAAATTGGTGTAGGAGTCGCACGGATCCTAAAAAGGATGTAATTTCATTCCATTAGTAAGTAATTACAATTAAATAATTTCCTTACAAAATGGCCATGGCCGATGTTATGCAGTATAAGTTCTGAAATAATTATAATATTAAAGATTAATGATTTTTTTTATTTTTCCTAGAAATGAAGAAAAACGTTTTGCTTGGATAGCTGCAGTTCGTTTAGAAAAACGCGATGAAACGTGGCTTCCCAGCAAACATTGTAGGATATGCAGTATCCATTTTGAAGAAACTGACTTTTTAGTTTCAAAAACTGGGAGACATTTTTTGAAATGCTCAGCGGTTCCACATTGCACAGTACCGTACAGTAACTCCCTACTGCAACGCAGACTAATCAATCAGCACGGTAACGGCATCGCCTCGCCTTGTATGAATGAGGCGAGGCGATGCCGATCCGTTGCCGAGCGGTTATGTCTGCGACAACCCTTAGTAGGTAATACTTAGGTAGGACTGCAACTTGTTTTATTTAAATTAGGTACGATCAAATACCGCCATGCCTCATCTTAAAAAATCTTGATTTACCACCAAATTGCGAGCAAAGGATAGCTATATTTTATCAGTTTCGTCATATTACGCAAGCTCTCGGCGAACGGGCACGAACAAACTAGTCGGGTGGCGTCTGCGCCGCAAGGTTGTTGGTTGAGGAGGAGTTTTTGATTTTAGTGGTGCAAATTAGTACTTTATGGTGAGTTTTATATGTGTTCCAGTAACTATAGTGATTACCATTTATGCTCAGTGTATTTTTTTTCGCAATATATGGTTAACTGGGGAGGTAGAGGCGTGAAATCCAATGGACAATAGGCATTACATTTCTCGAAGCATTTAAATGTATTCAAAATGGCGGTGTTCATTTACAGTGGCACAACTCGCAACGGTTCACAATGGAACATGAACCACTGTGGTCTGTACTGAGTCTACAGTATGTTTCACTGTGTACCTACTAAAAATGCAATTATTTACGTGATGAGCATGAATGGCCGGTTTCAGTTGAAATCGCGAAAGATATAGGTAAACACATTTCGTTTATATAATTTAACAAGCTGACCCGGCAAACGATGTTTTGCCTTATAAAAAATAGATAGTAGCCGCTAAAGCTTCATCGTCTAAAAAGAAAGCTACTAAGAAAACTAAAGCAGTTAAACGGGTACTTCAGAGTGATTCAGATGAAGAAGACTCAGAATTTAATGTTCCATATCAAGAATCTGACGAAGATGAGTGGATAGAAGAAGATATGATAGAAAATCAAAATAAAGTTGTAACTGAAAAGGACATAAAGAAGCCATTTACTAGATTGCCGATGGAGGGTGAATACGTTTTAGTAAGATTTTCGACAAAAAAAAGCTCATTTATTACATCGGTAAGATTCTGGAGAGAAGAAACAAAAAATTAGAATATTACATCAGTTTCCTGAGGAAGAAAAGTAGTAATAAATATCATATTATTATGCCTGCCGGCCGTCCCAGATCTCTCGAATGTAAATGAGGATGATATTAAGTTGATTTTGCCTAAGCCTGAAGTTGGTGGCAGTACAACACGGCAGCAATCATATTATTGCTTTCCTATCGACCTATCTCAGTTGAACATGTGCTGAACTAACTTGAACTTTTTGTTAATGAATAATGCTGGGTAGTTATTTGTTTTCACAAAGGACGTGAATGTTTGTTGCTAAAACTAAAAAGAAAAAGTTTATTTTCGTTGAGTTTTTTTATGAATGTGACTATATCGACCTATCTTAGTTGAACATGGTGCTGAACCATTTTGATCTCTTAATTAATAATAGTTAATGGTGCTGAACCATTTGATCTCTTAATTAATAATAGTTAATGGTGATGGATGAACCATTTGATCTCTTAATTATAATAATCTTATTTTGTTAACATAAGATTATATGATGTTTTTGTTTCTAAAACCAAAAGGAAATGGTACCTACCTATTTACATTGAGTTTTTTGCTATAAGTGACTGGTTAAAATAATTGGTTTAGTTTTTAACTATTAAGTAATAAAAGTACAATGATAAATAAAAACTGATTTACGAATTGAATAGTTTCATTTCTGTTAATTATCCCGAAATTATCCAGTGTGTACCACCCCGTACCACTGTGTAAATGAGGCCGAGCCACTGTTTCGACCCCATCGTACACAGTGGCACATTTCTAACTTTTTGAAAAAATACTTTTATCTTCTTACCTATAGCTTACTTCAAAAAACGAATGACACATATGTGAAATGGATTAAATTTACTATAACGGTTCTTAATAGCAACATCCTATGATTATTTATTTCGGAGCTGTGGTCCTTGGAAAAAAAGTGTGCCACCGTATACCACATGACCCTACTATTATAGGTTTACCATTCAATTGCCGACAGACTTTTAATCGAATATTATTTCAAAGACAACGTTTCAAGTATTTTCATTTCATCGACAAGTCATTGCGTCGTGGACTCGATACTAGGTAATTTGAACCGAGGTCTTTTAATTAGTATTTGACATATTTCAATAAAATTCATGTCATGACTAATCATTTCGGGTCTTTTTAATTTGTTTTTTTTACGTGTAATTATATTTATTCCGCATAAAATTATTTGAATTGGTAATATTTTGCTATCAAAACTAAACGCAATCACTCACTCTGCGCGATTATAGCTACTTATGTTACTAATTTATTATAATATTATGATAATAATAATAAAAGTTATTGTAATAATAGTAATGTGTCATGTTTTTGTGTTCTGAGGGGTCGCAGTTCTAACCTAACCTAACCCACTTCTGTCAACAGTTTGTTTTCTTGGGGGTCGCAGTCCTAACTTAACCTAACCTACTTTGATACACCAATAAATCTTAGTTTTATTATACATATTTTGAAAAATGTATAAATGTGCAACTGAATATATAAAATTGTATTAAAGTAATACGTCGAAGAAATGAATTGCAATGTTTTGTAGTTTTACCAATTTAGATAATTTGAAACAAATCTGCGATTAAGTAGTATTCGTTGATTAGTATTTCCACGTAAAAAGATAAATTTAAATAAATAGTAGTTGAATTAAGATAACGCCATACAATATTACGAGTAATAAAGTTTCGATGAATCGTTGTCGATGAAATAATATTCGATGAAAAGGTTGTCGACAAAACAAGGGTACACCACTATTATATTATATCCGTATATAATATCGTTATTTATTGCCTACTAAATATTATATTTTTAAGAATAAATATTTACTAAAACATTATTTATTGCTGTATAAATAAAATATACACCTTAACTTATTTAAATTACGGATCACTTCTGCATTAAACCATCCAAGTTCAGCAAAATGTCAGATGTGTCATTTTATAGCGTGTTTGAGTAGCCATAACGAGAAAAAATATAGACCAATCAAATCTCTTGTCATAGCAGTTTAACTAATCAAAGTTTTCTAATGGGTGAAAATATATACAACCTCTACACTAATGGCGTCTACTCAAACGTTTCAAGCGTAGAGGAAATGGGACGTATTTCAACGTCAAGTTTGTTCGGTGTTACTCTTCCATACTTAGGTATTAGTTATTATATTTCGATGATGACACCGAAAGTAGATTAAAAAATATCGAAAACCTAAGGGCAAAGAAGTGTATCTTAAACTACAATATGTATAAACAAAAACCCGGGGATTAAGACAATTGAATCAACACGTCAGTTAATACAAGGCAAGGACACTGAAATTACAAACGATATGAACACACTGGAATTTTTCATTTTTTTTCAATTTCTACCTATAACTTCAGTTGAAGTCGAAAGATCGTTTTCTTGTCTAAAGTGGATATATAATTTGAGACGGCAGCGACTGTCACCCAAAAATATAGAGATAATATTATGTATTCAATTCACTTCAACAACATGTTACTCGTATTGTAGAGTGAGACATGAAATGAGAGGTACAGAGATGTTTTTTTTACTGGAAAACATGCAACCTGTTTGCTAACAAAACATTATATTCTCTATAATGCATTTCATTTTTTTTTGGTTCACTTGTCATTTGCATTAAATGCCACCCCTCTAAATTGTTGTTTGTGCGATGTCTCCCTTCCCTCCCTTTGGTAACCAATAATAAATTTCATTTTATTTTTAAGCAACGTATCTACCTAATAGGTACCAAACAAAAGTTTTTGCGTATTTACTTTAAAATGTTTGCTTGGTATTTTTACTCTATTCCACTAAGTTCAACTGGAAGTTCAACCAGCTAAACTAATAGGACAAAAATATTCCAATTATTTCAACTATGTAATTTATTTTAAAAGTTGAACTAACTGGACCAAATTAATCCTATTAGTTCAACTTTCTAATATTTTAATCCCCATTAAGTAACTATCAATAATTTCTTAGTTTTAATAGAGCTCCTTCACAAACTACAGTTTGTGATTTCCTTGTCATTCAACCATCTAGTCTTTCAACTTTACGTTCGTACGTTATCATCAATTTTTGACGATATGCCTACCTAGTCGTTTTACTATTAATACGTTCTGCACACGTTGGCGTTTTGCAACTGTTATTTATATTTTGTTATTTGGGCGTTATAAAAACAAAACTTTATGGAACTAATTGCAAGCCGAACCTTCAACCAAGGCATTCTACTGTTAAGACAATTTACACAATAAGTCATTTTGCAACCAAGATCTTATGAAATAAAGTCGTTTTGTTTACACAGTTGTCTTACAAGCCTAACCCTGGAGAGGGATGTAGAGAAATTATTGCAATTGTTACCATCTCCATTGATTGTTGTTCCTGACTCTTTCTCAGTGTAGGCACTAGATAGTCGCAGGTATTTATTGACTTATGTTGAGAAATCAATCTAAAAAACAATGCTAGTTTTGAAATATATATAAATAATGTTATACTTACTTACTGAGACTTAAATATACAGGGTGACAGGGAGTTCGCCGTATTCCTTGAAAGGGGATATTCTACAGCTCATTTGTAATGATTTAAGTCCAGTTAACCAGGGGTCAAAACTCATTGTTTTTCCAGTTATTCACGTTATTTGTTTTTTTTTTAAATACCCTCTTTTCGACCTAAAACTAGTAAGTAATTTTGTAAAAAAATCGTCATTTAGAATTTAGAAAATCGAATAGCCAATGAACCACTGATTACGAAAAATAAAAAATAAATACAAAAAAATGCAAAGTTTTGCAAATAAAAGGATTTGAAGTTAGAAGTTCTAGCAATTATTTTCCAAATTTTGTGACATTTTAAAGCATAGCTAAAAAAAAGTATGACACTACGCGTACAAATTACAGGAATAATTTGCTTAATTCATAAGCTTTCTAAAAAGGTACAATTTATGACATTTTAATACAACTGCTAGAAGACTTTACTTAGCGTACTTGACTCTAATGGGTTTGTTTGTGTCGTTTTAGATTCTCCGAGGGCTTACTTTGTCTTCTGTTTCTTATCTTAACTTATCTTTTTGATGTAGAAGGCACAGCAGATTCCCTTTGGTGACACAAACAAAGGGTCATTAGTGTAATTAATTTAATTTGTTTGTGACTCGAATTCGTGGGGTTTTTTGCCTTTAGTTTCTGTCTTAAGTCTTAATATATTATTATATTGATACTGTGATAAGTGATTACAAAATACCCTGTAAAAAATGTAATAAATTATCAAAGCCAAAAATATTGTCAACCCTAGTAAGCTGTCATGTCAGGGAACCGGAGTTAGCATAGATTATTTAACAGAGAGGCCTACCTACCAATTTTAATAATTGTCAACTTTAATGGTTTTTCTGTTTTTCATCCACAAAGGTTCAATACTACGATGTCATTATGCTTAAAGTACTGGCTTTAAAAAACCTCAAGACGGAATAAAAATTATGTTGTCAATTTCTAAATTTCTTATCGATATTCTACATTTTTCCGTCTTTTTCCATATTTTTTTCCAAAATGACGATGTTTTCTGACTCAGAATATTACGATATGATGTTATCCGTAGGCCATGAAGATAGTAATTTAAATCGTGCTCGCGATCTGTATCGGCAACGATTTATCGATGGAAGACCACCCGCTGAACAGCGACGGCTACCTTCGTACCAGTGTTTTCTCAACATGTCAAGACGCCTACATTCCATAGGCTCCTTTCATCGGCCTTCTGGAAGTGGACGTCCAAGCACAGTCGATGCCAGACAGGCTGAGTTAGTGTTAGAGCATATTGAAGAAGAGCCAACCACGAGTACGAGTCGATCCGGAGCAAGATTCGGTATAAACCATGTTGCAGTTTGGCGAATTCTTCGTGACGACAACCGTCACCCTTATCATTATCGCCGTACACAGGAGCTGATACCCTCTGATCTTGCTCCCAGGAGGAACTTCTGCGAGTGGTATCTGAGGCAGTTAGAGGAGAACCCTAATTTCCTAAACTATGTTATGTGGACGGATGAGGCAACTTTCACGAGGTCAGGACTTTCAAATGTGCATAACGATCACGTTTGGGCTCGCGAGAATCCACACGCTTCACGGCAGGGCAGATTCCAACATCAGTGGCGTCTGAATGTGTGGGCTGGCATTTATGACGGGCATGTCGTTGGTCCCGTCATTTTGCCATCACGTCTGAACGGGGGCAACTACCTAACGTTTTAACAAACGGAATTCGAAGAGGCGATTGACGACTTTCCTGTGGCCGACAGGGATTACTTTGACAACCAAAGGAACATGGTGTTTCAACACGATGGAGCTCCGGCTCATTTTACTCGCGACGTGCGAGAGTATCTCAACGTTCGCTTTCCACGAAGAGGGATCGGACGTGGAGGACCGGTGCTATGGCCCGCTCGTACTCTGGACATCACACCCTTGGACTTCTTCTTATCGGGTTATGTGAAGGACAGAGTCTATTTCTCCGATTGCCCAACGGTTTTCGAGATGGAGCAGCGTGTAAGATCGGTGTTCGCGTCAATAACACCAACGATGGTGTGAAATGCCACACAAGCCATATCCCGACGAGCGAGGTTGTGTATTGAGCAAGGCGGAGCTCACTTTGAGCCGTTCCTGTAAATTTGACGTTGATTAAGAAAAAGTGTTAGTTTAGGTTTCTTCGTTTAAAATCTTCCAAAACTCGACTTGTAATATGTATCTAATCGAATTCTGTTAATTTAGTTTCTCTTTACCGTTTCGCGAATTGTACTTAACATTCTGCATAGTTTACTCTTTAATTTTACTGAAATAGGGTTAGCAAATGAATGAAAAAAATAATGTTCTTTTTTTTGGCGGTAAATCATACAGTGATAGTACGACTCTCAAATATTGTAAATGGACTTGTTATAAGGCACCATTTAACCCCCTTTGGGCTTTACGGGTATTTTTGTAACACCCTGTATATGTACGCGAAGTGTAGTACTTATTTTTTTAAATTATGCTTTAAAATGTTACAAATATTGGAAAATAATTACTTGAACTTCTAACTTCAAATCCTTTTATTTGCAAAATTTGGCTTTTTTTTTATTTTTCGTAATCAGTGGTTCATTGGCTATTACGAGGGGCAAACCGAAATGATCGGGAATTTAAAAAACTATGTACACTGTATATATAAATTATGTTTTATTGTTTTTCGAAGTATTCTCCGTTGCAATTGATGCACTTTTGCGTTCTTTTAAACCAGTCATTGAAACAGTTATTCCAGTTTGAACTAGACATTGCCAGAATGGCCGAATTATAGGCTTCTACGGCGGCTTCTGGGTTTTCAAACAGCTGACCACGCAGTAAATCTTTGATTCTAGGGAACGTAAAAAAATCATTTGGACTTAGGTCAGGGCTGTATGGAGGATGGGACATCAACTCGACGTTTTCCTCGTTCAAAAACTGTTTAGTTGTATGGGCGGTGTGGGAGCTCGCATTATCGTGGTGTAAGATGACGCGGCGTGTCGGGTTCCCTCGGCGAAGATCGGCCAGCATCTCTGGCAAACAAACTGTGATATACCAATCAGCGGTAACCGTTCTTTGTTCTTGTAAAGGAATTGTGGCAATATGTCCTTTTTTTGAGACGAACGAAGCAACCATCTTCTTCGACACGCTGCGGGACCGCACAACTTTCGTTGGTTTGACCTCGCCATCGAAGACCCAAACTGCCGACTGGTGCTTTCTTTCAGGCTCATAGGAATAAATCCAGGTTTCGTCACCTGAGACAATTTTATAAACAGCTTTTGACTTTCCTCCATTGTAGCGTTTCAGAGTAGATCGGCACCAATCAACACGAACCGCCTTTTGCTCTTCTGACAAGTTATGGGGTACCCATCGGGAAATCAATTTTCTGACACCCAACTCACTATGTAAAATAGTATGGATTGCAGTCATTCCAATGCTTATGGTTGCCCGAATCTGCTCGTATGTCACATGTCTGTCTTCTTTGAGTATTTTTTCCACAGCTGCGATGTTTTCAGGCGACACCGCTGTTTTCGGCCGACCTGTTGAAGGTACGGTGCTGAGAGAGGCACGACCCCTTCGAAACTCTGCATACCAACGATAAATTGTCGTTTGACTAGGTGCTTCAATTTTATATATAGAAACAAGCTCATTGAGACACTCATCTGGAGATAAGCCTCGACGAAAGTTGTGATAAATAATTGCACGAAAATTTTCACGCGTGAGCTCCATTTTGTTCACCGACTTGCCAATTTGAAAGTGGAATTTAAAAAATATTACGTTCTTTTTTTAAATTGTTAAAACGGCATCGTGATTGTCAGTGGCCAGTACTCATATGATAAAAAAGGTTTTAATGTGATTTAGTTTAAAGTACTCTATTCCCGATCATTTCGGTGTGCCCCTCGTAGACATGCTTTTTTTTATTTCTAAATGATGAAGTTTTTACAAAATTACTAGTTTAGGGTCGAAAGGCGGGTATTTTAAAAACAATCTAAAAACGTGAATAACTCGAAAACCAATGAGTTTTGACCCCTGGTTGACTGGACTTAAATCTTTACAAATGAGCTGTAGAATAACCCCTTTCAAGGAACACGGCGAATTTCCTGTCACCCTGTTGACAAAATATTGGAATAGTCCTTATACAATTTGTTATAGTTTTTTTTCATAGTTTTCTGTCATAATTTTTTCTCCTATATTTGTATTAAAGGGCCATTCATCTATGTATACCTACCTACTTTTATATATTTATATCAAGATAGAGAGGGAGGATTTGTAATGTTGTTTATAAGTGGAAGGTAACCACTGCACCTGTTTGTGAAATTCTTTCTCTATTTGTACAGTTCATTATTCCAGATGGATATAGGCTATTTTTTTATTATGTTAAAACCTGAACAATGCTAGGTCCTGACACTAGTTTTATTAATAAGACCAGTGCCCTGTTTATCACAACTTACAACTCTTACAAGGCTTGTATTACAAGCATTTTAGTTGTAAAAATACATTATTACAAAAATGCGTTTATCAAAACTACATGTGTAAATGACGGGCTACAAGTGTTGTTATTTATTTCACAAGTATGTTTTTTTACACTTGTATTCGTGATTTTGTTTTTCAAAAAAACCTTTGTAATTTACAACTTGTAAAAAACCATGAAAAATTCGGAGAGTGGCGGCCGACTCTCGATTCCGTCATAAAGTTTTACAAGTGTCTTGGATAGTCTTCATTAGTTCTTTCGTTATTTAAAATGTGGTCAATTGATTCAAGCGACGAAGAAAATGTTAGAATTACGGAACCGAGAACATACAAAACAAGAATAGACTACGGTTGTATATAGTTGACATATGAATTCAACGAAAGGTTTACACTTAAGGCTCATAAACTGGAACAGTTAATTAGTATCTTGGGTAGCCATTTGGAAAGAAATTCAAACAGGAACCACGCCTTGTCAAGTAAATTAATGTTACAAATTGCTCTACATTGGTTAGGAACGGGAGGTCAAAACCATGCTGTTTTAGACATGCATGGTGTAACAAAAGGCAGTGTGTGTAATGCGGTTCACAGTGTTGTAGCAGCTGTCAATAGTGTAATGTTTGACGTTTATGTTAAGTGGCCGAAAAATGTGCAGGAGGTAGTACAGAAATTTCATATGTTGAAAGGAATGCCGTTGGTTTTTGGCTGTCTAGATATGGCACTTTGATAAAAATGGATGCCCCACACCAACACGAAGAAGTGTTCGTTGATAGACACGGATATCATTCGATTAACTGCTTAGTTGTGTGCGGTCCAGACAGAAAGTTTTACTATTCCTACGCTAACTAGCCCGGGATCACCAAGGATAGTAGAGTTCTACGAAATAGTATCTTATTTGAGCAATTTGAAAGTGGCTGGAGACCTATTTCACAAGTTCTCCTAGGTGACTCTGCATACCCTCTAAAGGAATAGCTCATAACTCCTCTGGTAATAAGTAGATGCCAATGATCAAGCAAACATCAGATTTCTTAATGCTCATAAATCGACTCGGCGAGTTATTGAAAATGCCATCGGAATACTGAAGGAAAAGTTTCCCTGTTTAAATTATTTACGGGTTCAACCAACATTTGCTTGCGATATTTTTAATTGCTGCGTAACCCTGTGCAATTTTATTAGGGATGACGTCAACGGAGACGAGTGGAACGACTCGGACGACGAAAATAGACCTGATTCTGATGATGTATTTGAAGGGAACTCCGAAGATGTTAGGGGACGGAGCAGTCTCGTGATTAGGTATTTCAGAAATTAAACGGAATTTAATATTAAATTAATTATATATAATTTTACAATTAGGTAAGCAATACTTAGAAACAATTACAACAAAAACTTAAATATTATCTATTAACTCAAATCAATCCTATGAGTACCTATTAAACTAAAACAGTTTGAGTTCCATCTTCATTCAAAAATATGTTGTCGTTAGAAATTAATAAAATTTGGTTTGAGTCATCCTGATGTTTTATTTTATTTTCTGGATTTGGTTTTATTTCTTTGGTCATAATCGAAGGCTCGACGCCTAGTTTTTGTTCCATTTCTAATATCTCAAGCTTTAATTTATAATTGTTTAATTCTAGATAATTATTCTAACTGCAGATCGACTTTTCTTTTTTTCTTTGACTCTTCTTCGACAACTTCGGAATGTGCTTTCGATCCTTTGTGAACTATTTTAGTTTTTTGTTCTGAAAAACAAAAAGTCGAAAAAATATAATCACAGTCTTTATGATTTTAGAAGTTTATTACGTATTTTCCCTTAGGGCCTGATTAAATTATTATACAGAGAAATAAATGTAATGCAAATAAAATATAGGTTAAGAATATTTATTCGTATTATCGTTGTTTTATTTTAGTTTAAATGTTGATAAAGAAAAGACACTCTTTATCCCACAAAATAGGAAAGTTTAGTCGGGGGCAGAAGCTAGTTAAGTATCTTTAAAACATACCTTTTAAATTCAAATTAGTAGTCCTTTTTGCTTGTTTTTGGTGTCTGAGACAAATCAGGGACAACATTCTGTTCAAAACAACAATTTTCTTGTGATGAACTTGTCGGTTCTACTCGTATTCCGTCAGTAATAGGCGAAGTTTTGCCTATTATTTCTAATATTAAGTCATCCATTGGGGTTAATATGTTTTTTCTGCCGCCGCCAGTTCCAGTTCTTTTAGCATTGTCTCTTTTACTCTGAGGATGGACATACAATACAAGCACCTTTATTAAAAATAAAACCAAAACACACTTACGATTGAACCACATCTAGAACACAATTTGAGATTTAAGACTAAAATATGTACTGTCACGAACGTTAGTTTAAGACCCATTTCATAAAAATATTGCTTGAAGTCGTCAGTGTCAAGATGCCAAATCATTTGTAACTTATAGAAAACCCAACCTAAATGTTTTGCTATATAGTTAAATTATTTAGAGATAATGCTTACCAATGTAGACCTTTTTAAATTTGAATAAAATGTGTCTCGAACATATGCGTAATCTTTTCCCGGAGCGACCAGACCAAGCGATTGACAAGTAGTTAAATTTTTTTTCCACTCTTCTATTTTTTTATCCTTAGACAATTTGTCGGTAAATGCACCGAACAGAATCTATTTTTTCTCGCGAATTAATTGTAGAACTGTTATTTTATTATCAGTTTTAGACATTTTTCACGATTACTACCCGTGTATCCTTTTCAAATATGGTTAAAATATAATTGAATCAATTCAAAAATGGCGGGAATACTGCTTCGCTCTTTTTTTTTTAATTTTCTCGTTCAGAGTAGGCAAAGATAAAAACCATTCAGCCATGCGTTTAAGTAGACCATAATGAGATAAGGGCATTAATAAAAATGGCGGCATTAAATTTTGGTTTCAAAACTTACAAATATGAATCTACAAGTGATCAAGTTTACAAGTCCTGTCGTTTTTTTTGATAAACGTAATTTACACGAACCTGTAAAAACTTTGTTGTAAAGTATAACTTGTGAACTTGTAGACTTGTAAGTTTTGATAAACAGGGCACAGCTCTCATGATTGCAAGTAGAAAATGCTGGACTTAATAGAAAGTCGTAATGATTTTCAGCGAGTACTGAAAAATGAGCAGTACCTAGTATAAGTGTAATTAAATTTTGTGTTATTTTCTTTGAGTTAGAGTTAATGAGCACCACCACCACCACTTTCTTGATTTTGTTAGTTCTGCGCAAATGGTTAGCTTCGTGATTTTGGAATCTTCCATCTCCAGCAGCCACCCTTGCTGACTGACCTTGAGCAATAAAGACCATCACCGTATGTGGACATATAATTACAATATTATAAAAATGAAATGGGATCAAAATACTTGTTAATCCATGAAATAGTATAATGTACCTAAACTGATATATAGACCCCCTTGCAAAGAGAACGGGTACTTTTAATTTCTGCAAGTAGTTTAATTTAAATATACTGTAACTAAATTAAATTGCTGCTGTATTAAACTAATAACATTAGTAATCAATATTTTTCTTTGTTAACAATACTTTCTTTATTTTTGTAGTTTGAAATGTTATTTAGTTATAGTATATTCAAACTAATATCAAAAAATAAAAAGTGCCCATGTTCTTTTCAAAGTACTGAGTCCTGATTTTTTTGTAAATAGTAAAATTGCTTCTTAAAATAATATTTTCACCAGATGCCATATGCCAGTTGTTATTGTGGTTGTGTACAAAGGTATTTTTTTCCCAAATCAATGGCTATCATTCCTTGTTTTAACATTTTAATTTAACAAGGTGTATTTTATTACCATTAACTTATTGTTTGGTTAAAGAGTATTTATTCTGCACGGTTATAGCACATATTGTCCGTGACTTGTTTGTCGCTCGGATCTCCCTATCTATCTAGTCTGTAACGATAGAGACGCACTGAGCGACAACAATTATTGAAAGACATTAATACTTATAAACCTGTATACAAATTCATAAAAAACAGTGAAATACTATAACTAACTATTTAAGAAAATAAAGAGGAAAAAACCCTGTGAAATGAAATTTAATGTTACCCAATAAAGACGTGGCTTAAAGGTCCCTGCACCAGGCCATAAATACGATAAAAAAATGAAAAAATAAGCTATGTCGACGTCGACCATACCCTAATAATCTGTGATGTCGACGTTTGATCGATCTGAGACATACCTTAATAATCTGTGATGTCGACGTTCGATCGATCTGCATTGCGGGCTTCGTTTCGAGCTTCGAATTTCAAAGTAATGCCTGCTTCATAACTAGCTTACTAGCCTGGAAGCACAGACTACTAAGGGATACTAACTGGAAGTAAGCTAGTTTTGTATGTAGTTAAGGGCTTTAATTAAAACAAAACTTAATTGATTCCTTTGTGTAACGAAAGTTACCCATATAGTTTGTATGACTAACTTTCGTTACACAAAGGAAGCGATCGTGATTTTGTTTTCAATAAGCCTTTAATTATGTACAATTTTTTTGATAACGGCCCATACACGAAGATAGACGCACTAGCTTGCTAGCTTCCTGGCAATCCTAGCTATCTTGGCTTGAATAACTACCGTGAAATACGCCAACATTGCCACCAAGGGTATCATTGCCCATAATGCAATTTACAAACAAATTCGTTAATGTGGAAAAAATCTTCTTCTTTACAGCAACACTATTTACTATGGTAGTAAATAAATTATATTTGTTGTAACACTGTGATTGACATTTGTCTCTAAGTTCACTCAGTAGCTTGCTGCGACTCATCAAAAACAGGGTGTGTTTTTGCGGGCAGAAATTTGATGTGAAGTGCGTGTGTATTATTATATGATGGCGAAGATGCAGGAGAGTGTATCCAATTTTATGTAATAAAGTACACCTTGGAGAGTATTTTAGCTTAGGATTTAACATTCTAGGTTTTATATAAATAAAGTTATGATCATGGGTAATGTTATCCGTTAATTTTTGAATGTATGACGGACAACTTTGCCCGATGTCGTTAAAGCGTCAGGGTTGTCACATTTTATACATTTATTATATTAAATTGAAGCAGACTCCCTCTGAGTATATTCAGGAAAATCGAAAAAAAATATTGATTAGCATGCGGTTATGACTATTATTTAGATCGCATTAATAAACGGGGTCATATACCGGTATTACTATAATACAAAAATACCGGTATTAAATATCGGTATCTCGCAAATTATTGTTTTTTTTTTGTTTTTCGACTAACTTATATTATAGTTTAATGTTATTACCTAAATTAAAATAGAAGTATCAAGGGAATGATGCAAGTTAAGAAAGACAGGTATTTTAATTTTAAGTTATACCTGTATCGATCCCCGTTTAATAGTTAGGGCTCGGAAACCGGTTAAAATTTAAACTACTAACGGTTTCTGTTTTTGTTACTGGATTAGTTGTACCTATTTTTTTATGATACTGGATATTGGAGTTCTTGTATTTGTTACCTACTGATTACTGATTTACATTTTAAAAAAAACTACAGTAAAAGGTAATTTTTAAAAATACCGTGTTTTATGTTGATAATTTTCAATATTGTATGTCCTAAAACTCAAAAATAAAAAATAGTTTAATTTAATTAATCAAAAAAAAATCATTTAAATATTTAACCCCAATGTGACAACCCTAACATTTTGAAATCACTCTTGGTGACTTGTATGGAAATGAGCAGAAATGCCTAGATAACATTGCCCACTCATTTTTAAGCGAAAGTTAAGATGATATCTACTCGACGATTAAAGTAAACGGTAGGATATCCCTTACTCTTGACCTGTTGCTCATTTCAACTGCGTAGGGCCTATATTTACGTTGAAAATCATCAAGGGCAATGTTGGCAGAAAGTTCAGATAACATTGCCCGCCATTAAAATCGATAAAATCAGGGTTTAAATCTAGTCTTAGGAGTTATTTTTCAACATGAATGGAAGGATATGACCATATTGCTTCAGCAAAGATTTAAAAAAACCATAGCTGTCATAGAAAAAAATCGAAAAAAATGATTTTTTTTACAAAATTCGGGCAATGTTGGCGTATTTCACGGTAGCCTTGTGTACCTATTCCGGGAATTATTCATAAACGCCTAATTAAATGTGCTTTGTCCTTTTTTGTCATTATGAGATTTGAATTTGACAGAAAGTGATAGAGAATGCTTAACAAAAATAGGTTAATTCTGCGTTTATGTTATTTGCAGCAGTTAGTTGAATAAGATTTTCAGTATAAGAGCAAATAATTTTGCCATGTGTCCGTTTTGTATTCAATGAGCGAATATTCCCTTTGAACAGGGTACCTAGTGCAACATATTGAATATATTTTTCAGTGTCCTTGCCTGTGTCAAAACTTTCAAATCACAGAAATTGTACCCACTAGTTTTCATTTAGTACCCTTGCTACCTGACCTTTACGGCAAACGCTCCTCTCACTCTACCCAAGGGCCATTCAGTTCTGCATTTAATTAATAATTAATTACCTATACTTAATAATTAATTTTTCTAGACTAGAGTTAATGAGAAGGTGAGAAGGTCACGTTTACGGGTGGTGCTATTTATACAATTCTTAATTATGTACTATGTATCAAATTAATTTAAAATGTGAATCATGGCCTACTTTTTTTTTCAGTTTTGAACAGAAATTAAATCTAACTGTTATATACCTACAGTATTTTTTTTACTTCAAATTATAAAATGTTATTGAAATTGATTTCACATGATAAAATTAGAAACATCCTCTCTCAACAACATATCCATGTTAGCATAACGTTTGAGGACATTTACCAAAAATCCAATCACTGACAATAGCACAACTACCAACTGTAATATAAATGCAACATTTGCCATGAAAATGCATTACGGGGTCTGATTACAACACAGAGTGGTTCAAAATGCTTACATCTATATTTGATCATTGAATTATAAAGCTTTTGTATACACCTGTTAGTTGCCTGATCTCATTTGTATTAAGTTAAGATATATTTGAAGAAGTTTCAGTCCAGCCATAGCCATTATGTCAGCTGACATAGTAGGGTAAACCATACTGTTATTGCCGGCAACCAGTGATTACCCTCTACATTTTTTAGAGACTGGAATCACAGAAAAAAATATTTGCTTACATACAAACATAGCTTTGTTACTGCTTATTACACATATATAGCAATTTCTTTTCTAGTGATTGCAGTCTTTAAGCAATTTAGTGGATAATCACCGGTCACAGGCAATAACAGAATGGGTTACCCTATGCCAGTAAAATAATACAGTGTTGATTTAATTGTTTCTTTGTTAATAAATAAGTTGGAATTTAAATCACTAAAAAGAATTATATGCTTCAGGTAAAGGAAACAAGGTTTATATTCAAATTAATTTATTGCTTATATCCAGACTAATTTATTTTGCACTATTTGAAAGTTGTGTATTTTATCACTATTAAAGTTCACAACTTTAGCAAATGATGCTACATCCCCATTAACCAACTGAATCCTGTAGTTGACTTTTCCCAAGGTAGAATTTTCACAACATGATACTAAGTTTTCTACTAATCCCTTATTTGAGTAAAAGCATCCTGGTCTAGAATATATGATGATAATTTCACGACCTTTTGCAGCTTTTTGAACCAACCGCAACAAATTTTTCAAGTAATTATCCATTTTAGTAATTTTTATGCTATGTTCTGACCAATAGAAAGCTGTGAAAGTGTCTATAACACAAAGCAGTATATTGTTTTTCAAGAACAAGTTTTCCAGGTTTAATAATGTAGTGTTAAGCTCAACAGCATCAAAAATTTCTAAGATAAACAAATTATTTAAAATTTGCTTTAGCACATGAGAGTGTTCAACACTGGAATTCATTCGAGTGTAAAGTTTATTTTGTAAAGAAGTTGTCAATGCCTGAAGTGTTATGTGCCCATCCGTATTCAAGAGGAGCACTCGAGCCTCCGGTCCGCCTAGTTCACCGGGAATCAAAGCTTCACAAATCATATCAATCAACAGAAACGAATTACTATGGTTACCAAATACTTCAATCACGTCTTCAGTCTTTAGACCCGAATGAAATAAGTTAGGATAGAAGTTCTTTACTTTGGTTTTCTTTGAGATCAACCTAGATAGTAATTGTACTCCAGATTCTACTTTGACCGTATTTCTGTCCATTATAAACAAATCACAATCCAAATAGTTAATAAAAGTTTATATTCTTCTTCTGTCGTATTCGCGGTTTTACTATTTATGAACAGAACATTTGGGTGGGTATTTGTACCATGTGGGGTTAATAATGTTACCTCAATGCTAGTGGGTGTATATCCTTTAGACATACCCTTATAATCTGCGATTTCTACTGTTCTGAACCAAAGAGAATATAATCACTACGTTTTTTCTGAACTTTCTTATGAGTATTAATTATTTTATTTTATTTTATCACACTTATACAGAGTACCTATATATATCAAATATATATTCTATTCTCCTGTAACGCGTGGGAATTGCTTATAATCTGTGGGAATCAGCGGCCACAGATTATTAAGGTATGTCTGCGGCAGAGCAGATTGCCAGATTATCTGCCTGCCCTTATCGGGTGTAACTTTTTTTTAAATGTTTATGGCCTGGATTCTAAGTTCTTAAGCCATGATCGGGTGTAACATTTTAGTTACTGACATTGATTTAGTATATACTAGATACACAATCCCGCACAAAACTTTATTATAAACTGTCCCAAATGACATTGACAGCTGTATTCAGATACATGCTAACATCGCTATTTTTTACCTAAAACATTCATGCAAAAAAAAACTCAATATACTAGCAGTCAAGTGTCAAATTTGCAAACTAATGTTTTAAAATATTTAAAACTCTTTATTGAAATCGCCATTATCATACTATTTATGACAAAAGTGGACATCGAATGAATGGAGACGAATTTCTCTATTTATATTGTATTAGTTTTAACAAAATTACAATTCACAAAAAAAAAAACTTTTGAGATGTTTTATAAATGCTGTCATTGTATTACACAACGACAGCAATTATACAATAATAATAATGAATAAATTGATGTAAAGCAAGGTTTAAAAACCCGACCCGTCGATTGTTTTTATTCAAATTTTAACGTTTAGGTATCCTTTGTCACCTGGAATGGTGAAATGATTCTAACAATACCACACACATATAAATTGGCTCAGGTGTTTAGATGATAATATGAATGTCAGTAAAACTAAGCTCATGGTAGTCTCCAGAAATCAAAATGTTAATTCAACTATTGCAGTCTCTGGGCAAATAATAGAACGAGTGTGCAAATATAAATACTTAGGTACATGGCTGACTATCCGAGCTATTCCGCCTCGCAAAGGATAGGGACAGCTGATGGCCAACCTTCACTAAGTTGGAGAGGCACTTTAAGAAGAAGAAGGTGTTTAGAAGTTATGTTGGAATAAAGAATTATACATACATACATAAATGAAACATTAAAACATTACACTTTACTCTAAACAAGACAAGATCTTATCCTATCATAATCAACCTAGCCTAACCGGTATTGCAGATTTAGTCAGTCCACTAAAGCCTTTATTTGTGGTATATACGTCTGTGGTACGAAAATGGGTCAAGCACACAACAGACGACTTATTTGCCTTGAATAGTTGATCACCCCTATCTCGTGCTAATATTGCGACCCAATTTGGAGGATTTCGTGGAAAGCTAAAATTTAAAAACAAAAAATATTAAAATTTAAAAAAGTAATAGCTACTCCATAATATTTTTGTTCCTTGGTAAGTCACAATTTGTGTGCACGAAATAAATTCCTAAAAATCATGAAAACATTATAATTTTAGCTAGAAACTGTTTATAAATAAATAGAACTTACGTAAAATAACACATTCCATCCTTTTTATTTGTTTTTTGCTATTATTTTTGCAGTTTTTCACCACACATTTTGTCATGATTGACAACTGCCCCTGTCTGTGGTCAGAACAAGACTAATAGCAAAACTACGGCCCAAGTCGATTCGGCATTAGTTTTGACTTGCCATTTTTTCGTGCTGATTGTGTATCTAGTATATACTAAATCAATGGTTACTGAACATAACAATGTGATAACAATAAATAATTATTTTTGTTACACTCTTTATTAGCTTCGCTTGTATCTAATGCGCGCTCTACATTCACACGAAATTTGCACCAGCACGGGTAGGACAAGTGCGTCTCTACCGTTACTAATTAGATAGAAAGGGAGATCCGAGCGACAACCAAGTCGCGGGCCACAGCTAGCAGTGCAACAATTCGCAATATTGTGCGTGAACTCTCCAAGGCTCCACATTCACAGTGTTCACAGTATAGTTCGCGCGCTCGACGATGTAACTAGGTGTATATTATAAGTAAAAAACCAATTAAAAAGTAATGGAGGAAACGTAGATGGTGGATGACGAGTATTCATCGTAATAGAATAATGTTTGTAATATTGGGCTAATATTTCATCAAAGTTACGCGTAAATGTGGAGCCTTATTGCGTTCGCGCGTTCGCGGCCGTTGAACGCAGGCCAAATTACCGACACAAAGTGGTTAACAAAGCGCGAACCATGCGCAAACCCGCCAAAATGTATGGCTAATTATTTCAAGGTTTGAAGAGCATTAACACATTTTAAACTAGGAATATTCCATTAATAATTTTACTAAAACTTTGCGAAATATTTCAATAACGAATGCCACAACACCATGGTGTCAGTTTTTGGCGTGTCCCCAATCAAGTTGCTCGATGTTAGAAGTTAGAAGTAGGTATTAGGTTAGCATGAGTTTTTGCTTTTAAAATACTTTCTAAGACGCGCATTGGCACCAGTAATTTATAATTTCAGTCCTATGCTCATTTGAATACAATTTGATTGCCAAAAAATATCATAAATGCGGTATCGACCGGACATGTCGGGTTTATCACGGCTAAAATGACTAGATGAAAAAGTGCAAGAGCTGTTTTAGCTGTTGAAATGATAATATCATCCTTTAATTCCACTGATTGCCATTTAAAAAAACCTTGTAGTTAAAAAACCGTCGAGGACCTAAAGCTAACGTGTTTTGAATTATGGCCTGTCGTCAAGATTTCTTCCGTCGGGTTTGAGACGTATTTATTTACTGATCAGGTAAGATTATCATCATTTATCTGTTTTCAGGAGATGAACAATATTATAATGTAACGTTATTTGGGTCCATATTGGCTTCGCTAAAGTTTATCACCCGAAATTGATTTTCCTAACGATTTGTACTCCTAATGATCACTGCTCCTAAAAAATGTTTTCCTAAAAATTTCGTTCCTACAATTTATTTTACTATTAACGTAGCTCATAAAACTCATATCTCTTAAAATTTTAAGTGCTAATGTCACTGATGTAACTTTTTGTAAACTCCTATTTTTTTTTTAAATAACATTCTTAATCATATTTTTTTTGGGACTTTACGCAGGATTATTTTAAAGTTAAAGATGATCTGCTCTTTTATAAAAAAAAATAACCTCGAAGACGAAAGCGGGAGCGAAGCTCCCGCTTTCGTCTTCTAACCTATCCGCGATCCGAGTCGGTTTTGCCACTAAGTCCCTATTCCCTACTGCCTACGTAATGACGGACCCTTAGGATCTCAGTCACTATTAACTTTAGAGAAAAGTTTTTCAAGTAAAATGTGCTTATTTTAACGTATTCTATGTGGTAGAATTATAAAAAAATAGTGTCAATAAGACATCGCATTTATGAAAATTTAAAGTCTTGAACAATAGTGTAAAAGATGGTTATGTTGAGAAAATATAGGAAAACAAATAGTAGTATGATCGATGTTTATTGCAACGGACATTATGAAGTTGAATGATTAGGAATTCAGAGCGTTAGGAACAAAGTAGTTATGAGTAGTGATTATTAGGATGTAAATTATTAGGAACAACATTTTCGGATTTCCGATAATCGACATTAAAAATTTAGTTCAACTTTGGCGCACCCACGTTATTTACATTTGATGACAAACGTAGGTAAATGTTTTCGTCAGAATATAATTTCGAATATGAAGTGGGAAGAAAACATCACGACAGTTTTGCGACATATTATCCCGTGACCTACAGGCTGACTAACGAAGTCGTAAAACCGAATCCACAAGGCTGAGACTACAGGTACCCTTTTCAACATTTAACTGACTTAAAAAAAAGGAGACACGTATTTACGTAATATTATTGAAACTGCAACATGTAATAATCTATTAGGGTTTCCAAACAAATATACAATATTGTATAGTATGTATGTTTAGTTCGTTCGTTCAAATAGATATAGATATACGTCTGCAGAAGTAGAACACCGTTAGTTTTCAAAAAGTTTTATATAGCAACACCGTGATTTGAGGAGAAATAAGTTTTGATACTTATTATTATTCTATCTTTCATATATGTACGGTCTGTACAAACCGTACATTCTGCCGTCAGCATTTTACTATACGTAGCATTAATTACTTTACCTTAAGTCAGTGCATATCCGACCGCCGCGGATTGTATTCGCCGTCTACTTACATTTATATTTTCTAATATTCGAGAAATAAAACACAAGTTTTTAACATAAGAATGTTTTCATTGAGAGCATTTTAGATAGAATGTGACAAAGTCAAGTACTGTCAGTACAATAGAATAGATTTGTATTTGGAACACTACAGCCAGGATGATTCTTATTGAATGTAAACCGATAAGGTTCAACACCTCCCCGTAATGGAGCATCCTGTATCAAAGACATTTCATAAAAGAAATAGATCAACCTGTATATAAAAAATACATTCAGTACAAAAAATATAAGATTGCTAACTACTCTTAACTAAACCTAAAGCATTTGTAAATCTACAGTGTTTAATTTTGGTTAGTGATTTAGTGAGTATGTCAGCTAGCATGTCATTTGTTGAAATGTACTGAAGATTGAAATCGGTCTGTGAAAGTTACCTGATGAAATGATGTCTTATGTCTATGTGTTTAGTGCGACTATGGAAGGTATCATTTCGAGTGAGTTTGAGTGAACTTTGATTATCCGAATAAATGGTAATAGGCTGAATGACGTCGAAAACTTCTTTAACGAGTGATCTCATGTAAATGGCTTCCTTACAAGCTTCAGTAAGCGCCATGTACTCAGCCTCAGTGGTGGACAGTGCAGGTGTGCGCTGCTTGCGCGATTCCCAAGATATGCATGCACGACTCATTTTAAAGGCGTATCCCGTGTATGATCGTCTGTCTACAACATTACTGCCATAGTCAGCGTCAACGTATCCGACGGGATAGCTTTGATCCTTTTTATCAAAACAAAGTTTTAGGTCCTTTGTTGCTTTTAGGTACCTGAGTACCCGTTTAGCAGCTTTCCAATGCATCTCCCCGTAATGTATATTGAACTGGCTCAGATATGACACTGAATGCAATATGTCAGGCCTTGTTCCTATTGCAATGTACATTAGAGATCCGATAAGCTGTTGGTACGGTAAATTAGGTCTCTCATCTTCCTTGGCAGGAATGGTGAGCTTCATACCAGCTTCCATTGGAGTGGAGATTGGAACTGCATCTTTCATTCCAAACTTTTCAATGATTGTTTCGATGTACTTGGTTTGGTCAAGTGTGATGTTACCAACTTTTTGAATAACTCGCATGCCTAAGCAGTCTTTCAGGGGACCAAGATCCTTCACGATGAATTGTTTTTTGAGTGATTTCTTGAAGGTCTCTTTCATACATTCATTATTACAGAGGATGAAAAAATCGTCCACGAAAACGGAGACTACGAGTATGTTGGTACCGTCTCGTCTGTAATAAATGCAATGCTCGTTTGCTGCTTGTGTCATCGATAAGCTATTCATGGCTTCGCAGACTTTTATATTCCACTGTCGAGGGGATTGCTTTAGTCCATAAAGCGATTTTTTAAGTAAGCAAACTTTTCCTTTACCGTCGATTTCAAAGCCTGGCGGCTGTTCCATGAAGATCTCTTCTTCTAAATCGCCGTTAAGGAAAGCGGTTTCCACATCAAGGTGGTCTAACTGGACGTTAAGCTGTACGGCAAATGCAAGAAGCAGTCTGACTGACGACAGTCGGGCTACAGGAGAAAAAGTCTCTCCGTAATCGATACCATGTACCTGAGTAAAGCCTTTTGCTACTAATCTTGCTTTAAATTTAACAACTTCGCCTTTAGTATTCTTTTTAATAATATAAACCCATTTATTTTTGATAATTTTTCTATCGGTGGGTCTCTCCACTAATCGCCATGTCCCGTGTTTCAATAAACAATCGTACTCAGTTTTCATAGCTTTTTTCCATTCAGAACTATGAACATCTTCTACGGCTTGTTTGTAGGTTTCCGGTTCATAGTCTGACACCATAAACATCGACGGACTGTATCTGTCAGGTGGTCGTCGTTGTCGTTGCGGATATCTGGGTTCATTGATCGCGCTGTCTGTTTCTGGAGAAGTTGGTACTGATTCACTGGATTCGCAATCTGCAGTCAAATACTCCTGTGATGTTTCCGCTTCTGAAACTTCAGGCAGGCTTTCAATTCGTTCAGTATCTGTAAACGATTCTGGTGTTACTGGTTGTGAAGTTTCGACAGTCATGTACTCCTGTGATGTTTCTGTTTCTGAAACTTCAGGCAGGCTTTCAATTTGTTCAGTTTCCTTTAACGATTTTGGTGTAACTGGTTGTGAATTTTGTATCTTTATTTGGTCGTAAAGGAGGGTAGTGCCGGCAGTGGTGGTGGTAGATTCCGCTGCTACAGCAGGGTTTCCCACTTTATCTTCGATAAAGATGACATCACGTGCGACAATGATCACTCTAGGGTTAAGAGGATCTACAAAGATACAAGCCTTTGTTTTAGAATCTAGCTTAGTGCGCTTCTGTTTAGGGATTAATGCATGCGCTTCGCAACCAAAAACACGAAGATGTGATAAATCAATCGGTTTTTCATACCATAATTCGTCAGGAATTTTATTATTCAACGCTTGAGTGGGCGTTACGTTTTTTAAATAGATAGCTGTATTCACAGCTTCACCCCAGTAAGCTTTTGGTAGCTTGGAGTCATGAAGCATTGTTCTTGCTTTTTCAATTACGGTTCTATTGACGCGTTCTGAAGTTCCATTTTGCTCTGCATTATATGGGATAGTTTTCTGATGAACTATTCCATTTTCCCGCAAAAAAGTAGACATCGGTCCGTTCACGAATTCTCCGCCATTATCTGATCGTAAAGTTTTAATTTTAAGTCCAGTTTGGTTTTCAACATGATGCTTGAATTCGACAAACTTTGAAAAAACTTCACTTTTAGACTTTAATAAGAAACCAAAAGTTTTTCTAGTAAAATCGTCCGTAAATGTAAGCAAATATAGGGCATCACCCCATGAATGCGTACTCATTGGTCCGCATAGATCTGTATGGATCAATTCGAGTTTATTTTTTGTCTTACTTTTGGACTTTTTAAACGGCCTTTTTGCTAATTTTCCTTGTACACAAGGAATGCAGGTTTCAGTCATCATAATTTATGCCTGACGTAGAATACTTTTTTTAAATATTCATCGCTTTGACGTTGATATGTCCAAGACGTCTATGCCATAACACAGCTGGTAGTTTTCTGTCAGTAATCAGCTGAGCTTTCGGAAATGTCAAGCTTATACATGCCATGATTATTCCCTCTCGGCGTATAACGTCACGTTCGCAAAATGTCACCATGACGCAAATCGTCACGTTCTCAAAATGACACGCTAGCAAAACGTCACATTCTCAAAATGACACACTAGCAAAACGTCACATTCTCAAAATGACACACTAGCAAAACGTCACATTCTCAAAAAGACACACTAGCAAAACGTCACATTCTCAAAAAGACACACTAGCAAAACGTCACATTCTTATAAAAACACACTAAATTGACAAAAGCATCATTTTTTAAAAGGTTGTCTGAAAACCAAAAAACGGTTTAGGCGACTAATGTCTATATTGAAAAATGAGACGAGTTATATTAATGACGATTTTCCCAAAAAGTGAAAGTATAAAAATGTCGAGTAATTATTATGTTAGTGTTGCAGCAGGCCCGGAGGGCCAAACCACCCAGAAACAGGAGGTCCGTCAACACATACTAATTGATTTGAATTAAGTGTCGACAGAGCTCCTATTTCTGGGTGGTTTGGCCCTTCGGGCTTGCAAACCTAACATAACCTAAACCGACCTAGCCCCAGTTTCCACCTATCCTCGTCTTAATTCCTTTTCGACATTATTATACTGTCTTTTTTTTATTTCGTGGTTATTCTCGTCATTTTTATACGTTGACTTTTTATATTTTAAAATCGGCATATCTCGTCATTTTGCAATATAGACATTAGTCGCCTAAAGGCCCCATCCGCATATTGAAAATTTATTGGCTTCTATAATCGGCCGAATGGAAAGGAATTGAATAAAAATAATTAAGCACACATATTCATATTACCACCACAATAATAAAATGAAAGTAAATTATTGGAAAAATGGCTTTATTACTTGAAAATTAAAAGTAGGTAATACTGTTGGTTAAGGAAAAAATAACAGAAACAATCATTATAATATTAACAAAAAGATTTCCGAGTAATCGAGTAACATACACACAGTAGAATTGAGAACCTCCTCCTTTTTTGAAAGTTGGTTAAAAAAAAAAAGAAGCTAAACCCCATTTTGTTTGTAAAAAATGTCCGATCTATTAGGAAATTTTACATTACTTATCTTTAATAGTTAACAATGTTTTTCTTGTATTTTTTAGTTTTTTTATAAATTTTAAGGAAAGTTAGCCGTACTAGGAATTGTGGGATTGAAATCTTATTTTTTTTTAATTTTTCTAAATTATTCTTGTACTTTATGTCATAAAGAACGTCACGTTTTCGCTTATTATTCCTGATTTCTTTAAATAGATGGTTTATAATTTTTTGATCCTGTAGCATAGCCTCTTTCCTTATCTGATAAACAAAATAAAATAAATTTGGCTTTTTAGGTAGCCGGGTATTTAGTCTGTAATGCCATCCTTCTAATGTATTGGTGGTACGATTTTTTTGATTTGCACAACTTAACAAATCCGCCGGAAGTTGTGGATACCACTGCCTTTGATAGTATTTTTGAAACTCTTTCATCGCTTGTGTATCGGGAGCATTGTTTGTTATGTAAACCCACGCATCGTGTAAGTTTTCTGATGGCAGGAGAGGTAAAAGAGAGTAATGTCGCACACTTTTTCTTGTCTCTCTAGTTGCATTGAGATTTAAAGATTTGGCCTTCTTCCACACGGCTCTATTAAAATGGTAATAACAACCCGAGACTTTAACTTCGGGGAAAACTTCTTTGATAGCATTGATTTGTGCTAACTCATAGTCACATTTAAATTTTTTGATATCTAAATTAAGTTTGTTCTTCAAAATTTTAAACAGGCGAACATATGTTCCCGTGGTTTTATTTGGCAGCAACGCATAAACGACAGGCACAATATTATTAGACTCAACATTCGAATAAAGGTCCAAATGAATTGTATAAAGCTGATAAAACAGCGTTGGCACTATTTTAAATGTTCCATCAGCGTAATAGTGGCCATTTTTAAAACCAGTCATTGTATTTTTTGCAGTATTGGTACAAAAAACCAAAATTTTATCCCGTTCTCCTTCAGAACACAATAAAAAGTTTTTGCCCAAAATATCTGGTATTTTCACCTCACTTAAATTACTGTATTTCAATTTTTCGGTTTGTAAAAATTTCTTCCTATGTCTATATAACGTATCTTTTACCGCAGTAAACTCAGGTGCAGACACAATATCTTTCATATTTTCTTCGTAAATTTTTTGGACCGAGCCCAGGTCCGAGCAAATGTTTTCTTTAGTTTTATGCATTGCACGAAAAAAATCCAGCTCCGAGTTTGAGCAGACACAACAATGTTGTCGACGTCGAAGAATTCTCTCCTTTTTGATATCGAGTGTAATGAATCCTCCGCAATTTCGCTGAACACACCGCCATTGAGTGCTTCCGCCCTTGTTTGTGCGATTAAGATTATGTCTATATTTGTCTAATATTAAAGTTAGGTTTCCTTTTTGATTAGTTAAAAATACGAACTCCCGATCTTCCTCGTTAGCACTCATATTTCTTTAAACGGTAATAATCCGCTGCAAAAAAAATTGATCTAAGAGTTTCCTTACTGACAATTCTCTTGACAAGAAGGTACAATCATTCAATTGCGTTTTAATAGATAATGTAAAATTTAAGTGGCCAGTAATCAAATCAATATACAACGTAAAGAGATAGAACACTACAAGAAAGGTTTTATAATTATATTATTAAGATTGCTGTCAACTGCCGGCAGTCTATATTTTTAACCGACTTCGAAAAAACGAGGTTTTATGTGTATGAGGTATGTTCACCGAAAAATAGAAAAAATTGGCACTACAATGCGAAATAACCAATAATAAGATGTTCGCTCTTTTATAGTAGGTACGGAAAAACAGGTGTTTTTACCTTTTTACTAGTTATCTATTTATTTTATACATTACTAAATAAGTCAGATGCGTTGGTGATGGTTTGGAGTGGAATAGCAACTAAGAAGTGTCGAATAAATCAGTCGCTGACATACGAGTACCTCTAAGAATTGCGAGACAAACATTGCCACGTGAGGCAGCTCGTTGGGCCATACCCTAGGTCCGACTGTAGACGTCTTTCAGTTGAAATGATGACGAATGTGTGACATTGGGAGAATGTGACATTGTGAGAACGTGACATTGTGCGAACGTGACATTGTGAGAACGTGACATTGTGAGACCGTGACAATTGTGAGTGTGACATTGTGAGAGTGTGACATTGTGAGACCGTGACATTGTGAGAATGTGACATTGTGAGAACGTGACATTGTGAGAGTGTGACATTGTGAGAACGTGACACGATCGCGTGACATTTTGCGAACGTGACGTTATACGCCGAGAGGGATTATTCAAGGCAGTAGCAACTGTAATTCCAGAAACTTTGCATTCTTGTCTCAGAAGAATAGTCGCACCTCTGGGCGAGAATACAACTACAAAACCTTTTTGAACTAGGCTACTGACTGACAATAAGTTAGCAGCTAGTTTAGGCACAAAAAGAACGTTAGAAATGGAATGAACACTATTAGATACATTTAATTGAACTGTACCTGTACCTTTACAAGCCATTTTCTGATTGTTGGCTGCAGTAACATAGCTTGAGCTGTGCGTAAAGTCGCTAAACATGCGTATGTCGTTGCACATGTGAGCGGTTGCACCAGAATCTAGGTACCAGGATGAGATGGATGTGGGAAGCTGAAAAGGAGGTGTAGTGAAAGATAATAAAAGTGTAACATCAGTAATATTAGAAACTAAGTTAGTCACATTCTTCTTGCACTTCCTTTTACGACATTCTGATACGAGGTGTCCTTTCTTCTTGCAGTATGTGCAAACTGGTGGGCGAGGGCTTGAGTTCTTCGTAGAACTAACGGTCAATGCAGCATCTGGCTCTTTCGATGGTGAATAACGTAGGTCTTCTTTTAATAGGATCGCAGCTACGGAGTCTGACGTTAGTTTGGTTCCAGAGTTTTCGATCGCCATAACCATTGGATTAAACTTCTCGGTCAGTCCTGTTAGCATAATCAGTCCTACGAATTCGTCATCTACTGGCTCGCTAGCTTCGATGAGCTGTTGCTGTGTGGCTCGTATCTCACTCACATAAGCTTCCATACTCTTAAATGAGGAGAGCTTGTAGTTAAATAGTCTGCGCAAGAGATTTAGTCGTCGCAGTAAGTCGCTGTCTGCGTATGCAGCTTGTAGCTTCTTCCACGTTTCTTCTGCCGTCGTGGCGCTCATCACTGTTGGATAAACTCGTGGTGTCAACGAGAGGCAAATTTTCGCCGTAGCTTTCGCATCTAGACGTTTAAATGTATCGCCGTCTTTTACCTGTATTTTAAATTCAGCAGGGCTGTTGACGCCGTCCCAGAGGTCGCACACAATGAGAGTATTCTTCATTGCGAAGCTCCATGAAGCATAGTTCTTCGCTCCCTCCAGTTTCTCGATATTTGGAACAGCGGCAGTGGTTCCAAAAAAAATTGGATTTGGTGCCGACGACAGCGTCGTGGTCGCCGATGGTGACGAGGAATCTCCGCTCGCTTCCATAGCACTAGTAAGGGGCCATAACCTTCTAATATTCGAGAAATAAAACACAAGCTTTTAATATAAGAATGTTTTCTTCTTCTTCTTCTTCTCGTTAATGGCGGCAAGAATGTTTTCATTGAGAGCATTTTAGATATAGTAAATGTGACAAAGTCAAGTACTGTCAGTACAGTAGAATAGATTTGTATTTGGAACACTATACAGCCAGGATGATTCTTATTGAATGTAAACCGATAAGGTTCAACAAAAATCGCTTCTGCGTAAGCAAGGTTACGTGTTCAAGAAGTTTGCCGGCAACTATACAGGATAACTGGACAAATACGTTACAAGAGTATAAAAAGTATTAAAATCAACACTATAACAAAGTATAAAAAACCGTTATTAACTTGGTGACTTGGTCTGTTATCGCACTAAAATATTTTTCATTTGTGACCAACTTCATGTTTATCGAGTGCTACCAGAGTAATGAACAAATATTGCATCTTCATTTAAAAACCAATAAGATTGACAAAAGTTATCAACTTTCTTTTTTTAGCCATATGTAAGAGACCCCAAAATATTTCAAGTCACCCCGCGATTTATATCCACCCCGGTTTTGAGTAATCGCAATTGAATGTGCCTTTATTTATTTTATTTCGCATGCAAATAAGATAATTGTAGATGTTTTTAAATAAATTCGGTAGTTAAGAGTAGTTTTTGCTCATGATTTTAGTAGAAATGCAAAAAATAAAGTGGTCACACTGTTTGCCTTTAAATTAAATATTTTAATAATCTGTGTTAAACAGTGTTGCCAGGTCTCCTGATTTATCAGGAGATCTACTGAATTTGGCATATGTCTACTGATCTACTGAATTTGCAAAACAAATTTAGATAATCTACTGGATTTTGTATATATCTGACTTTACTTTAGGTTTTTTGTAGAAATTGATTTTTTAATGTATTTTACTAAAATGTAATTTGCAAGCATTTTCCGTACAAAGAACGCATCTAGCACTCATTGGGAATCTACCTTTATAGTGCGGTGCGGATGCGTAAAATGGAATGCGTGCGAATCATAGGTACTCTATCTAATCTATGGAATCAACTGCGTGAACTTGAACTGCGAGTTTTAAGTTTTAATGTTGGTCGTTCTGTTTTGTTTGATTGATTTGATTCAGTTTGTTCTACTGATTGATCAGTTTGAGTTGGAGGCAAACAAAATAAAAGTCAAAACATGGTGTAATAACTCTTCAAAAGTTTTTAAGTTCTGTCTGTTCTGCTCTGTCTGTTCTGCTTTAGCAGTTAGTTGTGTAGTGAAGTGCTATTAGTGTTAAATATAATTAGGTAAGTCAATGAATTTATTATGTTTTACGTGGTTTCTATGTAAATGTTATCTTTCTATACCAAACTTTAATTGATCGATTTATTTATTTTACACGTTTTGTTTGCAGTGTGTGTTTGTTTTGGCGTACTTACATAAAACCTTTGGTTTTTTACGAAATGATTTAAGCCTAGTTGATTGAAAGGTAGGTTCTACAGATAAAAAATGTTCTGTTTTTTTTATTGTTGGCACAATTTTATGTATACACTACTGAAACTTATATCT
The DNA here is from genome assembly GCA_923062465.1 of Acleris sparsana. Taxonomy (NCBI): domain Eukaryota; kingdom Metazoa; phylum Arthropoda; class Insecta; order Lepidoptera; family Tortricidae; genus Acleris; species Acleris sparsana. The sequence continues at coordinate 23,410,763 of OV281285.1, forward strand.
ATTTTATTTACAGCCGAAATTACGGAAAATATATTATTAAAATCGATTTGATTAAGAAGATAATGCAAAACCTTTTGTAAAAGGTTATTCAGGTATTAAAATAAAATCTCCTGATTTTTTTATAAATCTCCTGATTTTTTGACCTTATATCTACTGAATGTTTCAGATTGGACCTGGCAACACTGGTGTTAAATCAATCACAAAATAGTATTGGATTGGATTACACTTGGCTATGCCTTTATTTCAAATGCTATTGTATTATAGTTTTTTCAAGTGGTGAGAACAAGACATTTTGACATTAAATGTGTACCCTTCCAAGTGTCTAGTATAAAGTGAAAGGTAAATAATTAACATGTAAACTTAAGATACTTATAAACTGGTTAGTATAATGCAGGGACTCGACCACCCATTCCCCGATCAAAAGTTTTCTAAGACTTACCTCACAAAGTTTCACCCACTAAAAGAATAACCCCTTTGGAAGAAATATATGACTTAGTTATTGATTAAACCAACCATTTACTTAAGTGAAACCTAAAGAGCTAAAGTTCAGATGGTCAGAGCAGTAAATTGATATCCCTCTCTTATTGCTTAGCAAAATTTAAGGCTAACCCTAATAAAGCAAATCGAACTTCATTTCCAAGTAAAATACTTATAAAATACCCATTCGAAACCCCTTGAATGGGATAGAGCGGACCGGTCCCTGGTTTTAAGGGGATATTGGTGGCCTAAAAATATAGCACTAAAAGCAAAATCGAACAAGACTTATACGTTTGGATAGTTAATCCTTTCGAAATAGCCATTCAAATCTCTTGGTAAGGGTAGCCTTTATAAATATCGCTTTATAAAGCAAATCAAACAGTTTTCAAGGGTTACGGCTTTTATAGATAAATCCTTATATAAAACCCATTCAATATCCCTTGAATGGGCAAGAGGGCCAGTCCCTGTTATAATCTTGTCTAAAGTGCAGGTGGTCTAAAACGCAGCTGGTCTAAGAAAGAAGTGGTATATAACGCAGCTGGTCTAAGCAGCAAATCTAAGTAGCAAGTGTTCTAAAATGCAGAAAGTCTTGTATATGATTGGTGACTGGTAGTATTTTATGTCAGTTTAACGTAATGACCAAAATGGATAAATCTGTGTAGTTAAAAATAAAACCATAATTTATACTGTTGAAAACTCACTGAATTTATTTTCTTATAGTAAGTTGACATATGTTTTCTATGTTCGATATTGTCAAAAGATTCCTTTTAACATTAAGGATCCATTTATACTAAGAGAATGATTATTGATAGATATTGCCTATCTGAAGAGGTTTGATATCATATGGATATACTAGACTACTAACCTTCATAGTATCATATGGATACACTATACAGGGCGTCCCACGGCTATGGCACATGAAAGGAAAGTACCTTGAATATTGTAGATGGAACATTTTACTGAAAGAAGTCATTATTTGAATTTAAAAAACAATTTAAACTGCATTCATAGATATTTCAATAAATACATGGTTGAACCGGGAATCTAACCCGTTACACGAGAAAAAGAAATACCCTGTAGCTTTATCATACCGATCGAAAGGCTTCATCATAAGGATTACTATTTGCTAAATAACATAGTGTCAGAATTAAAAGAAAAACCATGAATTTTAACATTTAATGTGAAATTTTGTTCAGAACAATGTCAAGCTGACATTGCCCTAAGGAAATACAACTGACATTAGTAGGTACCTGGTTGTATGCAACAAATCGAGCCATATCCTGAGCCTAAAGACGCGTAAATTATTTTGTCCATCGCAAATCGTAATTCGGCTGGCTGATTTTAAAGAAATAATTCATAAATGTGTTCCATTTTCAAACTTTTATTCTTTTTTCATTGTACGATTATTGCTTTGTGTTGTGATTTGTTTACATAACCATTGCATATCAAAATAATGTTGATTTAATCGAAGCATACTTTTTAAACCACAAAATTATAACATTAGCCTTACAATGGCACTGCGAAAGATATCCTGATAGAAATACACCATCTCGATTTATTATGAAACGGTTGGTGGATAATCTGCTAAATTTGGGACGTTTCTCACCACAACCGCGGCACCAAATGATAAACACTGACGACGAGCTCTAAATACGTATTATTCTAAATATCCATCACAACAAGATCAAAAAATCTGTATTCAACAGGAAGGGACTAATTTTGAGCATTAGATTAATTGATTAATTTTGTATTAATAATGTTAAAATTCATGTTCTTCCTTTTATTTCTGACACTATGTTATTTAGCCAAAAAATAATCTTTATGATAAAGCCTTTCGATCGGTATGATAAAGCTACAGGGTATTTCTTTTTCTCGTGTAACGGGTTAGATTCCCGGTTCAACCATGTATTTATTGAAATATCTATGAATGCAGTTTAAATTGTTTTTTAAATTCAAATAATGACTTCTTTCAGAAAAATGTTCCATCTACAATATTCAAGGTACTTTCCTTCCATGTGGCATAGCCGTGGGACGCCCTGTATATATTGTCTAAGGAAGTTTGCTTTAATACTAGTTGAAACTGTTTTCAAACTTAAGCGAAAAGCTGTGCAAAATAGATTAATCACATTCCGCAGGTTCGAATAAAATTCGTTGTTTTGATGGCGACGTAAAGTTTGTAACGAAAAGCAGCCGAAATAAATCATTTCATTTATAGAATCATATTCATGTTATACTACCATTGAAGGATTGCTACCGGTCGCCAAACTGATGTTGCAAGTGGTTTAAGTTTGCAACTGTCATATGTATTTTGACCTCTGGCTAATTAGACCATTTGCAATTTCAGCGACTTATAGGTTATAGGTTATGGCGGGCTCATTTCCGCAACTCGACGACTTAAAACTGCGCCTATTTTGCGTGAGGGTTGGTGGAATTACTCCTGCCAACCCAGTTCTACCAAGAAGCCTAGCAGACCCTTGACGTTGCCGACAGCGTCTGGTAGCGATCTCAGTGTTCCGAGATGACGTGCCCGGTATGTTGCCACCCCCGGGCATTCCATGATGACGTGGGCTGCGGTTTCCTCCGCCGCCATGCATTCTCTGCACACGGGGCTGTCTGTAACACCTAAGTTGAACAAGTGTTTGTTAAATAAGGCATGGCCGGTTATGGCTCCAGTTAGCAGTCGGAGTTGGGCCCTTTTGAGCAGTCGTAACTTACGCGACAATCCGGGATTGATTGTCGGAAGAGCTTCCTTGCTTTGCCTGCAGGTGTTTAGGTTGCTCCAATAGTGCTGGTGCTTTACCTTGGTGATTCGGCGCAGTTTATTTCGCAGCCAGCTGGTCGGAAGGGGTAAAAATGGTTCAGGACCTATCATTTCCATTTCTGAGCCCCTTCTCGCGAGTATGTCGGCTGCGTCGTTACCGCGTGAGTTGCTATGTCCTTTTATCCACTGTAGGGTGATGGGGTTAATGTTACATACCTTGGAAAGGGCGTTGTGACATTCGTATATTAGCCCTGACGTTGTTGTGTAGCTCTGGAGGGCTTGGAGAACTGATCGGCTGTCGGAGAGTATCCGGATGGGGAGATCTTTTACTTTCCTTTGCTCGATCGCTTCTGTAGCCATAATGATGCCCACGCATACACCTGCTTAATTAAAAATGATGCCCGCTCTAATAAGCTTCAATCTCTGACCTCTTCTTTAAATCTTAGCATATTACCTTCTAGCCCTACTCATTTTCCTCATAACGGTCCTCCTTCTCTTCTAGACCTTATTGTGACTTCGTCTCCAGATCTTGTTCCTTTTCACGGCCAATTCAACGCCACTTCTTTTTCGAATCACGATCTCATTTACGCTACATTCAAAATTCGCCCTCCTAAACGGAGACATAAAATTGTGATGCGTCGGAATCTCCAGGGCATAAATATGCAGGCGTTTCAGGAAGATTTGCGCAATGCAGACTGGCCTAATATTGAGGTGCTCGGGGACATAGACCTTGTACTTTCGGCTTTTAACACTACTTTTTTGTCTATTTTTGATAAGCATGCTCCCTTGAGGCCAATGAGGGTTAAACATTTTCCCGCTCCATGGCTTACGCCAGATATTAAAAATCTCATTGCCAAAAGGGATCGTGCACGTGTCAGACTGCGGCATAATCCATCGGAGGAAAATCATCGAAGCTACTTATCGTTGCGTAACCGCTGCAATAAGGTGTGTAGGGATGCCAGACGTAGATATATTCATAAATCTATCGAGGATTGTCCCTCCACCAAATTGTGGAAGTTTCTAAAGTCACTTGGGGTAGGCAAATCTCAACAATCTCCTTCTTACTCTCTAGATTTAAATGCTATCAATTGTCATATTTCCACTCCCCCCGTAATTTTAAACCCTTATGTCAAACAACTCACTCTATCTTTTCTTTCTTCTGCCAAACGCCCCAATTCCTACCTACCCCAATTCCTATTGAATACCTTTGAACCTGGTAATATTTCGCCGCAAGAAACACTTGCCATTCTCAGATCTATTAAGACGAAAGCTGTTGGTGAAGATGGCCTTGGCGTGGACATGCTCATGCTCGCGGCGGACCTGGTCGCTCCCATCCTATCCAGCATTATCAACTTATCCCTCTCATCTGGGACTTTTCTCTCGACGTGGAAATATGCCCATGTGATTCCACTTCCTAAATCCTCTAACCCATCTTCGTATGCTCAGTACCGTCCTATATCCATTCTTCCAGTTCTCTCGAAAGTTATTGAGCATTTCGTGAATCGCCGTCTCCTGTCCCACCTCAATAGGCATAACCTCCTTATCCCCTTCCAGTCAGGCTTCCGTCCCGGGCATAGCACTGTCACCGCCTTGGTTAAGGTCACCGATGACATTCGTCTTAGTATTGAAAACAAAAAGCTCACAGTTCTTGTCCTACTGGATTTCAGCAGCGCTTTTAACACCGTTGATTTCGATATTCTTCTTGGAATTCTTAATACTCTTAACTTTTCTCCTTCTACTCTTTCGTGGTTTCGAGCCTACCTATCTGGGAGGCGCCAGCGCGTAAGGGTCGATGACAAGTTCTCTGAGTGGTGTGAACTCTCTGCTGGTGTTCCCTAGGGCGGGGTTCTTTCTCCTCTTCTTTTTTTAATATTTATTAACAGCATCTCGCAATCACTTCGTTCTTCCTTCCATTTGTACGCGGATGATTTACAGATATATTCTTCTGCCGGTTTTGATGATTTCCCTTCCTTGGTGGAACAGATTAATAGTGATCTTGAATCAATACGTTGCTGGGCTGAGAGATTCGGTCTACAAGTTAATGCCAAGAAGTCGCAGGCTATTGTTCTTGGTCGCCCTTACTTTGTCGCAAGACTGTCTGAGACCGTGGTACCTAATGTTTACTATGATGGGATTCCAATCCCCTTCTCCTCGACAGTCAAAAACTTAGGTGTTACTATGGACCAGACATTGTCCTGGTCTGCTCATATCAACACTGTCAGTCGCAAACTCTTTGCGACGCTCCACTCCCTGAGACGCCTGCAGAATTTTCTGCTTTTCCCGACTAAACTGACACTTGCTCGTTCCTTATTGCTCCCACTTCTTGATTACGGCGATATTGCGTTCCTGCACCTATAAGAGGAGCTGCTTGACAGACTAGAGCGTCTGCAGAATGTTTGCATCCGGTACGTTTTTGGCCTGAGAAAGTTCGATCACGTGTCGATGTTCCGTACGCAGCTGAAATGGCTTCCTATCCGCCGCCGTAGAGATTTACATGTTGTTTCACTCCTCTTCAATGTCCTTTTCCTTCCTTCTTCCCCTCCATATCTATTCGAACGATTTTGCTATTTGGCCTGTGGAAGCGGTCATCGTCTGCGTTCCAGCGCCAATCTCTCCCTTGCTGTTCCTTCTAGTAAAACACGCTTCTATGCCAAATCTTTCACGGTCCATGCTGTCCAACTGTGGAATGAACTTCCGTTGTCCTTAAGAAAATCCCCTTCAGTGGTCTCTCTTAAGAGAAATTTAAAAACGTTGTGGTTGGATGAGTCATGAAGCTAAGCTCCTTTAAGAATTATGGTTATTATTTATATATGCATATAAATATGTATATAAGTTAAGTTTATATATTAGTTTATTTATGTGTATTATATACTACTCAAAACAAAATAGGGGCCAGGCCACCTATATATTTCTGCTCAATCGTAATTTATAAACACAAACTATTGATAACTATTTCCAATTATTGATATTACGCATCCTTCGCTATTTAAGCCTCTTTAGTGCTAAAGTTTAAATTTAAATACTGTCCTTAAATACAAGTAAAATTTGGATTTAAAAAAACCTAGTTCAAGTTAAGAATTCTTTGACATTAAATGATGTTGTATTCTCTAAAATGTCACTAAAGGAGTAATTTATTTTTGTCGAGTTGCCTAGTTTATTCTGTTGTTAATAATGCCACGATTACGAAGACATTATGGACCCGATAACTTGTACCAGGGCCGTCACAATGATAGCTGAAGGTCATTCGCAGCGGTTTGTGGCTTCCTCGCTAGGGTTTTCTCGGAGAGCCATCCAAAATGCATGGCATCGCTTCCAAGAGACTGGTAGTGTTGCAAGAAGACCTGGTTCAGACAGAGTTCGTGTGACTAAGGCCCAAGAGTATCGTTACATCCGGTTAAGTTCACGACGGGAACGCTCAGTAACGGCTCGCAAGTTACAAAATCGCTTACGGCTTACGACGGGTACTCGTGTTAGTGACCAAACAATATGAAATCGGCTGCATGAAGACCAGCAATGGTCTAAACGACGTGTTGTACGAATTCCTTTGACTAGGGTTCATCGTGCAAGTCGCCTAAGTTTCTGTCGGCAATATTTGAATTGGGACATAAATCAGTGGGGATCGGTGCTTTTCACAGATGAGTGTAAAGTTAAATTTTTTAGTGACGATCGACGGATTCGAGTATGGAGACGACGTGGCGAGCGATTTTCGGAAGCTTGCATCCACGAAAGTGATCGTTTTGGTGGTCCCAGTGTTATGATTTGGGGTGGCATTAGCGTACACGGCAAAACTGAGCTCGCCATCTTAAATCAGGGCACCGTAACTGCTCAAAGTTACATCGAGGAAGTCGTCAGGCCTCATGTGGTTCCTTTTGCACAGCGAGTGGGTCCTGACTTCATCCTGATGCAAGACAATGTCCGTCCACACACAGCTCGGGTTACTCGGACTGAACTTGAAAACTCTGGTATCTTGGTGCTACCGTGGCCAGCCAACAGTCCGGATTTTAATCCGATAGAACACCTGTGGGACCAATTAAAACGAAGGATTAGAGAGAGAGAGCGAGAGGTTTACAACCAACAGCAGCTCATTAACGCTCTGAAACGTGCATGGGAAGAGATACCACCTGAAAACGTGAGGAACTTTATTGAGAGCATGCATTCTAGGCTTCAGGAGTGCATAAACAAGCGAGGAGGACATACACGTTATTAAAGATTTAAAAAAATATGCAATTATCTTCCCTTTTTTATTTTTTGTGAAGTGTTTTTATTTGGTGCTATGTTGATGAAGGACTAATTTAATTTAATCTGGAATAATCAAAACAAATGCTAACTTAATTAAACGAATAATTTGCCTAAACGAAAAGAAAAGCTTTGTTTTATTGTCACCTTATAAAAAAATAACACTAACTATTGTTATTTTCATGTTACATATAAAATACTAAATGGCCCCTATTTTGTTTTGAGTAGTATATATGTAGTTTATATATTAGTTTATTTGTTTTATATTTATTTATTTATAGAATCATCATCTCTTTTTGCTACTTTTGTGCAAAACTTGTATGTGTCCAACCCTATGCATTGTCCTTTTTCATCTACTTCAGGGTTAGCTGGAAGAGATCCCATTTAGGGATAAGTTCGCCTTTGTACATTACTTTAGTAACAATATTGTAATATTTATATTTTTGTACAATAAAGAGTTTACATAAATACATACATTATCTATAGTGATGCACAGTATTTTGTAATTGTTTATGTGCAATAAAGAGTTTACATACATACATGATGATGATGTTGATGATGATGATGATGATGATGATGATGATGATGATGATGATGATGATGATGATGATGATGATGATGGTGGTGATGGTGATGGTGATGATGATGATGATGATGATGACCTATTTATTATACCGTGGTGAACCTTAATACGAACAAAACTAGTACTTCAGTAAAATTGGAGATTCAAAGTACGGAGTACGGCGTAGTTTGCGTCAAATCCGGTGGTTCTGATTTTTTGCGGACTTTTTTATGATGTTGGCCCAATGAATAATCCAAGTTTGTGATGTGACCTCGATCGCCAAACGCAACCTTGTCAAACTAAAAAAATACCGTGAGGATTTCGGACTGCTTTCAGATTTTGTCTATTATAACCCTAAAGGACTAGATTTTGATAGTACCTTCTCAGGACGTTTTTATATACCAAACAGATCAGAGCACATTGACGCCGCAGCGCTTAAGGACGAACTAGAAGACATCATAACGGAATCTCCGAACATTACCATTGGCGACCTCAACCTTAAAATGACCACTCTCAACCAGACGAGAGATGAAGGGGCGGGAATACTCATCCGTGACCTCTGTAACTCCGACGTCTGCACCATACATCACACGGGCCTACCCTCGCGACCTAACAGTGCGGGCTACGGCATCCTCGATGCAGCCATCTTTTCGCATGATGCACAAGCCTTCGACACTATAACATGCCGACAAACTACATCGGTTGGCTCAGATCACATGCCCTGGCTACTGGACCTAAACATAATGGTGGACAGAGAGAAAACACTGGTAAGAAACACCCGCGCTATTGCAAACAACGAAGAAATCAGACAACAATTTCAACAAACCTTATGGGATAAAACTACACAGCTACCGAAGGAAATCACATCCGACCTAGAATGCGAGGTATATATACTACAACTGGAAAAAGCCATTACCGCAACTCTGGACGAGTATGCGCCACTAAATGAAAACAACAGAAGAGATCAACTCCCAGAAGAGATTAATAAACTGATCGACGAAAGAAACCAAGCAAAAAGTAAAGCGTGGCGACTACGCTTTAACCAGGACAGAATAACGGAACAAAGAAGAACCTACAACCGTCTGAAGCACCTGGTCCAACAAGCACTCATGGAATACAGCAATGAAAAATGGACACGGATAATAAACGATCCACAGAATAATAGAGCCCAGATGTGGCGAATCCAACGCAGCCTGAAGGCTCCGGTACAAAGACTCCCGTACATCGAGGGTTGCAACAGCGAGAAAGAAACCATCGACGCCCTGGTCGACGCAGCAATCGTTACAGAAGCCGAGATAGACAACGAAGAAAAGAGCACATACAAGACCACACCGTTTCAGCCTCTCGACCCTACCTCCATAGAGGAAATCAGACTCGCGCTCAGACGCTTTAAAAATAAGAAGGCGCCTGGCCCGGACAAAATCAAAGCGGACGCCCTCAAACTCGGAGGCAACCCCTTTCTCATCAGGTACAAAGTGATAGCTGACTACTTACTGCTAACAGGTTATTATCCCATCAGATGGAAAATCGGCGAGTGTATCTTTCTACATAAAGCAGGCAAAAACCACCGGGAAGCCAATTCTTACCGACCCATCACCCTCCTAAATATCATGGGTAAACTACACGAGCGCCTACTTCTATCGCGCCTGCGACAGACGGCCGACAGACTCCAACCGCCGTTTCAACATGGCTTTACTAAGAACAGAGGAACAGGCACGCAAATCCTTCGCACCGGCAAGTTCATAACGGATGCATTGGAAGCGAAGGAGAGCGTGGCCATGGTATCAACAGACCTCTCGAAAGCCTTCGACTCCATAAACCACGAAGGTCTGACGAAGAAACAGCCGACGTCCCGAATAACATCATCAAACTAATAGAGAATTACCTGAGCGGTCGCAAAACCTACGGACGTTTCAGAACCACCAACGGCGATGAGAAATCCGTACCATACGGAGTCCCTCAGGGCTCTATTCTGGGCCCGGTCATATTTAATCTTTATGTACATGATGCTTGGGACCAACGGGACCGCATCCGTGGACTAAAGCTCTCTCAATACGCTGATGACCTGTGCATCCTTAACCGATCTAGTGACCCGAATTTCGCGACACACCGCGCGGGCTGGGCCGCCGACACCATCATCGACTACTACCATCGCTGGGGGCTAAAATGCAACGTCGACAAAACGGAGTGTGCCATGTTCACTCACAAGAGAAACTACCGCAGAACCATTCGCATTAAAGACGAGGTAATCGTATACAAAAACAGCATAAAATACCTGGGGGTACACCTAGACAAGACGATGACCATGGGCAAACAAACGGATTATGTCGTGCAGAAAGCGCAAAGAGCACGCGGCGCGCTAGCTCCTATCATAGGCTGGCACGCTAAGACGGATCTGACAGTGAAACTTGCCGTCGTTCAGGCCTGCCTACTTCCTATATTGGATTATGGGGTGGTACAACTACTCTCACGCTACAGTAAGAGCAATTTACTTAAAATTGAACGCCAATATCGAATGGCCCTCAAGACCACCGGACAATTCCCAAGACGCCTAGAAACCTCGCTACTCTGGGATATGCTCGATTGGGATCCATGGCACCTCCGTGCACAAGACCTAAACGAAGACATGCTGCGCCGACTCCGCGAGATGCATATTGAGGATCTAGACACCCCCGGTGACGCCTACATCGGATACGGACAGCACAATCCTCTCCTGACCAATACCAGACTAGGTGAAATCAACTATGTACCAAAAAAAGACAGGAGTCGGCTGCTCAGTAAGCGAACTACCACTCCACGTCCCCATAGACTTTAATTAGCTGTAAATAGGATAGGGAAATATGAGACAGCTTTTAAATTTATATAAATTTAATCTGCACACATACACTAAAAAGGAATACAGCTCATACTACACGACACTTATACAGATCTTTCAGACATAGATAAGTAGACAGTAAGTAGCTGACACACCCACAGACCGAACACACCACCGATTTGTTGGACATACCTAATGTAACATATGAACTAGGGAAATAAACATCTTTCTATTCTATTCTAAATATTCTATGCTTCGGGAGCAAACAACCTTTGTCGGTCGCAGCTCGTTTTCAAACACCCAAACTTTTGATTGGTTTCTATTTTCTGGTGCGTAAGCATGTATCCACGTTTCATCACCCGACACGATATTATATACTGCGTTAGAAGTTCTTGTATTAAACCTTTCTAATTTTTTTCGGCACCATTTGACCCGGGCCCCCTTTTGTTCATCGGAGAGTAGATGCGGGATCCAACGGGAAAATAGCTTTCGCACGCCCAGTTCTGATTGCAAGACTCCGTTTTAATAACAAATGACTGAAAAGTGTCTATTTTTTTTCCAAAATGCCACTTGTAATAAGTCGACAAGACCTCTAGGGTTATAAAAAGGTTGAATTTGGAACACTATTATACAATTAAATAATCGATTCCTGAAACTTTTAGTTCACCCCTCGTAGTATGTCATCAGCAAAGCGCAGATTTTTAATTCGGTAACATTCCATTCGAATACCATCCCCCAGGTTTCCTGTGCTCCGCGCATAGTGTGCTGGCATCTCATATGAGTTGAAAAGTTCTGAAGAGAGAATGCATCCTCGCCTCACACCGTGCGCGTTCTGTTTTGAACGGGTAACATAGCGCGTCCTCGGGATCAAATTTTAGACTGAGCACCCGCGTAGATCAAGGTTCTCCACCATAAAACCAGGTCATCAGGTATTCCATCTCTCTCATAACTTGAAACATAGTGGGCCAGTCAATACAGTCGAATGCTTTGGCATAAACAATGAAACAGAGGACCATTGGCTTGTTGTATTCACGGGTTTTTCGTATTAGCTGCCCGTATTCAATATCTGCTTACGGGTGCCCCTCCCCTTCCCGAAACCGGCCTGTTCTCTAGCTATTTAACCGCTAATTTAGTTATTCAAGCCTCTGGTGAATAATGTGTAGCAGGACTTAACTCGCGTGTCGTGTGTTTTGAGATAAATGGTCCGGATTTCACACATACACGCGTGGAACCTTTTGCGCAAGAGAACATCGGGCCACTGGCCAGTCCTCCAAACTTTGGCACATATAACGTGGGGGACTTTGATACCTTCTGGGCCTAGGCTCTTCATGAGTTGAGCTGTAACACCGTCACTGCCTACAGCAAACTGGAGATGGATATCAGGTTCACTCTCAGGAATATCTAGACTTATCCGTTTTTGTATCTTCATTTGCAATGAACAGCTGCTGACAGTACGCTCTCTACCGCTCTTAGACTTCCTGTTAGTCTAGTAGGGTTGTCCCTTTTTCGTAGTCAATCGTCCACGATATTGGTTTGTCCTGCTTTTTAAGGAGTTTGACTCTTTGAAACAGGTTCTTTGAGTGAGCCGTCTAACATTTTATCGATGTCATCGCATATTGCAACAAAACGTGCATTCTTGTCTCTGGCAAAGGTGTTGGACTTTAGCGTTTAGCAGTAAGTACCGTTTTCGATCACTAAGTAACCAGATTATGGCTTTACGATGTAGCGCGCCTAGCATACTAAGAGTTAAACAGTAAATATCTATCTATAAAATTGATTTATCTTACATCCAAATCATGCGAGTACTATAGTAATCGGTAATTTATGGCGAAACAAAAGTGCATGGCAGACGTGGTTGCTGTTGAGAAACTTTCAAAAATTGAGCGTCTACATCTAACGCTCAAATATCGAAAGTTACTCTCATGGAGAAGAACCGTCTCATACTAGCGAATAATTTGGAATGATCGAAAAGTTTATAGTTCACATGTACGAGTACCACCCAACCAGTGACTCTTACAGCGTAAACACAACAATAAGAGTCCTGATCACGAAAAGGAACAGAAACAGAAAATATTGTAAATAAAAATATTTAAATCGCTTAGTTTAAAAAAGACTGAAGATTTGTGGGGCACATCAGTTAAAGTGCTCTTTCATATCATAAATGTAATTGCACCCCATTTAGCATTAATTTAGAATAATTGCATATCAGACGGGATCTTTCCAGATCTCATGAAAAATAGTAGTCATACCTCTTTTTAAATCAGGCGAGATGAGTGATATAACGAACTTCCGTCCCATTTCCATACTATCAGTTTTAAGTAAAGTCTTTGAGAAACTAATGCTGAAGGATATGTTAGGTCACTTTAACAGAAATAAACTACTTAGCAATAATCAGTTTGGCTTTACAAGAGGTCGATCAACAATTGATGCGGCATCTGTACTCATTAAATATATATATAACAGTTGGGAAAAATCTTGCGACGCAATAGGAATGTTTTGTGATCTTTCTAAAGCTTTTGATTGCGTGGAACATATTACCCTTATTTTAAAATTAGAACATTATGGATTGTCCAATAAAGCTTTAAGCCTTATGTCTTCTTATCTAAGTGATAGAACTCAAACAGTTGTTGTAAACAAAACGCAATCTGTTGGAGCTACAGTGAAAATAGGTGTGCCTCAAGGCTCTAATTTAGGTCCTTTTTTATTTTTGGTCTACATAAATGACTTACCAGCTATAGTAGATGAACTTTGCGATATTGTACTTTTTGCTGATGATACTTCACTCATTTTCAAGGTAGATAAAAAATCCGTAGACTACAGTAGGATAAACGCCACTCTAGTTAAAGTACATAATTGGTTTACTAGTAACGACTTGCTACTAAATACCAAGAAAACTAAATGTGTTAGGTTCGCTTTGCCTAATGTTAAACCGATAGATTCTTGTATTTTTCTAAATGACGAGTGTTTGCTAATGGTAGATAAGGCGGTTTTCCTAGGCATAACAATAGATAAAAAATTGCAATGGAGTCCCCACATAGCTGCACTGGCAGGTAAACTAAGTTCGGCAGCTTACGCCGTTAGGAAAATTAGACAACTAACTAATGTTGAGACAGCTCGCTTAGTTTATTATAGTTATTTTCATAGTGTTATGTCTTATGGTATTCTGGTTTGGGGTAAGGCAGCTGACATACAAACTATTTTTGTGTTACAAAAAAGGGCCATTCGTTTTATTTACAATTTGAATTCCCGTGAAGAGAACTTTTTAAAGATATTACTGATTGTCTTATCTGTAGCGTCTCAATTTATTTACGAGAATATTATTTATGTTATTAAGAATTTAGATTCTTTCACCAAAAACTCAGGGGGGGTCGCCACTAATAGGTACTTTTTTTATGTGTGATTCGTGAAACAATAGAAATGTCAGTTCATATAATTTCCGCAATATGGCGAGATATGGCTTTTCTGGTCATATTGACTCTCATAATTTATTTTTATAGGGATTCATAACGTATTTTATTCGGGTCTCTATTGACTGCCATAAAGTTAAAGTTTCGATTATTGTTTGCCACGTCGTTTTACATTATACGTATTAATAGTCATAATGTTTTTAGTCATAATTTTGATGATTACACATCGGAATGTCAATTATTGCGGGTCTTTCTGTTGGAAGTCATAAAATTCATAGTCATGCCAATTTATGTCATAATAATTTAAGTTCATAATGCCAAAGGTAATAACTGTACTTGTTGTAAATGTTTATAGGTCAAAAGTTGTAGGTCATAACAGTACAACAAATACAATTTGAAGTAACTCACTTTTTTAAATGCGAAAATTACAGAGCATAAACTGTGCCGACGTACTAATATAATAACACAAATAAAGCGGGTAGGAAGCATTGCCGCGTAAACCTACCTGCAGCATTTAATGTTTCGTGTACTGTTTAATATTTGCAATCATGTCGGACGAAAGTAATGTATGATGTGACGGGGTCGACGGAGCTCCGCGGAGCGGAGCTCCTATTTCTGGATAGTTAAGGCCTTCGGCCTTGACGCAATACTAACATAACCTAACCTATTGATCTAGATTTATCGTCTATAGTACGGGTACTTTGGTTAGGCAGGAGGCGCTGCCCCCCGTAACCGCCTCCGTTACCACTAAGTGTTGCCTTTTAATGATTTCCATAATTGTAGATATAAGAATATTAAAAGCAAGAGGTATGTTGAGTTGCAGTGTATTTGTCAAACAATAATAATTATTTTTTCTTTAAATTATAGTGTTTAATATTTTCGTTATATAAAAAAGTTGTAATTAACGTTTGGTAGAAAAACCGTATGAATTAAAATAATTGATAGTATGGAAGTATGTCCTAAAATATTTCTGACTCATTTTTAACATGCCTTTGAATGTTATAGGGTTTTAGGTTATGGCTTTTGTATATATAATTTTAATATTATGGATAGTTAACGTTCGAATTATAAAGCGTTATGACGAAAAATTGTTATGACTTCCGATAGTTATGAACATAAACAATATGGGTACAAATGTCTGACTTTTAATAATAGAAACTATAAATGTCAAATGTCAGTCAAAGGGATCCCATTTTATTCATTAACTGTTACTTTTTTGGGATTTTTATGAATCAAACCTAAGTAACCTAGCTTTGCGGTTTATGGTTCCAGCGATAATAAAAATGATGAATAACAATTTTATGAAAACCAAATGATTATGAACAAAAAAGTTATGTGAAAAAAGCCCTCCCCACGTAACAATACTCTACGGATCGGGAAATTTAAAATTTCAATTGGGCGCATAAAATGTCCGCCATTACCTTGTCGCTTCATCTTTGTTTTTAAACGTAACTCTCATGATCAGAGGTCGGAATTCTCGTAGCATTTTTGAGCTGTCATAGGGACTTTTCGTTTATCGACTTCCGATTATACATATGTATATCGATAAATACAAAATACAATACCTATGTAAAATAATTATGATTTCGAGAAGAAATAAACAACATGCAGTCTTATCGCGACTGAGCGATCTCTTCGAGATAACCTTTGGATACCAACTTTTAGGAAATTTCTGAATAGAAATTAAAATAATAATATTTTATTCTTTCATATAAATAATTTGTGGATTTCTTATGGCAATTAAACATTTTTCGAAAGAAATCCTTATGAGCCTTATGATATCATATTATGTACTCGTAGGTACTGGCCATTAATCCGATGACCTTTGATTAGTAGTTTTATCTGCATATGTCAATCGCCCGTTGACATTTCTTGTCGCAATTTCCTTGGACAACAAATTGAAAATGCCTCGTAAATCTACTATTGGAAAATGGTTAGAAACATACCCGGAACTGGTTTATAAAGAACAAGATTCCGTAATACACTGTTCTGTTTGTGATATTAATTTGAAACAGTTTAAAAAACATAATATCAAAAAACATGTGTCAAGTGATTCACATCGTAAGAAAAATCGTGCATCTGTTAACAAAGAAGAATTTTATTTTGATGACTTGTAATATTCCCTGGGCTCAAATGGATAATCCACAATTCCGATCTTTTTTCACTAAGTACATATGTTGCCGTTGCACGAATAAAAATATTCCCAGTGAGTCCTTACTCCGCAAAGTTTACTTACAGAGTTTATATGAGAAAGTGATTGGATGTATACAGAATACTATGGCTAACAAACATATATGGGTTTCAGTTGACGAAACGGTGGATATGACGGGTAAATGTGCAACGAATGTTATTATAAGAGTACTAGATCAGAATTCGACACAAAGATCTTACCTACTGTGCTGCAAAATCTTGGAAAAAGTAAATAGTGAAGCCATAGCCAATTTAATTATAAGTCAATTGCGTTTACTGTGGCAAAATTCATTTGAGGACAACTTAGACAAATTTCTTTTACTGTGCACTGATAGTGCAGCATATATGCTTAGAGCCGGTATTCTTTAAAAAAAGAAACTTTCGTGTTTAAAGCATATTACTTGCTTGGCACATGGGCTCCATCGCGTTGTCGAAAATATAAGATCCGAATATAAAAACGTAGATATATTGTTTGCAAACGTCAAAATATGTTTTCTAAAAGCACCGCTAGGAAAAAGGTTTCTGAAGGAAAAATATCCATCCTTACCCCTACCGCCTGAACCTATAATTACACGACGGGGAACATGGTTAAATGCAGCAGTTTACTATGCAGATCACTATAATGAAATTAAGGATATTGTTTTTCAATTGAACAGTCGGGATTCTGCAGCCACAAGAAACGCAAAAAAAATATTAGAAAATGATCATTTACTACATGATTTAATCACTATCCCAGATAACTACTTGATCTTACGTGAATCTATAGAGAAGTTGCAGTGTAACAAATTGGCATTAAATGAATCTATGATGCTATTAGATAATGTAAGAATTATATTGGATTGGTTTGCTTCAGGGGCAACTAAAATGAAAATGGAAAAAGTTTTAGATAGAAACCCTGATTATTCTGCGATACGTAAATATTCTGAGACATTGGAAGCAGTATGTGAGGACGATGAAAACCTAATAAACTACTATAAATATGCACCTCTCACCTCCGCCGACGTAGAGCGTTCTTTTTCCACGTACAAATGGATATTTGACTCTAGACGAAGTAGGTTGAAACCAGATAATTTGGAAAAAATTATGACTGTCTATTACTTTTATAGAGAAAATGATGATGAAACACTTGTTAGTACCAAAACGGACTTTGAAAATGAAATCGATAAATGTTCTGAACTGAACTGATTAAATGTATAATTGTTAACTATAAATTTTTCATTGCTTTCATTGCTGATTTAACTATTTAACATTTTCAGCCACTCAAAAGTTATCTAAAAGAGATGGCTCCTTAGCGATATGACCGCCTATTGTTTACCTCTTCTTTTAATCTTCTTTTCTTATGTTTAGGGCATGCAGTACCGGTATCGGTTCCAAGATTTCCATTTCCCGGTACTGGGCATCAGCAGTACCGGGAGTCCCGGTTCTCCCGGTTCTTAGTGTAAGCTGAACAAGTTGATGGATTTTTAATAAATTTTTTATATGTTATGTTAAGAAAAGAAATAAAACGATTGAAAAAGATTATTCATATATATTTATCATATAGTAACATAAAAAAATAAAATCTATTACAAAATTTCTTTAAAATAAAATGATTTGTTGTTTCTTATATAAAACAGGTAGAGATAATTTGTAAAAAGTTATAAGAATATAATTTAACTAATTATTTCACTTTTATTAATTGACTTAGTAAATCAGCCTTTAGATATGACAAAATTGACAAAGACCGAAGACGGTTTATTTATTAATATCACACATCAATCTTAAAACATTTACAAAACGATAAAAAAATAAATTTTAACAATTTACAAAAAAAAAAGTAATATAAACTAATTACATAAATGGAAATAACAGTTTTGGTTAAGACACACATTAGACTATATGACATTTTTAATATAGCTATCACAATCATATCACAAGTAATTAAAATCATTTATAAAGGAGAATGCCCATATAATGCCTGGAATGTACAAAGATGTCCCATATTTCAAAAAAAATGTCGTAATTGATTATAACTAAACAGATTAAATAGAAGTCTGTAGAACTCCGGAGAAACAAACACTAATTAATTAGTATATTACTGGAACATCCGCTGCCGGTACGGTTTTATCTTTCGTTACGTCGAGTTGCCACTTTATAACAAAACAAATAATGATGATTTTCTGCTATCACTCACGTAAAAAGTTTTATTTATGCATGACAATTGTCGCTCGTTTGTCTTAGCGAACAAAACAGGTCACAGTTAAATATATGAATGATCGTATTGGGAGCAAATTGGGAGTCTAAAAGTATGATACATATACACCACTGGCAACAAAAAGATGAAGTAGGTACTAGTAGGCATGAAATTGCCTTTTTCTGTCTACCTCCTTTTTAGTTGTTTTGACATAATGACGTACTCACCAAACTTGACATTGGTGAAGAAAAATAAAAAGAAGACATAGTGACGTTTCTGTTGTGTATTGTTTCGCCATCGTGAGATTTTTTTACGATGGAGCCTTAGATTTCGCGCTGTTGAAAGTATTGATTGTTGATTGATACGTTTCCTTAAGAAGATGAATAATTGTATTAATTGCAATATCAACGTGACGCGACTGTTACGGCATAATTTATCGTCGCAAAGTGATGAAGTCCGTCAAGTGATACACGAATGGATGGATGGACAAACCGTTTGTATTTTACTTATTTACATTTGTACTTTTTTAAAGTATATAATAAAAATACGAGTTGTAGCCGAGTGGTTCAGGCGTGCAACATTGAAACAGATGGTCGTGGGTTCCATTCTGGCTCGTTCCAATGAGTTTTTTGAACGATAGTGTCATCTATGTCGTTCTTATATTTTAACATTCACATAGATCTGAGCGACATCTATAGTCGTTTTTTTAAGTCAACATAACCTCTTTCATTGTAAAAAAAATCTTAATAATAGCAAAATCCCAAGTTTTCAAATCATTTTTGAAGTAGTTTCAGAAACCTCAATTTTTTTAGCGTATTTTAATGTATCATTGGTTCTTGTACATCTCAGGCATTTCCTTGTATGGGCGGTGGGCATTCTCCTTTAAAAGAATAATCTGTAAAAATTATATCTTTTTTTATTGCATTTTTTTCTTGGTAATAAGACCGAAGGAAACTAATTGCATCCAAGGTATGGTCGCGTAGCGAGGTTCGTAAACGATTGCCAATAAAACCTGCTGATGAAAATATCCTCTCGGGTTCTATACTTGTCGGTGGAATAGTACTTAAATATTTATAAGCTAAAGAAAGGTATTTACCGCGGTCACCACCATTCTCGTATAATACCATTTCAATTTTAATTTTTTCGAAATCATCCATGTAGTTTTGTCGTTGTTGAGGTTAATTTTGCGTTGCTTTTTTAGGCATTGAGCCATATACTCTTATAAGACCTAAATTTTTAAATTTGAAGGGACCGCTAAGTGACGGTGAATGTAAATTTAAACTTATGTATCTGCGGTTTTTGTTTGATGACCACTCATCGAATGAGATCGCAAACTTTTCATTTTTGTCCAATAGTGTTCTAATTGCACTCTTTAGTTCATTTTGTTTTTCTTTGTGATGTTGGATAACGATTTCTCTTATTGTATTTGGGGAAAGCTTATGTCCGGCCTTTTCGAAAACCTGTCTAATATCTTTAGAATTTGTTAGTGTACGAAAAGGCATGCCATCTAATGCAATCATTCGAGATATTCTAGTTGCTTGGAAGGATTTTCTTCCGATTCGTAGTAATCTGTCAGTTTTGCTTTCTTACTTGTGGATGGAAGAGACAAGTCAGAGTCTTTATTTTGGCAGTCTGAGCTTTTTGTTAATGGAGGAGTTTTTCCGACCTTTTCGTGATGCATATTCTTGAAATGTTTGTGTAGTCCACTCGTACTTCCTCCTACACATTTTAATATTTTATTGCACGTTTTACATTTAGCACTATTTTTATCTTTTGCTCGAAGAAAGTAACGCCAAATATGTGCTTTATCCACAGAAATTTCTTCAAACTCCATAATTATTCAAATCTGAAATAGAAACATTAATTTACGTTATTTACATAGTATTAGTAGTAGATACATTGCATAGTATTACATTTACATAGTTAATGAAGCACACTGAAGTTAAGATCAATTTAAAAGCACTTTATAGATACGAATTCTTCTCTTCTTCTTCTATTTCGTAACATTCGTGTATTTTATATTCCATCTACGGTAAAAGTCATGCGAATCTCTGGTGATTTTAATAACTATTAAACATTTACATTACTTGAATCTTTAATTTTGCACTTAAAAATAGTGGAAAATAACAAACAAGGCTAAAAAAGCACTTTGCTTACCTGATAAGATAACTAACTGATCCGAGGATTTCAATTCTGTGGATTTTATTTCAACTCAAAAGTCTCAGAACAGCCACAATCACAACACAATAATCCCTAAATGTAAACTTACGAAAGTTACAACCAAGCACGTCAACGGTTCTGTTGTGACTAAAGCAATAGTTATGTCAACGTTGTCGGTTGCCGCTGCAAGTGCGAGCGAGATGAGTGCATTAGGGCATGGGTTAGACAAGGAGAGGATATCATGTCATACACAGTGACGGAATACGCTACTCGCGAATTACAAATGCGACGTTGCCATACTTGCCATTTTGTTTTTACTGGAATGCATATTATTGGCTTGAATAAAATAAAGATAGGTAAGTAGAAAAAAATAAATTAATATTTGTTATTAAATTTTAAGGAAAGAACCGTGAGAACCGGGATGCAATCTCTAGTACCGGTTCTGCGGATACTATAAAATTCCCGGGATTTCCCGGGAATAACAGAACCGGGATTTCCCGGGAGCATGCCCTACTTATGTTGTGTTGTGGTCTATAATGTATCGACAAAATATATATAATCGGAAGTCGATAAACGAGAAGTCCCTATGACAGCTCAAAAATGCTACGAGAATTCCGACCTCTGCTCATGATGTATGTCTTGAGACTGCGATACGTTATAGGTACATTCTTCCAATAAAAATGTTGAGTATACTCAGAACCTTGTCATTCTGACTGACGTTGTTATTGTCATACTTATTATTTGATGTTCAGTATGAAGTTTATTATGACAGTGCACTAAAGTGGTCAACATTTTCGCTGGGGTACTGGACGTAGTTGTCCCAGAATCTTTTATTGTTTTGAGTTGTTGAGTTTAACTTCCCGGTAATGTTCATTGTTATTCTTATTATCGTATTAATACATTATTATCTTCTGAAGAAAAAGGTTAACGACACCCGCTTCTATGTTTACTGAATTTCTAATGCTAAAAAAAACGAAATGTATGGTAAAAACAAGTAATAAACAACTGTTTTTCAGCAGAAACATACAACTTTTTAATCTTTCCAAAAATACCTGCGGTTAGGTTTGGTTAGAGTTGTGTTATAACAACGCTAAAAAGTTTTATACATCTTGCGGAAATCGCTTTTAGGACAAACGATATTATTGATTCCAATATAGGCCCTAATTTTAAATTAAAAGGCAAGGGTTCTGAAAAAAAATCTATTTGATAAAAAAACACTCTGGTTCCGACATTTTGATATGTTTTATTGTTTTCACTTTGTTATTTGTTATATTTTCCAGTTTTCAATCCATATTATTAGATTACACAGTGAAGTAACATGAGTTAACATGCCCTCTGGCAGTGGCTCTTATTTTTTCCAATTGTCTGTTTGCCAAGCAATACATAATGAGACATGTTCTTACAGGGCACTATAATTCTTCTCAAGAAGATTGGGGACATTTGTGGACTGAACTTCAACGGGAAGCTGATATGGAAATTTGACAAGTTACCATAATCTTGGAGTTGACATCGCTGTGCAAGGATTTCATTGAAAATTAAAAGTATCTCACCATGTTATATTCAAGAACACTGTTGTTTCTAGTGCTGTCATGCAGTATACTTGACTGTCTGCTTGCAGAGTTTGTTACATTTTCACTGATAGGTGCGGCTTTTATGGCTGGTGGTTGGTTTAAATGGGATACTTTGAAGGAGAACTCATATTGCCGGTTTGCAGAGTGTTGTAATACTAAATATGTGCCATATGACATAGACAGTAAGTATTAATATTTATTATTTACGAAGTAATTTCCTCAACAATCATATATCTTTAAAAAAATCCTATTTACAGAATTAAAAATCTCACTTTCAAAATACATGTTTGGACAACCATTGGTTAATGAGTTAGGTAATATCCTAACAGCCCACAAAGATGCAATACTTAATAATAGCAAAAGTAACAAGAAAGCCCTGGTGATTAGCCTTCATGGGTGGTCTGGTGTGGGCAAGAACTATGCTGCTTCTATGGTTGCTGAGGCTCTGTTCTTTAAAGGCATGGATAGCCAATATGTCACGGTATTTATGGGAGATAAAGACTTCAACTGTGAGGATGCAGAAATTAAGAAGGTGAGTCTAGTCTTAAACTCTACCAGTAATTCTACATGGATGGATTCTAAAATAAGTGTACCTATATTTAGTTTTTTCTTGCATCAGAAATTCGGTAAACAAAGAATTTGGTAACTTTAACCTTTTTCTTCAGAAAATAATAATTTATGAATACGATAGTTACCAAAACAATAAAAGATTCTGGGACAACTAGGTACCTAGAACGTATCGCACTACACTAGCAAGACATACGAGTGACATGAGAGTGACGTTTAAAAACAAAGATGAAAAAACAAGGTAATGGCGGGCATATTATGCGACCAATTGAAATTCTAAAATGTCTAATCATCAGTATTGATACGGGGGATGGCATTTTTTCACATAACTTTTTAGTTCATAATCCATTTGTTTTCATAAAACTGTAATTCATCATTTTTACTATCGCTGGAACCGTAAACCGTAAACGTGTAGAGAATGCTAGGTTTGTTAGGTTTGATTTATAAAATTCCAGAAAAAGTAACATTTACTGAAAACAATACGTTATGAATGATTATGACTTGTAACATTTTATGACCAAAAATAATTGTGGGAGACACGATCTTTCATTGCCTGACCAGAAAAATAAATAACCTCGCCATATTGCGGAAATTATATGAAATGACATTTATATGCTATTGCAATTTACGAAACACAGATAAAAACAGTTTTAGTGGCGACCCCACTTGAGGATTTTTTATCAAACATTCCGTTACTTTGTGACATCTGCTTCTTTGGGTTCTTAATCAAGCAATAATTCCGTGATATCTTAAAATTAGCACAAAAAAAAAGTTAATGCATTATTATCAGAGCTCGGAATAGGTAGTGCTGATTTTCCAGTTTATCCGTCATACTACTGTAAAACATTCCCAATAAAAAGTCTTACTTTTACTTCTTGAAAGGTCTTTCCAATCCTAAAAAAATCAAGGTATAGTGTGGGACTAAGATTAAGAAAAGGTAACTTTAGTGACGTGTGTAACGAAAATTAACTATACCATACCTACTGCTACCCAACTGTCCGGCTCCAATTTGGTTTATTTTGAAATATGTTAGAGAGTAGTCTAAATTAACAGACACGATTTTTTTTAGCGGCCCAAATCAACCTCTTTGGAGAAGTACTGAAAAGTGACTAATCTCTCAACTTCTATAGAGAATAAAAAAAAAGGTAGTTACAGTTAGTAGCACAAGTGAACCAATGTTCACTACTCTGACATGTACCTTAACTTTACATAAAAACGATAAAAAAATATTTTGATATTTCACTATATTCTATTAGTATACTATGTAGAGATAGTCTACCATTACATAATTACAGATTGAAGTAATGCATTTTATCTAAAAGGTCAAATTAGTATTGAATCAATTTTGCACCGACCTCTTTTGGTACCAGGCCGTTTGATGAATTAGACTAAAACTAAACTTATATCCGATGTGCATTTATTTTCATGATCTGTCATGTTATCATTCACGATTTCTCTTACTAAGCCTGTCAATGATTTGATTAATAAAATGTTGGAGGAAGGGCTGTCGACTAGGAAAGTAGCCAAGAAATAAACCGTATGCCAGTCGGCTGTGCAGAGAATGAGACAAAAATGTACAAAACCTTTGAAGAATAACACAGGAGGGCGAACAAAAAAGTTAAGTCCGCAAGACACGCGTAGAATTGTACATTATATGGTCACTGGAGAAGCAAAATCCACATCGCATGCCGCCTCACTCTTACGAAAACAAACAGGAAAGGTAGTAAGTAAATGGACAGTAATAAGAAGTCTTCAAAATTTCGAGCAGTGGAGAAGAAAAATAAACCGTTAATTAGTAAGAAAAATGTAAAAGCTCGAAAAGCTTTTGTTAAGAAGTACCAATCGTGGACAGAGGATGACTGGGCCAAGGTATTTTTTTCAGATGAAACTAAAATTAACAGATACTCAACGGACGGCCGTCAATGGAATTGGAAAAGAGAAGGAGAAGGAATGAACATGCGAGATTTCATACAAACTGTTAAACATGGAGGGGGTAATATCAAAATGTGGGGCTGTATGACTTGTTTTGGACCTGGTTCTATTCGTAAAATTGATGGGATAATGAACACAGAGATCTACCTTGACATATTAAAGAGGCAGTTAGGGGAAACACTGGAGAATATGCCGTTCCCAATCAATGAAATATGGTTTCAACATGATAATGACCCTAAACACACTGCAAAAGTTGTTAAAAAATGTTTGTCTGAACAGGGTTTGCATGTCTTGGAAGAGAAGCCAGCTCAAAGTCCGGATTTAAATCCAATCGAAAACCTATGGTCTTTTTTAAAAAAAGCTTTAGTGAATAACTACGATTCACCACCATCGTCATTACACGTATTGTGGAATCGAGTAAGAACAATTCTTTTGAAGGCCTCGATGGAATTTGCAGGCTTAATGTTGTTCCGAAGATATGCTTTGGTTAGAGCCCAAAAAGTTTCGATTGGCCTGACTTCAGGACAGTTCGGCGGATTCTTATCCTTAGGTACAGTCAGCGTCAGAGAAAAGAGACCCCCAAGACTTTAAAGATTATCGCACGACGGCGAACGTCACGTGACGTTCGCCGTGAGCGGCTAGCTTCCCCCGCCCCGCATCCACCTCATCTCTACCTCTGCCCGAGCATCCACCGATAACATTCAAATATCATAATTTCTATATTTTGTTATTTGGCTTCTGGTCGAACCGAATACCAAGAACTTACAAAAAGACATCACATGTCACATGTGCGGTTGAGGATTCGAAACCGCTTCACCAGCCGCTGCTAGCCGATTAACTTACGATGCGACGCCTTATACCACTAGGCTAACGACTCCGTTGACAATCTTGGCAAAAAATTGAATTGGATTTCTCCTTAAATCGAACAATGTTGATAACGACCTTATCTTCTAAACGTTATGGTTTAAATTGCAACTTCCACTATGTTCAGCCGGCTGTAGAGAAAAGGATACCCCCCCCTGGTAAACAAACCAAACTGTTTAAATTTTTTGACTACTTATGTCGAAGGTAACTTGGTCGAGTGGCTACTCTGTCGGACAGGTGTAACGAGGGTTGCTGGTTCAAATCCATCAAGAGGACATGTCTGCTTTTTGCATTTTTACATTTTCAATAATGCTTTTTTATGTTAACTATTTTAATTAATATATTTTAGGAAAGGATTTAAAAAAAAATAGGCATATAGTGAAAAAATCTACATTTATTTATTTAAGTTTACGCTATATTTGCGTAACTTATGTTAAATTATAACATAATAATAATCATGCAATAATAATACTTTTTTATTTTCAAATAGCTTAACTACGGATTTATAGATTAATACTTATAACAAGAAAAATACATTGAGAGGTCCTAATTATAATATTACATTTGTAGGGCTTTAAAATATAATTACAACTATACAGTTTCTATCTATGCCTAATATTATGTTATGCGTAACCGTTATTTGTTCATTAACTTTTTAATAAGATTTCACAAAATAGATAAGTGTTAGAGAACGGTGTGCTTGTAGATATTCCTAGGAATATAATTACTTACTTACAATATACATATATGTAGTTTATCAAAACTGCGAACTTGAATTGTGCGTGTGAATCACTAAGAAAGAACCAACATGCTAATCTATAAATGTAGTATAGCAATTTACATCTTTCTGTTGTCATCACTTATCACAATTTGTTATAATTATTTTAACACAACTTTAAACAGAGGTATAGGTAACGCGTGGGGTCAGATGGTGTGTCACCTACACATGAATAAAGAAGGTATATATAATGCAAATAAATGCTACTCGTAAGTATATTAATATCGGAGAGGATAGCCGTTGCTTTCTATTACTCCCTGAAGCCGTTTTAACCATTTTGTTACACGCATCACTACTTCGCATCAATTCCCACGGTCTTTGGACCTCTTGGTCCAGATTGTTTTTCGTTTTTGTCTCACTGGAATCCCAGTTTAAAACCATCTGACCCCACAAGTTCTCTATCGGATTTAGGTCCGGACTTTTTGACGGCCAGTCCAAAACCGTTAACTCTTCTTGGAAAGAGAGCCACTCCTGAACAAGGCGGGAGCGATGCACAGAACAGTTATCCTGCATCAGGTAAATTTGGTCTATAGGATACGCAACACGCACTGACGGCAGCATCACGTCCTTCAACACCTCCAAGTATCGGTCGCTGTTCATGCGGCCGCCTATTTCCACCAGCTCGCCTGGGCCCATGGAAGACATCCATCCCCAGTAGCCTGAAAACAGTCATCTTATATAATCTACTGTAACATTGAATATACGTAAAAGTCTAATATATATATATATATATATATATATATCAGTGGCGAAGCGTCACGTAAATAAATAGACAAGCCGGAGCAAAAAAAGGTGTATGGCGTGTGTCGGTTTTACGTTTTGTTTGTATACCTACTCTATGCATAGGAATTTTTGGTAAAGCCGTAAATAATCGGCTTGTACGAACGCCTCGCGACTGTTATATATATATTATAGTATTAAACATAATATTATTAAAATGTTATTTACCTAATGTTAATCACCCGCTTGTCCTGAGGTCTAAAACGTATTTAGGGTTAAACCTCTCCCCAGTTCTTCTCCATAAATTTTTTTGGTCATCTTTATCTGATTTAAAACATTTTTCGTCAATTTAAATACCGAGTGGCAAACTCTGTCGATGCGATGTTTCTCAGTAAGTTTAATTTTTCCGGCCGGTTTATAATTATGAATACCCCAGCATGCAGGTGTCGCCGAACTGTGCTAAGCGACACTCCAAAGTCTCAGCAGTTGAGCGTGTTGTTTTGAAGGGTGCCTCTGAGTGAACTTGCACTATGTTACGGTGTCACTCCGATTCCTCGGTGTAAGCAACCGGGCGAGGGCCTTGGAGGGCACAGTTCACTTCACGTGTCGCTTGATACCTTTGTATCCACCTATGAACTGTATTTCTCTGCAGAATAAAAAAAAACATAAATTATTAGAAAAACATACTTAAATAATCATATAGGTATAATATCAGTAGGTATTCATATAGGTAAAATAATTTATGAAATAAATAAGCTATCGTATTATTCTTACCGTTTTTCCCATATCTCGTGCTATTTTCTTATTAGATTGCTCCTGTTCCCACAGAACAACAATCTTAGCCTTCAAAAAAGTAGTTAATCGAACCATTTTAAGGATTATTAAATCGGATAATATTATCAAGCAGAGAGATCCACACAGCGGATCGGCACAAATCGTATTAATTTGTGAAGTCATTATAAAGTTACCCTCAATCACAAAACAATAAATGCCGTGAACAATTTCGAGTAAGTAAACTACTTATTCTAATTTCAACTTTAAGTCGCTGTATAATACAGCAATCTTCGATACCTTTATGAAATAAAATGACGGTAGATGCAACAATCAGTAACAAAGATGAAAGCATATCTATCTATATACTAATTTCAACCTAATAATAAATTAAGGAGTGGAACATGGTGGAAGTTGCAATTTAAACCATAACATTTAGAAGATAAGGTCGTTATCAACATTGTTCGATTTAAGGAGAAATGCAATTCAATTTTTTGCCAAGATTGTCAACGGAGTCGATAGCCTAGTGGTATAAGGCGTCGTATCGTAAGTTAATCGGCTAGCAGCGGCTGGTGAAGCGGGTTCGAATCCTCAACCGCACATGTGACGTGTGATGTCTTTTTGTAAGTTCTTGGTATTCGGTTCGACCAGAAGCCAAATAACAAAATATAGAAATTATGATATTTGAATGTTATCGGTGGATGCTCGGGCAGAGGTAGAGATGGGGGTGGGTGCGGGGCGGGGGAAGCTAGCCGCTCACGGCGAACGTCACGTGACGTTCGCCGTCGTGCGATAATCTTTAAAGTCTTGGGGGGTCCCTTTTCTCTGACGCTGACTGTGCATATGCGACTGCCATATCCAAATCCAAATCTGTCCAAAACAGAACAGGGCCATCATGCTCGTGGATCATGGGAAATAAGCGACGATTCAAGCACTCCGAGATGTAGGTATCGGTCTTCATTGTTTGACTCGTGACGAATGGCTTGGACGACTTCCAACACTCACAAATGGCCTGCCAAACCATTGCTTTTTTACTGCTGGTTTTCTGGTTTTGCTGGTTTTCTCGTACAGTATAAAATAGGTCACCCGGAAGCATTTTATAATCAAATTTAATGTACGTTTCGTCATCCATAATAACGCACGCTGGTTTTCGGCACAATAGGCTACGATATCGTCAGCGAATCGAAGGTGAGTGATGTACTGTACTCACCGTTTATGTTAATGCCTCGTCCTTTCCAGTCCAGAACCTTAAAAGCATCCTCCAATGCAGCGGTGAAGAGCTTCGGAGAGATCACATCTCCTTGTCTGACTCCCCGCTGCAGAGGAATAGGCTTCGTGCTCTGGTCCTGTAGTCGGACGGACATAGTGGCGTTTTCGTATAGACACTCCAGCACTTCGATATATCGGTAGTCAACTTGGCACCGTTGGAGAGACTGCAGCACAGCCCATGTCTCGATCGAATCGAAGGCTTTCTCGTAGTCCACAAATACAAAGGCAAAGGGGGAGGTTATACTCTTCGGCCTTCTGTATAACCTGCCGCAACGCATGTATGTGGTCTACGGTACTATAGCCTTTTCGGAAACCGGCTTGTTCGGGAGGCTGGAAATCGTCAAACCTGCGCGCGAGACGATTTGTGATGACCCTCGAAAACAGCTTGTAAACATGGCTCAGAAGTGAGATGGGTCTATAATTCTTCAGCAAAGTTTTATCACCTTTCTTGAAGAAGAGAACCACCACACCTCTGTTCCATGCTTTCGTCGTTCTCCCTTCGTGGAGGACGGAGCTGAACAGCGTCTGAAGGCCCCTAAGGATGGGTTTACCACCCGCCTTCAGGAGTTCGGCTGTAATTCCATCCTCACCTGGGCCTTTGCCATTCTTAAGCTGTTTGAGGGCCATATTAATCTCGTACAGGCTGACGTCAGGGAGATCTTCGGTATAGAAAGTAATTAAATTAAATTAATTACATTTAAACTCGGCTCTCTTCCATCTGCGTTTGATGATTGGGGCTTTATTGATTCGGAGTTTTCATAGCACGGGAAGATGAACGATAGCTGTGTTTAAATTTAATTAATTTAATGTAATTAATTTTACCCATTGCCATACTTATTTGTTTATTTAATTGCATTGTGGAATTAAATGAACAAATTAGTATGAGTATGAGTAAGAGTTGAATTTAATGTTAATGTCCACTCCACAGTTCACTTCATCTTATCGCGCTATGAAAACTCCGAACCCTATTCATGACACGACATATCAAACCAATCCAAAGTCAATCGCTGACAACTAAGGGAAATATGGATATGGACCGTACGTTAAAAATAATTTTTGTTGTCTTTCACATTTCAGAAAGAAGTGCTGGCAGAAGTGTTCAGTATCGTTAAGAAATGCAAAATGGCTCTTATTATATTTGATGAGATACATGACATGTGCCCAAGTATACTGGATGCCGTAAAGCCAATGCTCGATCACCATCACGCTGTGGATGGAGTTGACTTCAGGTGTGACAGCAACTCAAAATATATAAAATTTGTATACTTACATAGTAATTATAAGTAGTTTTGTCTGTACGTCTGCAGTCGTATTTTTTAAAGCTTCATTTTACCTACTTCATTTGTATGTTAATATTATGTTCGGGTCATATCTCGCAAGTGAAGTTTTAACCCGATAACAATGAAATATGATGGTGTCTTAGAGCTGATTTAATGGTGGAGTCAGAAGGTGGTAACAGGATTTCCGCTGTACTTAACGACCCTTGAAGTTCCTGTTCGTTAGTTTTGTCTCAATAAGCAGATTATGACAGTGTAGTAAAAAGTAGTCTGCAACAAAAAAAATATCATTTTTTTACAGAAACTGCGTTCAGGGTAGAACACGAGAACAAAAATAAACAAATTTCATCACTAAATCCTACCCGGGTATGCAAACGAATAAAAAATAAATGGATATATATTTTTTAAGATAAAGAAGATACAAGTCTTTGTTGCTGACTGTACACAGTCATGTTATTACACAGTCATCATCTGCCTATCGAGAATTTCAAGACCAAACTAACGAACGGAAACTTTGTAGTTTTACGTTAAGTACAGCGGAGATCCTGTTGCCACCTTCCGGCTCTACTATGAAATCAGGTCTAAGTCACCATTATATTTCATTTTATCAGGTTGACATAAAAATTAGCCCCTTCTAAAAACCGCAACTGGTTCAAACTTGATTTGTGAGATGTGGCCCAAACATAAATATGTACTAACTAACCATACAAATGAAATAAAATAATGGGTTTCCGAGTATTAATGGGAAGCAACTTGTTTTTGGCATATTTTTGTATTGCAGAATGTTACTTGGCAGGAATATCTTTCCGCAGAAATACTTTCAGCAACAACACTTCGCATAATTTCCAAATATAGAATCATACTTCGGCATACTGTCGGTGATAATAATATAATATAATCAAATAATTATTTAGCAGATATTTTTTAAGAGAAATCTGGTTTTTGGATCGAGGATATCGCTAATGCAGATCGGTGTGCTGGAGCATTGTCCTCTTGGAACAGAAAAAAATAACAAAGTTTTCCTAGACCTTTTTCACGAATTTCCTCACGAAGATTTTTTTAATGTTCCGCATAAAAACTACCAGTAATGGTAGCTCCATAAAGCCCTAAGCCTTTCCGGCGGATGGATATACATTGTTAAAAAGTTTAGGGGTCGGAGAAACGGTCTTTTCCAGCTCATGGACTGTTGTCTGGTTTCGGGTTCGTACGTAATGGTGAAGCCACGTTTCATCCATGGTAATGAATCTAGCCATTAAAAGTTCAGGATCCCGTTGCAATAATTTTAGTGCGGTTTCTGAAACCATCATTCTCGTTTTCTTTTGCACGTCAGTCAGCATTCTGGGTACCCACCGCGCGGATACTTTGTCATCCCCAAGCAATCATGTAAAATACTATGTACGCCTTTTGAAATCTTCATTTTATCGGCAATATATGTGCACAATATATATGCACTGTAAGGCCGTTTGTCCAGCGCACGACCTCAACGACACGATAACGATATTTTTATGGCCGATATTTAAATATCGTGACGGCGATTGTTTGTCCACCTCGACGATATCAGTGGTTCAGGCAGTTTGTTGTAGCTGGCGTAAACAAATTAGAGAATGGCTGCGTTCAATCGGCGACCACTTATTCTTCTGCATTCGCACGTTCGAAGGCGCAGCCGATGCCAGAAAAAAAACTAAAACATACAATCGCGATGAATTGAGAACCACCTCCTTTTTATCAATTCAATTAAAAAGCACCACATCAAGAAACAATTTCTTTGATGCCAACTCCTCGTCACACGTCCTTGATACAGGGACGATCGTTGAGGAGTTATTTTTGATACTCCACCATCAGTTTCACTTTCCCACATAAATATGCATACCTAATATAAGTACGATGACTATAATAGTACATTGCGCATCAAGGGTAGTATGAAGGGAATTACTAACGAGAGTATTAGAAGCCCGACGCCGAAGGCGGAGGGCTTTTAATGACTCGAGTTAGTAATCCCTTTACTGCCTGTGATACACACAATGGTTTTCATCACATTTGCGAGGAAAAACGCTTTAACTCTGCAAAATATAAAGAAATAACTTTTGACGAACGGGAACGTAAATAGAAACGATATTTTTTTTGAGACCTCTACCACAGATAATAACTGCGTTTAGTTTCGACCTGGATTCGAGCCAGATTTAGCCAATTTGATAAAAATGTTTAATTACTAAAATTAATGATAAATGTTGATATAAACTTGAAATAGGTATAAAAATAATGAAGTTTAATGAAGCGTATAGGTTTTGTGTAATGTAAGTTAGTCTATAGCTAATTTTTAAAGATGAAATTAGTAACCGATTTAATTTTTGGCTGAAAATTAAACCTCCTTAGTCAGAAATGATGTACGAAAGAGATGCAAATTTTAAAAAGGAAGTCATTA
The DNA here is from genome assembly GCA_923062465.1 of Acleris sparsana. Lineage (NCBI taxonomy): Eukaryota > Metazoa > Arthropoda > Insecta > Lepidoptera > Tortricidae > Acleris > Acleris sparsana. The sequence goes on from OV281285.1 coordinate 23,443,715, forward strand.
CTCCCTAGGGATGACAAACTCGCCATAATTCCCGCGGGAACAATTTAGGCCACTGTCCTTATGTATACAGGCATGGAATAACACCATTTACGAGCAAGTGTGATGAAAAAGTATTTTCATAATCTTAACAAAGTAATCTCATCGCTACCCTTGTGACACCGGTGAGTGAGGGGTACCGGTGGCCATCTCTGGTCATCGCTATCAGTTCACGACAGCAATAACGATATTTTATTTTTAACCGACTTCAAAAAAGGACGAATAAATTCGATTGTATATTTTTACAAGCTCTTATTTAACTTGCAATGTTTGTATGTGTGTAAAGTCAAGCGCATTAATATCTATACAGCCATATCGCGTCAAATATATGTGGGATTTTTTGGTGCCTTGAATAAGCCAGAAGTCTTCAGAACTTGGTTTATTTAGATAAAACCTTTAAAATATAATTAATTAAACTTCAGACACACGCACACTCTTTCGTCGTTCTAGTCGTTCTCTCTCTCCCTCGCTCATCGTCATGCCATCCCTCTCCCACACTTACGTTTCGTTTCACGCTCCTTCTTACATTCCATCATTCGGCTTACATTCGGCCATCCTGTTTCATACCTGTCCTCAGATATGCTCAACTTCTAACTGACATTCTTATCACAGTTATCACTCATCATTCTTACATTCTTACCACTCATCATACAACACAACAAAAACTTAAATAAACATCACAGCATTTTAGAAACATTTCCATCTTTAAGATATCACTAAACTATCTTAATAACTAGAACAACATAGTAGTACCTACACAATTACTAAACATAGTTTAAACTTACATGATAACATATGTAACAACAACAACCTGCTAAGGATACATCAATCTTTGAATATAATTCAAACACAAAAAGGGTAACGTTTAAAACATGTCAGACAGTTTTTCTACATCATAACGGTCTTTGCGTTTGACTTTAATTACCTGATAAGGTCCAAGGAACTTAGGCTTTAACTTTAATCCTGCCCAAACTGCGTCCTTTTGACAGCAACTAAATCTCCAACATTGTACTTCGAGCTTTGCTTCCTTTTCTTATTATAGCACCTTTTGTTTTCTTCTTGTATGATTTGAATCTGTTCTTTGGCCTTCTGCCTTAATTTGTCTCTCTGTTCATCATACTGAAATATTGTTTCCTGTTGCAATAGATTTAATATTGCTACATCTTCCTTGCAATTCATTTTAGTACCTGTTAATAACTGGAATGGTGTGGTGTCTATGCTTCGCTGGTAGGTACTGTTGATTGCTCTTGTACTCGTCCGACATGCTTGTACCAGGTAGACTGATCTTCAAGACACAGCTTCGTTAACATTGGGATCATGATGCGATGAATCCGCTCCACTTGGCCGTTGCCTCGTGGTACTCCTGTGGTGATAGTCACATGCTGAATCCGCTCGTCGGGTGATTATTCGGCGTTTTAACCGCCGTCATTATTGTCTTCGCATATTATTCAAGATAAACTTTTTAATTGTCTTATGATTTTAAATGGAATTAATATTACCCCCGGGTCCGTTGACTTTGACATCAAAAGTTGCTGGTAATTATCATTGTTTTCGTCAATATATTGAAGACAACAATGACGGCGGTTGAAACGCCCAAATATTCACCCCTTCACAGTACTTTTCAAAGGCTCCACTCGTGAACGCTGTCCCTCTATCAGTTATAATTCTTATTGGATTTCCGAAGGTCTGCTGCTGTATCTGTAGTTTGCTAATAACTTCTGCACTTGACGTCGACTTAGTGGGGAAGAGCCACACAAACTTAGTAAAGGCATCCACCATCGTAATTTTTTATTAGAGTCACTTCCATATTAGATAATTTAGATTTAGACATACCTACTGTAAGATAAAACAGATTTAATTAATGGACACAATCCTGCAGTCAAACTGTTCCAACAGTTTTGCAGGGCATGATATATTATTGTACTATGTTGTTTGTTTTTAATAAATAAATAATAATAAATAAATAAATAATAAGTATATAATTGTACATTTTTCTTGTTTCGGTCAATGGCCCTATGTGGTCTAAATGCAAAGTATGTAGCGGGGTTCCTTCCTTTTCAATGGAGTTTAGAAAGCCCTCTTGCTTTCCCTCTTTTCTGTTAGCTAATAAACAAGGTATACAGCTCATAACCACTTCTTCAATCTTCTTATCCAGACTTCTTAGGTAATAATCTTTACTTAAAGCTTCTTTCATTTTCCTGATGCCAAAATGGCCATTGCTATGTACTTGCTTGATCACTTCTTTTTCCATCAGCTTCGGTACAACTATATGCCTCCTCCTTTGTACATTATACCATTTTCCAAGTAAAAGTTATTGTAATGCCCATCTTTCAATATTAACTGTCTTATAGCATTGAGCTCTTCATCTCGCTCTTGAGCTTGGCTAATTTTCTCATGTAAGCCTACTACTACTGCCACAAATGGAATTCTGCGAAGTGCGTCTGCATGCGCCATCTTTGCATAATCTTTTATATACTTCCTGAAATAAGACGTCAATCCGATAAAGCTTTGGACCTGCTTTACAGTTGTTGGTTCTGGGTATCGTGCTACAACTTCAATCTTATCCGGGCTTGGCCGCACTTTTCCATCTTTGGCCATAAAGCCTAAGTACTCGATCTCATGGCATATCAACCTGGGCTTTTTCCAGTTAATTTCGAGCCCGTACTCTGCTGCAACCTCCAACACACGTCGCAGTGTGCTCAAAGCTTCTTGTTCGGTCTGGGCTGGAATAATAATGTCGTCAATGAATATCATGACTAGAGTTAGGACTTTTGGTGGCAAATCGTGGTTCCGGAATCCACGGAGTCGCTATTTCCTAATTATTATAATACATAACACTTTGATTTTGACCTTCAATATTTTAATATTTCAAAATTCATTTATTCGTTATTCGGCCGCACCAATTTAAATTAATTTTGGTATTGAGGATATCTCTGATGTGAAAGCGTTACAAACAAGCAAATATTAATAGGTATGAAATAACCGAACTAAATATGTATTTAGTTCATTTTTGAATATGATAATACCGAAGGTCAAAATCAATGTGTTATGTATTATAATAATTAGGAAATATCGACTCCATGGATTCTAGAACCACGAAATGCCACCAAAATCGTAACCCTAATCATGACAATGCCTTCTTGTATTAAATCTTTAAATATTATAGTGATGAACAGCATACAATACTTTGGCGATACTGATAGACCAAAAGGTGCTCTTAAAAACTCAAATTGTCCATGATGGGTCACAAAGATGTATATGGTACCGATTCCTTACTAATCTTCAAATGAAAGAAACCATTTTTGAGGTCCAATACACTAAAAACTTTAGCATTTAACAATCTGTCAATTAAATCTTCGATCAGAGGTAGGGGAAATTCATCTTTAACCATTTTCTTATTTATCAGTCTATAATCCACACATACTCTGGTTGAACCGTCCTTCTTCTTGACAAGCACTACTGGGCTACTATACTCTGAAAAACTCACCTGTATTATTCCTTTTTGCATCCACTCATTTACCTGATCTTCCACAATCTTTTGCTCTGCCAGTGACAGCCGCCTCGGACGCTGAGCCACGGGGATTTCGTCCTTCAGTATGATTTTGAGCTCGATAGGCGCCTCCCTTGTTTGAATAGGTTCGTACTCCTGTACGAGCTGCGTCACTCCGTCTTTAATGCTGTCGTCGCGGATATGACCTGCAATGTCAACCTCACTCACACAACAACTCACATGTGTCAACCATTCCTCATCTTCAGCAAGAAAATACACGGAACCTTCGCGCATAACCATAACAACATTTCTCAGAAATTCCTGCCCTAAAATTAACTTATGCGGCATAGAGTCTTTAGGCACAATATGTAAAACTATCCGATCATAGCACTTTCCATCGATACGCACACTTTCACTTAACTTTCCGTGAGATCTTACTTAAGAAGATCCTAGTCCGAACAAAACCGTGTTGTCGTCGGACTTTGACAACTTTAGTCCGTCGTATAAGTCTTCCGACATGAGGTTCACGTCACTGCCTGAGTCTAGAGTCTGCTTCCGGCAAGAAGCCTTTTTGTAAGATCGACCAAACCAAGGTTGGGACTTGCCACCAACTGGGACTGCAGATGACGGAATAAAAAGTTCCATTCCCTGCAGCACCACGTCAGCAACGGAATCAGCAACGACGTTGGGATCATTGGGCGTGAAGCATACTTGCCCCCAAGGGTAGGACGAAAAGAATGTCCGCATCCCATCCTAGTCTGCCGACGTGTAATGCCACACACGGCGGCCACGAGCAGCTCGCCGACGCGGCGGGCGCGTGAGTGGCACCGAACTCCGGACTAGGCAATGATCCGAGGACCCGAGAGGGGCTTCAACGGATAACTGGTAGCCAGCCTGATGCGAAGTCAGCAGAAGGTCCAACAGAGATGGTTTCTGGCTCTCCACATTTGGGATTCGCGTGGGCGCAGTAACCAGTTGTGTCAAGCCGTATGCCAGAGCAAAATCGTGAACAGATCTCCCCGCATGATCGGTTTTACCAGAGCCGAGCCATTCGGCGTGGTGGGCGTTAAAATCGCCAAGTATTACGATCTCTGCGGATGGGATCTGTCATCTGCTGTTGCACAGAGTCTGCAGCTATTTGGATCTGCTCCATAAGTCGATCCGTTTCGGCATCAACGCTATGGGACCTATGCAGGCACGCAAAGACGCGCGGATGGTCGTCGCTGTCAACACGTAGCCATAAGATAGAGAGGTCCCTACCTTCAAGATTGCTGAGGTGGCTAGAACTGATATCATCTCTAACGTACACGCACACCCCAGCCCGAGATACGAAGGAGTGTTCCAGTCCATACCCAGGATAGGAGAGGTAAGATGTATCCGCTGGAGATGATATCTGTGTCTCAGTTAAAAAGAGCAAGGCCGGCTTTGCTGTCTCGAGGTGGTGGTGAACAGCATTAAGGTTTGAGTGTAAACCCCTGATGTTGCAGAAGTCCACGGTAAACGTGGCGGGAGTTGCCGTGGCTGCTTTGCCCTTACCTCCGGCAGATGGCCAATGACAGAGCGAGGTTTTGCCCCCCCCCCCCCCCCCCCCCCCAGAGTACGAGGGGCGGTCTGGGCGTCCACGCTCAGGTACAGTGTATCCTGAGCATGGAAGTCCAGAGAGGGATTCTCCAACGCAAACGCAGCTGGTACCCTCCTGGGGTATCCTATTACATAACTGCGCCATCATTGGGGGGGGGAGGGGAGGTGGGCCTCCGGTAACCTCACTCACTCGGCGAAATGCAATAAATGTTGCTTCACGCCGGTTATCAGTGAGGCCGTGGTATCTCTCCGGTCGAGCCGGCCCATTCATTCTATGTGGGTCGGTACTTGTACCTCAGCAATGATATGTCAGGAAAGAGCGCAGAGATCAGTCCTTAAAGTAATGTATAAAAAACCATTTCAATACCCTACGAGTGAACTTTATAGAGAAACCCAGAAACTCACTGTTCGCCAACTTTTTATATACCAGACTTGCGTAATCACGCATAAGCATGCTAGAAACTCCCCTAATTATCTTGATTTGCTAGTTAGAAGGGTCTTTCGTATCCCTAGTGCCGCAGTCAAAACGCACTACGCACGTCGCTTTCCACGTTTCATGCACCCTTTTATTTACAACCGAATCATTAGATTATGCAACATCACAGACTTGCCGTTAAAAGGAATGCAAGCTAAATTAAAAAAATGGCTACTTACACTCTCGTATAAGGATGCAGAGGACCTACTGAAATCTGTGCCCTAAGCCATATTTTGTACTCGCTTACACATATACACACACCCACACACTTACACACACCCACACACTTACATAAAACTCACACACACACTTACACAAACTCACACACACACACACACACACACACACACACACACACACACACACACGCACATCCACGCACGCACGCACACACACACACACACACACACACACACACACACACACACACACACACACACAATTCTATAAGTAACATAGTAAGTAACTAAATTCACTTACCTGTAATATTGTAGAATTTTATTTTAATTTCTTAATGTAATCTTGCACACCATTCAATCTTGTATGTTTACTCCATGTCTGTAGTCTGTTCACGCATCATGTATTTTTAATCTACCTCGGTAACGCTGATGCGTCGATATGATTATCGGTTCTCACGACACAGGCCTGTCCTAGTGTGAGGACCATTGATATTCATGTCCGAAACCTTTTTGTATACTATTGCTTAATTTCCTATACTATAAGATTTAAAAGGATTGTTCTAATTGTCTGATAAATAAATAAATTGAAATTGAAATTGTATCTTCCGGAAACTGCTTTACCGACGGAGGCACTTGTTGCCGCGATTGTGATTTGTCCATCGGGCCGGGGTGTGGCTGCTTTACCGACTGAGTTGAGCCGCTAGCGCCGGAACCGGACCTTCTGCCGCCGCTCGTAGATTCTGTACCCCTATGCCCATAACTATTACACCGAAAACATTTTACTCCGTTTGGACAATTAGATGCCATATAATTTGTTTCTCCACAGTTGAAACATCGTCGAACTGATGATGATGACCAGAGGTCGGAATTCTCGTAGCATTTTTGAGCTGTCATAGGGACTTTTCGTTTATCGACTTCCGATTATACATATGTATATCGATAAATACAAAATACAATACCTATGTAAAATAATTATGATTTCGAGAAGAAATAAACAACATGCAGTCTTATCGCGACTGAGCGATCTCTTCGAGATAACCTTTGGATACCAACTTTTAGGAAATTTCTGAATAGAAATTAAAATAATAATATTTTATTATTTCTTATAAATAATTTGTGGATTTCTTATGGCAATTAAACATTTTTCGAAAGAAATCCTTATGAGCCTTATGATATCATGTTATGTACTCGTAGGTACTGGCCATTAATCCGATGACCTTTGATTAGTAGTTTTATCTGCATATGTCAATCGCCCGTTGACATTTCTTGTCACAATTTCCTTGGACAACAAATTGAAAATGCCTCGTAAATCTACTATTGGAAAATGGTTAGAAACATACCCGGAACTGGTTTATAAAGAACAAGATTCCGTAATACACTGTTCTGTTTGTGATATTAATTTGAAACAGTTTAAAAAACATAATATCAAAAAAACATGTGTCAAGTGATTCACATCGAAAGAAAAATCGTGCATCTGTTAACAAAGAAGAATTTTATTTTGATGACTTGTAATATTCCCTGGGCTCAAATGGATAATCCACAATTCCGATCTTTTTTCACTAAGTACATATGTTGCCGTTGCACGAATAAAAATATTCCCAGTGAGTCCTTACTCCGCAAAGTTTACTTACAGAGTTTATATGAGAAAGTGATTGAATGTATAAAGAATACTATGGCTAACAAACATATATGGGTTTCAGTTGACGAAACGGTGGATATGACGGGTAAATGTGCAACGAATGTTATTATAAGAGCACTAGATCAGAATTTGACACAAAGCTCTTACCTACTGTGCTGCAAAATCTTGGAAAAAGTAAATAGTGAAGCCATAGCCAATTTAGTTATAAGTCAATTGCGTTTACTGTGGCAAAATTCATTTGAGGACAACTTAGACAAATTTCTTTTACTGTGCACTGATAGTGCAGCATATATGCTTAGAGCCGGTATTCTTTAAAAAAAGAAACTTTCGTGTTTAAAGCATATTACTTGCTTGGCACCGTTAGGAAAAAGGTTTCTGAAGGAAAAATATCCATCCTTACCCCTACCGCCTGAACCTATAATTACACGATGGGGAACATGGTTAAATGCAGCAGTTTACTATGCAGATCACTATAATGAAATTAAGGATATTGTTTTTCAATTGAACAGTCGGGATTCTGCAGCCATAAGAAACGCAAAAAATATATTAGAAAATGATCATTTACTACATGATTTAATCACTATCCGAGATAACTACTTGATCTTACGTGAATCTATAGAGAAGTTGCAGTGTAACAAATTGGCTTTAAATGAATCTATGATGGTATTAGTTAATGTAAGAATTATATTGGATTGGTTTGCTTCAGGGGCAACTAAAATGAAAATGGAAAAAGTTTTAGATAGAAACCCTGATTATTCTGCGATACGTAAATATTCTGAGACATTGGAAGCAGTATGTGAGGACGATGAAAACCTAATAAACTACTATAAATATGCACCTCTCACCTCCGCCGACGTAGAGCGTTCTTTTTCCACGTACAAATGGATATTTGACTCTAGACGAAGTAGGTTAAAACCAGATAATTTGGAAAAAAATATGACTGTCTATTACTTTTATAGAGAAAATGATGATGAAACACTTGTTAGTACCAAAACGGACTTTGAAAATGAAATCGATAAATGTTCTGAACTGAACTGATTAAATGTATAATTGTTAACTATAAATTTTTCATTGCTTTCATTGCTGATTTAACTATTTAACATTTTCAGCCACTCAAAAGTTATCTAAAAGAGATGGCTCCTTAGCGATAAGACCGCCTGTTGTTTACCTCTACTTTTAATCTTCTTTTCTTATGTTGTGTTGTGGTCTATAATGTATCGACTAAATATATACACCGTGGGCCCGAATAACCCGACCAATTTTAACAATCGATACTAGAGCCTATTTGTAGAATATAATGGGTATAATATGTAGTCCAATAACGCATAATTTCCGAGATTTTCATTATTTAAAAAACAATTCCATAGTTAATTTAATTTGAACTCTGTCACCTTAACCTAAAGCATTATTTAATAAGAAATTGATTAATTAATTTATGTTGTATGTGGATGATATTGCTACTTACAACATGAATCTTTCTTAGTAAATAATGCTTTAGGTTAAGGTGACAGAGTTCAAATTTAATTAACTATGGAATTGATTTTTAAATAATAAAAATCTCGGAAATTATGCGTTATTGGACTACATATTATACCCATTATATTCTACAAATAGGCTCAAGTATCGATTGTTAAAATTGGTCGGGTTATTCGGGCCCACGGTGTATATTTATGCCCTTGACTGTAAGGGTCAAAACTTACAACTAAAATTTGACACAGTTTTCGGTTTCCGTTGAAACTGAAAATTTGCATACCGTAAAACGGCATAAATTGGTTAAATTTTTACTTTGGAATTTTAACCTTCTTCGTAATTCATAGGGTATTTTAACTCCAACTTGGTTTTGGTAGATTTAAAATAAGAACATTACGTTGGAACAACGTCGTTAGCTTTCTTAAGACGAGGTTTAATATTGCTTCCTGCAGTGCATAAAATCTGCCATTAGTGCCAGTGCTGGGCCCTGTATGCCATAATGGGAGAGCTTTGATATAAGTGTAGAGGTATCGACAACATCAAAGGCCTTTCAAACGTCGCAAAAAAGTACGGCGACTTCCACGTTGAGTTCGCTCGCTGTAGAGCTAATTGTTCAGTTTTTAATTTCAATTAAAAATGTTAAATTTATAAATATGAGGAAAAAAATAAGATTTTATTAAATTATTATTTTTGCAAAAATCGTGATGTTTTAAAAATATTATTCAGTTCAGAGCGCAAAATCACAAGTTCCAGAGGCCCTTCTTTTTAAAATCGAAGTTCCAAGTTACGTTCACTACATCCCTTTCTATCATTCACTTGTCATTCAAGACTAAATCGAGAGAAAGGGATGGAGCAACCGTAAGTTCGAACTTGTATTTCAAAGTAGGGCCTCCGAGCTTATGATTTTAATTTTAAGTATTACGTAAACATTAGTACCATCGACATACCAACTATAGACGCCGGGTTCCATACAAAATTCTCTTCGAAAAATGTCCTAGGGCGTCCTTTACAAACTTCATACTTGTATAAAATCGTTGTCAAAATAAAACATTTTAATTTAAATGGTATTGTATTAACGTAATGCTTAATTTTGCTTGAAACAAATTAACATCTTATGTGGCTTCGACTAGAGGTTATTTTTTTCACCTTATGCAGCTTCTACTAGCGGAGTGCCAATGTCACCGCGAACAGAGTACAAATGGAGTAGCTTTACACTTAACATTATTTCAGTTTTGACGTCTCAGGTGGGTATGGGTTTAATATAAACAACAACTCAACGCTATTTTTTTTATTATTCAAGATATGAAGATAATATATACAATGTGCGCTCGAAAACCTTCATTTTTTTACATAATAGCTACTTGAAAAACATATAGACTAACTTATTTCGGTGGCAAGAATCATGTGGCATTGCTATTGTGTAAGTACCACTTGACACTGGCTTGGATATATTTCATGTACCTGTTAGGCGCCAGAAAGGCAATTTCTAAGAGACCGGTCTCCATAGTCTCTGCCTATCCCATTGAGAGATAAATGTGAAGCTATATATGTATGTATGTTTAGTGGGTTTTAAAAGACGGTTTTTTATTTTCCATCAGCATTAACCTTTTGAACGCCAAAGACGGCAATTCACGTCGGCAGATTTTTGTGCCGTGGACGCCAGACTGTCAGCGAGTTGTTCTAACCTTCATATATTTTGTTGCGGCATATGACGTCCGTGGCGTCACGGGCACGTAAAATAGCAATCGACCGTGGCGTTTAAAAGGTTAACAAAATTTCGAGGGTCAAGATGGAGCGCCGTTAATCATTAAAAAGTTTTCCCGGTACTTCACCACCTACATGCATAGTAATGAATAAAAGCAGCTTCATATTTTCAATAGATAAATCTCATCACTGCCCGTTAAATAATATCCGGCTATAGATTTCGGTGATGATTTTGGGTCTTCATCATCAGTTTCTCTTGACCGAGAGGTGTTTTTAGAATGCAAATCCATAATGTCTTTCAGAAAATAACAACATCGCTGTGGTTGCGTATAACTTTTGAGGGATTTCTTTGATTCGTCATGGATCCCACCATTAGATTCCGACTGTATAAAAGGGTGGTCAAAAAAATTATTATGTCAAATCATTCCTCCACATAACTTATTCTGGTTTAATTTACACTTGTTAAGTGATCGTTTACTGGTCGCCCAAAATATTTATGCCTAAACAACTTATGCCTAAAGGATCTCACTTATCCGCATCTAAATAACTCCTGCAATATGGAATTCTATTGTCGCAAGTGAACGCACTTGCGACGATAGAATTCCATATTGCGCATTGAAATGGATCACCAGGAATACTACAAATGTATATTTAATTTACGACCGCAAAAAATATTAAGTATTGAACAACTCCATAGATGCACTGTTCTGAAACAACCAATATATTGGGGATTGTTGGTCGGAAACTAAAATAAATTATTTTATTAGAAATACTTAGTTATTTATTCAGTAATTTTACGAATTGACATTTATTTACCGAAAGTATGAAATTCCGTCCGAAAGATTTTTGTTACGGTGATTAATTATTGTTGTTTCCGAAAGCGCATTGAAGCATTGTGACACGTGTCACTGTTGGCGCAGTTGACAACGAACTAAATTCAAGTAAGCTCCCAATTTACAGTGAGTATATAATCGCTGGGCCGTGTTTTGTTCTCTGACCCGTTATCCAGTTGTATTGTTGATCGAAGATTAGTACCTATAAAATTCCCCTACTCGGTCCTAAGCAGAAATAATGAATACGTTTAACAACGCAAACATATCCAAGCACTTTAGGCGCAGTTTATCCCCACTGAATTAAGTATCTTTAAGATAGGAATTTCCAGATTTAACTTCCCATGTACTTCGGATATAAGGGGGCGGACGGTAATTTTTGTACATTTTTGGCTATAAACCAAAAAGTACGACAAGAAAACAGCTCTACCTTCGGTTTTTTTTATGGCGATGCGAAGGCACGCGAGCACTCAGGCCACCTGACGGTAAGTGGGATCTGAGACCCATAGACATTTGAAATCTCAAGACTACATTCCCAAGACTGCAATCCTAAATCCCGTACTAGTAAACTGATCTCAACCCAAATGCTCGTCTCGCGATGCGTCAAAAATGACAGTGTTCTATGGTTTTTCGTTTACTTCGACGTATCTTGTGACGGGCCTCACAGTCAAGATGAGTTTATTAATACGGCCCTAAGACTTCAAATGCGTTGCCAACCCTGAGAACTAAGATGGAATGCCTCTATGCTAGTAATTTCACCGGTTGTCATATCCCCCACATCCGGTGTGGGGGATATGACAACCGGTGAAATTACTAGCATAGAGGCATTCCACAGCAATGCTAACACTGCTTGGCGGTTAATGGATAAGATGGTGGTAGCGATCCGGACGGACCCTGCACAAGGTCCTACCACCACTAAAAGCAACACCCGTATTTAGGGTTCCATAGTCAAACTATGAACCCTTATAGTTTCGCTATATCCGTCCCTAAGTCCGTCCGCAGCTTAACTCAGAGACTTTTACTTCTAGAGAGGTGTAATTTGGCATGAATATACATATTAGTCACAACGACTAAGTGGCAAAATTAAATCTTAATGCAGGTTTTTGATAACAATTTTTAGATTAATCGATCTGTTTGTGGAATATTAACATTTAAGGTAGTATTTTTGTTACAGTCAAGTGCTCCCAACACAACAACAAATACTATAAATCTGGAAAATATCTGAAATAAAAGCATACATAACGAATTTTGTTCCCGAGATACAGGCGACTAAAGTGTTTATACCTACTAAAATCACCTAAAACAGCAACGAACGACTTTAAATAGAGAATTAGGTAGTTCATACCTTTGGTTTTTGTGTAGTAACGGCTTCGGAACCCTACACTGAGCATGGTCAGACATGCTCTTTCCCGGTTTTATTAGTCTCTACAGACGACTTTAACTAGTTAGGTAACTAACAAAAATATTCTGAGGTATATATACGTTGTATACTTAAATAAGCAATCATCAAATTCCATTGGCTGCAGTTATTATGTGTATATTACAAAATATCTAAAACGGAGGGCTTTCTTCGTTATTGAAGTAATTTAAAAGTGATAATACTCTTTTTACGTCCTCCGCGCTGGTTTACTTGTTTATAGTCACCAACACGGCGTACAATTCCTACGACAAATTTCTAATTTTGCCCTAAAATAATAATAAAACTCTTTTGAGACTCTTTCTGTTAATCCCAATTTTTTTTTTCAGAGATACCATATTTATCTTTATTTCAAACATTGGTGGCGGCGAAATTGCTTCGACACTTCTAGACTTGTATGGCCAAGGAGTAAAAAGGGATGACGTTGAGTTTCATAACTTCGAGCCCATCATCAGGAAAACTGCGTATTACACAGGTGAGTGGCAAAGGCCCTTATTCTCTGTAATGGCTTTAAGAGAATGGGCCGAAATTTGTATTAAATAGCTGTAGTTGCTATACTATTTAGTGGTCTAACGTATGCGGAATGAAATCTGGACAAAGTTGGAACCTCTGTTTAAAAAATTACTTTCCTTAAATATGTTCAAAAGTGAGTTGTCTTTTGTTTAACAACTCATCTTTAAATAATTACGACACGTTTTATGGACGTAGGATATTTTCTAACAATAATTATGGCAAATCGAGAAAAAATGTGTCGCAATACTGTTTTTAATTTCTTTGACAGTTACACATCTCCTCTGGCCGAATGGGAAGGTCGTGGTGCATTTTACACAAAAGGTTTAGAGTCAAAGCACAGTTTATAGTATTTTAGCGTCCTATTTACTCAGAAAAACAAATACAAGAAAGCCCGATACTGTAAGGCTATCCAGTTTAAGCCAGTCTACTGAGAGGAGTCGTTTAAAGAAAATAACCGCCGGCTATGGCAAAATGGATTTGAGCTCGAAAGAAAATTCAAATGCGAGGGCAAATTCATTTAAAACTATCTTAAAGACATGGGTATTGAGACACAAGCAAAAAAAGTCAAGACTGTATATGAAAATCAAAAAATTAAATATCGGGCCTCGTAATTGGTTCAAAAATAAATTCCACGCTAAAAACGACGTCTTGTGCGTAATGAACGACGAATAATTTATAATTTCATTAGACGGAAATAAATGGCAAGGAATTCCCTTGCCATTTAAAGACCAATGATTAATTATTTAAAAGACCAATGGCCCAACCACAGACTTTTATGTAACTAGAGAACGCGAGTGTACGTACTTCGCGTTTCAAAAAGCAGTCTAAATGTCTGCTTTCTACGCGGCTTCGTTTAGTCCGCTTTCGAACGTCATCGCCTCCGGATGTCAATAGTTATCTAGAAAACTGACTGGTTGTTCCGTAATAAGTTGTAAAAACTATACAGAGAAAGATGACCCAAATAATGGATATGTTTCCTTCCATAAGATCACGTTTTAAATACTTAAAAATAAATATTTTAGGTTTGTCGTGAATGTCGTCTACGAAAAATAAGACTTTGTGGGATTACTTCATTGTCATCATACATTGTCTATTTTAGTTGCAAAGTTGTATCGCCTGCCTATATTAAACGCGCAATTGAAATAAAACGATCGAACTTTAGCTTGTGTCGCTTGGCTTCTTAGTCCCTAAAAAGAGGGAGATAGTACCCTGTACTATTATCATCTTTCTGTCTAATGAAGGAAATAGTGATGTACAACCATTCGATGATTCTAATCGATTCTTAGGTAAATTATTTTTGTTGGTATAATATTTCTGTCTGAATAACATAATTAATTATAGGTTATAAATTACAGGTTTCCAAGTAATCCAAACTTAAAAGAGAAATGAATGGAAGCAACCGGGCAAAAAGAATTTGGTTTCCACCAAAAAGCCGTATTCAGATTCCTTACACTTAATTTAAATTAACTTAACTCATTATTATTTATTTATTATAACAAACGCAAAGTTTACATATTATGCATTGTTCCACAAAACTGTTTACACAGTTATTTTTTGCATTAAGCATTGTTAATAATACTATTATTTATTATAAACATTTTTAGCAAAACAGTTTTTTTGTTACATAAAATATTGATGTGAGCTTTGTCCAGATTTCATTCCGCATACGTTACACAAGGCAATGCAAAGTTTGAAAGTTACATACATACATACATAAAATCACGCCTGTTTCCCAGAGGGGTAGGCAGAGACGACTTCTTTCCACCTGCTACGATCCTGACAAATGTCTTTCGCTTCTTCCACATTCATACATCGAGTCACACGCACGAGGCACGCAGTTTGAAAGTTATCTATTAAAATAGCAAAAAAAATGTATTCTAGAAATATTTAGAATGCTTTTACCGATCACGAGAGAGAGAGAGTGCGAGTGAATATTAATATACGCGGAGGGCTTTCAATAAATTCTCGGTATTGGTATCTTGCAAACATTTATAGTAAACTTCTTAATACTGGCCGCTAAGAGTCATTCATTGATAGTAAAAAAAAGTATAATTTGAAGCCTACACGTTCTTTGGTTTTTCTGCTCCTGCTGAACAAACGTGATCACCATGAGCAATTTTACAGTGTTCATTGCAATTGGAGCATCAAGCAGTGATAAAATTCTTGACTAAACAGGGAAAAAATCAAAAGTCTATTAAAGAAGAAATGGATTTAGTTTACCGTGAGTCCGCTCCTTCATTATCTACTGTCCAAAAGTGGTCAAATGAATTTAAGCGTGGGAGGGAGAGTATAGAAGATGACCCTAGACCTGGTCGGCCTGTTGAAGCTACTTCACCAGAAAACATTCAAAAAGTGGAGAAAATTATACTTGAAGATGGTCGAGTGAATGTTAGGTCTATAGCACAAAAAAACAATATTTCTATTACAATTCATGATATTATCCACGATTATCTTAACATGTCCAAAGTTAGTGCGAGATGGGTACCACGAATGTTGACACCGTTTCAGAAGTATACGCGCGTTGCTTGTTGTTCCGACTTCATTGAGCTGTGTGGTTCGCCACACAGCTCAACCCTGATAGTTTGCTCCAAAAAAATGTTACTGGAGATGAAATTTGGGTCCATCATAATGACCCTGAAAGCAAAAAAGAGTCGATGCTGTGGCACTTTAAAGGAACACCTCATCCCAAGAAATTCAAAGTCGTCCCTTCAGCTGGAACAAACGAGACTTAACACACTAGAAGGCATTAACTTCAAAAAAAAAATTAATACCTCATCCAGTTTTTTTGCATTGCAGCATCACCATTTCATGTTCCCCCATTAATGACATGACTTAAGTAGTCTTATCGAACCAGATTTAGTGTCATGGACTTGTTCTACACGAAAATGATACCAAATACCACATTACTTATAGGATCAAATATTTTGCGAGATATGAATGGTTTTTGTTGAAAAAAGATGGTAAAAACAAGTTTGCATTCGACGATTTTGTGAGGGTGCTCTTAACGTCAACAGCCAAATTCAAACGTCTCTACGTATTTATATATCTTTTAAGTATCTAAATACAGTTTGTCATTTTATAAAAGTATTAAAATATTATACATACCATTGTTATAATTAATAATAAAAATCGCTCAAAATGGCACCAGTAAAGAGCAAAGTCACAGCGAATACGGTGGCGGTTAACAGGTTGGTCGACATAATTTCATCTTTGAGCACGGACATTTCCGAAATTAAAGGACAGCTAGAGTAAAATTCGTGAGCAACAAATTACTTACGGACCAGCACGCGAGCATCCAAATAATACTAAGGGCCATCACTGGGACTAACACTTCAGCATTACACGTCTCACTGAATGAGTCTATAGTGTCAGTGGCCTGGTCTTTACCAGGCCACTGTCACACCGCCACCACCAGCAGATCTGACAGTTCTGGCATCGCCCGTGTCCGCCGTGCCAAAGCCCAGGCCACGTCGCGTACTTACGCGACGAGCGGCTGCTAACTTGGCCCGGCAAAGTCCACAAATAGCTGTTGAAGTAGCTTCTATGCGTAACTTATCACCCCTCCCAGTGGCTCCGCCGTTACTACCAGCGGTTCTGTTAACACAGGCCGCACCATTAACAGCGGCAAGGATATTGTCGAGCTCGCCAGTGATCTCGCAGCCGTTCCATATCTATCAGTAGCACCATCACCATGCCCACCGACGGTGCCACGTCCTCCGGCCTCGCCACTAATAGTGGCACCGACAGTGCCAACACTCTGATGTCACTGCAGCACATTCGTCGAAGGCTACGGCCCTCCGCGCTGCTGGTCCCCGTGACACGAGTCTGCACATCTTCAATCTCACCGAAGACACCACAACAGCCGACGTTGTTCATCACGTGAAGACTCATATGGGCATCCTGGAGCCGACGTGCAAGCAGCTAGTTGTAACTCGCGCTAAATATGCGTTGTTCCGCCTCGATGTGCCAGCTGACAAGCAGCAGACCGTCAGGGACGCCAATTTTTTTCGTGAATACCCGCCCCAGTACCGGAGCTCATTTTCGAACCATCCGTATACCACATCGCTTTGTATTCTACTGATAGCTGCAACCCACGTTTCTATTCATCCCTTGTTGGAATGTGTACATTTCAGTTCTTGTGGGATACATACTTGGGTCGCATTTTGTCGCAGCCCATCGTCAGTATTCTATGTAGAACTACATTGTGAGCCATTAAAAAGTCACAGCTCTCATTAGAGCCACCCGGCACCTGACACGCAACGCCTCGCCTCGAGGCGGTTAGTATTCTTTATATGAATTTGTATTGGCATGCGCTCACTACATCAACTACGCTACGTAACGTTTTTAATACTAACCGCGAGGCGAGGCGGTGCGGATCGGGTACCCTCGGGTTCTAATGAGCTGTGACTTGAAAGTGAAAGGTCTAGAGGCCACCTATGGTGCCACGCCCCGACAAGAATGAAAAAGGATGGCTTTATGTGCTTGCGCGCGAAGAATGTGAGATGGAGATAGTTCGCACTCCCTTTCATGGCATCGCCACATTCAATTCAGTGTTGTGTACAAAACCTCAACATTTATTGAAAACTTCGTTTCAACTTCGGAGAGAGATCTGAGAGTCATTGTCTCAGAAAGCTGCAAATTCGTTGAATTTACAACTTTCTCTCGTTGAACATGCATAACCGCACACTTATCTACACCGAATTCCATCTTGATCGCACTACTGAACTCTTGTGTGAATTATTATTATTTTTATCTTATTCGTTTTTGACAATCATGATGAGAATACTTTTAATTTTGACATGTAATGGCAACATATATTGTAAAAAAAATAATGAAATAAATAAACTAAACGAAACTAATTTTTATTGTTTGTTGTCTGTAGTAGAACGAAACCATTACCAGTGAAAGGCACCTACAGTCATTGTATTTGATGGTTAGGAGGACAATGACAGCACCAAACGTAGTGAACAACTTCGCCGGTACCGATATGTTGCTCGTCAATTCAAAATTAATATAAGCACTACAGTTCATGGAAACCAAAGATCGATTCCTGGCAAATTCCGAAAGCAATAAAAGGTTGATATATATATGTTGACCTATAATCTCAAGGAGAAAAACTTCGAAGTATGGCAATCCCCAGGTGATGCTGATGTTCTTATTGTACAAACATGAGTAGAAAAATCTAAACATCACTTGCCTTGCCAACATTAATTTCTCGAGATGTGCATGTGATGGTTATCCTGATTGCTCTCAGTGATTCTGAGAAAAAGTAAATAAATTTTGGTAGAACTCGGCATATCCTTATTTCTAGTGCCAAGATAAAGCTGTAAACAAAGTTTCATTGATGTAAAAGCAAGTTGATTCTTAGACCATTTTGGACTATGTCATAGTGACGTAATCTATGAAAACGTACGAGACTTCTTATGATTTTATTTACAGTGTCATAGTCCAAAATGGTCTAGGAATCAACTTGCTTCACTGTACATAATTTGCCGCCAAACTATATGAATATTTAGTCTTACTTTACCTGTAAGTAAACAAACGTGACCCTACCCAGTTCAAAAAATTACATAATTGTTTGGATGGCTCCCCTTTTAAAAGCAATCAATCTTTGGGCCCTGCAAAAGAAAACCTTTTATTCATCATTTCATCAAATGCCTTAAAATTGAGCCTACAAATGCACCTATGTGGAAAGACTCCACATAGTAGTGACTTGGGAATAACGTTTACATTTCCTTTAATAAGTACGCTACGAAAAATAATTCTTCCGTGTGGTACCTTTCAGAATTCAGTATTGAAATTGTTCTAACAGGTGGTTTTAAGCGGTCGTCGACCATTGCGAACCACCTGATCGACCACTACGTGCCGTTCTTACCGCTGGAGCAAAGGCACGTGGAGCAGTGCGCGCTGGCCGAGCTGGCCGCCCATGGAGTCGTAGCTCCTACAGATCAGATGCTAGCGTGAGTACTAGTCTGTTACGATACCCGATGTAAATGATCCCAATGCTCCTACACACCAAAAACAGCTCGGAAGCAGCTCGTGCCAACACACATCTTAACATGTTTGTGGAATTAAACAAATATCGGGGTGGTCTTTTCGATCGCCTTTTTCACTCGACCAGGCACGCGACTATTTATAGTACTAATTGGTATGTAAACATTGTATATTGTCTAGGGCACACGGTCTCTTTGTTTGAAACTTTTTGTGTTTGTCTTCCACCGTCACCGTCACAGACATTATACAAACTAGCAGAAATTTATTTAATTAATTCCTTCATGCAAACGAAGTGAATTATAGCAAAATTCTATGAAATCAAACAAGCGAAACGGGCACCACGACCGACGGCCAAAGCAGGACTAATGCGGACAAGCGTGACGGCTCTGGCTAAAATGGGCGAAACTCGTGCGAATTTAGGTATTACCGTCGTATGAGTAAAATATACACATTTAAAAAATGTTAAAAGTGTAGACGTTTTAGAAGACGTGTAGTTTCGTTATTATTTAAAAACTGATGACCTTCCGCGAAGTATTTACGCCGTCCTAAGTGTTTATTTTGTTATGTAGAGGTAACTTTGTTTTTTTTGTATGGAGGGAAGTAGAAGTAATTGTGCTTCTAAAGTGTATGACGGATAGAGTGAATCCTTAAATATCTTACATATGAATTGCATAACTAAACCTTCAGTAAAAAGGATACAGCTGACGATCAAACGAACGCATTTTTTTCGCAATTACATATCGTTCCCTCGGCGCACTCTTAATCGTCTGTTAGTCCATACTCGTACATTTTGACAGCTGTTAACGCTCTATCGTCTGTTAAATGGTTAACATCGTTAGGTGAAATTAGTACTAAATGTGCTTCGTCATAGTCGCTCAACTACCTTAATAGAGATCCTATCGCCATCCTTGAAATATGTACCGTTAAGGATTTCCGGTGGTCTGTAGTCTTCATCACCAGTTCCACTTCACCATATAGTGCTTTAAGTAAGTCGATACGTTAAGGGATTGCAATCTGGATTAAGTTCGAAAATCTGGATTGTACAGTGATTTCAAAATCCGTTTCCAAATTTTTCGGATTTTTCAGCACCAATCCGGATTAACAGATATTTTTTACCATGCCGTATCTGCGTTATATTTGACTAAGCAATCAATCCGATTATGACGACCTGAACAAGGGTGCGGGTCCTGATGGCATTCCACCAATCTTTTTGCATCATTGCCGTAGCCAATTATCTAAACCGATTGCGATATTATTTAATCTTTCTTTGCGGTCTGGAATAATGCCCAAGACTTGGAAACAGTCTTTTGTAACACCGGTGTTTAAGGCTGGCGATAAACATAATATCGAAAATTATAGACCGATCTCTAAACTTAGTACTATTCCTAAGCTCTTCGAGAAGATTATTTATGATACTATGTTCGCCTGTGTTAGACCCTTTATAATATCGGAGCAGCATGGTTTTGTAAGTAAGAAGTCGGTTGAAACAAACTTATGTGAGTTTGTAGACAATGTTTATACTGCTATGGATGAGGGGTTCCAAGTTGACGCTATATACACCGATTACTCGAAGGCGTTTGATAAAATTTCCCATAATATTCTGCTTAGGAAACTGAAGGGGGTCGGGATTCATGGCGACCTATTGCGCTGGGTAGAGTCTTATTTGCGTGACCGCTGCCAGGCCGTAGCAGTGAAAGGATTTTGCTCTAGTTTTGTGCCGATTACATCTGGGGTCCCGAAGGGGTCCCATTTGGGTCCTTTATTCTTCAATATTTTAGTTCTAGTAATTGTTTACTTTATGCAGATGACAAAACAGTTTCCAAAGTTATCAGAACTATCAATGATTGTTATCTTCTGCAAGATGATTTGGATAAGCTTTACCAGTATTGTTCTGATAACCATTTACATCTTAACATTGGTAAATGTAATGTTATTACTTTTACAAGAAAATAATATTTATTAATTATGACTATCATATTAATAATAAAATTGTTAAGAGAACATCACTGGTAAGAGATTTGGGTGTTTTTCTGGATAGCAAATTGCTCTTCAGTAATCACGTTGATTATATTACTGGACGGGCTTTTCGACTGCTGGGTTTTATTTTAAGAATGGGAAGAGAATTTCGGTGCGCAGATACAATTTTAACTCTTTTCAATTCCTTAGTGAGGCCGATTTTGGAGTATTCTTCAACTGTTTGGAACCCTCAATACAATATTTATATTGATTCCATCGAAAAACTTCAAGACAAATTATTCAAACACTTAAAGTGGAAATCTAAGCGGTCTGACTGTTCGTTCTGCCGCGGCAATGTCGTTTCGCTTGAGAGTCGGCGCACACTTAGAGATCTAATTTTATTGCATAAAATTATTTCATGTGAGACTGATTCCCCGTACTTGCTAGGTAAAATTGGCCTTAGGGCTCCTAGTATTAATGCTCGAGGTAATAATACCAATCTATTTCATGTTCCCTTTACTCGTAACAAATATGCATCGAATTCATTTTTATGTAGAACTTTTAAAAACTATAATAGTACGTTTTCTCACTTAGATATATTTAGTCTTTTCCTTCTTAGTTTTAAGATAGCGTTGTCTAAACATTAAGTGTTGTCTGTTTTTCAAATAAATATTTGTACTTGAATTTAATACTAAGTATAACATACAACACACATTTTTAACGTGTTAATCTATATTGTATTAGTTAACTGTGGCAACTTCACTGGTCAATGTATTATGTAAGTTTTTCTGTAATATTTTTTCTTTACTTGTACCGTTTGTGCCCAAATAAACATAAAACATTAAACATTATAAATGATGTCGGCGATTAGTTCCAAGTTCTTAATTTTCCATGTGTGAAATTTTGCAAATTATTATTGGGATGAATTACCGAGAATTACCGAGAGAGAATACCCGAGACCATTACCGGGGAGGACCGGAAGGATTGCTGTCGTGACAATTGGGCCGTCGTATTATGCCCATCAGTACCAATCACATCGGTTTGTTCTTTGCTTAATTTTTGTAACTGATCTATGTGTCGAATACATTCGGTATCATGTTCGATTGCAAATATTTTATACATTCGATTTCCTATACGACGAATTACCCTTCCTTTAGTCCAAATTTCTTTTCCTGCACTGTACCATCTAAGCCATACAAAATCTCCGGTGATAAATTCCCTATTACCGTTTATTTTGACACCGTCTTCCAACAAGTATGTTGGATCGTTTTCCTTAGGTAGTATCAAGTCTAAACGTGTCCTCAATTCGCGACCAAACATCAATTTTGCTGGCGTTTCACCCGTGGCAATGCACCGTATTCCTATAAACGAATAAATAATGTAACAATATTTCATGAACAGTTTGTTGGGACACGTTTTCTTTTAAAATACATTTAAGACTTTTTTTACAATTCTTAACCCTATTTTCCGCCTGACCGTTACTACAGGGGTGGTAAATTGGTGACGTCATGTACTCGATACCGTTACTGAAACAAAATTGATGAAACTGAGCTGAATTAATTTTTACGTCATTGTCGGATAAGTACCAGACAATTTGGAATGCCGAATATGGAAAACAATTGCTTTAATTTAGCTATTAATGCCTGCGTCGCAGTACCGTTGCTCATGTGCAAACACTCAACCCATTTACTGAACGCGTCAACAATTATCAAATACGTACTTAGTCCTCCTTGCATGTAGTCGATGTGGACCCGCTGCCACGGCGCCAGCGGGCGCGGCCAGGGTGCGGGGGGCGCGCGCGAGCGCAGCCCGCACGCTCGCACAAGTCCCGCGAGCGCCTACCCTTTGCTCGATATCTTTATCGATACCCGGCCACCACATCCTACTGCGTGCATTGCTCTCCATCTTTACGATGCCCAGATGTGAGTTATGTAACTCGTCTATCATGCGTCCTTTCAAGGCTACTGGAATTATTACTTTATGCCCTCTTAACAAGCACCCATTTTCAAACTTTAATCTGTCTTAATTAAAAAAAAAAGGCTCATAGATTTACATTTATTTTTTCTTGGCCAGCCTTTATTCATATAATTAATTACAGTTTGCAGTACCTTATCATTTTGGGTAGCCAATTGTATATCTTTTAATAAAACTGCTGGTGAGACAGAGTTCAAAAAATTCAATGAACAATATGTGTCGTGCTCCTTGTCGCTGGTAGTGTGTGTGTCAGCCAAGGGTGCGCGAGAAAAATAATCCGCGACGACGTTACTTTCCCCCGATGTATATTGTACGTCGTAGTTATGATCGCATACCTTTGTAACCTGAGCGCTGACGTAATCGATATACCAGTTTGACTATTAAAGATTGACACAAGTGGTGTATGATCGGTTTTTAATATGAAAGGATCACCCCGACCGTACAAGTACTGGTGGAACTTCTTAACTCCGATTATTATTGCTGTCGCCTCCTTCTGGATCTGGCTATAATTTTTCTCACTAGCCGAGAGTGTCCTTGAGGCGTACGCGAGCGGCCGCTCGGCGCCCGCGCCGCCGCGCTTTGCCAGCACGACGCCCAGCCCGGCCGGCCTCGCGTCGACCGCCAGCACGAGCTGCGCACCGGGGTCGAAGTGCGCCAGCACGCGCTCCGACGCCAGCTCGCTCTTCACGCAGCGTGCAGCCTCTCGCTGCCGCTCTCCCCACTGCCACTCGGCCTTCGAACTCAGTAGATTAAAAAGAGGCCCCAATAGACTGGACGCATTGGGAATAAAATTCCGATAGTAATTAATCATCCCTAAAAATCATTTTACTTCCGTTACGTTAGTTGGCTCCGGTGCCTTTAAAATAGCCTGAACTTTACTGGGACAAGTTTGTAATCTGGTTCTATTAATTGTGTAGCCCAGGTACGTCACACTAGTTTTAAAAAAATCACACTTTTCCTTTTGTAATCTAAGACCTGCGGCACTTAATCGAGACAATACTTCCTTTAGTCGTTTAAGATGTGACGCCTTATCGGGCCCCGTCACCCAGATGTCGTCCAACCAGCAACTTACTCCATCAACACCAGAAAGTAAGGTTTCCATAGCCTTTTGAAATATGGCGGGTGCATTCGCTAACCCATAGACCAACCGCGTATATTTATACAACCCTTTCTGTGTGTTGATTGTAGTAAGTCCCTGTGACTCATCGCTTAATTCAAACTGATTGTATGCGTTCTTTAAATCGATTTTGCCATAGTGATCTCCTCCCCCGATCTTAGCAAACACCTCAATCTTTGGTAATGGGTATTTATCTATTACCAAATCCTTGTTAAG
This sequence comes from Acleris sparsana, assembly GCA_923062465.1. Taxonomy (NCBI): domain Eukaryota; kingdom Metazoa; phylum Arthropoda; class Insecta; order Lepidoptera; family Tortricidae; genus Acleris; species Acleris sparsana. The sequence continues at coordinate 23,468,306 of OV281285.1, forward strand.
AGTAACAGAAAAATCGCCAGCTATTCAGACCTTGCCGTTTTCTTTCAACACGGGGACAATAGGAGTGGCGTATTGAGAATTGTTGACGGGAACCAAAATTCCTAGTTTTACCAATCGTTCCAATTCATTTTCAACCTTACTTTTTAAAGCAAACGGAACAGTACGAGGCTTGAAAAATTTTGGCACACTATTTGTTTTTAATTGTAACTGTACCTTAAATTTATTAAACGTACCTAATTCATCACACCATAAATCCGAATATTGTTCCAATAGTGTAAATACAGCGTCATCCGTAGTAATGTTATTAATTTTCGTGGCCAACGTAAAATTAAAGGCGGACATAAAATCTCTGCCAAGTAAGGGGTGACCTCCATTTTTAATGACATAATAAGTAATGTTTTTAGTTTCGTTATTATATGTTGTCTGACAGTTAAAAGACCCAATCGGTGAAATTTTATGTCCGGTATACAAACACATTCTAATATTACAATTAGTTAATTCGTAATTTGAAAACAATTGATCGTACAATTTGTCCGAGATGACAGACGTGCCTGACCCCGAGTCTAATTCCATTTTAATCGATCTTTGCCCTAAAACAACATCTAACTCAATTGGTTTACAAGTCACATACCTTATGTTGAACGTCTGACATTCCTCACATTCAACTTCATCGCTGCTTGTTGCACAGCCATTGCCATCGCAACTCGAGATGTTATGAACTCGGGAATAATCACCGCACACTTTCTTAAGATGTCCCTTTTTGCCACACTTCTTACACTTATACGCTTTATAACGACAGTTATTTTCAGAATGACTTTTCATTCCGCACACTGCACATTGCACTGCCGCCGATCGTGAACTCCGTTGATCGCTGCTAGCGGTCGCAAGGGCCGCCGTACCGCGGCCGCTATGGCCTCCACCGTAATCGCGTCGGAATCCACCCTCCATCTGAGAACGAAAATTCGGCTCCTCCTTCACAGCGATAGCCTTAGCTTCTCTAGCCGATTCCGCCTGCTCGGCTATTTCTAAAGCCTTTGCAAATGTAAGTGTCGATGGTTTCTGTTCAAACAGTTTGTCGCGTTCAGGGCCTGAGCCGAGGCCAAGCACGAAACGATCCCTGAGGTTCGTCTCCAAGGCAGTCTCGAAGTCGCAGTAACTTGCCAAACCTCTTAATCGCGCTGCCCAGTCGCTCAATGATTCGCCTGCACTTTTCACAGCTCCAAATAATTTTGCCTTGTCTGCAAACGTACACTGCCTTTGCTTGAAATGCGTGTCCAGTAATAAGATCGCTTCTCATAACTTTGCGTGTCTATAGTCTCCGGGAAGGTTATATTGCGTAACAAACGGTAAGATTCGTCCGATAAGTGGGTAATTAATATTGCACTTTTATTTTCCTTAACCGCGTTCACCAACAAAAACTGTGTTAAACGGCTTTTAAAAATAGCCCACTCACTTGTTTTGTGGTCAAATATAGGCAAATTCCCTAAATACTGCATTGTAAATTAACGTAACTCGACAGCACAAGCGTTAAATCCTCGTCAGCCAGTGAAATGTACGGAGTCTATAGCAGTAAAACAACCTCTTATGACGACGACTGATTTATTACTGAATAAGAAGGTAGGGTGCGGCGGCGCAGCGCTCATACATGACGAGGCTGCATTGTATTAAGCGCTAATTATAAGAGGGGTAATTACACAAAAGATCAAGTAGGGTAAAAGTGTATCCGTAAGGACCCCACCAATAAGCAGGGACCGGAAAACCCGTTCCTTTGCTTAAGCCGTTCGAACGGCTTACCCGTTCATATGGTAAGCCAATCGTTTCGGTAACCTCTTCACCGGCTTACCCAACGATTAGATAGCCCTATTAAGCCGGGATACCCTAACCGTAACCCTTTTGTAACCGCTTACCGAATGTCGTTGGGTTTGATATTTATTTGAATAAGCGCTTACCGTTCGGGTTAGGGCAACCCTTTCGCTCCCTTCCCACGCGCCGCGCGCGCCGCTATTTTTACGTGTATTGGTATTGGCACTATTGGCTACAGATGATCAGTAAAACTGGTAAAGGATACCAGACAGGTCGTTTCGTTGGGCTATTCCCAGTAGTCCGCACCCCGTAGTTCGCACTGCGAACTACTGGGATTTTTTTTCCCAGTACGCAGTGCGAATAAATAAATAAATAAAAATTCCCACTAGTCCGCACCTCCGGCAAGTGTTGTGAACTACTGGGAATTTTTATTCCCAGTAGTAAAAAAATCCCACTAGTCGGCACCTGCAAGTGGTGCGAACGACTGGGAATTTTTATTCCCAGTAGTTCGCACTGTTTAATTCAACATAACTGTGTTCAATTTCATATGGTATTATAGGAGCAGGAATATAAAAAGTCATTTTCATTTAACACATTTATTTAAAATTAGACCGACTTATTGTCATTGTCATGTCCGCAGTGCGAACTACTGGGAAAAAAAATCCCAGTAGTTCGCAGTGCGAACTACGGGGTGCGGACTACTGGGAATAGCCCGTTTCGTTGTGATCTTAAATTCATAAAGCTTTGACAAATGCCGCCACGAGCGCGCGGCTCGTGCCACGTGCCACTATAGGTACTCACCTTTGAAGCGCGCCGCCCGAGTTTAGGTTTCTTTAAACGGTCCAATAATATGTCGTACGTAGTTTGTCAAAGAACTAAATTTGCTTGAAGGTATTTTAAGCGGTAACACATTCGGAGGTTTTGATACTGGTAAGCGGTAAGCCAAATTAACTCGATCGAATGGATTATCCGTTTAATGTGTGAACCGATTAAGCGCTTACCGAAATGTTCGGGTTTATAAAAATCAGCGGTATAAAAACCCTTTAAAAATCCCGGGTTAGGGTAAGCGGGTCCGGTCCCTGCCAATAAGATAACAGGTAATGTTGATATTGGAATTCTACGCGGATGAAGTCGCGGACAGAAGCTAGTATTTTAGGGCTTATATGTGTAAGATATCGATATAGAAAGAGCACCTATTCGAATATCTTCAACAGTTTATTTATTTATTTCATAACATAACCAAATTATATTTAGTCATGCCACACATATTATTTAAATGTACCTAGGTATGATAGACTCCTTCAAACTCATTTCAAATTCATGTCCAGCCCAAGATTAGTCTGAAAAAAACTCGTCCGTTATAATAATATTTCGACGGTTCTGTGACTCAACCTTGTATATTGAATAATTTCCAGTATAAACAAACACTCATTAAGTACGCAAGTGTATACTACAATATTCTATACGAGGTTGAGTCACAGAACCGTTTATTTAATTAATGGTTTAGACTTACGCTGAATAATTTGTGCTCTGCAGTGACGCTATGTCGGTGATAACGTACGGGCCGACCGAGGAGCAGCCGATTTTTGCCAACAATGGCTGCAAAAGATTTACCAAACACATCCCTTACGTGATACAGAAGCACAAACAGAAAGGAGGAAACAGTGAGCTGTAACAAGTCGTTCGATCATCACACTAATGTACTAATTTTATTCATAGGTTCAATTGTGATACTATAAAAAATCATGTTTTAATGAAAGGAACCATGTTCTGATTGTTTAATGTACCTTATTAACTTAATGTTGTTTGTAAAATGAGTTTTTTGCACAAAGTGCAAGCGGAGCTATCCTGCGCCGTATTCTAGTGTTCGGAGACCTTATTTTTAAGCGGTTTGAGTTTGTGTTGTTGTACGTAATATTTGGTAATTTAGGTCTCATTTATAAAAACTACTTAACACATGTTACGCATTAGTGTAATTATGCACTGCATCTATAATATTTTTCATTTATTATTGGGCCTGTGACAGGCGAGATTCTACATTTCACGCTAAACTTGTTTCAACAGATTGAGCGGTCTACTAACTTAAAACAATAGGTATCTATAGTAAATTAGTCTCAAAAAACAAAATTTGGGTGAATATTTGGGCGTTTCAACCGCCGTCATTGTTGTCTTCAATATATTGACGAAAACAAAGATAATTACCAGCAACTTTTGATGTCAAAGTCAACGGACCCGGGGGTAGTATTAATTCCATTTAAAATCATAAGACAATTAAAAAGTTTATCTTGAATAATATGCGAAGAAAATAATGACGGCGGTTAAAACGCCGAATAATCACCCATTTATTGTTTACGCATTTTTTAAAACGATCCTGAAAAGTTTTATTTCATGGCACTAAAAACTAAAAAATAAACTACAGGTCAATCACGAGAGTTGGCATGAACGAATTGAACGAGTGAGTGATAATGTCTATGTGTGCAACACATAATTATTAAATACAGGTTGATGCAAAAAGTAATTATGATAATTGTGTCTAAGAGGATCTAGTATACCTACCCGCCAAAATATGAAACCTTTGGACGCCACGAACACTTAACGTATACTGCCGGGCCTACCACGCCAACGATCCCAGAAGATATCGAAACTAAGGTCTACTTTGATCATGAATAAAATGTATAATAAATCTTTGACAACACGTTTTGGCTTAGCGGTAACGTGAGTTGCCTTCTAAGCAGCGGTCCAGGGATTGATCGATTTGCCCAGCCAGGGCAAACGTTTGTGTAATGAGCACGAGTATTTGTTCTTTGGGTTAAATGACTTTTATGTATATTTAGCATATATTTATCTATATAAGTATATGTATCGTCAGCTAATACCCATAGCACAAGATTCTAACTTAATTTGGGATTCGGTTGATTTATGTAAGATGTTCTCTGATAATATTTGTTTTAGTTATATTTTTATTGATTCACATGTTACGATCTTACTTGGTGTCTGACTGACAGGTGGCTTCATTCAAATATGAAAGCGTTGTTCTTGTTAAATAACTGCTCCAGAGCATTAAATCCGAAGTCAGTAACAAAATGTTAAGTCGAAATATACAGAAAAAAGTGCAGTTAACTACAAAATATTCGTATAGGGTACGTTTTTAGATCTATAAATAAATCTATCAGACTTAAATTAAAACAACACCATTAATGTACATATTTTATCCTCATCTGTACAAATGCATTAATCTACGGCTTTGGTTTATGTATATGGTATATACCGGGTGTACAATCCAAATGGGTCAGTATGGAGAAGTCGGAAACTATGAGAGATAGCAAGATATGTTCTTAGGAACCATGACGTCGATTTTAGATTTAATAATAATTACATTCAAACTTTTTTATTAACTCTCATACATAACCGGGAATCGAACCTGGTCAAAATCAATGTGTATAAATTCTGCAACTCGCAAGAAGCACGACACTAATGGAATCTTGTTTAAAGTATGAGAGTTAATAAAAAAGTTTGAATGTAATTATTATTAAATCTAAAATCGACGTCATGGTTCCTAAGAACAGATCTCGCTATCTCTCATAGTTTCCGACTTCACCATACTGACCCATTTGGATTGTACACCCGGTATATATGTATATATAAGTTACGTCCCTTGTCCCTACTTTACCTTCTATTATCCCCCACAACATCTCAATTGGGTTGTATTCTGGGTGGTAAGGTGGAAGACGTAATACAGAATGACCGTAGTCTCGCAGTATTTGATCTAACTCGTAAGTTTTCTTTGTGTCTTTATAAATAAATAAATAAATAAATAAATAAATAAATATCAGGGGACAATGTCACACCAATTGACCTAGTCCCAAACTAAGCTCTAGGCTTGTACTATGGTTACTAGACAACGATATAAATACTTATATAGAGAAATATATACTTAAATACATAGAAAACATCCATGACTCAGGAACAAATATTCGCGCTCATCACACAAACATCTGCACTTACCGGGATTTGAACCCAGGACCGCTAGCTTCGTAGGCAGGGTCACTAACTCACTACCAACTAGGCCAGCGTGTCGTCTTTATGTTTCTTTATTATTTTGTACAGAATTATTTTAGTATTTATTTTTGGGTATTTTATGTTTATCTAACCAGGCCAGCATTTATTTTTATTTGAGTTTACCTACAGGAGCTTGATCCACCTGAACGGACTGAAAGGACGCTTCTGGGTTTTAAGTTTGGTAACAAATATTCCTTCACCCATTTTTGATAATTTGCAGCATTCATGTTACTATGGTAATCTCCGGACTTCTGGTTGGATTTGAATGTTAGCAGAGCATTTTCTACGAACCCTTCCTCTGTACAAGCATGAACCGCTATAAGTCTTTGCCCTCTTGGTATAGGGACTCTAACGCCGCGGTTGCTGTTGTCAGGCCATGCATTTGGCGTAGTATGAGTGCTATGCACGTCCGTCTCATCAGTATAAACAATAGGCCGTTTTTGGTCTTTATATTCTTGTCATTTTTGTAAATACATAAATCCTTTGTAACGAATGTTGTCGTTTTCAATTAGCCGCATCCTGTTGTTCTGAATCTTCATCCACCTAAATCCCATTTTATGTACCAGAAGTAATAAAAAAAGTTACACTGCCAGGAAAATCTATCGACTCCTTTACAACTTTGTGTAATGTTTTAATAGTTGGTAGTGTTTTGTGTACTGTGTGAAAATTGTATATACACCTTCGGATGACATATCAAAATTGTCCACATCCGATTTTTTCGACAAACGTGGTCGTTTTCCAACGCGTGGCTTGAACACATTAGAAGTCGATGCCGCTGTCGCATTTTTGCAGATACAGTTGACGATTCGCTGTACACTTCGTTCTGATGTCCCAGTCGCCGAGGAAGTTAATTTGTATAACTCTTGAATGTTTTGAAATCCACCTTCAGCATTTTTAGTTTTTTGATTATAATAATTAAATACACTCAGGAGCAAAAATACCGGGTCAGAGTGCGTTTTTCATACAAACTATTTCGAAGCCTTGGTTCCTCGCCAGGGGTTGTTTCGAGTGAGGTTTGATATGTAAAGTAATGGTGGATACTCCGAGGTTCAATAGAGGAGGTCAAAAGTTCTTAAGATAACTAACTGATCGCACAGTCAGTTAACACCACAGCTGGACAGTTAGGGTCAGCATTTGGATTTCCTTACATTTTATTGCCATTTTAGATGTAATCACCACCACGTAATCAAAGTCGAGGATGAATATTGCAAACATGATAGAATTCTAGATGATGGATGATGTTGATCGATTGATTGTTAATGTGCAGGACGATTCTGATGTCGACACCTTCGAAAGTGAAGAATCAAGTTCAAGTGATATTGATATGAGCATAAGTGATTGACTTATAATCTCTATACTTAGTTACTTATATTATTTTATTATATACTTGTATTCTTGTAAATAAAAGTACAAACCGTCTACCTACCTACTGTTTCATTTTGTTACATTAGTATGAAGCTTTTTCAATTAAATTATCGTTTAGTATAAATTATTATTAGGGTTCGGAAAATCGGGAGCTAATATACCTAAACTTCGGGCTCAGTACCTACATCGCGTAGATGTTGACTAATATGGAAGCGGACTCAGTTTAATTTTACTAATAAATTTTCCGGGATTTCCCGGAACATCGGAAATTAGAATAATAGCCATACCAATGTATGAAAGTATTTAAATAGACTCATTTTATATATCCTGTGATCAAAATTTTATGTAATTCATGTGATTTTCATTTAACTGACAGTACAGTATTAGCAGACATCAAACGAAAGTTGTATTGTTACTTTTCGTTAAAGTAATGGTATAAAGGGACGTATCTTCGTTAAACCAGTAAATCAAAACAAAATGTACATGTACATTACATGCTATGCAAAAGTAAACAGGTAATCAACAAACCGCGGCACACGTGGTATATTTTTGTATTTCCGTCATTGTTTGATGTTTAGCAGGTAAATAAAAAAGGACAGCAAGACTGCAATTGCCTGACATCGGAATCTATTGTTTTAAGATAAGAACTTTTTGAAGGGGTGGGATACAGATAAGAATGTCGCTTTGTGATCTAGGGAAGTTTATGATTAAGTCGTTGCTGTGTTTGACATGCTTCGGGTGTCAAATGTGTTTTCGTAAGAAAGAATTAGTGAAGTGAAGAAACAACTATACCATAATTCTTTTCACAAAAGAATACCTTATGTATCCTAAGACGGTTTTCCTGTATCTCCTATACTTCAGGATTTCCATAATATACTGAAAACCACTCAAAAATACCCTGTTTAAAAAAACACGTTAAAAATATTGTTTGTTTGATATTATATTATCAATGTTATCATCTTAACACAATACCTATAATTATTTAAGCCCTTATAATATAACGGATTAACACGTGCCTTTTTGATACATTTTGTATGTCGTTAAAACATCTTGTATGTTGAGGAAATTCGCTAAAAAGGCATAACCCAATGACAATTGATACGTATAAACTATTTTCTGATGTTGCATACAATCCCGGAATCCCGGAATTTCAATAATAAAAAATATTATTTTTGAGAAGCCGACTCCATACTTGCTTAGCTTTTTCCGGAATTTTGTTAGTTGTAGGTATAATAGCTCCCGATTTTCCGAACCCTAATTATTATCATTCAAAATTAATAACCATCTGTTAACCGCTATGACGTCACATATCTCAAGAACTATCCAGTACACAAATCACCTCTTGTGTATCACACTATGCGCGTCTGCCGCCTACCCCGCTCTCGGTCCCCTCTGTCGTCCTACCCCCGCGCCCCTGTACCGCGCGGGCGAGGAATCAGTTATCCGGTCTACCTATAGCTGCCCTTACCGCCCCATCACAACATTCCACTATGTATATTAAAATATTTGATTAATAATATATTAATATACAAATATAAGTATAAAGTAATAAAGTAGGTATTAAATAAGCCTACAGTTATTAAAATGTCCGTATTCTGTACAATCTAAAATACGGGGTCCACGGATGTTGCCTATGTTGTTGTCTACATACTGTTTAATTTTCTTTAAGCATAAAGGACTAAGCGTAAAAAACATGCGAAAGTTTCACCTTTGTAATTAAGTACCCTACGAAATTTATGCAAGGGTGTTCTATTAGGTACTAAGGTTACCTTAGTTGGTCTCAAAGAGTATTTTAACCTTTTAACCGCGGCTTGGTCTGTCATCGAATGGGCCCGTGTCGCCGTTTTATTTATAATGAGTAACACTTCCTTTTCTATCAGTCTATGATTTAATAAAATACATAATTATAACTAAATGACTTTCATTATTACTTTATCAATGGTTTCCTTTCTTTTATCAATGGTTTGGTTCGTGTATGATACCAGTCATAAAACTATCGATTGACATTGTTACATTACTAATATTTCTAATTTCATATCTCTGACGTCATAAGCGGTCTAGTATTTCAGACATTGGCGTTGGCTTCACTGGATTTTTGTTGATAAGTTGACATCAGAAGCGAGAGGATTGACAATGTTAGAAAAGTATCGAATATTTCATAGTTGTATGAACATTTCAAAGTTGTTTGACATGTGTAATAATGCAATTTCACACAGTTACACAACTCTTTTAGTACTTACTTTATTAAATAATTCTAACTCAATATTAGTATGTTAGGTATTTAAAGTTTTGAGTCAGCAAAAATTTAGCATTTTTTAATTTAAACATTATTTTGAAATATCGAGTGAACCACGCCACTAGAACTTCCTATTTTATATCTCTGACGTCACATGCGGTCTCATATTTAAGACGATGGCGTAGTTTGTATTGATTGTTATTGAGGATACAATGACTTAATAGGGGTTGCCATAGTAGCCCGATAAGCATCGCTATATCGATTTAAATATCTACTTAGTATAAAAACACATTAACGTTTTAAGGTATTTATTTAAAACCAAAAAAATTATGTCCGGCTAAAAATTATGAACTGATGATGTATGGCTAATATTTTTTTTTAATAATGAAAATAGTTCGCTCTGGTACTCACTGTCGCAACGAAAATAATTACTTAGTTATAAATAAAAGCGATTAATTAGTACTACATATCTATGCGAAGACAAAGTTCTTGCATTTTCGCCGAAGGTTTGTTTTACATAATGATTCATTCATGTAGTCATTGATATTATCAGTAAACTTGCTTTTTTAAAGTTATTGGAATACTTAATTAACTAATTACGATTTATGAGGTACAGTTTTCGGCGAAATTACTATTTGGCGATACGAAACATTTTGAAAACGAACCTTTGGCGAAAATGCAGGATAGGCGAAGACGATAATGATGGTTAAAAGCCCGAAGAACCACCTGGTCACTAAATATCGACGGTTCTGTGACTCAACCTCGTATATAGAACATTATCCAGTATAAACTGACACGCACTAAGTATGCACTCGCTTAGTTCGTGAGTGTCAGTTTATACTGGACAATATTCTATATACGAGGTTGAGTCACAGAACCGTCGATATCACCCATTACAATATTTTGTAAGCCGAAAGTTTCAGTTCAGAGAAAGTGCGTCCTAACAGTCGGATAAAAGTAAACAACACGACGTAAACATATATCTTATAGTTTTACAGTATTTTGTATTGACCCTAAAAATGTAAAATATTTTGGAATTATTATCGTCGTATTATTAACACCGTTGAGTGAATCGATATACTTAAATGTTACAATAAGGTCATCGTCACATCACTGCTGTCTAATATTTAAGACTTTGGCTGCAAGACCATAGCAAAATTATACATAATCTATTATCATATTTTCAAATTTATTTTTACCTAGAAAATTAAAATAAAGCGACAGAGTAGTTTCGTGGCTGTTTAATTTACAATTACTGCGGCTTTCATATGTGAATCAGTGGAGTTAAATCGGTATAAATTAAAAATACTTTGCAAAAAACATACAGAAAAATGTCTTAAATATAAGACTACGGCGATAGTGGACATTGGGTGTCTTATATATCAGACTACGGCGGTCAAAAGGTTAATTCTTGTCAGACCACTTGTCATTAAAAAAACTCAAATCTGTCTATTTTCTCGCTGACTGTACGTTTTATCAAAATCTGTAAATATCGATAATCATTACTTAAAAAGTTAGTAAAGGTCTCCTAAGAGCATTTTTGCGTAGCAGCAAGGGTTGTAGTAGCTGCCCTTACTGCCCTATCTCAACTTTCCACCCTGTATATTAAAATATTTGATTAATAACATATTAATATAAAATATAAGCTTAAAGTAATAAAGTAGGTATTAAATAAGCCTACAGTTATTAAAATGTCCGTATTCTGTACAATTTCAAAATACGGGTTCCACGGATGTTGCTTACATACTTGTTACGCCATACGGTTCCCACACGGCGACAACGTGACTCACTGAGTCACCCACTTTTCCCGATAACCGGTTGCCGGACTCCCACGAAAGTGCTGAGTGAACATTATCGACTTTGGTGAGAATCAAGGTGCCGCGAGTGTCTTACGTTCTCCATCGCGGTAGCATAAGGTCGTGTGATCGATCTGGATCGATAAATTAAGTTAGTTATATAAACCTCACTGTATCTGCACCTTTGTTAAGAGACATTAAAGTTCACTTCGAAAATCAAGTGTTCGTTTCTTGAAGAGTCCCTCCGGCGGCCCTTGCTCGTTTCTTACTCGTAATCTCGTCTGTCATGGTGTTTCGGCAGAAAAAGTCTTGGCAGAGTTATTATATTCTTGGAATGAGGGTTCATCGGCTGGAATGGGTTTCATTCTTGTATTATATGAGTATATTTAGGGGTCCCGATGATTATCTTTGAGAGCGTCTGCCAAGCACTTCTGGCAAAAAACATACTGATTTAAATACGCGTTCGCTTCCATCGTGTGTGGACGTGTTTGTTGCGAATATCTGACTTCCAGTTTTTTGCTGATTTGTGATTGGTCAAGAGTTAAATTTCAATTTCCTTTTTACTCTTGAAGTGTTCTTACGTTAGACTCCTCCCAGTGGGCGGTCCTAGAGCGAGACAGTGTTTTTAAATAATTTCGCCTGTGAGCCAGCAGCCCAATTCATCGAAAAAATATTTTGGCCGCCACGCGGGATCGAACCTGCGCCACCGAGACTGCCGTTGCTAAGGCAGCCGTCCTATCCACTAGACCACGGACCGACAGCTCTGCGCGACGGAATACGCCGCTGCCATACGGTTGAGTAACGACACGCATCGGCTACGCCACACTGTGTGCTACGGGCTACGCTGCGCCGCTACGCGGCACCGCTACCAAGGTCTCGTCGCTACGTTTGCCCTGCTTAGTCGCTTACGAGTAGTTTCGTATTTGCTTTCCGCTTTGTTGCCGTGCTTGTTAGTGCTCTTGCTACTCAAAAATGGATCTGAACAGTAGTATGAGTTGTGGTGCGTGGTGCAGAATATTTGCAGTGTATGGTTGTGACTTGCGGTAAGTTATACCATTATGCATGTTTCAACAAAACCCTCTCTGAAGACGAGAAAGCTTCTTGGGCATGCCCTGAATGCGTCTGTGCGGCTAAGAAAGGTGGCAGAAGCAATGATACTCCGGTTGGGACCCCGGTCCATATTAAAAATGTGACGTTGAGGAAGCCCTCTTCAGTCCCGCCGCCTGCGCCTACTCCGTGTTCTCCGAATATTGAAGCGTCTATGTCTGTATCGGCCGCCCTGGAATTCCAATTCCTTCGGGAACAAATAACCTTTTTGACGGAGCAACTTGCCGATGCTGTTTCTACTATGGGGCGATACCACTCTGCACTCACCCTATGTACTAATAAGGTTGAGGTAATTGGTGAAAGGCTCAGGGAACTTGAACTTTCTATAGTGTCCAAGACGTCACCTCAAGTTTCAGCACCGGCTCCCCCTGCCCCTGCGTCTACCCCTCAAAGAGACACAAAGTTGGGTAAGGCGGCGGGAGTGCGTGGTTCGGAAGCGGCAGGGGGTGGCAACCGAGAGAGGCTAATCACAACTCACAACTCACTTACAGTTGTGAGTTGTGATTAGCCTCTCAGATGAACACTCATATAGCCGAGCCTACTAGTGGTGAGCTGCCGTCTGTGTCGTCCCGTAATCATGACGACTCCAGCCGTTTTCCTCAGGGTGGCCTTCAGTCTGTTAACAGGCCATCTGTAAAGGATGATAGACCAGACGACGGCGACGTTGCTTTCGAGACTGTTCAAACGAGGAAGCAGAGACGCCTGACCTCCGTTCGCTGCACCGCAGGCCCCAGCGTCACTTCTCTGAAGGCGGTCGAATACCGAAAGTACATACACTTGTGGAACATGGTGTCTGGTGCTGGTGAGATTGAGGATTACCTGCGGGAGTTATGCCCTGATGGGACTTGCACTGTCGAAGAGCTTAAATCTAAAGGTGACTACAAGTCCTTTAAGTTGGGTGTCCCGGCTGCGTACTCCGATAAATGTCTGTCAGCGAATGTTTGGCCGGAAAATGCTCGAGTGAAAATGTGGTTATTTCGAAGAAGAAGCGATAAACATCAGCAAGCGCACGCCTAGATCTCCACGCGGTTGTGCCATTGTAACTTCCATCAGCATAACATATCAAAACGTTAGAGGCCTTAATACCAAGCTAAAGTGTTTTAGGCAAAGTATTCTTGCGACTGAAAGTAATATTGTTGGTGTTACTGAATCGTGGTTGAACCAGTCAGTTGTAGACCCTGAAATCGTTGGAGGTGAGTGGAGTGTGCTGCGCCGTGATCGTGCAGCTGGTCGCCAGGGAGGCGGCGTACTCGTGGCCGCGCGGCCTGGTATCGTCTTGCGTCACAGATCTGAGTTGGAGACGGCGGATGGCGAAGACCTTTGGGTATCCTTCTTGGTTAATCAAAGTGTCTGTCATATGTGCGTCGTATACATTCCACCTTATTGTGCGGATGATGTTTATATGCGCTTTTTTCATAAAGTGGAATCTTTTATTGACTCTCTTAATGGTGTTGTGTTAATTGTCGGAGATTTAAATTTAAACCCTAAGTATACACGTCCTTTAGTATTTTAAGTTATTATTGCTATTTTAGTACAGTTTGTAATCTGCGAGAGACGAATGGTATTTTAAATGCGTTTGGAGGAGTGTTAGATGTGGTGCTCGTACGAGAGGGAACCCGTGGTGTCATGGTCGGAGGTGGATTAGTGACTCATCGGGACGCTTATCATCCTCCTCTCGATATTACTTTACCGCTTACGGAAGTTGTGCGTAACCCTGTATTTGTTGAACCCAGCAATGTTGACTCAAGACGAGATTGGAACTTTGCTAAAGGTGATTATGAGCTACTTTACCACCTATTTCCTGAAGTATCTTGGACTAATGTGCTGAAGTCTTGTGATGTCAATGTTATTGTAGGGTTATTTTACCGTTCAGTCTATGGTATGTTTGATTTGTGTATGCCCAGGAAGATTAGGTCTAGCAAACCATGCAGGTGTTATCCAGTCTGGTTCTCAGCTGACTTAATTAAAGACATTAAGCGGAAAGCGTGTCTCCATCGAGAGTGGAAACGCTCTGGAGATCGCGCCGTTTATGCTTTTTTCTCTAACCTCAGAGCGAACATTAAGTCTCGAATATCTCTGGCTTATGACAACTATATTCACCACATTCAAGCCCAGGTATTAACCTGGGCTTGAATGTGGTTGCCAGAAGTCGCGAGGAATGCAATTATGCAATCCTCGCGCCTTCTGGCAACATATTAGTAGTCTTAAGTCCAAGGGTGGCTTCGAATCGCAGTTTACCTATGAGGGGAAAGTTTACCAGGGCAGAGAGGTGGCTCAGGTGTTCGCTGACTTCTTTTCGAGTGTTTTTCTGCCCAGTGAACCTCTTCTAAACCACGAAAAGGTTATTCGTGAGGACCAAACTTGTACGGCCAATTATGTCCACATCCACAATATCACCTCTCATGATGTGGTTACCGGCCTGGCCCGACTTAAGCCGCAAAGCTCCCCAGGCCCGGACAGCTTTCCAGCGTTTATCCTTAAAGGACGCAAAGAGTGGCTAATACCTCCGCTACTTCACATTTTCAACCTAGTTCTTTGTACTGGGGAATACCCTGATCAATGGAAGATCACGCGGGTGAGGCCTATCTCTAAGACTAATAATGCGGACCGCGTGGATGAACACCGACCCATAGCTATTCTGTCTTCGATTGCTAAGCTGTTTGAAACTATCGTAAATAGACTTCTAGTTCCTCAAATAAAGCCTTACCTAAGTGACTCACAGCATGGGTTCAGGTCCCGGCGATCAGTCGAAACGAACCTCATAACTCTGGTTGATTCCATTTCAGACCACTTGGATAAGGGAACACAAGTTGACGTGTTGTACTTTGATTTTCAAAAAGCCTTTGACCGCGTGGATAACGACGTACTTTTGGCGAAGTTATGCGACATCGGTTTTTCGCCAAAGCTGCTTCGTTTCTTCGCCAGCTATCTGCGCGGCAGACAGCAGTATGTGCAACACGGATGCTTTGATTCCGAGACCTATAATACTCGGTCTGGGGTCAGCCAGGGTTCAATTTTGGGTCCGTTACTTTTTGGCATAATGGTAAATGACCTTGCTTCGGTTCCCCAGCATTCCAGATGCCTACTTTATGCTGACGACTTGAAGCTGATCTACGGCGTGCAGGAATTGTCAGACTGTATTTCGTTGCAGGCGGATTTAGACCGGGTGCATCAGTGGAGTCTCGACAACGGGCTTCTTTTTAATGCAGCCAAGTGTTCCGTGGTCACTTTTAGTCGTGCCCGTAATCCCATTCACGCGGAATACTTGTTGGGTGTGGAACCTATAGCCCGTGTCGCCTGTATTCGTGATCTAGGCATCATATTCGATACGCACCTCAACTTTCACGAGCCCATGAGAGCCCTTGCTAAAAATTGCTATCGGAGGTTGGGGTTCGTTATTCGAAATAAGAACTGTCTACACCGCTCTAGTCAGAAGCAAACTGGAGGCGGCTTCTGTTGTCTGGAACCCTCACGAAGTTACCTATGTCTTGCTTTTGGAGAAAGTACAGAAGGCGTTATTGCGGTTTTTATATAAAAAAACTTACTACCCTTTTTTGTACCCTACGAAATTTTTGCTTGGCGCCTTAAGTTTTAACTATCTGGAGGTGAGGCGACACTATGGACTGCTGACTTTTGCTAGCGGTGTATTGCGAGGAGACTCCGACAGTTTGGAACTGGTGATGCAGGTGGTGCGTCTTTTCGTCCCCTCGATGACAAAAATTGACTTCCGTCCACGTTGCCGCCACCTGCTGGCGGCGCCTGCGACGCGCACTTTAGCTCGCGCCAGGTCGCCTCTGGTTCACGCTTTGCATTTGTTGAACACGCTTGCAGAGTCGGCCCTAGATTTTGATGTATTTGCCAGTGGATGGAAGGATGTGAGTATTGAATGTTTGAAGTTATGCGAGAAGATGGATGCCCGTGTTTCATCGGTGTTATTTTTTTTTCTTCTACTATCTAATTATAAGGTCATGTCATATATTATGTTTATTGTATTATTATTACCAGAGGTCGGAATTCTCGTAGCACTTTCGAGCTGTCATCGTCTATCGACTTCCGATATCCATGTGTATATCGATAAATACATAATACAATATTTAAAATATGATTACGAGCAGAAGTAAACTACAGGCGCTCTTATCGCGAATGAGCGATCTCTTCGAGATGACCTTTGGATAACAGCTTATTGGAAATTATAAATAGGAATTAAAATAATAATATTTAACTTTTTTTTTTAAATAATATTTGTATTGCGTATGCGTTTTAAAATCAAGTGGAAGAGCTGCAAAGGGCCCGAAAAATCACAACGGTCGAGATAAGGAATATTCATGAAACTGTGAATGAAAATTTAAGTGATGTATTTGCCATAATGCACAACACTAAGCTTACCATTTTCCCCGAATAATTTAAAATAAGTAAGACGCCTAAAAAATACCCATCATTTGATTATTGCCGAGTTTCACACGACCCAGCAATGCAAGGCTTTACTACTAGCGGTTAAAGAATACAACCATATACATCCCGAAGACAAATTTAACACACAATCTTTGAACTTAGCAGGAGAAAAGAAACCGGTTTATCTCTCCGAATCGCTAACACCTCGTGCCAGAAAACTACACTACCTAGCACGTGACCTGCGCAAGAACCACAATTTCAAGCACTGCTGGACCTCGCAAGGGAAGATAAAAAAAAAGATAAAAGAAATTTATTCAGTAAGTAGCCGCTCGGGCACTTTTACACGTCAAGATACTACCAGCGCTTCCCAACCACTGCTGAGAAGAAACGCCGCAAGAAACTCAGCAGTCAGTCATTTTTTAAACTTATTTCATATTTCATATTACAATGGTATGTACAACTTAATCTAGCATTATATAAAGCTACAAGTATTAAATTAAATATAATATCAAATAACAGTAGATAGTTCAGCAGGAAAACATGCCAAAAATCTTACGGGAGAGAAAGATAGAAAAGAATAAAATAAAATAACTACAACTACCTACTTATATTATGTGTATATGAGATGGTGCAAGATGACCACATAAAAGTTTCGATATGTTTTCCTGCATCAACGGTGTCCCCCAGACAAGAAAAAGCAGGATAAAGCCTTTGCATTTGAACAAATTACTATTGACTAAGTTTCTCGACCCTATAATACGCTTTAGACATTAACGACCTTTTCAAATATTTTTTAAGTGCTGGAAAGGGTAACTTTAAAACTACTTCAGGTAATTTATTATAGAAATGAATGCATTGACCAACAAATGATTTATATACTTTACGGACACGGAATTTTCGAATAGCTATTTTATTTTTATTTCTAGTATTTAAATTATATATGTCTGAGTTTTTGGTAAACGAATCTAAATTCTTAATAACATAAATAATATTCTCGTAAATAAATTGAGACGCTACAGTTAAGATATTAATTTCTTTAAAAAGTTCTCTTAATGAGTCACGGGAATTTAAATTATAAATAGAACGAATGGCCCTTTTTTGTAACACAAATATAGTTTGTATGTCAGCTGGCTTACCCCAAACCAGAATACCATAAGACATAACACTATGAAAATAACTATAATAAACTAAGCGAGCTGTCTCAACATTAGTTAGTTGTCTAATTTTCCTAACGGCGTAAGCTGCCGAACTTAGTTTACCTGCCAGTGCAGCTATGTGGGGACTCCATTGCAAATTGTTATCTATTGTTATGCCTAGGAAAACCGCCCTATCTACCATTAGCAAACACTCGTTATTTAGAAAAATACTAGAATCTATCGGAATCTACACATTTAGTTTTCTTGGCATTTAGTAGCAAGTTGTTACTAATAAACCAATTATGTACTTTAACTAGAGTGGCGTTTATCCTACTGTAGTCTACGGTTTTTCTATCTACCTTGAAAATTAAAGAAGTATCATCAGCAAAAAGTACAATATCGTAAAGTTCATCTACTATTGGTGGTATGTCATTTATGTAGACCAAAAATAAAAAAGGACCTAAAATAGAGCCTTGAGGCACACCTATTTTCACTGTAGCTCCAACAGATTGCGTTTTGTTTACAACAACTGTTTGAGTTCTATCACTTAGATAAGAAGACATAAGGCTTAAAGCTTTATTGGACAATCCATAATGTTCTAATTTTAAAATAAGGGTCATATGTTCCACGCGATGTCGGCGATTAGTTCCAAGTTCTTAATTTTCCATGTGTGAAATTTTGCTAATTAATATTGGGACGAATTCTTCTTAATGAAAAGTCTTAATTTTACCTATTCTTAATTTTCCGAATGCTTCATTTTCCCCATTATAGATAGTACTAATTCGGATTTTCTTATATAAGTACAGTCATATACTTTAAATGGCTACAGAAAACAATTTTAAAGTAGTATTGCCTACAAACATAAGTTTAATTTTTAAAACAAATAAAACCGTTACTTTACATTGTTTAAAATTGTTTAAACGAAACAAATCCAACACATTACTTAATTGCCTACTTAAACCGACATAATTTTTTCAGACATTCCTCGGGTGTGACTTCCTTTAATCAGGTCCTCTATATTTCCGCTAATTTTCGCGTCTTTAATTATAAATTTTGACCTTCTTTTCCGTGGCTCAGTAAACACTTTATTTTGTCTAGTCTTTTTTTCATAATATGTTGCTTCTTTTTTCAGAAAGTTGATAGGTATATGAGAAAAGATCTGACTTCCCAATTTTTTTATTTAAGCGGTAGTGCCAACTTCCAAGGCGTTCGTAGTCCTGTGCCGCTCATGAGAGCAGCACCACAAATTTGCACCTTATTTTTGCCATCCAGTGTACTATCGTCCGTAAAACATCCGAATTAGTACTATCTATAATTAGGAAAATGAGGCATTCGGAAAATTAAGAATTGGTAAAATTAAGACTTTTCATTAAGAAGAATTCGTCCCAATAATAATTTGCAAAATTTCACACATGCAAAATTAAGAACTTGGAACTAATCGCCGACATCCCGCAATGACTATTGGTGCTGTTATTTTGTAAGTTTTTATTATATGTATTACCTATATTTGTAACCACTCCACACTAGATATGAGCGCCGCGCCGGCGCGCCGTCGTCGCCGTGAGGTCGCGTCGACGCGCCGCCGCTGAGAAGAGCACGCGGCGCGCCGTCGCGACACGTTAACAACTTGCTTTCCTGCTCGCACCACCTACCTACCCGCGTATCACGCGTTCGCTTGCTCAGTCGTGTCAAGTATTTCGTCGAATTAATGTGTGTTTACTGCGCGGCGTAAACGTAAAATGGATGAAAGATAATATTTGAGTAAAAAAATACTGGAATGATTATTTTTGTAAACGTGATAGGTATTACATCGCAAATTCTAGCTAGCTACTAATTGTTTCTATTAATAGGCTTATTAGGCGCTGTGATTTAAATACATATAAATGTTTAGTTCTCCTTAAATAAATAATATACTTAAAGCAACCAATAATATGGTTTTCTTCAAGTTTTATTAACAAATCAATCCCTTCCAAAAATCTAAGGCTCTCAAGGCCGCGCCGCCGAAACGCCGCCGCCGCCGTGAAAGATTTCAGCTCGCGCCGCCGCCGTGCATTTGGCCATCGGCGCTCATATCTACTCCACACACAGTACAACCTTACCATAAACTCATTTACACAAGCTATTTACTTACCACACAGACTCGGAGCAGCATTTCGGGAATTAACACTGCCCGTGAATTACTCAAACATGTATCTGTAACGACATATATATCCTACAATGAATGACATAAACTTATTGTCAGCTGATATTGATGAGAACATCAATATCGGTAATTCCATGGCAGTGGATGATCCCGAGTGCTGCAAAAGTGCTTTAATGGTCTCTGGCAGTCAATTTAAAGTACTGACTCAGAATATAAGAAGTATTAACCGTAACTTTGATAACTTGCAAATCCTATTGGCAAGATACGATATTGAATTTGATGCAATTGTATTAACTGAATGCTGGCTTACTAAAGACCATTGCCTTCCCAGTCTGTCTCTATATCATGGTGTTTTCACTAAGCGTAGCCTTAATCAAAATGATGGCGTTGTTATTTATCTAAAAACTGATTTGTCTTCTAACACTACGGAGCCTTACACCTTAAATGATGCGAACTGTCTTGTTACAACCATGGGACAGGATCTTGCTATTGTTGCTATTTACAGACCTCCGTCATTCAGAAAAACGGATAACTTCATATCCTCACTTGATTCCTTACTGCTCTCTATTAAGTGTTTTGCAAATATTATACTGATTGGTGATATAAACATAAATATTGCTGTCAATAGTCAGGATAATAGATCCTCTGATTATCTAGACATGCTGGCATCGCATGGAATATTACCATCTCACAAACTCCCAACTAGAGATAGCAATTGCCTGGACCATTGTATGATTAAGACTAATTTGCCAAATATAACTCTGGTGTGTGACAGTTCGATCACGGTTCATTCTTCTGTAATGATATCTCTCTCGAATAAATCTGTACTAAAAATCAATAACACAAAAACTTATAAAAAAGTTGACTATGTCGCAGCTATAGCAGAATTGGATCAAATTAACTGGGTATATTTGCTTGAGGGGACAGACGTGAATGAGGTTACAAATTTGTTCCTATATCTTGACAATAGAACTTTAAAAAAAAGTTTACTACATTAATTAGAGTATCTCACAGGAAGCGCACTTTAAAACCCAAGTCCTTCGCTGCTTGAAAAATCGTGACAGACTCCATCAAAACCTAAAAAGAGATCCTGACAATATTATCAGACGAATAACCTACAAGAGATATAGAAACACATGTAACCGTTTGTTGAGTAAACTTAAGCGTATTTATCAAATATCTTTAATCAAGGAACATCATGGCAATCTGAAAAAGCAATGGACTATAAACAAACAGATCTGTAACTTCAATACTACCACTGCTAACGATAACCATTTTCTTACACTAAAATCAAGAATCTTTAAACTTTGCAAACGTCTACTTTACTAATATCGGCAAGGAATTGGCGGACAATATTATCAATGAAACTCGTCTAACTGAAGAAGACCGAGTTAAAAATAAGCGTGCGGGCCCTACTCCACTGACTTCGATGATAATTCTTCCTACAGACGAACAAGAAGTAAAGGCTACAATCCTAGCACTAAAGAACAGTCACTCATCTGGCTGGGATGGTATCTCCTCTTTTTTTCTAAAGCTCGCTGTTAATACTTTAGCCCTCCCAATCAGCTTAATATGTAACCTTTGTTTTAACACCGGGAAATTCCCAGACGCACTAAAAAAGTCGTTGGTCATGCCTATATACAGGGCGTCCCACGGCCATACCACATGGAAGGAAAGTACCTTAAATATTGTAGATGGAACATTTTACTGAAAGAAGACATTATTTGAATTTAAAAAACAATTTAAACTGCATTCATAGATATTTAAATAATTACATGGTTGAACCGGGAATCGAACCCGTTACACGAGAAAAATAATTACCCTGTAGCTTTATCATACCGATCGAAAGGCTTCATCATAAATATTATTTTTTGTTAAATAACATAGTGTCAGAAATAAAAGGAAGACCATGAATTTTAACATTCTTAATACAAAATTAATCAATTCATCTAGAATATTTAAGGTACTTTCCTTCCATGTGGCATAGCCCTGGGACGCCCTGTATAAGTCAGGGGACGGAGATTGTATTGCAAATTACCGGCCCATCTACTGCCTAAGCTAAAGTTTCTGAAAAAATAATTAATAAAAGGTTAAAAAACTACCTCGAGAGCAATAATCTCCTAAGCGCTAATCAACACGGGTTCAGAGAAGGTAAATCGACTGTTGAAGCTGTGCAACAACTAACTACATTCCGTGTTGATAAACTAGATAAAAATAAAAAAGCTCTTGGTATCTTCTTGGATTTAAAAAAAGCGTTTGATACAGTCTCTGTCCCTATACTTACAAAGAAAATGGAAAATATGGGAGTGAGAGGTCTTCCACTGCAATTGTTCCAGGACTACCTTACAAATCGCAAACAGGCAGTAAGAGTAGGAAACCAATACAGTTCCGAAGAGGTTATTAACTACGGAGTGCCTCAAGGTAGCGTTCTAGGGCCAACACTTTTTCTTATCTACATAGACGAACTTTGTAGGTTAAACATCAATGATGCTCAAATAATAACGTTTGCTGATGACACTGTACTGCTGTTTCATGGAAATTCCTGGGTGGATGTTAGTAAAACTGCTCAACTCGGTTTTAACATTGTTACAGAATGGCTGAATAACAATTTACTCACTCTCAACGTAACTAAAACTAAGCTAATTACATTTAGTGTCAGAAATTCTAATCGTCCTACCGAAGGAACTATCTCTATTAAAGCACACAAATGTTCAGAACTCTCAAGGTGCCACTGCGACGTTATCTCTGAAACCGCAAGTCTTAGATATTTGGGTGTTCAAGTCGACAAGAACCTTAACTGGCAAATACATATAGATAGCCTTACTGGGAGAGTGAGAAAACTCATCTACATATTCAAAACCTTACGACATTTCTGTGACAATAAGCTACTCACCTCAATTTACCATGCATTATGTCAATCTATCATAAGTTACTCTATCACTATTTGGGGAGGTACAACATAAACGGCGATGCTGAAACTAGAAAGAGTGCAAAGGGTCATACTCAAAGTAATGACTTTTAAAACTTATCGCTACCCCACACAGTCCTTATACCAACAGACTTCGATCTTGACTGTTAGACAATTGTTTATTAAGTATCTATTACTCGCACAACACAAAAATCTACCAGATTCGTCTGCAACACGAAGAAGAAACGATTTAGTATATTCTATTCCGAAACATAATACCAAGTTTGCAAAGCGCTTCATACAGGTTCTTGGTCCAGCTACCTATAATAAAGTAAGTAAAAACATAAATCTACGTTCACTTACATCATACGCTTGTAAATCAACAATAGAAGTATTTTTAAAACAGTTGAACTACGAAAGCACTGAACTGTTAATAAAATAAGTAAATAGCGAACACACACACACACACATACACCACACACACAAACAAATGGTCATAGTTAGTCGTAGTTAGTCATAATTATACTATAGATATACGAAAGTCATGTATAAAAATAAAACGTTTATAAAATAAAAGATGCATGGATAAAACTCGTATATACTGTAAATGTTATAATAGAAAAATATTTGTTAATTACTTGGGTCCCACAATCTGCACCATTCCCACACTGTGCAAACAAAATATAATGTATCCATCCATGACTCATCTGGTAACTTTGCATATACTACGTGTTTACATGTTTAAAACTTAATTCGCTCGGCTAGCGCGCTGAACTTTTGTCACTTACCCGCATTCTTCGCTAAATGTTATTGCTTCAAAATTTATGGTAAAAATAATTATTTTCTAATTTTAGTATCTGTTAAATACAATATTAAAACATTAATACAACGAGGATTGTGAATCCTGTTCCACCGTGATACATTATAATTACTAGTACGGGGAACAGAGGAAGCTTACTCTGAGTGTTATAATAAATTGTAAGTACACACGTATTGTAACACCTACAACATCCGGCTTTAAAAAAAGCATTTAATTTTTAATTTTATTTCTACATTCTTTATACCTATTTGAATACTTGATAAAAGGTGTGAAAAAGTGTAAGTAGTCGTAAGTCTTGTTTTTTGCAAATAAAGAATTATTATAATAAATTGGGACAATCAACATTACCGTTAATTATATTCGATAAGTAAACTAAGTTATAGGCAGCCTCCCGGCGGCGCTTCACAAGCGGTTACAGATCTTGCAGATGGTGGTGCTTACACAAGTTAAAATAAACATCGGAACTAGGTACACTATTATGTTAATATCAAGAAAGGTCCGAACAAGTTTGCATTTAAAAAAAACGTTCGCGATTTTTTTGTAGGGAGAATTGACATCATCTTGATTTTCTGATTGCGTTTTCTGTAATTTTTTGTGCTTATCCGTGTGTATTTATTATGTATGTATTTATTTAATAGTGCGTGTTCGGGGATCAGAAAGTGGTCAAAAATAAAAACTCTGGTTTTAGAAATCCAACATGCGTGTACTCGCTAGACGTGTGATACAAGGAAGCAGGAATGACGGACAAAAATTTGACATTAGGTTTTTACATAAAACAAATGAGGTGGCAGACAAGTTCACGCGCGGCGCGTTGCTTGTGGAAAACGAGTAGGCGCGCACCAGCTGCACTATGAAACTTTGAACATGCCCCTGGGCGTTGAAATCTTGCATTTCAACCAGACATGCTTGAGACTGGAAGTGGGCAGATCTTGCTGAACGAGCGACGTACTGATCCGGTGGCTATCTTTATGTCCGCAACTCTGCTGATGCCATCGGAACCAGGGTGGATGGCTATGATGCGGCCCAGCATCCACTTTAACGGAGGAAGATTGTCATCCTTGACTAGAACCATGGTATTGAGTTTCAAGGCTTCTTGGTTTGTACGCCACTTGGTCCTGACTTGGAGCTGAGATACGTACTCCTTACTCCATCTACCCCAAAAATGCTGCCGAAGTTAGTTAGATAGCGTGCAGTATGGTCTCTGTAGTCTCGTTCTGGCAAAAAAGTGAGAGGTCGACCGATGAGGAAGTGTCCAGGCGTGAGCGGCAACGAATCTTCGGGATCTGACGACATTGGAGTGAGCGGCCGAGAATTCAGGATCGCTTCGATTTGAACCAGAACAGCGCTAAGTTCTTCGTACGTCAAATTACAATCTCTCAGCACTCTCCGTAAATGAAATTTAGTCGACTTGACCCCAGCTTCCCAAAGGCCCCCTGTATGAGGAGAATATGCAGGGATGAAGTGAAAATTTAGTGCTTCGCTAGCCGCAGTTTCAGCTAACAAATTACAGTTGCGCTTCAAGAACTTCGACAGTTCATTGTATCCCCTACGAATGATGTTCCGTTATCTGAATAACGGTCTTTTGGCAAACCTCTACGTGATACAAAACGACGCAATGCTGACAGGAAGTTGTTGCTAGCTAAATCACCTACCAACTCCAAATGAACGGCCTTCGTGGCAAAGCATATAAAAATGGCAATGTATACTTTTACAAGTCTGCAACCACGGCCTTGTCGGCTGGCAGATGTGACAGGTCCAGCGTAGTCAACGCCGACGGTTTCGAATGGTGATCCAGGTGTAAGACGAGATTTGGGTAAGTTTCCCATTAATGGCGCGACTACCCGGCCTCTGACGCGTGTACACTTGACACATTGACGAAAACAACCTTTTGCCAAGTTAGTACCTCCGATTGGCCAATATGTATCTTTAATCGAACACAACAACAATTGAGGCCCTGCATGCATCAACCGTTTATGCTCTGATCGGAACAATAGTTTTGTGAACTCGTGATTAGCATGAATAACCGTGGGGTGCTTTTTCCCGTATGGAAAGTCGGAGTTATGAAGCCGACCTCCAACACGCATAATTTTATTGTTATCTAGAAACACGTTTAGTTTTAGCAATGAACTTTTCTTAGGCAACGGTAGATTATTTAATAAATAAGTCAAACTCTGTAAATGATTCCCTTTGGGATATCCTAACGATTACCCCTAAAGCAATTTGTAGTTCAGTGTTAGTAAGGAAACTTGGTAATGGGGACTGGCCTTTAAAATTATTATTTTTTCTTTTTGTTATTTTCTTTTCTTTGCATGCATTTACAAATCGTAATACGTAAGCTACTGCACGCTTAAGGCGTGGAAAATTAGAGAATCGCTTAAAATCAATGAAATCGTTGCCGACCTGATTGTTTTTAACGTCGACGTGGAGCAAAATTTCAGGTCTGGTTTCGGGCAAAGACCGTGCGACTGTTGGATTTAAAGGCCACTGCGAACTGTCCTGTTTTAAAAAGCTAGCACCAGACCACCACAGATCAAGAGGCTGAAGGAGACTAGCCTGGACTCCACGAGAAATGTGGTCAGCTGGGTTCTGATCCGTAGGTACATGTCGCCAAGTACAAGCCCCAGTCCTGTCCATAATTTCAGCAACACGGTTGCGAACGAAAGGCTGCAACTTGTTTGGCATCATCCGTAGCCAACCTAACACGGTGGTCGAATCTGTCCAGAAGGTGGTATTTTTGAAGCGAAGCCTAAACGAATTGACTGCTTTTTCGTATAGTTTTGCACCAACCAACGCGCCACAAACTTCGAGTCTTGGGATTGTAGTTGGTTTTAAAGGAGCCACGCGGCTTTTAGCAAAAACCAGTTTCACTAGCACGTTTCCCTGCCGACTGGTGCTACGGAAGTACATGCACGACCCTTATGCGCGCTCCGACGCGTCAGTGAAAATGTGGCACTCTACCTCGTCGTACGAGTCGCACAAGACGAGCCGTGGGATCCGAATACTGTTTAAAGAAGGCAGCTCACGTACTACATCCTCCCAAAGCTCACTAACGTCCGGCGACAACGGTTCATCCCATGATAGCTTGTGCAACCAAATTAATGACGTATGGGGCGAGTAGACCCAGTGGGTCGAATATTTGTGCGATTGCCGAAAGTATATCGCGTTTATTATTGCTGCTAGGCGCTAATTTACCTACCGGGAAATATAAATCATCTGGCTGCCAGCCAAGTCCCAAGGTTTTACTGGGCTCAGCAATTCCTATATTTAAATTGACGGAAGTTTGAATGGATTCAAGCATTAGTTGGGGCTCGTTAGACTTCTCAAATTCATACAAGCGGACATCAGAGCAGCCGTGATTTTTTCTTTTACTGACAACACTTGAGACAACTCATCCCCACCAGTGAGTAAATCATCAGGGTGTCCACTTTCTGGAAAGTCAGGGAAAGTCAGGGAAAAGTCAGGGAAGCTAAGGGTGGTCAGGGAAAGTCAGGGAAAGTCAGGGAAGCTCTGGGGAGGTCAGGGATTTTTTTTTCAAAAGATACTTTCCATCCATATTCATTCCAACCAACATCAATTCTGTCCAGTGATTGTTAAATGAGGGACACTTCATGCTCTAGCTGACCTTAATCCAGTCTATAGATGCATTTTATTTTCAGCATTGGAGGGATCTATAATATGATTTATTATCATAATTAGATTTCTCTTTTTTAGTACCTACAATGTGTGTCCTGTTTGTTATAGTAAAGTGAAATATATGTGTGATTTAAGTATACCTATATGTGGGAGAGTAGGGTATTTTTTTATTCATAAATACCTGACTGTACACTCCATGACACCTGACACCTGTTGTTTTGCCCTTAGCTGATTCTGTTGAATGACGTCACTTGTTTGTGCAGTAGTATAAATACCAGCTCGCCCCATGGCAACAGTCAGTTGACTTCGAGCTCTGATCGAGTGAAGTACTCTGAGCGCTTCCTTAATCGTCAGGTAATATTAATTCCGATTTAATTCCTAAGCCTGTTATTAATTCCATGTTTATTGTTTTATAATTAATAATAGCTTAAAGCCTACAATTGCTTAGTAACTTCTGGGTCATAATGCATAAAGCTATGAATAAAATACTTGGAATTATATGTATAAAGTTCTTAAATATTGTGTATATTAACATTAAGAAAGAATGAATACATTTTGTTGAAATTGCTAGCTGTTTTTCCATTCCATCTCCCACATCAGAAGTGGGATGGTAATTATTATTTCGTTATAGTACAACACATTAATCGTCAGTTTCAGAATAAAGGGACGTTGCTGTTTGCAATGCCCAAAGACACGCACCCGTCCGAAGACCCGGCCAGGATTCCTGAGCCACCTGATTCCCCGCCCCTTGGGCAGCACTACCTGCCACAACGACCGGGTGACGACGCAGGTGCCACGCCAGGTGCAAGGACGGATCAGGGTATCCCTCCTAATTCAAGTCACGATGGACCAAGCACATTAACCGGTAACCACGTTCCTCTTGATTTTATGAAGACCATGATGCAGGACATGATGACAGCATTTCTTCAAACTGCTTCCAACACGTTTTCTACGCGGCCTGCCGCTACCACAGTTCAGCCTTCTCCACGACCTAAGAATCTTGAACACATTTACCTGCCATCTTTTGACCCAGACGACCGCACGGACACTATTGATGTCTGGTGTCGGCATGTAGAGGAACTTAAATTTGAATACCAGCTTAATGAGCGCGAGACTCTTAATTTAGCTAGAAAACATTTAAAAAGTCGTGCCGCCGAATGGGCTCGGCGCAACTATACAACCATAACAAATTGGGAAGATTTAAAAAATAACCTTATTCAAACGTTTGCAGACGAGACCAGATTCTACGACGATTTGACTGCCTTTATGGAGTATACTAGCGACAAGGCAAGCAGTTTGGCGGAATATGCTACACGTAAATGGGAGCTTGCGAAAAAGGCAGTCGGCATTACGGTGACCGAACAGCACTTAGTCGAGGCCGTGATATCAGGTATGTCGGACTTTCGCATTAGATCTGATTTGTTACGACTTACACCCAAAACCTTACCTCAGCTGATACAAAGCCTTAACGCCTATAAACGTAAACGTCCAATGTATGATGCCGATCACAATATACCCTCTAAAAAATCAAAATATCACTTCACGGACTTTAAACTAAGGCGATGTCAAAGATGTTTTAAGTTAGGACATTTGCAAAGGGACTGTCGAACTGTGTTAAGTAATAATAGCAATACAGCTTCTACCCCCTCGTGTTCTACCGCTACCACGGCCAATCCTCAGACTCAACCTCAAAAAAGGGACTTGCCACCAAGAGAAATTCCACGACAACTACCTACCTGTAGTTTTTGCCATAAACCTGGCCACAAGTTTGAAAACTGTTTCAAACGCCAGAATACGAAAACTAAATCTATTAGTTCTTTAATAGTGAGCAATAACCGTTGTATCACAATTCAAATTGATAATCGTGACTTTGTGTGTCTCGTAGACAGCGGAGCTGAATGCTCTTTGATGCGAGAAAGTGTTGGAAATTCGATTGGTGGCAGGACCTCATTTGAGACTACCTTGTTACGTGGTGTAGGAGAAAATACATTCTGCTCTTCCCGTAAAAAGACTAGTTTATTGTGCATTAATGGCTTGAATTTAGAGCTTGAGTTTGTGCTAGTACCCGAAAATTACGTCCAATACGATATCCTACTAGGCGAAAACTTTTTTGACATCCCGGGCATACAAGTTACCTTTTCTAAATCTGAAACGAAAATCTCCAGAAGTAATTACGAAATTAATCTTGTTGAGAAAATTGATTTAGCGTCTCACATTCAAACCAGCGTAGATTCTTCGGCGAAACAGCGATTGCTTTCATTACTGGAAAACAATTGCGCTCTTTTCACTTCTGGTAATGCTGTTTCTCAGGTTAACACTGGCGAATTATCTATTCGACTTAAAAATCCTGACAAAACTGTTCAAAGGCGGCCGTATCGCCTCGCCCCTGTTGAACGTGAAAACGTAAAAAAAATCATACAAGATTTAAAAGATAATGGTATCATCCGTGATAGTAACTCCCCATTCTCAAGTCCCATTTTACTTGTTCGTAAAAAAGACGGTAACCATCGGTTATGCGTAGACTTCCGGGAGTTAAACAGTAATACTGTCCGTGATAACTATCCTCTTCCACTCATCGACGATCATATTAGCAAACTAGTTAACGCGAAATATTTTACCGTACTTGACATGGCCGCAGGATTCCACCAAATCCCTATAACCCCAGATTCGATTGAAAAAACCGCCTTTGTTACGCCCGATGGGCAGTACGAGTTTCTACGTATGCCTTTTGGCTTGTGCAATGCCCCATCCGTCTTCCAGCGTGCCATCAATGCAGCTCTGAAACCATATGTTGACGTTTCTGTTCTCATTTACATGGACGATGTGATTATTTATTCCAATACCATTGAAGAGAGTCTCGAAATCTTGGAAAAGGTTCTTGATTCTCTTAAAAAGGCCGGATTTTCCCTAAATATCAAGAAATGCAAATTTCTTGAGACTGAAATTGAATACCTAGGTCGAATCATTACAAATGGTTCAGTAAGACCTAGTCCTGGTAAAATAAAAGCCCTTATCAGTTCCCCTATACCTACGACAGTGAAACATGTTCGCCAGTTTTGCGGATTGGCTGGATATTTTAGAAAGTTTATCCCTAATTTCTCACAAACAATGTGCCCTCTGTACAACCTTACCAAAGCAGACACCAAGTGGAATTGGACTTCAGAACATGATGCTGCAAGGCAAAAAATTATTCAGTATCTTTCTTCTGAACCTACTCTGTCACTGTTTGATCCAGCTAAGCCTATAGAGCTTCATACTGATGCCAGTTCTACTGGGTTTGGCGCAGTGTTATTCCAGAAACATGACGCTCAACTAAAGGTCGTCGAATACTTCAGTATGCGCACCACCGATGCCGAGACCAGATATCACTCGTACGAGCTCGAAACTTTGGCAGTAGTCAAGGCGATAAAACATTTCAGACACTATCTATTTGGTAGAAGTTTCAAGCTCGTAACGGACTGCAATTCGCTAAAAGCATCCCGTAATAAAAAGGAACTGCTTCCTCGTGTTCATCGGTGGTGGGCGTACTTGCAGTCATTCGACTTCGAAATCGAGTATCATAAAGGTGAGCGCATACCTCATGCAGATTTTTTCAGTAGAAATCCAGTTTCTATTAACAATGTTTCGAACTATAGTGAGTGGTTAGAAGTTGAACAAAGTAATGATTCAGAAACCAAAGCAATAATTGAATCCATCCAACATGATACGATTGACAAAAGTATAGCTTCTAGTTACGAAATTCAGAACGGGTTGCTTTACCGTATTTATACTACTAATGACAGTAAAACGAAAAAATCCTTGTTTGTTCCAAAGAGTTATAGATGGTATCTAATCCAAATTTATCACGACTCACTCAAACATTTAGGTTGGGAAAAAACACTAGCTAAGATACGCGAATTATTTTGGTTTCCGAACATGTCCAGAAATGTCCGTAAATATGTTGAAAATTGTCTAATTTGCAAAGTAAATAAAGGTCAATCGGGCTCCCGTCAAATCTCCTTACACCCCATTGATAAAACCCCTGTACCGTTTCATACAGTCCACATGGATACTACGGGAAAATTAAGCGGAAACAAACTTAAAAAACAATACGCTGTCGTATTCATTGACGCATTTACAAAATATTGTCTAATAAGACCCGTAACAAATCTCACGGCAGCTGCTACTGTAAACTGTTTAAAAGACCTTATTTTTAACTTTGGTACGCCCAAAAGAATTATTTGTGATCAAGCGGCATCATACACCGGGAAAGAATTACGAATTTTTTGTGAGCATTGGTCTATTGAACTGCATTTTATAGCCAGTGGTGTAAGTCGCGCAAATGGTCAAGTCGAACGACTGATGAAAGTTCTGACTGACTGTTTCACGGTTGTCGAGAATACTGCCAAGAAAAGTTGGAAGGATGCTGTTGGTGAGGTACAACTTGCAATTAATTGCTCTTTTAGCAAAAGTACAGGGCAGACTCCATTCCAGCTCTTACTTGGTTGCAATCGATCACCTCCTGCTATTTCTGCTCTCATGAGTGATATTGAACGCTGGGACCTAGACGCTTGTAGGCACGCAGCTAAACTAAGACTCGATCAGCGCGCAGTAATGCAAAAAGAACAATACGACAAAAATAAAGCAAAGGTAATTCTATTTAAAGTTGGTGACATCGTTTTAATCAAACAAAATCCAAGAAATATTACCAAACTCGACAGCAAGTACAAAGGTCCCTGCGTAATCACCGAGATTCATGAAAATGACAGATACACTGTCAAGGTTCATAATACTGGAAATGATTTGTATGTCTCGCATGATAATTTAAGACTTGTGTCACCTGAAATGGGTTGTGAACTTACGAAATCATTAGAAGAATAATTTTATTAAGTAAACTCTCAATTTGACTAACTTTTTGAGTCTACTTATCACCCAGTATACTTCTTAGCTACTGGCCAGACGTTTGGATATATACTGAGTAATAAGTTTACCGTGATATATTTTGGCCGTGCCACATCCGTTGGCTATTAGTTTACCGAGGCCGTTATTTAAAGCCGCGCCAAGTTGTTTGGCATTTTACCGAGGCAATTGAATACCTTTAAAAGCCGCGCCAAGTTGTTTGGCATTTTACCGAGGCAATTGAATACCTTTAAAAGCCGCGCCAAGTTGTTTGGCATTTTACCGAGGCAATTGAATACCTTCAAAGCCGCGCCAAGTTGTTTGGCAATTAACCGAGGCAACTAAATAAGTACCTTAAGTCGTGCCATGTGAATGACGTTTTACCTAGAATACTATTTATTTATTATGTGATACGAATCATATTAAGATTTTATTTTGTAAAATTAAACTATTCGCGAGTCGTTGTATCGACTGCTCGTCAGAATGGCCGTGTGGGAGAGTAGGGTATTTTTTTATTCATAAATACCTGACTGTACACTCCATGACACCTGACACCTGTTGTTTTGCCCTTAGCTGATTCTGTTGAATGACGTCACTTGTTTGTGCAGTAGTATAAATACCAGCTCGCCCCATGGCAACAGTCAGTTGACTTCGAGCTCTGATCGAGTGAAGTACTCTGAGCGCTTCCTTAATCGTCAGGTAATATTAATTCCGATTTAATTCCTAAGCCTGTTATTAATTCCATGTTTATTGTTTTATAATTAATAATAGCTTAAAGCCTACAATTGCTTAGTAACTTCTGGGTCATAATGCATAAAGCTATGAATAAAATACTTGGAATTATATGTATAAAGTTCTTAAATATTGTGTATATTAACATTAAGAAAGAATGAATACATTTTGTTGAAATTGCTAGCTGTTTTTCCATTCCATCTCCCACATATATAAAAGTGAAGTGTGAAAACAAAATGAGTGGAAAACACTGTACATTTAATAGTGTGGTTAGATGCAAAACTTTACCCAGATTTTGTGGATTGGCTTAGCGATTTCCCTGAAGATCCCTTATCGGGCTACTGTAAAGTGTGCTGCAGAACGTTTAAACTAAGTAATATGGGCAAGCAAGCAGTAGTGTCTCATGGAAAAGGCCCAAAACATATAAAAATGGTTGAACTAAAAAAAAAACAGCCTATTATTTCTTTATTTAAACAAAAAAGAATTGAAAAATCCGACAATAACGACATCAAACCTAGTACAAGTGCAACTCCTAGTATAACAACATCGACAGTCGAAATCTCTACATTGAACCCCAAGACTGCTTATATATCATGACGATTCGGTTACGTCCGCTGAAATTGTTTGGGCATTACAGGTAATTTTTAATAAAATGAGTCTAAATTCTTGTGACAGGACTTCTGCAGCATTTAAAATAATGTTTCATGACAGCAAGATAGCACTTAATTTTTCAATGGGCAAAACAAAGGTCGCGTACGTAATAAATCACGGGATAGCACCATATATAAAAACATCTTTGCTTAATGATTTGAAAGAGTGTAATTTTTTTGTGGTTGCTTTCGACGAGAGCCTAAATAAAGTCGCACAAAAATGCCAAATGGATTTAATGATAAGATTTTGGAATACTAGTACAGGAAAAGTTGATACTAGATACTGGAATAGCGTCTTTTTGGGGCGGTCAACGGCTGAACATCTATTAACCAGTTTTTTAAAGGGTTTGTCAGACCTAGACCTTGCTAAACTGTTACAAGTTTCAATGGGTGGACCTAATGTGAATTTTAGCTTTCTAAAAAAACTCAAAACTGAACTTGCTGCAGAAAATTATAATAATTCATTAATTGACTTAGGAGTATGTGGTTTACACACCGTCAGTGGTGCTGTCAAGGCCGGACATAAGCAGGCTGGCTGGGACGTGTACCTAGTTTTGAGAACAATGTACAATTATTTCAAAGACAGCCCAGCTCGTCGAGCACTTTATACAACAATAACTGGAGGTACACAATATCCCACTAAGTTCACATCCATAAGATGGCTTGAGAATGGTCCATGCCTAGAGAGGGCTTTAAAAGTTTTCGATAAAGTAAAAGACTTTGTTGATAATGATTCTGTACCTATAAGCGAAAATAAGAAAACATTAAAAACAGCTATGAAAAAACCTTTGCTGAAAGCGCAATTGGCAAGTGTAAGGTCAGTTGTAGGTGACTGTGAACCGTTTTTACGGCGATTTCAAGGGAATAAACCTCTGGCACCGTTTTTATACGGAACCCTTTTAGAGTTAGTAAAAAACTTAATGGCAAAAATTGTAAAGACAAAGAAACTTGAGGCCACTTCTGATGAAAACATCAAAGATTTAGATTTGAGTAGCTCTGATAACTTATTAGCCACGGAGAGCATCCATATTGGCTATGAAGCTAAACTCCTTTTAAAAGAGGCAAAATGTACGGAAAAAGATAGACTTTTGTTCAAAAGCGACTTCAGAAAATTTATATTCAGTAATGCTGTATTTTTGGTCAGGGAAATTTACAAATATGGTCAGGGAAAGTCAGGGAAAAGTCAGGGAAGTTTTTTTAGGATGTAGAGTGGACACCCTGATCATCCACATAAAAGTCGTGGATGATGATGTCACGAATCTTGTCGTCTTTGCATTCGAGACCCAACTGCTTAAGGCATCTAGTCGCTAGGAAGGGTGCACTTGCTGTTCCATATGTAACTGTGTTCAGGGCGTATGTCTTAAGATGATCTGAAGGGTCGTCACGCCACATGATCTGCTGTAGACACCTATCATCAGGATGAACCGCTATCTGTCTGTACATCTTTTCCACATCGGCTGAGAGGATGTACTTGTGTTGCCGGAAACGGAGAAGAAGGGACAAAAGGTCATCCTGTACCGTGGGCCCTACCATCTGAATTTTATTTAAAGATATGCCGGAACTAGAGGGACAACTCGCGTTGAATACTACCCGTAATTTGGTGGTCGAGCTACTTTCCCTTACGACCCCATGATGAGGGATGAAATACACTTTACGTTCTGGTACAGTTCCAATACATTCCGACATATGACCTAATGAACGATATTCTGCCATAAACTCTTTGTATACCTATATTTTTAAATTTAGGTTGAGTCTCGATTCTACGCTCCAACGATAAAAAACAATGCTTAGCACGATTAATAGATTCCCCTAAAACGCTAGAATCCTCTTTTAACGGTAAACGTACTTTAGGACTTACTGAGGTAGGTAAGTAAGTACTCAAGCCAGTCCAATATGTAAGGCACTTTATTGGGGTTTTCTACAACTTTTCAATGTCCTTATCTATCAGTTATCAGCTAGGCACTTAAGTCAGGTTATACACGCATGAGGTAAGTATTCGTTAGTTCACACTGCGGTACGACACACCACACAACACAATAAATCTGCGAAATAAGACGCGAAGAGAAGTTAGGTATATGGCGGAGCAAAACGAGCGTGCATTCGCCGTCAGGTTTCGAGAGGCACTGGCGAGCGGCCGAGCGGCCGGCGCACGATTAGCCGGGCCGCGCCGTGCGCAGTGGATTTACTTGAAGAAGGTTGTAGTGGCGTTTTGGTAAGTTTATTTAATAATTATTTTTATGTATATTTGTATGTGTCTATATTGTTTATATTTTCATTTTATGTTTCAGGAACGCCACAGTACTCCCCCGCCGAGACCGTTTCACGGGCGATAGTAATCAGGTGTGTGGACTATCCTGCCGCTTCGATTCTTTCTCTCTGCGATTAGGTCTGGCGGTTGTAGCGGGCTGGAGCTTCGGGTGAGGTAAGCAGGTTTTAACCGATCTATTGTGACAGTAGACTTCTTTCCACGGATATCTAATTTAAAAGTCTTTGGGTTTCTTTCTAGGACTCTGTAGGGACCTGAATATGGCGCTTCGAGGGATCTTCGAGCTGGACCTTGGCGAAGGTATACATACTCGGAAGAAAATAGATCTTTTGGTATGTAGAATGTTTTGTTCGTATGCCATGATGCTGGTTCTGGGCTTAGGTTTACCATGTGTCTGCGCAGGCGCGAGGCGAAGTCGGACACATCCACTGTAAGGTAACCTAGATAAAATCTTGAATAGCTCTGATGTCATTAAAACGACTTGGAAAATAATTAATGAAGAAACAGGTCGCCGGAAAAAGGGATTTAATGACTTTCGTTTAAAAGTAGATGGTAAAATCCTAGACTCTAAGGACCATGGGCAGAAATGTCCCCCCCCACTAACAGAAATGAAACATGTCTCATTTAATAGATCTCAGCAACATTATGTATTTTTACTAAGTGTCTTGTTATTGCTTGCGTGAAGTCTGCGCCACCTACTGTGTAAAATATTTTTGTTCGACACCATGTCCCTGTTAAGGTTGTCTGGAAGAGATCGCTAACTAGCGATAAGACCGCCTGTTGTTTACCTGTTGTTTTTGTTTTAATTTTACTGGATCTCTGTAATGTTTTGTTTGGTGTTCAATAAAGTGTTTTGTATTGTATTGTATTGTATTGTATTTTTACTATGGAGACGATCACCAGATGTATGGGGTTTTCTTGGAAACCATAATCGTATCGTATGGAATTTGTTTGAAAATGAACACATATATGGATGATTTGCCTTATTTGGCCCTTGTTTTCATTAAAAAAATCCCATTGATTTTGCTACTAAAATAAGTATTTTGTCTTTTTTTGGGTCCTTATAAACATATAGACATGCATCCCGTTACTGTTGGTGGGGGGGGGACAGTGCCCATACAAATTTGCCCATTGTTAGATGTCGCAATTGAATTTGAAAATTATTTTACCAACATACCAGTGTCCACGACTAAGTGTCTGAACTCTTCGCCGGCGTCTGCCATTTTATTATTAGAAGATAACGTGCCTGAATGCAGTATACACTTTGAATTCAAGCACGTTACTGCCTTGGATGTAATCAAAGCATTCAAATCAATTAACATTAAGAAAACTAATGATCTTTGGGGGGTTTCGGTTCACGTCCTTAAATCCTTAATGGAAGTCATAGCATCTGACTTAATGATCATATTTAATCACTGTGTTGATTGTGGTGAGTTTCCTGATCTTATGAAACATAGCAAGATAATTCCATTATTTAAAACGGGTAGTACTTCTGACCCCCTAACTTTAGACCGATATCGATACTACCCACTTTCAGTAAAATCTTTGAGAAAATAATTTTATCACAGTTAATGCAACATTTTCAAGATAATAATTTATTACATAATAAACAATTTGGTTTTACTCGGGGTCGCTCGACAACCGAAGCTGGTGTTGAGCTAATTAAACATATTTTTGATGCCTCGGAAGGGTCACATGATGCTTTAGGTATTTTCTGTGATTTGTCCAAGGCCTTCGATTGCGTTAACCATGACACATTGGTCAGGAAGCTATACCATTATGGAGTTAGAAGTACTGCGCTAAACTTAATTAAAACGTACTTATTCGGGAGAATACAAAGGGTAGACGTGAATGGAAAACGATCACCTGGGTGCCACAGGGCTCAATTTTGGGTCCATTTCTATTCCTCATTTACATAAATGATTTACCATACCTTATAAAGGACAACCATGATATAGTATTGTTTGCTGATGATACCTCACTCGTATTTAAAGTCAAACGACAACAGGAGTTTAATGTGGATGTAAACAATGCTATATCAAAAGTAGTACATTGGTTTAGTGTTAATAATTTATTACTAAATGAGAAAAAGACTAAATGTATTAAATTTATGACTACCAATGTGAAAAATAGACAAACTACTGTAACTATTAAAAATGACAAATTAGACTTAGTTAATGATACAGTATTTCTTGGTATAACGTTAGACTCAAAACTCCAATGGGGTCCTCATCTGGCTAAATTAGCGAATAGACTAAGTTCTGCAGCTTTTGCAGTTAGTAAAATTCGGAATCTAATAGACTTGAAAACCGCTCGATTAGTTTATTTTAGTTACTTCCATAGTATAATGTCATATGGTATTTTACTATGGGGTAGTGGTGCTGACGTAAACAGCATCTTTGTTCTGCAGAAGAGGGCTATTCGTGCTGTTTACAAAATGGGTCATAGAGACTCG
Organism: Acleris sparsana; assembly: GCA_923062465.1. Classification (NCBI taxonomy): domain Eukaryota; kingdom Metazoa; phylum Arthropoda; class Insecta; order Lepidoptera; family Tortricidae; genus Acleris; species Acleris sparsana. Next base: position 23,506,685 of record OV281285.1, read on the forward strand.
CTTAGAGATAAGTTCAAAGAAACGAATATATTAACCGTATACAGTCAATATATTTATGAAAACATTATGCATGTTCATAAGAACATCAGTAATTTTAGAAAGAACTGTGACATACATAATGTTAATACCAGAAATAAACATAAGCTCGCAGTGCCCTTTACACGGCTTCACAAAATAAAAAACTCTTTCATGGGTAATTGTATAAGGTTCTATAATAAGCTCCCAAGTAGTGTTACTCATTTATCAGTAAATAAATTTAAGAGTTACGTTAAACGTAAACTAATTTCTAAAGCTTATTATAGTATTAAAGATTACATGAATGATGACAATGCTTGGGACTGATTATTATTATAGATATTTATTTAATTTTCTATAAATTAGGTTTTTTATAATAAACATTCAAATATAAAAGTAAAATAACAATACTAATACAAAAATTATTATTAATATTATTAATAATAATCTTTACCAATCACGGGACTATGGGAGTCCCGGACCTTTGGAAGGCGTACATGGAGCCGAAGCCAACACGCAGAGGCCCTTTAGACAAGTTTAATTTAGTAAAGTTATGGGACACCAACCGGCGATTGTCCCTGAGTTCAAACTAAAGAAGTATGCTCCCACGGACAACCACCGGTCAGTGTAAAGACTATTTAAGAAGGATGGGAATACTAATAATAGGTTCTATGAATGAACTGATATGGATTGGTGAACTAGGCTATTGATGAAACTACGGCGCCTGCCTGGCCAATGCTAATTACTTTGGTTTAAATGGCAGGCGGTGACTCGCCAACTCAATGGAATGGACCTCCCGAAATAGCCACATATATATAGCAGCAGGGAGGCAACAGTTCCAGAGGGGCTAAGGGTGGAGAGGTGCTTCTGGACTTTAAACGACCATAAGGTGCCCACTCGCCACTTATGCAACACATCCACCTATTATTATTATTTTTGCTATACAATTTTATTATTAATGACCGTGGAGACTATACAGTGTGTGGCCCGAAACCGGGGCGAAAAAATTAAATTGGGATTCTTTAGAACATTTCAATTAACTATCACAAGAATCTAATATTACAAAGCCTATAATTTTGGAGAAAAGAGCCTACAAAGTTAAAAATCGTAGGTAATGTATTTTCCCGTCGCGATATCGTCGCTTGGTCACTTGGTACGCGGTATGTCTGGAGTACAGGGTGCCATTGACAACACGCGGTAGATTTAGCGGTGTTTGCATTACATTGAATTTGCGATTAAGTTTGTTAGAAAAAAACTGAAAGTTAAGTTTTGATTTTAATTAGGTAAGACCATTATAATGTAATTACCGGTGATCTATAGAGCCCCGGTTTTTAATATTATCCCCGGTTTTGGGCCACACACTGTATACATCAGAATACATCTCCCTGTACGATTACCTATTATTTTAATATGACATCTGGAGACTTTACAACTCCAAAATTGACCGTGGAGACTTTCTACATCTCCCTTATTTTTTTTTTGTTTTTATTTTTTTTAATAATTGTATTTAATTTTAATTTGACATCTGGAGACTCTTTACAGCTCCAAAATTGACCGTGGAGACTTTCTACATCTCCCTTGTTTTGTGTTTTTTTTTAAATTATATTTAATTCTTAATTTTAATTTGACATTTGGAGACTGTTTACATCTCCGAAATTGTATTATTTATTTTAATCCGACATTTGGATATATTTAATTATTATTACTACTGGGACCTGTACATCCCTGTGACATTTAAATTGTGTAGCATAAGTTTAGTATTGTAATAAGTGATTTATTTAGAAAAAAGGCTTACTGTTGAGTTTCTTGCGGCGCTTCTTCTCAACAGTGGTCTCTTTGGAAGCGCTGGTAGACTCAGACTTGTAAAAGTGCCTACAGGGCCTACTTACAAAACTTTTTAAAATAAAAAAATAGATGGATTGAAGAATTCTCCTGGTAGTCTGAGGGGTTCACCGTAGACTAGCTCTGCTGCTGATGTATTTAGGTCTTCCTTCCAGGCGCTCCGGATCCCTAGGAGCACGAGTGGAAGAACTTCTGACCATTGGCTGTTGTTGTGGCACATTATTGCAGCTTTGAGCAGGCGGTGTAGGCGCTCCACCATTCCGTTGCATTCGGGGTGGTATGACGTAGTTGGGGAGTGTTTGGCGCCGAGGACTGCTGCGATGCTCTGGAACAGTTGCGATTCAAACTGCCTTCCACGATCAGAAGTAATTTTATGGGGGCAACCGAATCGTGATACCCAGCCGGAGATAAAAGCTTTGGCACAGGTTTCCGCAGTCATGTCTGTTAGCGGATAAACTTCAGGCCAGCGGGTGAACCTGTCGATGATGGTTAAGCAGTACTTGTAGCCAGATGAGATGGGTAAGGGACCAATGAGGTCCATATGAACATGGGCGAAGCGTTCGGAGGGAGTATGGATGGGATGTAGGGGTGCGGATGTATGGCGGGATATTTTGCAGCGCTGGCAGTCTGGACAATTCCGAGCCCAGGTCTTGCAGTCGCGACGTATCCCAGGCCATACGAATCTGTCAGCAATCAATTTGGCGGATGCTGATGTCCCAGGATGACTCAGATTGTGGAGGCTGTCGAAGACTTGTTTGCGAAAACTTGGGGTTAGATAGGGCCTTGGTGCTTTTTGTGAAAAGTCGCAGTATAAATTTGCCCCTTCTGTATTGATTTTTTGTAGTTTCAGAGATGAGCCTTTTGTCAGTAGTTCTTGCAGTTCATGATCTTTTCCCTGGTCGGCAGCAAGTGCTTGGTAGTCGATTGTCATTATGGAAGCAATACGTGAAAGTGCGTCGGCCACTACGTTGTCTTTGCCTGAGATGTGGCGTATGTCGGTACTAAATTGTGCAATGAAATCTAAGTAACGATGTTGGCGTGGTGAACAGTTGTCGCGTCTCGTTGTGAATGCAAAGGTGATCGGCTTATGATCTGTGTACATTGTGAAGTCTCTTGCTTCTAGTAAATGTCTAAAGTATCTTATAGACTCGTAGATGGCAAGGAGCTCCCTGTCGTACGGAGAGTACTTTTGCTGTGCTGTTGACAACTTGCGCGAAAAGAATGCCAAGGGTTGCCATATGCCGTTTTGTTGCTGATGTATGGCTGCACCAATCGATGTGTCTGAAGCATCTGTAACCAAAGCAAGGCTGGCATTGCAGTTCGGGTGTGCTAGAAGTGCTGCCTTACATACGGTTTCCTTACAGGCGTTAAATGCTTTCAGAGCATCGTCAGCTATGTTCACAGGGTGCGAGCCTTTTACCGATCCCTTGAGGAAGCCATTGAGCGGTGCTTGGAGTTGGGCAGCTTTGGGAATTAATCGACGGTAGAAGTTGAGCATGCCAAGAAACCTTCTCAATTCTTTGACTGTTTTCGGCACTGGATAGTCTTTAATGGCTTGAACTTTGGCTTCGAGTGGTTTTATGCCCTCAGCTGATATTTTGTAGCCAAGGAAGGTGACTTCTGACGCCCCAAATACGCATTTCGACGTGTTTATGACCATTCCGTACTGCCGTAGCCTTGAAAAAAGTTGACGAAGGTGGTCCTCATGTGTTGCTTCACTTGTAGAGTATACCAAGAAATCGTCAAGGTAAGTGTAACAAAAGTAAAGGCCGCGGGTCATCTCGTCGACGAACCTTTGAAATGTTTGACCCGCGTTTCTGAGTCCAAAGGTCATAAAAGAAAACTCATATAACCCGAAGGGCGTGGTAATGGCAGTCTTCGGTATATCTTCAGGGTTGACTGGAATTTGGTTGTAAGCCTTCACTAAATCGATGGTTGTAAACACCTTACATCCTGCTATACTTTGAGTAAAATCGTGTATATGACGAATAGGATAGCCGTCTGGTATGGTACGCGCGTTAAGCATTCTATAGTCGCCGCAGGGGCGCCATCCGTTGTCTTTCTTTGGCGCCAAGTGTAAAGGCAACGACCATGGGCTTTCAGAAGGTCGAGCGGTTCCACTATTTAGCATGGATTCAAACTCTTCTTTTGCTATTTTGAGTTTATCGGATGCAAGACGTCGTGGAGTACTTACAACTGGCGTGCACCTGGTGGCCTGTGGGCCAAATCTACGGTGGTACCAGCACACGCCGTTTTTGCGAGTCTGTCCTAGCAAAGCTTGCTTTGGTCTGTAACCTGTTTTGTAGGTTCTAGTATCAGGGCGGGAGCTTTTTTGGAGCATGTGGCTCGTCAGTGCGGCCATTTGCTTCGAAAGCTCGGCGATCTGCAAGGACATCGTTTCCATAGCGTTGCACGGGGGAGGGGGGGCAACATAGGGGTGTGAGTGCTGACGACGTAGACGGCTTAGGTGAGACCTCTGTGACCTGGAAATTAGGTGATGCGATATCTTGGATTTTGTCAGCTAATTCCGCCAGCTTAGTGAGAGGCATGTCGGGATGCGAAGCTACTATGGTCTGCAAGTTAACCGGAAGGCGATTGGTCCAAACCGTTCTAATGAAATTTTCTGGTATTTTACTAGTCCCAGCAAGATGCATTAACTGACGTAAGAACTGAGTTGGTTTCCGGCTTCCGAGCTCTTCGTGCCAAAGCAGCTGTTTATCTTTTTGCTCTTGTGATGCGGACAGTCGGCGGATCAATTCGGTTTTGAGAGTTGCGTACTTATTCTCATCGGGGGATTCGTTATAACGTCCTCGACCTCTGCTGCAAATTGGTGGTCTAAGTGTGATGTGACGTAGTAAAATTTGGTTGTGTCTGATGTAATTCCCGATAGTACAAACTGACCTTCAATCTGTGCGAACCAAAGTCCTGGTCGGTCTGGCCAGAATGGGGGAACCTTTACTCCTACATGAAATAAAATCCCCTGCTGATTCGGAGAAATTTCAGTTTCGGTATTCTGCCCTTGGGTTGTAGATGGTTGCGAAATGGGCGGGGCCGCGCCCTTTTTGTCACCTTGATTCTCGCTCATGTTCTTTATCGACGGGTCACCAGTTTAGGACTTACTGAGGTAGGTAAGTAAGTACTCAAGCCAGTCCAATATGTAAGGCACTTTATTGGGGTTTTCTACAACTTTTCAATGTCCTTATCTATCAGTTATCAGCTAGGCACTTAAGTCAGGTTATACACGCATGAGGTAAGTATTCGTTAGTTCACACTGCAGTACGACACACCACACAACACAATAAATCTGCGAAATAAGACGCGAAGAGAAGTTAGGTATATGGCGGAGCAAAACGAGCGTGCATTCGCCGTCAGGTTTCGAGAGGCACTGGCGAGCGGCCGAGCGGCCGGCGCACGAGTAGCCGGGCCGCGCCGTGCGCAGTGGATTTACTTGAAGAAGGTTGTAGTGGCGTTTTGGTAAGTTTATTTAATAATTATTTTTATGTATATTTGTATGTGTCTATATTGTTTATAATTGCATTTTATGTTTCAGGAACGCCACAGTACACAAAAACGTCCGTCCTCTAGCCTAGTCGTGTGTTCAATGAAATGCTTTTCACATAATTTCTCCTCAGGAGAATAATGAGATGATTGAAGGCTGACTTGTTCAAGCTGCCAGAAGCGCGGAAGTTGGTTTTGAATCTCATCGTCAAGCAATTCAATATTTTGACTAGACGCAACAGTCGTGAAATTACATTTAATTGTACGTGACGGAGTCGATACTTGACCGCTGTTTATCGGGCCTGAGACTAACCACCCTAGTCGTGTCTCACATAGTATCGGCTGTCCACTACCTAACTTGATTTTACGTGACCCTAACAAATCCCAGAAGAGATCAGCACCTATTATGAAGTCGATTGCAGACGGAGTGTGAAAGTTAGGGTCCGCGAGACAGAGATCGGCCGGAATGTTAATTCTCGAGAGATCTAATGGTTGAGAAGGTGTGACGTCAGTTATAGATGGCAAAACAAAGCAATGCAGATAATTGGAATATTTATCATTTGACGACTTCATTAACACTCGGCACATTTCGCCCACAGGAGTCACTGCATTGTTTATGCCTACAACCGATTTATTGACAATATCGCCATGTAAATTTAACCGACTGCACATTTTCTCTGACATGATGCATGATGTACTGCCACTGTCTAAAACTGCTCGACCGATATGTTCGCGATTATTTTTATCGAATACTTTAATTCACGCAGTTGACAACAACACATCTTGCGAACCTAAGGAATGTGATGGCGTTGCGATTCTCGCTGATAACGTCACGGGCGCCGAGCGCTGCGCCTGCGCAGGCGCAGTCGGCCCGTCGAGCCCAGGCCGCTCGGACGCGTGAGGAAGCCCTGCACTTTGCCTAGTTGTTCCGACATGGATAAGCGAATTATGCTTACGCTTGCATACTTTACAACCTGTTTTTTTACATCGGTTCGCGTAATGACCGCTGCGGAAGCAATTGTAACACACCTTGAAGTTCGGCAACGTTTCAAGCCGCTCGACATTGCTAAGTGCTAAAATAGAAGCACAGTGACTTAAGTTATGTTCACCATTACATTTCGGACACGGTTTAGGTGGTGAAGTGACACAGTGTTTAACGGCTTGTGTGGAAAGCATAGTTTTATGTTTCGACGCGGGTTTTAACGGCTGACTTGACTGACCGGCGGCTGAGGCGCTCGACAACTCTAAAGTTTCAATCAGGTCGGCACGATTACGCATGAAACTGACAAAAGTGTCAAACGAAATAGGTTTATCCTTATCTAGGCTTCCTTTGTGTTCCTCCCACTGACGAAAAGTTTTAGTGTCTAGTTTGTGACTAATAATATAAATAAATAAATAAAAATAAATATCAGGGGACAATGTCACACCAATTGACCTAGTCCCAAACTAAGCTCTAGGCTTGTGCTATGGGTACTAGACAACGATATAAATACTTATATAGAGAAATATATACTTAAATACATAGAAAACATCCATGACTCAGGAACAAATGTTCGCGCTCATCACACAAATATCTGCCCTTACCGGGATTTGAACCCAGGACCGCTAGCTTCGTAGGCAGGGTCACTACCAACTAGGCCGGCGCGTCGTCAGAATCAGTATATGAATAAGTAGTGTACACCAGTGCTTTACGGGTTCATTTAAAGATTCCAAACAACGAAGATTTTTGTTTACTTGATCAATCATACGTTTTAACAGTACTGACGACTCTTTTGTGATCGGTTCAATGTTGAACAAGGCTGATACATGATTTTGAAGTAATAATCTTTTGTTGTTGAACCGTTCACACAAGAGCTTCCATGCAACCTCATAGTTACTCCCAGAGAATTCGATTGAGTGTATAACTAGTGCAGCTGAACCTTCCAACGATGCTTTAAGGTAATGGAATTTATTTATGTTATCAATGTCGTCGTTAGAATGGATGAGACTTGTAAACGTATCATGAAACCCAAGCCAATTCTCATATGCCCCACTAAATTTCGGCAACTGAATGGTAGGCAACTTAACCAGCTTATGGTTGCTCGAACTACGGGAATCACGGTTACTACACGACTCGAATTCCTCACGTTTCTTATTTACACCATTTATTATTTCGTGAGCTTTGGAAAGTGACGTAAAGTAACTATTTTGAAACTCTTCCCTGTCAGCAATGTGAACGTCTAACTTATCGGCTAGGCATTCTAACTGCACTTGAACTCATATTGCTCATACAACACTTCCATCTTACCGACCCGAAACTGCAATTGGTTAACATCTGCCTGAGTTATCGAAGAACCATCCAATGTGCCTAGGTATGTCGTAAACAGGGTCACTTGAGCCTTGTAAACGCCTCTTTTCCGAATAAGCTCCTTTTCATCGACAATTTGGGAAGCTGATTGATTAACCTTTAACGTAAACAATTAAAATGTGATAACAATGATGCATATAATTAATTTAAAGTAAAATAAAATAATTACACTTTGGAATTAGGTTTAGTCAATAAGTTAAGATAGTCTAGCTCGTAAGATATCTATCTGTTAGTTACAATCATAAATGAATTTAAATAATTATTAAAACATTAAATTTTACGATTTATAAAAATAAAATACTAAACTATCATCTTATTGTTCCTATCTATGTACACCAAAGGTTATAAATTATGACATTGGAATTAATTCATTAAACAATTTAAAATTATAAAATAATTATTATTTAAAAACCTAAAATTACTTCCTGTACTCAATTAAAATAAAATATCACAGAATAAGTTGATTTCATATGAACACTCAGTGTACAAGAATAACGGTTAACTCCTAACGGTAAATTACTTTGAACGTTAACAGTGGTTTATTTAAATTAAACTAACCAATTTGATTAAATACCACTAAACATATAATGACTAAATGAATTGACTAGACAATTATCACAATTAAACTAGTAAAAGTAACTTATTGCACTTTTAGGAGACTTAACGTTAATATACCGGTACCTTAATTAATGAGTATTCACTAACCTGTAGTTTCACTAATCCTACTCAATTACTACCTGAATAAGAGTGCTGGGTCCTATTAAACCTTAAACTCTTAACACTGAAGGGTTCCATCCATATCCTGACGATATTCTTCACTGGATCTCGGCTTCAGTGAGGTTGCAGTAATCAAGTATTTCCACTAATTCTTCAATATCCTCAATATTTAAGTTGGTTCAGTTCTATCCGGTTCTAATGGACCATGTTCGGGGATCAGAAAGTGGTCAAAAATAAAAACTCTGGTTTTAGAAATCCAACATGCGTGTACTCGCTAGACGTGTGATACAAGGAAGCAGGAATGACGGACAAAAAATTGACATTAGGTTTTTACATAAAACAAATGAGGTGGCCTTGACACTGGCAGAATTGTCCCACTGGACGGTAGCCATTTAACAAAGAATTGAATTGAAATGAGGTGGCAGACATGTTCACGCGCGGCGCGTTGCTTGTGGAAAACGAGTAGGCGCGCACCAGCTGCACTATGAAACTTTGAACAGTGCGATATATTGATATTTAGGTATATATTATTTTATATAATTATATATATGTTAGACCCTGTGTTCCACCGCCATCACAATCTCTGCTTTGCCCAAAGTTTAACAGGTAGAGAATGCCTTCTGGTATAAATTCGCCTTTTGAATTTTCAGTGTATTCTTTAGTGGTGGTAATGCTTTTTGACATTCATAGGTGCATTATATTATGCCTAAATTGAAGAATAAAGAACTTTGACTTTGACTTTGACTTAGTGCAATAAAGATTTAGTAAATAAATAAATAAATAAAATAAAAAATAAATAAAATCTCTTGCCACTGTCAGTTACTGGTTCCGTGAATTTAAGCGTGGGCGGAGCGACGTCAAAGATGATCCTAGACCTTGGCGATCGCCAACGGCAGTCACTCCAGAAAACTTCATCAGGATGGAGTGACTTATCAAGGAATCTCGAAATATTACCAAGCGTGAGATTCAGAACGAACTGAAGGTTGGATCCCAGGCAGTTTCAACGATTTTGCATGATCACCTTAAAGTTCGGAAGGTTGCGTCTCGATGGATACCACATTCTCTCACACAGGAGCATAAAGATAGACGTGTCGATTGGTGCAAATTTATGCTAAATAAATTCGAAGGAGGCAATTCACAACAAGTGACCTAAATAAATAATAAATAAAAACCTACATTGTGACATCCGATGAATCTTGAATATACAGCTACGACCCATTTACAAAACAGCAATCGACAGTATGGGTCTTTGAAGAAGATGATTTACCCACTAAAGTAGTTTTCGGCCGAAGCGTCAACAAAAAAATGGTTGCTGTTTTTTTTCGACGAAGTGGGCCTGTAGCCGTAATTCCACTAGAAGATCGGAAAACGGTTACCCAAGCATTCCAGGAGCTGAGCGTCAGTCGTCCAAGTAGTGGAACCAGGGGCATCATTTTTCATCATCAAGATAACAACGCTCCTGCTCATACGGCTGCCTGAACCATGGATTTTTTGAACAAATCAGGAGTGCAACTGCTAGGGTAAGTGTACCAGTGAATGAACACCCCCCAGTGAATGAACAAAACGCGGTTTTTATCAAAGAATAAGCTTTGTAATAGAGAACATTCCAAGAAGTTGTGTTTTATTAGTCGGGTAACTCTTTATTTAGGATAGCAACATTATATAATCTATGGCTGGACTTCCTTTTGGTGATGGCGTCGAAGTAAAAAGACCGTGTGTCGGTGTGGCTCGAAATAGAATCGAAAAATATAAGGAACAACATGAGTACCGGTTTGGAAAGTTTGATATTATTCCTATTTATCTCATGCTTACTGTTGGTTTTATATTTGTATGTTATGGTGAAAAGGGCAAAGTATAAATAGTCGGCTTTTGATAAATTCTAACCTGTTAATTTATTTTAAGGTGTTTACAGAAAGGAACTATAAAAATACCTCAATCCAGTGAATGAACAAATGTTCATTCACTGGAACATATCGGATTTTGAATTTTTAAATAGTTTTTGCATTATTTTGCTACGAAACGATTATTTTTATTTAATCAACACTAACATACATTCATTTTAAATCACTGGTCTAGTATTGGAACAGAAATTTATGTTTAAATCTATTAAAACCGTTTTGTATTAAACAGACATTTCTTAGTTAATTTACTGGAATTTAATTGCTAGTGAATAAATGACAATATTTTGCCGTTTTTCATTCAATAACTTTATATTCCAATGAATGAACGGGATTTATTTTCTTAGTTCATTCATTAGATCCGGGAGCCAGTAAATGAACAACTTTAAATTTACTTTTAAATTTATTTTTTTATTGAAGAGTTAGATATTACTTTTCTACGGTTAAAGTATTATAATTAATAAAACACAGCTAGAATTGATTTTTTTGATTTACCTAATAAATAAAGATTTTATAACAAAAAAAATTTTTTCATTTACTGGGACAGGAAACTATGTTCACTTCTATTACCAAATATGGAGTGTTCATTCACAGGTTCGTTTTCGTTCATTTATTGGGATTGCCTGTTCATTCATAGGTGATTTTGGCAAATTTTCAGAAAATCATTTTTAGTTTTCAAACTACAAATAAAAATAGGTGTGAATTATGCTTAAATGATAAAGGACTATATGCAGATGTAAAAATTAAATTGAAAGTAACACGTCTGTATTTTAGATTTGTTTTAAAAGTAAGGGCAAAGACACCCTAGTTCTTATTCGTTCATTCACTGGTACACTTACCCTACCACACCCTCCCTATAGCCCTGACCTGGCTCCGTGTGATTTTTTTTTATTCCCCACGGTAAAAAAAACATTACGTGGACGAAAATTTTCGACGGCGGATGAAGCAGTGGACGAACTCAGGCGACTTTTTTTGACCTTCCGCAAGAACGGTTTTTTTCCTGTTTTGGTTTGTTTAGTCGAATGCATAAGTGCATAGATGTAGCAGGGGAATACTTTGAAAAGTTGTAAATAAAGTTTTATTATATTCCTTATATTTTTTTGTTTAACTAAAATTTTCGGACCAGCCCTCGTAAATGTATTTGTGGTAGTATCCACAGATCACAGAAACCAGGGAGATATGTTATTGGGGCGTGGTTCGTGACGCCTCGGTATGGTGACAAAATGACCACATTGGCACAAGGCGCGTCGAGCGTTGCCTTAGGCCCGTATTAATAAACTGTCTGTGTTTGTATGGTGATTTGATCCAACTTAGTACAATAGAAGAGTCTGTAAATAAATATGTATGTTGGATATTAATTTTATTGGAAGTTGCATCTTTAAATTTGTTTACTAATTTTGATAAAAGTAGTGTACCACACAGTTCTAATCTAGGGATAGACTGTTGTTTTTTAATTGGTGCAACTTTAGATTTTGCAGTCACAAGTGTGCAAGTAGGGTCTTTATTAGGGTATGTTGCTTTTAGGTATAAGCAAGCACCATAGGCTTTGTGGGAGGCATCACTAAAGCCTAATAAAATAATAAGATTAGGTATTTCCAAGAAATAATACCTGGGAATATTTATAGATTTTAAAGCGTGTAATTGAGAAAGGAATTTTTGCCAAATTACTAACAAATCATTGGGAATTAGAGAATCCCAGTCAAGGTTCTTTTTCCAAATATCCTGCATTAGTAATTTTGCTAGGATAGTAGTGGGAGCTAATATACCCATTGGGTCAAATATTTGTAAAATAAAATAAAATTATATGTGGTGTTTTCCTCTTGCAAGGTATGATTTTGTCTTGAAGCATCTAAATGCAATATATGTGCATGGATATCCGAGTGATTGGCTGACCATTTGTGTAGCTGAAATCCTGCTTTACTCAACAAGCTAGTCAGTTCAGTGCATAATTGAATACACTGCTCTAACGATTGAGCTCCACATAAATATAGTCATCCATGTAACTATTTGACTTTATACATTCTGCGGCTTTTGGGTGAGTATCAGCATATTTGTCCGCTAAATCTAGCATTGTACGACAAGCAAGGTAAGGTGCACTTTTAGTGCCATAAGTGACAGTATCTAATTCTAAGCATTTAAGTGGCTCTGATTTAGAATCTCGCCATAGAACCCTTTGTAGAGGTGTCTGTTGAGGGTTAATCCAAATATTACGGTACATCTTAATAATGTCACATGAAAAAGCATATTTATAAAGTCTGAATCTCAGAATTATATCGAAAATGTCATTGTAAATGTTAGGACCTTCATAAAGTAGATCATTAAGGGATAAACCACTGGATGTTTTCGCACTAGCATTGAAAACAGTACGTAATTTTGTAGTGACACTATCAGGCCTAATTACTGGCAAATGGGGCATGTAATAAACATGCGGGTCTGTATGAGAGAAGTTTGTGACATAGTGAGCATGACCAAGCTCTACAAACTCATTAATAAATGATTTATACTGGGCATATAAGTGGGAATCTTTGGTAAATCTTGACTCTAATTTAAGTAGGCAATGATAGGCAGTATTAAATGAATTACCTAGTTCATCAAGTTTGTCCGACTGTATAGGCAAGTTTACTATGTATCTACCTGTGTTATCATGTGTGGTAGTTGATGTGTACAAGTCTTCACAGTATTTATCTTCTGGGGAAAGTAGTAATTTTTTAGGTAGTTGAGGTTCCTCTTGGTTCCAGAAAGATTGAAGAATGTTATCCGTGGAAGTAGATGACAAGTGCATGCTAACATGTGTAGTGCTGTTAGATATAGGCTCATAAGTGTCTGGGATAAAAGAACCAGATACAACCCATCCGAATGTAGTTTCAATCAAGAAAGGCAAACATGGACCAAGCTTAATGCGACCCGTTTGTAAAATAGAATAGAAGAGTTCAGCCCCAATGAGTAGATCAATTGTGCAAGGTATGAAAAAAAGTTGGGTCGGCAAGAGTTTGTCCTTGTTTAGCAGGTATATGCCAAGTGTGAGTAGGTACATATAGAGTTATGTGGTAGTGGCACGGCTATATTATCCATTACTATGAATGTGAAATCCGCTGTGTAGTCACTGTAGCGAGATGAAACCTTGGTGTGAATACTCACTTGTGTTTGTTTTTGGCTATTACCAATACCTCGTATGAGGCAAGCATCGTTTTTAAAATCAAGCTGTAGTGAGGAGGCTAGTCTGTGGGCAACAATATTGACTTCGCTGCCTGCATCCAGAAGTGCTCGAGCGTTCACCCATTTTCCTGTCGCATCCTGAATTTGTATGATAGCTGTGGAAAGCAATATTTGCTGATTGTTAGTATTAGCCATTAGCACAGTGGAAGGAGTGCTTAGAGGTGCATGTTGTTGCATTTGAGAGGTAGGTGCATGTAGTTGCATTTGAGCGAGTGGCACATTTAGTTGAGATTGAGTGTTAGCAAGTGGCGCATGTAGCTGCGATTGAATGTTATTAGTAGTAGGGGTAGGTATACCTATAGAATTAGTATTATTAGAAGTCACTATAGGTAGTGACTGAGTTTGACCATACTGATAATCAGATGAAACAAAGTTAACCTGTTGTTGAGGTCGATCCACATGTATACTTGTGTGATGTCTACCTCGGCAGGTTAGGCATTTGTATTTAGAGCATTTATGATTTGCTCTAAAAGGCTGTAAGCAATTGTAACACAAAGATTTAGCTTTGACTAAATTTACACGATCATTAATTGACAGCTCTAGATAGTTTGGACATTTGTGTAAGGGATGTTTGTTTTGACACAATATGCAATTTACATTTGTTTCACCAGATGCAACATGGGAGATTTTCATACTAGGTTTATCAATGTTAGTCTTATCATTCAGCATTTCAAATGCAGTTCGACGTGCATTTAGAAAATCAAGCAATTCACACAATGTAGCAATAGTATTTTCTTTGCGGTTAAGCTCCCAAGCTGCACGCAATGAATTATCCAGTTTTTGAGAGATTAAAAACACTAATAATGCATCCCAACTGTCAACTGGCAAGTTTATGGCTCCAAGTGAATCTAAACTTTGTTGAAAAGTAACCAAGAAGTCTTTAAGGTTATATCTAGAGATGGTAGCAAAGTTAGTAATCGCTTTTAAATGGGAATTCACAATGATAGTTTTATTCTCAAACCTTTTACTTAATATGTCTAACGCTTTTACGTAGTTTTCCTAGGTAATGAGCAAGGAGGAAATGAGACCTGCAGCTTCTCCCATCAGCGCAGACTTGAGATATTGTAGCTTGTTGACAACCGGTAAGTCGGTACCATCCACAGACGCCATGAATATATTTTTAAACGCCGGCCATTGTTTGATGTCACCGTCAAACTTGGGAAGTTCGAGTTTGGGCAACTTGACACATGGTTTCTTGTAGCCATCATGGTTATTCTTCATTGGGCTAGATTCCCCGTAGTCGGACGTTGTAGAGCTTGCAGCTATCAGGGCATCCATTTGCGCCTTAGTGAAAAAGTATTTCTCCTCGAATTGGTCTCGTTCCTGGTCATGCGCGGCGGCCTTGTCCGGGTCATCATAGTCGAAAGCTTCGATTGCGCTCTGTATCTCGTCGAACCTATGATAAATTCTTTCTATTTCACTATAACGTGCCTTCACTTCATGAATTTTCAATCTGTCCGAATCGGCGTCGGCATCGCAGGTTTTAATGAAGTTTACAATGCGAGTAAGCTTCCCTTTGATTGTACTTCGTTGCATCTTGTAATATTCCACTGTATTGGATTCCGCCATTGTTAATGACTTTGTAGTTTAGCGTGTACCTACGCTGAGAAAACGTGGGTTGAACAATCCACCATTTCACATTGAGATTGATGATTGAAAAGATTGAATGGTAGTAGATTGAACTAGATTGGTAGGCTTGCGTGAACGCCGTCGATAGTTCTCGCTCGTGATTGGTAGAAAATGACTCAAGGGTCTGGTTCGGTAACACAGCGTCGCACTTGATTGGTAGGTAACAGCTTTGACGTACGTCGGTGAAACAGTATCGCTCTTGTTTGCGATTGGACAGTTGGTGTGTGCGCCGTAGTTGTAGCAATTGCGATTGGCGTATGCGCCCTGATGCAGTGTATTGATTGGATGAAATATAGATGTAGATGTCGCTGTTGAGTAGAATCTCTTGTAGATTGCTTCTGCCCGCCCGCCAGAGTGCATCACAGAATGAACGTATGAATGAGAATGAATGAGTTACTTGTGCCGACGCGACGACCTCCTCGAAGAAAAATGGCGATCTTGTAACACGACGACGCACGGTTTTTAAGGCTCGAAAAGGACCAAATTTATGTATGAAATTGACTGAATGTTCTTGATGTGATGGAGAGGACTGTATAAATTATAACACACTGATTTTAATCTCACGTTTATTACTGTGAACTGCACAACTTTATAAAATACGGAGCACATAGAAAACACGTATTGACAGTTGCATGGCTGGACGGACAAGAGCGAGAATGAGTGAGTGAGTGAGTGAGTGACTTTATTATGACTGAATAATAAACACTGGGCAAAAACAAACCAACCCTCGTTGAAACAAAACTTGGGTGGCTCGTCTCAGGATCTATACAAACATCAAATACAAGTCAAAAGCAATCCTATAATACAGTCCATTGCAATTTAATTAATAACATTGAGCTCGAAGCAAAACTAGACAAATTTTTCGAGTTAGAATCACTTCCCACCGCTCAACAAATCCACACTAAAGGTGAGAGTGAGTGTGAACAAATATTCAAAAATACAACAACACGCCACCCAGATGGTAAATTTGTTGTCACTATACCTCTAAAGGAATCTCCTGAGTGTTTGGGCGATTCGCAACAACAAGCCTTGACAAGGTTTTATTCACTGGAACGCAAATTCGAACGCAATCCAGAACTAAAACAAAAGTATGTAGAATTCATAAATGAGTACATCGCTTTAGGTCATATGTCAGAAAACACTAACATACACAGACACTGACAAAACATCATATTTTCTCCCACATCATGCAGTGTGTCGCGATACTAGTCTAACAACAAAATTGCGTACCGTGTTTGACGGTTCAGCTGTCACAACTTCTGGAAAATCATTCAACGACATACAACATATTGGTCCCATTGTACAAGACGATTTATTAAGCATTTTATTAAGATTTAGACAGCATAAGTATGTTGTAAGTGCAAATGTAGAAAAAATGTACCGACAAATTTATGTACATCATGAACAGCGCAGCTTGCAGCAAATTCTGTGGCGATCAGATCCTACTGAAATAATAAAACAATACAAACTTAACACAGTAGTATACGGATTGGCGTCCTCGCCATATCTAGCCACTAGATGTCTGGTACAGTTAGGTCAAGAATGTACAAACAAAAATGTAAGTGAAACAATCTTGCATGACTTTTACGTTGATGACTACATTTCAGGAAATGATGACGAAATGACATTGACTGAAACTTGCAGGGGCGTTATTGAAACGCTAGATGGCGCTCATTTTCATTTAAGAAAATGGCGGTCAAATAAACCTTCATTACTTAACACTATAGTTAATGATAATGATAGTGATGAATTACTGAATTTAAATAATGATGAGTATGCCAAAACATTAGGTTTACTCTGGGCATGCAAAAAGGATTCAATACTATTTTCATTAACTGATGTCACGCATCATAAAAAACTAAACAAACGCACAATTTTATCTGTCATTGCCACTGTATTTGACTTATTAGGTTTAATTAATCCTTGCTTATTGCAGGCTAAGCTCATTTTGCAAACATTGTGGGCAAAAACAATAACTTGGGACGGCCAGTTACCAGCTGAAGTTGAATCACAGTGGAAAACCTTTATCCAACACCTGCCAGAAATCACTCTAATTCAAATACCGCGTTGGGTCTTATGTTACTCGCACGTTAAGGTAGAATTACATGCCTTCAGCGATGCTTCCATTAAAGCATATTCAGCATGCATATACTTAAGGTCAGTGTCCAACACTGGCAACGTTGAAGTACACTTGTTACTAGCAAAGAGCAGGGTGGCGCCACTTAAACAAAAATTAACAATACCAAGGTTAGAACTTCTTGGTGCACTATTAGCCACCCATTTAACAAAAAAGGCAGTAGATTCATTGCGAATAAAAATTTATTCTAAACATTTCTGGTGCGACTCAACTATTGTGCTGGGCTGGATTAAAACATGCAAGCTTAAATTAAAACAGTTTGTATACAATAGGATCAATGAAATAACTAGCAATTCTGATCCCACAGCATGGCAGTATGTTCCTACAAATATGAACCCAGCCGACATAGGCCCAAGAGGTCTTAGTGCTTCAAAATTGAAAGACTCACTTTTGTAGTGGGGAGGTCCTTCCTTCCTACATGAAACTAGGTAGTAGGTATACAATGTCCCACTCAACCTCAAAATTTTAACATTGAAAGTTTACCAGAGATGCAATTTCAATGTAACTTCTCGGCTAACGAGCCACATGAGAACAATTTCATGCTCAATTATTCTAATTTTTGTAAATTGCAGCGAATTGTAGCCTATATTAAAAACTGCAAAAATCCCAAGAATAAAGCAAAAGAACATTTGACTTTACCAGAACTAAATTCAGCATTGCAAACGTTGTGCAAGCAGGTGCAGGCCGATGCATTTTGTAAACAGTTATCATATTTAAGCAATAAGCGGCCGCTCCCTCCAAAGGATAAACTTCTAAATTTAAACCCCTTTCTTGACAGCAGTGGTATCATGCGAGTTGGAGGCAGACTCTCGAACTCGTACTATGACTACAACACTAAACACCCCATTCTGCTACATGGATCACACCACGTGACACAAATATTAGTACAACACTACCATTTAATAACATTGCATGCTGGACCGCAGCTACTACTGTCTACACTACGTCAATGTTATTGGATTATTAACGGTCGTAACCTGTGTAGAAAAATCACACATAAGTGCATAACTTGTCTGAGGTTTTCCGGTAAAACCTATCAACCAATTATTGGTAATCTACCTGCGCAACGATTACAGGCAGAGTATCCATTTCCAAACATTGCTACTGATTATGGAGGGCCAATCCTCATTGCGAACAGAAAAGGTCGTGGTTCTCAACTAAAAAAGGCGTATATAGCGGTTTTTGTTTGTTTGGCAGTGAGAGCTGTACACGTGGATCTCGTCACAGACTTGTCATCAGCCGGTTTCATAGCCGCATTAAATTGATTTATAGCCCGCAGAGGCAGGCCTACTACCATATACTCCGACAACGGATCAAATTTCGTTGGGGCTTCTAATGAATTAGGAAAATTTCTAAAACAGAGGTCAAGTGACATAACTTCCTATGCAGCGGAAAAGGGAGTAAATTTCAAATTTAGCCCAGCGTACAGCCCACATTTTAATGGCTTGGCAGAGGGTTCAATCAAGAGTGTTAAACATCATTTTCATCACACTTGCTCGTAAATGGTGTTATTCCATGCCTGTATACAGAAGGACAATGGCCTAAATTGTTCCCGCGGGAATTATGGCGAGTTTGTCATCACTAGGGAGTAATGACTTTCTTTTTAAAATTTGCAACTCTTTCGTACATAATTTCTGACTAAGGAGGTTTAATTTTCACCCAAAAATTAAATCGGTTTCTAATTTCATCTTTAAAAATTAGGTATAGACTAACTTACATTACACAAAACCTATACGCTTCATTAAACTTCATTATTTTTATACCTATTTCAAGTTTATATCAACATTTATCATTAATTTTAGTAATTATACATTTTTATCAAATTGGCTAAATCTAGCTCGAATCCAGGTCGAAACTAAACGCAGTTATTATCTGTGGTTTCCATTTACGTTCCCGTTCGTCAAAAGTTATTTCTTTATATTTTGCAGAGTTAAAGTGTTTTCTCTTTGTTTTTTTTCCTCTCAAATGTGATGAAAACCATTGTGTGTATCACAGGCAGTAAGGGGATTACTAACTCGAGTCATTAAAAGCCCTCCGCCTTCGGCGTCGGGCTTCTAACACTCTCGCTAGTAATTCCCTTCATACTACCCTTGATGCACAATGTACTATTAAAAAGAGTTTTGTCAGGGTCTCATCTAGACTGAAGAAATGAGTACCGTGTTAATACAGATAGAGGCAATGCTAAACTCTAGACCTCTTACTCCAATGTCATCCGACCCTTCCGATTTTGTTGCCCTCAGTCCTGCGCATTTTCTAATTGGACGCTCACTAACGATGTTGCCCGCTCCCCAGGTTCAAAATTCTCCAATCCACACGCTATCTCAATACAAAAGGATAGAAGCACTAAAGGCTCATTTTTGGAAACGTTATTATAATGAGTACGTTTCAGAGCTGCAGACTCGAAACAAATGGCGTACAGATGGAGGACAGCTGCAGAGAGGGGAGATGGTAGTCCTCAAGGACGATCGTCTCCCCCCTAACCGATGGCTGCTGGGACGGGTCACGGTTGTCTACCCGGGCAGCGACGGCGTCAGTCGAGTGGCAGATGTCGCCACCCCTTCGGGTACCTTAAGACGGGCCTACAATCGGCTCTGTCCACTACCAATAATGTTGGACCAGGACGCTTCTGGTCCAACGGGGCCAGCCTGTTAACGCCGCTGTCGTGGTATACTGCCGCGGTGCGGTGCCACCGTCAATGGCCTCACGTCGCGCCACTGCCGGCGTCCAATCGGTGCGGCATCCCGCCACTGCCGGAGCCAATGGGCGCAGCTGCATCACGGACGCGCGGCCTCGCGACCAATGGGCGCGCTTCAACCGCTGCGCGACCAACCACAGCGAGGGATCGCCCCGCTCCGGGGACATTCGAAATGAAGCGTCTGTCCACCGGCGCCGGCATTCCGCCATTTCTCCGCCAACTAACAAGTCCAAATTCATTCAGCTCCATGCATAATTATGTTTGTTGCAATTAAAGTTGTATTTAGTCATAAGTTTAGCAATTGATTATATTCAGTATTTGTAACAAACGTATTATTCAATGCCGCCGGCGTACAACCCATCAAGCTCCCTTACACCTCGTCTCGAGAGGCGTCAACAATGACAGTGTTCTAAGGTTTGGCGTTTACTTTGACGTATCTTGTGACGCGCCTCACAGTCAAGATGAGTTTATTAACAGGCCCCCTTAGGCACCCGTTGATTGCTGTCAACATACGAACTTCGTTTAAATGACAAAATAACTGTTTGTATCGTGAAAATATGCAATAATCGAAGTTCTAACGTTAATTTTAAGTCAAGGGGCATAGCGTACCACCGGTACATTTTGTTTTTAAGTATTTATATAATATTTAAGGTTTGTATGTATTTCTGAGCGTAAGGATATGGAGGTGATTTCTATCGACTATCGATAAATAGCTTGGTTTGCAGCAATCAACAGAATTGAACTATTAGTTCAAGTTATTTATCATCACAATAATTTAACTAATTATTACGTTATTTAAAATTAAACTTCTATTATACCGAACGTCATATAAAGTTTACACTGTAAGAACGTATTCTGAATGACGTACGTAAATAGTTACTAAAATCCGGATTCGGTTCAACCGTATTGCAGTACCTGTATGTACTGTCAGCGTCATATAATTTGTAGCATCCAAAGTAGCCAAATAGTTCGTTACACGCCCTTGTTACTACGGTAATAATGACGTGTAACGTACTATTTGGCTACTTTGGATGCTACCAACTATATGACGTTGACTGTACCTGTTAGGCACCAGATAGGCAATTTCTAGAAGAACGGTCATTTTTATACCTTGTTTAGTGGGTTAAAATGATTAATGTAGAGAAAGAGAGAAGTTGTGGGTACTCGTATATAGATAGACTAGTGCACCTGGCGTTCCATAGTCTCTGCCTATCCCATTGGGAAACAAATGTGAAGCTATGTATGTATGTTTAGTGGTTTTTGAAGACGTATATTTTTCTTTTCCATCAGCCTTAATAAAATTTTGTTGTCCAAGATGGAGGGCCGTTAATCATTAAAAATTGTACTTCACCACCTACATGCATTATGATAAATATAAGTACCTAGCTTCATATTCTTACCAGAGAAATCTCATCACTGCCCGTTAAATAATTACGATTCAAGATTTTCGGTGATCATTTTTGCTTTTCATCATCAGTTTCTCTTTACCGTGAGGTGTGTTTTTAGAATGCAAATTCATAATGTCTTACAGGAAATAACAAAATCGCTGTGTGTACATATACCTAACTTTTGGGGGGTTTGTTTGATTGGTCATGGATCCTGTTCGCGACGAAAAAGAATAGCCCAGTCCCCTCAGGTTAATCATGTAAATATTTAAATATCCCTTTGAATGTAAATAGTTATTACTCCGTCGTCCTAGTTACCTTATAATGTTAAGTTAGTTTTAAGTGTTTATTGTGATTTCGACTAGTCTTATAAGAATAAATTATTTTCCTATTAGAGTTTTAATAAACCTTACGCATACATACTTGGCCCCGCGGCGCTCGCGACATAACTAAGAAGCGAGCGCCGCGCAGGCGAGTATTTATACCAAAGGTGCGGGGGGTGAGGCAGTATAAATATGGCGGGCCGCTTTTCCCGCGCCCAGTCGCCTCACAGCCTCCGCACCGACAACACATAGTATGATATTAAGAGTAAGAACCAATTAGATTTAAGGTAACTAGGACATTATACTTGTAAGAATATATTCGTGTAAGAAAAACTCAATAAAGTACCATAGGGGGTGAGGTAGAGCATTTTGGTGGTGGGGGCGGCCCAAAACAGTATATAAATGGCGGCCATTCGGCCGACGACAGGCAGAAGATCCCAGACCACCGAAGACTCCAGATCACTAAGAAGCCTACTGGAAGCCAGCAAACCAAGAAGCCTACTGGAAGCCAGCAAAACCAAGAAGCCAACGTCGCCCCGACCCCTCACGCTCTAACCTCGCCCGCTTCACCTATACAAATTTATTTCGTTGTTTACTTTCGGATCCCCAAAGAACAAAACGGTTGTTCCGCCGTCATAAAATCATACAGTCCACTAAATCGAAGGACAACCGGAACATTTTGGTCCTAGTCGAAGCCGGATCACTGAAGCAAGAAAAATTCAAGAAAATTGAAGCAAAATGGTGGTTACCAGAAGCAATCACGGAAAAGAGGGGGAAACTTCGTCGGCAAGCGAAGACACCACGACGACCACAACGAGTACAGCGGTCACGACGGACGCGACCGTCACGACGGACTCTGCCACAGACGCCACAGCCACGAGCAGCAGCGTGGCGGGAGCCACACCCGGCACCAGCAACGCAGGAGGCCTCCCGGACACATCGGGAATAAAGGCCACGCCCGCCGCCAGTACCGCAACAGTCGTCGAGCGCCGACCCGTCCAGACGATGCCGCCGCCAACCAAGCCGAAAGCACCGAAGCCCGCTCGGTCACACCGATCCAAGGCCTCAAGCAAGAGGCTCCTCGCGGAGCTAGAGGCCAAGGAAAGGTTAGCTGAGTTGGAGCTGAGGCGCGTCCAAGTCGAGACGGAGCTCGCCAAAATTAGGCAACAAAAAATGAACGCAGAGTCATCGGAAGAATCTGAGGAAGAAAATGAAGACCTCGCACCTCAACGCGTGGCCGATTGGTTCAACCGGCGGCCAGAAGAAGAAGCGATAGAAATACCCATCAACGAAGAACAGCGGGAGATCGCCGCATGCGCTACCACACGCACGCAGTACGAGCCCCATCAGGCAGCTCAGCCCCGCCCTCTTCATGCGATGGACGTATCGTCGCTAACAGCCGCTCTCACCGAAGCCATCCAAGCCAGCAAGTCAACCAAAAGGTACGTGTCGGACCTGCCGACATTCAGCGGGCTGTGCACAGAATGGCTACAGTTCAAGGCCGCGTACAACGAGTCCGCGCCCAGTTTCTCGGCAAATGAAAACGTCGCCCGTATAAGAAGAAGTCTGAAAGGAGTCGCCTGGGAGGCCGTGAGCGCCCTCCTCATTAGCCAGCCGTACCCCGATGACGTCATCAAAGCACTAGAACGAAGATACGGAAGACCAGACGCATTGCTACTGAACGAAACTGAGAAGATGAAAGGACTGCCGCGCCTGAACGACAACCCACGTGACCTGTGCATATTCGCGAGCAAGATCGCCAACACAGGCACCACCATCGAAATATTGAAGAAACCACAGTACCTCTATAACCCGGAGTTACTGCGGTCGATCGTGGACAAAATGACACCCATACTACGAAACAAGTGGTATGACTACGCAGCGAAAAAGGAAGATACACCCGAACTCAGGAGGATCGCCGACTTCCTCAACGAGGAGGCGGACAAGAGCGCACCTTATGCGACGCCCGAGTACGCGACCGAAAGAGAAACAAAGCTGTCAAGAAGAAAACCCGAGCGCGCCTACGCCGCGACCAGTGAACACGCAAAGAAAAACAAAGAAGAGAAGCAAGCGTGCCCGCTGTGCAAACACGCTTCACATCAGCTACCGACGTGCCCGCAGTTCAACAAGAGCGACACGAACGAGCGCTGGGAGGTGGCAAAGAAATACAACATTTGCTACCGGTGCCTCGCCGGTAATCATCGCCGCATCACATGCCGAGCGAAGCCCTGCGGACACCGAGGCTGCCCTATGCGACATCACCGCCTGCTTCACCACGAGAAGACGCCGCCGCCCGCCATCGTCACAACAAGCGGACCCCCACCACAGATACAAGAAGAGGTGGTGGCCTCGACGGTGGAACAATACGTCGGCGCGACGACGGCAAGCCGCGCATACCTGAAAATTGCGCCGGTCACCCTACGCGGCCCGCGGGCCGAAATAGACGCCTTCGCCCTGCTCGACGAAGGAAGCACGGTCACCATAGTCGACTCTGCGCTCGCCGACTCGCTCGGCCTCGACGGGCCCACCGAACCTATGTGGGTCCAAGGCGTGAGCGGGAGAGAGATGGAACATAAGAAGAGCAAGAAAGTCGACATGTACATAAGGGGACGCCACAGCAAGAACGAAGAGAAAATAGCTAACGCGCACACTGTCGACAGCCTTAACTTCACGACACAATCCGTGGGCGCAAAAGAAATAGAAGACTGCGCACACCTAAAGAAAATTAAACACGTACTAACGTATAGCAACGCGACACCGAAGATACTAATCGGTCAAGATAATTGGGAGTTAATCGTAGCACGAAAAATGAAGAAAGGGCAGCGCAATCAACTCGTCGCATCGAAAACGCTACTCGGCTGGGTGCTACACGGCTGCCGCACTTCACACGCGGAGCCGCTAGCCCACTGCTGCGCACACTTCGCACGCACCGAACCCACCGACAAACTAGAAGAGCAAATGAAGCGTTTTTTCGCCATCGAATCGCTAACAATCGAACCGAAGAAACAAAAGAGCGACCCCGAGTTACAAGCCCTGAAGGTACTAGAAGAGAAGAGTCGACGCCTTCCCGACGGCAGGTTTGAAACCGGTCTGTTGTGGCGCGAAGAAATACGCCACATACCCAACAACCGTGACAACGCGCTGAGACGACTGTATACGCTAGAAAAGAAACTAGATCGCGATGAGAAACTAAGGAAACAGTACAACGAACGCGTCGAAAACTTACTCACATCGAGCTACGCCGAGCGCGCCACCGCGCCCCCTAGCGACCGGACTTGGTACCTACCACACTTCGCTGTCTGCAACCCGGAGAAGCCTAAGATACGACTAGTCCACGATGCCGCGGCGGTCTCACACGGCCGCAGCCTCAATGACATGCTGCTCCCGGGACCCGACTTCTTACAATCCCTGCCCGGCGTGATAATGAAATTCCGACAACGCCGCATCGCCGTCTCTGCCGACATAAAAGAAATGTTCATGCAGATCAAGATAAGAGAAGAAGATCGCGACGCCCTCCGCTTCCTATGGAGGGGCGACCGGCGCGATGTGGAACCGGAAGAGTACCGCATGACGTCGGTCATCTTCGGAGCGACGTCATCGCCGTGCACGGCACTGTACATAAAGAATAGAAACGCACAAGAACACGCCGCGCAATACCCACGAGCTGCGCGAGCGATAGAGGAGAATCATTATATGGACGATTACCTGCAAAGTTTCGACACCATAGAAGAAGCCCAACGAATAACGAGAGAAGTCGACTACGTACACAAACAGGCGGGTTTCCAACTACGAGGGTGGGCAACAAACTCGAAGGAAGCCTTGAACGAGGCCGTCGGAGGAGAGCGAGACGGGAACACGGTCCCTATCGGCGGGAGCGAGCTAGAAAAGACGCTCGGCCTGCTTTGGGACACGCGAGAGGATAGCGTTCGTTTCCGCCTCAACTCAAGAAGAGCTCCCCCGGAAGTAATCGACGACCTCCGCCCCCCCACGAAGAGAGAAGCACTCAGCCTGATAATGTCCATTTTCGACCCGCTCGGGCTTATCTCACCGTTCACGATGCCTGCGAAGCGAATCATGCAGGACACGTGGCGCTATAATACGGGATGGGACGAGGCCATACCAGAAGAGCTGCGCGAACGATGGAGCGACTGGCTACAACGGCTACGTGACCTAGGTAACCTAAGGATACCTAGGTGCTACGACACCGCTCCAGCCGCACGCTACGAGCTACACACGTTCGGGGACGCCAGCGAAGAGGCCTACGCCGCCGCCGTGTACTGGCGCGTGGAAAGGGCGGACGGCTCTGTAAAGATAGCCCTAGCCGCCGCGAAGAGCCGTGTCACACCAACAAAGCCTATATCAATACCCAGGCTCGAGCTACAAGCGGCCCTCCTAGGCGTACGGTTAGCCAAGACGGTCGCAGAGGAGCACGACTTCAAGATCGCGTCGAAAACTTACTGGAGCGACTCACGCACGGCGCTCGCATGGATACGCGCCGAACCCCGCACCTACAAGACCTTCGTGGCCCACCGCCTAGCCGAGATCGAAGAAAACACCAAGAAAAACGAATGGCGATGGGTACCGACGGCACACAACCCCGCGGACGACGCTACACGCGCGACGCCAGCCGACCTCGACGTAGAACACAGATGGTTCGTCGGCCCGTCGTTCCTGTACACCGAAAAGTCGACCTGGCCCCGCGAAAATAAGGTCGAAGTTCCTACAACGGGCGAAGAAAAGGAAAGGTGCAACGTCGCTCAAGGCGGAACACAACGACACGGGCACTTACCGGAGATAGAGCGTTTCTCCAGGTGGACACGGCTGCTGAGAGCCACCGCGCGGGTGCTACAGTTCATCGACCTCGTGCGCAGCAGGCCCAACACGCCAGCACAGCCCGAGACTCAACTCGTAGCCGCTGCAAAAAGAAAAAGAACTCGCGCAAACGAAGAGCAAGACGGCACCTGGAGCAACAAAAACACGCGACATACCCGCGCGCCCGTGACACCCTTACCTAGGAAGGAAGAAAGAAAATACGTTACGTTAGAGGCGAAGTACCTAATCGCAGCTGAGCGATTGTTGATACGAGCCTCACAGGAGGATAGCTACGCCAAAGAGAGACGGCGCATAGCGGACGGCCGCGCGCCGGACAAGGACGACCGCCTCGCCGCCATGAGTGTTTACCTAGACGAAAACAACATAGTGCGACTTAGGGGTCGCATAGAGGCGGCCAACGAACTATCAATAGAAGCAGTGCGTCCGAGTGTGTTGTGCGGGAAACATAAATATACAAGACTATATATCGCGCACGTGCACGAACAATTACATCACGGAGGCACCGAAATAGTGGTGAACGAGTTGCGTCAACGCGTGTGCATAGGGAAAATTAGACCCGCGGTAAAGACAGTGATATCGCAGTGTATGGTGTGCCGACTGAAGAAAGCTAAACCGGCGGTGCCCCCCACGGGTGACCTCCCGTTGGCCCGCCTAGCCCACCACACTAGGCCCTTTTCATACACGGGTCTGGATTATTTCGGGCCGCTAGAAGTGACAGTAGCTCGCCACAAGGAGAAAAGGTACGTGGCACTCTTCACGTGCATGACGACACGAGCCGTGCACCTAGAGGTAGTTGTCTCGCTCAGCACGGACTCCGCCATCAACGCCCTGCGGCGCTTTATAGCAAGGCGCGGATGTCCCACCGAACTGTGGAGCGACAACGCCACCGCCTTCAGAGGAGCCGACCGAGAATTGACAGAAGCGATCAAAAAGGAAGCCGCGACGCGCCGCATGAACTGGCGCTTCCTGCCTCCTGCCGCACCATTCATGGCCGGGGCGTGGGAGCGCATGGTGCGTACCGTAAAGGAGGCCCTGAGGGCCACGCTGCACGAACGATACCCCAGTGACGAGACCCTGCAAACACTACTGGCAGAGGTCGAACTCACCGTGAACTCGCGGCCACTCACCCACGTGGCCGTGACCCCTGACGAACCGCCGGCGTTGACCCCCAACATGATCCTGATCGGACCGGGCTGCCAGTCACCCGTACCTGGCGCCTTCACCGAAGAGGATCTGAACGCGCGCCAACAATGGAGGCGCGCCCAGCTGCTCGCCGACGCCTTCTGGCGGCGTTGGGTACGCGAGTATACTCCGCTACTCCAACACCGGCGGGAGCCTTCCGGCTCCGGAACCAACCCGGAGGTCGGGGACGTCGTCATCATATGCGACAACAACCTACCCCGCAACACATGGCCGCGTGGGCGGGTCACGAAGACATATCCTGGGAGCGACGGAGAGGTACGAGTTGTGGACGTCACCACCAGCCGAGGACACACCCTGAGGAGGCCCACTAAGAAGATCGTCGTACTACCGGTGAAATCGCTAAGCGACGGCGGGAGAAATGTTCGCGACGAAAAAGAATAGCCCAGTCCCCTCAGGTTAATCATGTAAATATTTAAATATCCCTTTGAATGTAAATAGTTATTACTCCGTCGTCCTAGTTACCTTATAATGTTAAGTTAGTTTTAAGTGTTTATTGTGATTTCGACTAGTCTTATAAGAATAAATTATTTTCCTATTAGAGTTTTAATAAACCTTACGCATACATACTTGGCCCCGCGGCGCTCGCGACATAACTAAGAAGCGAGCGCCGCGCAGGCGAGTATTTATACCAAAGGTGCGGGGGGTGAGGCAGTATAAATATGGCGGGCCGCTTTTCCCGCGCCCAGTCGCCTCACAGCCTCCGCACCGACAACACATAGTATGATATTAAGAGTAAGAACCAATTAGATTTAAGGTAACTAGGACATTATACTTGTAAGAATATATTCGTGTAAGAAAAACTCAATAAAGTACCATAGGGGGTGAGGTAGAGCATTTTGGTGGTGGGGGCGGCCCAAAACAGTATATAAATGGCGGCCATTCGGCCGACGACAGGCAGAAGATCCCAGACCACCGAAGACTCCAGATCACTAAGAAGCCTACTGGAAGCCAGCAAACCAAGAAGCCTACTGGAAGCCAGCAAAACCAAGAAGCCAACGTCGCCCCGACCCCTCACGCTCTAACCTCGCCCGCTTCACCTATACAAATTTATTTCGTTGTTTACTTTCGGATCCCCAAAGAACAAAACGGTTGTTCCGCCGTCATAAAATCATACAGTCCACTAAATCGAAGGACAACCGGAACAGATCCCATCATTTGATTCTGACTGGATAAAAGCGTAGTAAAAAAATAAATTATGTCAAATCATTCCTCCACATAACTTATTTTGGTTTACGATAAGTAAGTTACTTATCTGTCAAATTTACACTTGTTAAGTAGTCGTTTACTGGTCGCTCGAAACATTTACTTTTATGCCTAAAGGATCTCACTTTTCCGGATCTAAAACACTCCTCCTGCCGTTCACTCGCGACGATAGAATTCCAAATCGCACATTGAAATGGATCACCAGGAAATCTACAAATGAATATTAAAATACGACAACAAAAATATATTTATTTTTAAACTACTCCAAAGACGCACTGTTCTGCAACAAACAAATATTGACAATGGTTGGTCGAAAACTAAAATAAATTATGTTATTAGAAATACTTGGTTCAGGTTAATCAGTAATTTTACGAATCGACATTTATTTACCAAAAGCATGAAATTCCGTCCTAAAAATGTTTGTTACGGTGATTATTTTTGCTGTTCCTGAAAACGCATTGAGGCATTGTGACACGTGTCACTGTTGGCGTAGTTACAACAAAGACTACTATTGTATACAGTTGACAACGAACTAAAATCAAGTTAAAGTGAGTATGTAATCGCTGGGCCGTGTTTTGTTTCGGACCCGTTATCCAGTTGTATTGTTGGTCGAAGACACTCGCTGACTAAGCACGCGAGTGCATACTTAGTGCGTATCAGTTTAAACTGGACATTGAAATATACCGAAACGAATCAAACTATATACTTCTCATAGATTTTCCTGTACCTAATCCGTACATAATTATTTTCAGAATTTTTCAAAGTTTTAGGCCCAGTTACAGAAATACTAGGGCGGATTTTCGCCTATTTTCTTAAACATCTTCATAACTATTTATTATAAAATTATAAAAAAAAAATTGAGATTATCACGACAATCCTTTTCATTTGATGTCACACGATACAGTTTGTATATTTTTTCTGATATCCCATAAAAGTGGCCCCCAAAAAAATTAAAATTGATTTAGTTACGTTACATATCCGTCATTAAGTCACCGACTTACGAGTACATACGTGTACCAAATTTAAACTCAATCGGGCCTGTAGTTTCGGAGGAAATTGGCTGTGACAGATAGACGGAGAGACAGACAGACAGACACAGATAAGCGAGTGATGCTATAGGGGTTGTTTTTTGGTTTGAGGAACAAAACCCAAAAAGGATGATATATTAAGTAAAAAGTAACTCGTATTACTGTTTGTTTAAAAACCATTTGCAAGCTACTTCTGAGATCAATTTTGAAAAAAATTGGTAATGCAGGATAGGCGATCAAAAAATTGAGCATACCTACATTCTCACATTCGGTTTTATAATATCAGACTAACCTTGGAAAGCTTTGTATATTTTGGAAACTGAACGGTATTCATTCCCTTCCAATGCCTATTATTTACCTTCCATTCAATTTTTCCGTAAAATAGAAGGTACCTACGAATCGGAAGGTAATGAGTATTTGCCCTTTGATTCTATATTGATTATGTTGCCGGTGTGCATGTCTAGCTAGATTTAATATGGAATAACAATTCAATACAATGATCACGGGAAGAGGAATAGCTTAAAAAATAATACTTACTCTATAAAACGCAGGATGGTGATGAAGTTTAAGCGATACGAAATTTCTCTCCGTGCAACAATATCATCTTGATTTTTTTAGCCGAGCGTCTAGCGCCCTTCCGCTCAGAGATGTGGCGCTCGAAGTGCGGGAGAGAGGAGCGCGAGCGTAGGTTCATGCCGCCGTTAAGTGTCCACAGGTGATTTAAAACTTGCACGTTCTTCATCGAGCACGGGAATGAGATTTTTAATGTGACTTCATTCTTTCAAGGTTAATACAGTTTAAAAAAAAATTCAACCCGAATTATATAGTGTATATATATTTCTTAACATGATAAAATAACAGAAACCGCAATTACCTAGTTGGTTACTAAGTTCTGTTACTAAGGTTGATGCAAATAAAACTAACTTAATATGTTTATTTTTTAATTTCAATATGTATAAAAAATAAAAGCTTAATTAATATACATTTTGAAAAACAATTAATAATTTTTCTTAGTTTCCGCAATTCCCGATACGATCTTTTAACATTCACAGCCGACATCGATGAAATTACGCATGACAATTCTGTAAATTTCATTTTTTGAAATCGCTTAAAAGTTAGTCTTTGTTTACCAAATAACTTTTTTTGTATAATATTATAAAAAATCCTATCTCTGTATATGTTTAGAGACCAAAATTATATTTCTCAACATGACATAATTCCAACTTATGAAGCAAGAGATTTGGTGTGTTTCGTATTTCTGCAAAATCATGTGAAATCTTAAAAGTCGATTTAATGAGTCCAAGCGGATCTTTAGTTGCTTTGAATACATTCATATCATAATTTAAAGCTAGAAGTCTGTTCAATATGTCACGCAAATTTGAACTCTCTACAGGAACTCTTACAAAAGTTGGGGCCGTTATCAGTATCATCGTCGTGCGTGATTTTAACTATGATTTTATCGTCCGAAATGGGAATACTTCAAGCTCGTACATCAAATAATTGCAATAGTTTAGAATACATTATTTTTATTATTATCCAATATAAATCAAAGTTTTGCTGCTTTAATTTTTTTTTATTGTAATTAATCTCAGTAACAGAACTTAGTAACCGACTAGGTACTTGCAGAACTAGAGAATAAAAAATATTAAAGCCTTTGAATGCTTGTTGGAAACAGGAGGGGAATGGTTTTTTTGGTATGATTTTTATCGTTTACTTGCTTTATTAAAGAGTAAATAATATACACGTTAGATGGTACCGAAAGTACTTTTTAGTTGTAATAAACTAATAACCGTAATAAAAAATATCTTTAAAAAATCTTAAAATGATACCACTTTATGCCATGGAAACGTGATTTGAACGAAATGCAAGAACGACCCATTGACAACTCACGTACTGTCAAACGGCGTTACACAGCATGGCTAACCTGCCAAGGCCCTGCCGAATTAGATATACTTTGGCTGCCGACAAAAGTTTATGACCCTTTTTTACTTACGAGAGTACAGGTTAGTTAGAAAGAGAGATATATATATATTTGAAGCCGTGTGGCGCCGGCAAAGTAGAATAGCACCACCCCATTTCTTCCCGTGGGCATCGTAAAAGGCGAGCAAGGGACCATCCGAGAGGTGGGCAGCAGCGCCTCTCGTGTAGACAACACAGCCCAAATAAATACACTGCGGTCACCAACCCGCCTGCCCAGCGTGGTGACTACGGGCAATACCCCCCCAGAAATATATACATATATATGTATAGGCACAAAAAGAAACGGCCCCCAGTTCCCGGCCGCCCTACTATTCCAGGTCACGGCAGCGGCCTTGGTCACGGTAGGGTAGGGGGTGCTAGGAATCCCCGGGCTACGGACGGCTGCCAACAATTGACTCTGGCTACATACAACGGACGCAGTTTACGGCTGGACGAAAGCCTCCAGATCCTTGAAGTGGAATTAGAGAAGATACGATGGCATGTTCTCGGGCTATCGGAAGTTCGTAGAGAGGGGGAGGACACGATAACCCTTGAGTCGGCCCATCTATTTTACTTCAGGGAAGGGAGCTAAAAATCTCAGGGTGGTGTGGGGTTCCTCGTCAACAAAGCCCTCCGTGACAACGTGATAGAGATCTGCAGCGTCTCGACCCGGGTAGCGTACCTTGTACTGAAACTGACCGAGAGATACTCTCTCAAGGTCATACAGGTATATGCGCCGACGTCGAATAGCACAGACGAAGAGGTGGAGGCCGTTTACGAAGATGTGGCAAAGGCCATGCATCGTACCACCAAAACCCATTATACCGTTGTCATGGGGGATTTCAACGCCAAAGTGGGAAAGGAATGTGGTGAATCTTGTTTGGGACAGCATAGCTATGGGCACAGAAACCGTAGGGGCCAAATGCTGGTCAACTTCCTTAGCATGCAGGGGTTGTTCTGTATGAACACCTTTTATCAGAAAAAGCCCCAACGGAAGTGGACCTGGAAGAGCCCCGACGGTGTGACGAAGAACGAGATTGACTTCATCATAGCCGACAAGAAGCACATATTTAGGGATGTCTGAGTGATCAGTAGGTTTAATACCGGTAGCGATCACCGGCTTGTACATGGCACCCTAAATATCAATTTTAAGCTCGAACGTAGTCGCATGGTGGTCTGTTCTTCGTCCAAATGTGCCCCAAACTGGACATGATGCGTTCCAATTGGAATTGCAAAATAGATTCGCCGCACTGGAGACCCCGGCAAATGTTGACGAGGATCTGGACGGCTTAATCGGTGTGATAAGCGAAGTGGGAACGAGGCATTTTCAGAAAAGGCGAGCAGATAGAAAGTCCAAACTTTCTGGCGAGACCCTAGATCTGATGCGATTTAGACGTGAGACACCTGAGGAATCCTTGCCAGATCCCCAGTCACTCCACAAGAAAATCAGGAGCTTGGTAAGACGCGACCTTTGCAGCTGGAACACCCGCCCAATACACGAGGCGATCGAGCGAAACCGGGGGTCGAAGGTCTTCACCAAGACACTGGGGAGGAGTCATCTGACAAAGCTAGCTACCTCGAATGGTGAAACCGTCACATCAGTCCCGGGGATACTCGCTGAAATTGAAAACTTCTACGGACACCTGTATGCTTCGCACGCACCAAAGCCTCCACCTGACGTGCCCCCGCCACTTCACTGACGATCTCCAAGACGTAGGTGTCGACGAAATCGAGGCGGCTCTCAAACAGCTTAGTAATGGGAAGGCCCCTGGTGAAGATGGAGTAGCCTCTGAGCTCCACAAGGCTGGGGATAAACCTGTTCTGGAGGAGTTGAAGAGGCTCTTCAACACTGTAATAACCAACGGGACTACCCCGAAGGCGTGGAGCAGAGGTGTAGTGGCATTGTTTTTCAAGAAAGGAGACAAAACGCTACTTAAAAACTACAGGCCGATCACGCTTCTGAGCCACGTCTATAAGCGTCTTCACGAATCGTCTGGCATCAAGATTAGACGCCTTTCAGCCACCGGTTTTCGTAAAGGCTATAGCACCGTGAACCACATCCATACTGTTCGGCAAGTTATACAGAAGTCCGAGGAGTATTACCAACCGCTGTGTATGGCGATGGTGGACTACGAGAAGGCCTTCGACTCCATCGAAACCTGGGCTGTTCTGGAGTCTCTGCAGCGATGCCAAGTTGACTGGCGGTACGTGGAGGTGCTGAGAAGTCTCTACCAAATGGCGACTATGTCCGTCCAAGTGCAGAACCATCAAACAAGACCCATCCAGCTGCTCAGAGGTGTAAGACAGGGTGACGTTATCTCCCCGAAACTCTTCACCAATGCTCTGGAGGATGTCTTCAAGACTCTGCGGTGGAATGGGATGGGCATCAATGTCAATGGCGAATATCACACACACCTCCGCTTTGCTGACGACATAGTGATAATGGCAGAATCGCTACAAGACCTGCAGGAAATGCTGTCCAGCCTTAATGCTGCCTCGAGACGCGTTGGGCTTGGGATGAACTTAGACAAGACTAAGGTCATGTTCAATGAGCACATCGTCCCTGAGCCCGTCTCCGTCGAAGGTGTAGCCCTCGAAGTTGTCCAGGAGTACGTCTACCTCGGACACAAATTACAGCTGGGCAGAGACAACTTTGAGGGTGAAATCACCAGAAGAGTGCAGCTTGGTTGAACAGCATTTGGAAAGTTGCGTCACGTCTTTGAGTCACCCTTGCCGCAATGCCTGAAGACCAAGGTATTCAATCAGTGTGTCCTGCCGGTCATGACATACGGAGCCGAGACGTGGAACCTGACAGTGAAACTAGCCCACCGATTACACGTCACCCAGCGAGCTATGGAAAGGTGTATGCTCGGAATCTCGCTAAGGGACAAAATCCGGAATGAGATGATCCGGCATAAAACTAGGGTCACTGACGTAGTTCAGAAGTGTAGCAGACTGAAGTGGCAGTGGGCTGGTCACATCAGTCGCAGAACCGATGATCGGTGGAGTAGACGGGTTCTCGAGTGGAGACCACGGCTCGGCAAGCGTAGCGTAGGACGCCCCCCAGCCAGATGGACCGACGACCTGAAAAAAGTGGCTGGTGGTGACTGGATGGCGAAAACAGGCGATCGGGCCTTGTGGTGAACCCTGGGGGCTTACGTCCAGCAGTGGACTGCAATAGGCTGAAATGATGATGATGATGTATATTTGTATATATTTTATGCCCGATCCTTTAGTATCTTTAAAAATTGTCGCGGAGACAAATTTGCCAATCTCAAGTGAGACACATAGTTACGTTATTAAAATTGGATTAGTCTTATTAGTAAACTTGGATATTAATATAGAGATATCAAGGAAGTTTCTACACTTAGGTTGAATTTTTATTATAAATATACTAATAGGCTTGAATATTTTATGTAAGTAAATTCTAGGATTTTATATACTTTATGTGAAAACAAGAACCTTTACGATTAAAACCGAGATGACCCGAGTGAGTGTGTCATTACTATCTAGTCTGTAACTTTTTTTAAAGTGAACAGGGCCATAATATAATGAGGGTACAAGTCTTATACATCCACATTTTATTTATATAAATAATAAATATAAATATCAGGGGACAATGTCACAAGAATTGACCTAGTCCCAAACTAAGCTTTTTAGGCTTGTACTATGGGTCCAAGACAACGCTATAAATACTTATATAGAGAAATATATACTTAAATACATAGAAAACATCCATGACTCAGGAACAAATATTCGCGAGCATCACACACAACAACATCTGCCCTTACCGGGATTTGAACCCAGGACCACTAGCTTCATCGGCAGGGTCGAATTTGAAGCATAACTTTTTCTTATTTTTCTGGAAAAGCTTGATTTTATTTAAAAAAAGCTTTCGTTTCTGCTTGTCGTAAACAAAATGGCGGTAAAGAGTGTTAGTCAGACAAAGAAGTCGCGGTGGCAATAACGTCAATTAACTAGGGACTTCCTTCCGATATACAATTTGACGTAGATTAGAAAAAACGTTCCAACCCATTCAACCTTAGTTTAATTTACTTTTTAATTAAGTTTAACAGTAATGTTCAGAGATGGATCATTATTATTGCTTTATGTTGGTGTTAATCGTAAGCAAGATATTATTTTATATTTTTTACATCAATCAGAATCTACTTAAATATATTTTATTGTTAGATAATATGGAAAAAGGGCGTGTAACGTTTTAAATTAATGACGATTTATTTATCGCGGTTCCTGTATCTATTTCTCAAAAACGTTCCAAAGTAGTTATTAAGTAGTAGAAACTATCGACACTTCTAAAAATTATATCCTCGTTAATCACTAACCAATAAGCAAAGACCCTATTAAAATAAGCTGCGTAGTTTTGAAGAAGTAAGCGGAGAAATACTTGGAACGTTTTTATGAATCACATCTATACCATATACAAGGTGACAGGAAATTCGCCGTATTCCTTAAAAGGGGTTATTCTACAGCTCATTTGTAATGACTTAAGTCCAGTCAACCAGGGGTCGAAACTCATTGGTTTTCGAGTTATCACGTTTTTAGTTTTTTTTTAAATACCCGCATTTCGACCTTAAACTAGTAATTTTGTAAAAACTTCGTCATTTAGAAATAAAAAAAAGCATTTGTCGAATAGCCAATAAACCACTGAATACGAAAAAAAAAATGCCAAAAAAATGCCAAATTCTGCAAATAAAAGGATTTGAAGTTAGTTTCCAAATTTTGTAACATTTTAAAGCATAATTTAAAAAAAAGGACTGCACTTTGCGTACAAATTACAGGAATAATTTGCTTAATTCATAAGCTTTCTAATAAGGTACAATTTATGACATTTTAATATTAATTTTATTTAAAATTTTACAATTAACAATAATAGCAGAAATGGTTGCGGTTATACATAAGCTCCATCGTTTCAACCAAAAAACACGGGAAGCGTTGTAGTAAAATGAATTTAGAACACAGTTCTCTTTTTTAAATTCAGCTATGGGCTTAGTGTCCTATTTTTAAATAAATTTTCTTTTTATAAACCTAAGGTGCGTTCCATTTTTAAATTTAGAGCATCTCAAATCGCTCTATTTTTTTAAATTCAGCTGATGTCTTACGACGTTCTATTTTTAAATAATTTTGCTTTTTAAAAACATAAAGTGCGTTCCATTTTCAAATTTCGAGCACCTCAAAGTTTTTGAGTGACTTACGTAATCAGTTAGTTTCAACTTTCTTTTCAATTCGGACGATATTCGATAAGCTTCTTTCTCAAATGGCTGCTTACCAATTTGAAGAATACGCAGATATCGTTTATTGTTACGGACTCTGCGATGGAGACGCCGCTGCAGCTAGAAGAGAATACCAACGTCGTTACCCTAACCGCCGTATACCTCACGTAAGTGTGTTTGGTTCATCGTACCGTCTTCAAGGATCAGTTCAACGCCGCCAAGCTGACGCTGGAAGACCTCGAAATGATCCTGCTGAAGAAGAAGAAATCCTTCAGTGTTTCCAGGCAGACGGCACTACTTCGACGAAAAATGTGGCTAACCAGCTCGGTATGTCGCACTGGAAGGTGTGGTTTACACTGCACTCAGCTCGACAGTACCCGTATCATTACACTCCAGTACACGCTATTGAAGAGGGAGACCCAGCGAGAAGGATAGATTTTTGCAGATTCTTAATTAATGCAGATATCGAAGATCCCGAGTACCTCAAGAGAATTTTGTGGACAGATGAATCCAATTTCGACCGTAACGGGATAACAAACTACCACAATCTGTACTTTTGGGCTCCCAAAGGTCAAAACCCAAAAAAATCAAGAGAAGGAGCTCACCAGCAAAGATTTTCATTGAAATTTCATGGATGGGAATCGTGCACGACAATTTGATCGGACCTTTCTTTCTACCAGCACGATTGACCGGCATCGCATGTGATTTTTTTTTGAGGATGAGCTACCGACGCTACTTGAAGATGTGCCGCTTGCGACAAGAAGGAACATGATTTACCAACACGATGGCTGCCCCGCACACTATTACAGGGGCGTACGACAGTGGATGGATCAGAACTACCCAAGAAGATGGATTGGTAGAGGCAGCCCAACCCCTTAGCCAGCCAGAAGACCGGATTTAACGGGTACTCCATGTGACTTCTACATCTGGGGTCACATGAAGGCGTTGGTCTACGATAAACCGATAGGTAACGTAGAAGAGTTAAGACAAAGATTGTTGAGGAGACACAGACAATTTAAGATGGGCTTTCGAGGCGAGTAACAATCACCGAAGTTCGAAAAGGGCTTCGTGCTTGCATTCGAAACCAGGGCAAACAGTTCGAGCAAAATTTGTAAAGTTTATTTGATAGTGAAACTGTTTTTTTCCTCATTTTATCCTAACCTTGCTTAATCACTTATCAAAGTATCACTTAAGACTTAAGATAGAAACTGAAGGCAAAAAACCCCACGAATTCGAGACACAAACAAATTAAATTAATTTAACTAATGACCCTTTGTTTGTGTCACCAAAGGCAATCTGCTGTGCCTTCTACATCAAGAAGATAAGATAAGAAACAGAAGACAAAGTAAGCCCTCGGAGAATCTAAAACGACACAAACAAACCCATTAGAGTCAAGAACGCTAAGTAAAGCTGTTCTGCTATTATTATTATTAATTGTATTTTTTTTGTATTAGAATGTCATAAATTGTACCTTTTTAGAAAGCTTATGAATTAAGCAAATTATTCCTGTAATTTGAACGCGAAGTGTCATACTTTTTTTTTTAGCTATGCTTTAAAATGTCACAAAATTTGGAAAATAATTGCTAGAACTTCTAACTTGAAATCCTTTTATTTGCAAAAATTTGGCAACTTTTTGGCATTTTTTTTTCGTATTCTGTGGTTCATTGGCTATTCGACAAATGTTTTTTTTATTTCGAAATGATGAAGTTTTTACAAAATTACTAGTTTAAGGTCGAAAAGCGGGTATTTTAAAAAAATCTAAAAACGTGAATAACTCGAAAACCAATGAGTTTTGACCCCTGGTTAACTAGACTTAAATCATTACAAATGAGCTGTAGAATAACCCCTTTCAAGGAATACGGCGAATTTCCTGTCACCCTGTATAAACGGGACACATTTCACGAAAACGTACCAGGTTACTTGGAACGGTCTTGGGAGTAAATTTTAATCTTGAATATATCATGATACATATTTCTCAAAAACGTTCCAGGCCGCTTGGATCCTTTTCGTAATGTTATAATATTAACAAGCACCAAACCGTACAATATAACAAAAATGTTTCAGACATGTTAGAACATTTCTGGTTTTTTTTATTCACACCCGCCATATTTTGGGTTGGACCACTATGGTCATATCTAATCACACACACAAGGTATCTTGGAACGTTTATGCTATATGAAAATACCATGTTAACTGATCTCATAACTCATTTTTGACCAAGTTGTGGGTCCGAACGTTTTTGCTAATCTACGTCCAATTTATCGATAACTGAATACATACTTATTTGGAAGTGACATTTCATATTAGCTATATAGTTCACCAGATAATTGAAAATTAACTAAAATGTGATGATTACTACCCGTCAATGTATCCTATATACTTTTTAGGAGTTTTAAAATTCAAATAAAAGTCAACCTTTACAAGTAACATTTTTTTTCATCGATATCCATGCAAAGTAAACGAATCATCAATTATGAACCTTATATTTGTCCAACGACGCCTCACTTGCAATTAAATGTGGTCTGCTCGGTTCGTCTTCAAGTTTACCAACTAAAACATTTGCAATTTGCTCTCCTTTCGCATTAGTCGTTTCATCACCGGTCACATATATATATATTTGTTTGTAATTTCAGGGCGTTTATTTTGCATGGATTCCTTGTACACTTTCAGAAGATAATGCTGTCTTATACACGGTGGGGCCTGTAACTAAAGCAAAAAATTAAAACGTAGATTCTTCTCCACAAACTACACAACGTTTGTTTGACGAGTTTGAAAAAAAAATTGCGGTTTGAATTTTATTACATTATAAAGTTAATTCGAACACGCAATGTACTATGAAATTGGATGTATGTAGAGTGACTAGACTGACAGGCGATGTCAATTAGACGGAGTTTTAAGTACATTGAAAATACTATTTACTTTGTTTGAAAAATGAACAATCTAAAAACTTTATGATTTTAAAAAGTTGCTAAACAAAAGTTGTCTAGTTTGAGGAGTAGAATCCACGTTTTAATTTTTTGCTTTAGTTACAGGCCCCACCCTTTATATGATTCAGAAGGTACGGAGGAATTCTTGTATTCTCCGTTGATACAGTTCTGTATGAATACCTAGACAAAAAAAATGGATTATCCAATTGATGCCAGGCAATGTATAGGCCATGTAATAATACATCTATGTTATCAAGAATTTTGTTAAGTCCATATAAAACGAACGATTTTTCATGTGGATGCCTTTAATGTGCGTTTCACTATTCAAAACATTATATTTCTTCGCTACGAGGCTAATCTCACATTTAGTACAAAATATCTTACATCCACGTATGCGTAAATCTGGAGAGTTTTTTAGCCAATAATATAATAAATTTTTACGACACTGTTTTCTAGGGGCATTTTACGCGTAGGTAATATTAATTCCTTCGTTTAATCTCTCTGAGCGGACAAGATTGTCATATTATGTCACCGTCACGTCTCATACATCCATAAAGTACCTATGAAAACCGTTATCTTCCTTAATCGACCTATACGGACTTCAATATTCATACGGTATAAATTATACAGTATAATAGGTATTGCAAGTTGTAATTTCATAACATACGTTATCTCGTAGTCATAACATAAGTACTGTCATAACAAAATACAACTCATCTATAAAATAATATCGTGTGGAAGTCCTTAACTAAATTGTATTCGTACCACCGCGACTTCTATGTCTGGTGATGGTTTTTCCACGTGAAGTTTCTGTTTGTATGCAATTTTAAAAATGAGTTCAAGCGATGAAGATTTTACTCAAACAATTTTTCTCTTGCGATTATTGAGAAAAGCACTATATTTGCCTTGGCAGGAACAGCAATTGTGGGCTTTGTATTTTTAAACGGACGAGCTTGCGAAACCAATTGTCAGCCCGCAATTGCCTACAGCCCTGCCTAAGCAATAATGTACTATTTTATCTATTAGACGGGCGTTCCGTGGCGTACAAAGCACGACAGTTCATTCGTAACGTGGCGGTCAAGAGGTTAAACAACCACTTGCAGAAATAAAATAGGTGTCCATTTACTGTACGTAACTTTAGATTTTAAATTACTCTGCTACGGGTAAGTAGTATCTTATTTTACTTATTTCTTTTCGAGGAATGCATTTATTTCTGAATAAATACTGCATTACATATCAGCTGAATAGCATAGTTGAATGATTAGCATAAGCAGAGGTGAAGGAAGTTGTCAGGGTAGCTCATATGCTCAGAGAGCCATTGTAGCGGCGTGTCCATTGGTGGCAGGATACCATGTGTTCTTAATTTTGCTGAAAAAAAAAGACAGAAAAGTAGGTAACAATAATACACACACTTATACATCAGGCTACGCGTTAAAATCCGCTCTCATCGAGCCAAATCAATTTATACCTACCTACGTGTAAATGCTAGATGCGTATCAAGAAAAAAAATGTTTTTTTATTTGAATTCGGTTAAAAATAATGTAGGGACTCTGGTTTTACAGTTAGGTTTTAGATAAGTTATGAAATGCTGTAGGTATCTTAAAAACTGATAAGCGTAATTTTTTTGTAGGGTCTTTCATACTTACTTGCCTACTATCGAAAACTAGCCATTACAACTTAAGTTAAACTCGAGCTGGCACTGGAACTGGCGCTTGGCATTCGCTGTTTATGGTCGAAAACATGGATTTTCATTAGACATACCTACAGTAATTCTCAGTTTTACTGTAGTTGATTAGGGTGCTACAAAAAGGCGACTTACAAAACGAGTCCACAAATAATCAAACCCAACAAGGTACCAGTTCCATCACAAAGACCTAGTGGATTATACATATACCAGTTACCCGCCCTCGTTTTGCTTCATACACACGCACACAACCGTGTAGTTTATCTTAGGACCACCTTAGCACAGAATAAATATTAAATCAAAGATAGTCCCGTTTTTTGGTTTTTTGCTAACATCTTGTAAACGATGCGTACACAATGCGACGAAATGCGAATGTGCGATGTGGACATATTGTTGTAT
The DNA here is from genome assembly GCA_923062465.1 of Acleris sparsana. Lineage (NCBI taxonomy): Eukaryota > Metazoa > Arthropoda > Insecta > Lepidoptera > Tortricidae > Acleris > Acleris sparsana. The sequence continues at coordinate 23,548,854 of OV281285.1, forward strand.
CGCATTATTACAACTGTTAAATTTCTCTTCACCTTGAATTCTATAAAAAAAATTACAATCGTTGTGTATGAGCTCCAAAAAACGGTTCATTTACAAAAATGTCTTTTTGTACTCGTCGATTAAAATCTGTGTATTAAGATTTCATAGAGAATACTGCAACGTCACTCTTTTCATCGTTGACACTTCCGAAACAACCGAAATAACCATTTCGATACGCTCAAGACAACAGAAAAAAAATTGAAAATAGAACTTCGTATTTCAATAATATGTGTCCTTGTTGGACTCACCTGTAGGGTTCTTGGCAGTTAATGTGTTAAAGAAACTCGATCCGATACAAAATTCCCAATCTATGGCGATTCGGAAGCAGCGTCGCGTCATCTGTCAAAAATCTATTTAAACCTGCTTCTGTATCCAGGGCATAAAAAAAAAAAAAAACTACGGTTTGTGATTGGCTAGTTTTTAGCCAACAGAACAGCACAGTACTGCAACAATTACGGACGCCGTGGTTTGATACAAATGTCGATGTGGTGGTGATTGTATTAATGACTTAAATTATTAATTTTAATGAACTCGTACAAAAAGTATTGTTCACAATAGTGTCATAATAAAGCTTTTTAATCTCGTACCTTACTTAGGCCACTCAGCAAGCTTCGTGACCTAAACACGGTACTCGACTAAAAAGCTCTCTATTATAACACGATTATGAAAATAACTATTTTGACCTCACCTTTTTTGTTTTACATTTTTCTCAAATTGCACATTTATCATCAGTAAAAACCGCGCCCTAAATAGCTTACACGAGGTAGGCAGCTAGTAATGAAATGGTATAATTTTCAACGGTAGATGATATATTAATATATGTATAAATATTCTTAGAGAATTTAACCCTCTACAAGCTAAGTCTTCTTTTTCGTCGTTTTCAGTCTTGACAGAGTGGTCGTGGTCATCATATCAGGCGCTGGTGGCAAGCTTTACAACTCGCCACCACTCCTCTCTGACAGCCACCTTCCTCGCGCAAGCTATTTAGGTGGCAGTTTTTTCAGATGATATATATGCAAGTTAGAGAAAATTGTGCTAAAAAAGAAGAGGTCAAAAACTCATTTTTGAAAATTGACTGATTATTGGAGCTCATTTATTGACAACGATTGGAAATAATTAAAAATGTACATAATCAATATTGTATGTAGTAATACGTTAAAAATAAAAATATAGGTATGTAAACCACACAGTCACATTTTAGTCTAAGATGGGCATGGGACTAATTCGCGTAAATAATATAAGTAAGCATCCTTGGCAGTTCAAATATTGTAATTGTTGTATGTTTTATAATTTTCTAATACATATTTCGTTACAAACATACTTAGAAATATTGTTTATTTCTACTTTCTACCTATTTTTAATTCGTGAGGATAAGAAACGAAAAAGAAGATTAATATGTCATCACAAGATGCTTCTCAGTATAGGCGGCTCAATAGACAGATCTCTAAGTCTTTGACCCGCGACATACGCCAATTTAATACCAATAGTATTGAAGAGGCTATTGAGCGAAACAAGGGCTCTAAAGTGTTTAAAAAAGATTTGTCTATTGGGCAGAGCCAGCTGATGAGGCTGAAGAACGATGACGGCAGGATCATATCGTCTAAACCTGAGCTTTTGGGAGAGATAGAGAAGTTCTACGGACAGCTGTACACGTCAACACGCCCACCTGTCAGCAACCTAGCAGAAGACCCAAGTGCTAGGTTGTCCCGACACTACACCGAAGATATCCCGGACGTTAGCCTGTACGAGATTAGAGTGGCTCTAAAACAGCTTAAGAACAGCGAGGCACCGGGTGATGACGGAATTACGGCTGAGCTTCTGAAAGCAGGTGGATCACCGGTTTTAAAAGCTCTTCAGAAGCTATTTGATTCCGTCATAGCCCAGGGTAAAACGCCGCAAGCATGGCACGCGGGCGTGGTGGTTCTTTTCTTCAAAAAGGGTGATAATACCCAGCTGAAGAATTATAGACCCATCACGCTCCTGAGTCATGTTTATAAGCTGTTCTCTAGAGTCATTACGAATCGTCTCGCTCGCAGGTTTGACGACTTTCAGCCTACCGAACAAGCCGGTTTCCGAAAAGGCTTTAGCACCATAGACCACATCCACACGCTGCGGCAGGTTATACAGAAGACCGAGGAGTATAATCAGCCACTATGCTTAGCGTTTGTGGACTATGAGAAGGCCTTCGATTCGATCGAAACATGGGCTGTGCTGCAGTCTCTTCAGCGGTGCCAAATCGACTATCGGTGCATCGAGGAGTTAAAGTGTTTGTATAGAAACGCCACTATGTCAGATCGCCTTCAGGACCGGAACTCGAAGCCTATCCAATTGCAGCGAGGAGTAAGACAGGGAGATGTAATATTTCCGAAACTGTTTACTGCTGCATTGGAAGACGCTTTTAAGCTTCTGGACTGGGGGGGGTTTTGGCATCAGCATAAATGGCGAATACCTACATCACTCACCTTCGATTCGCCGACGATATTGTCATCATGGCTGAGACCCTGGAGGATCTTGGTACAATGCTCGATGGCCTCAGTAGAGTCTCTCAACAAGTGGGTCTTAAAATGAACATGGACAAGACGAAAATCATGTCAAATGTCCATGTCGTACCCACTCCTGTCAAAAATTGGTGACTCTACTCTCGAAGTTGTTGACGACTATGTATACCTAGGACAAAAAATCCAGTTAGGTAAGTCCAACTTCGAAAAAGAGGTCAGTCGTCGAATCCAACTCGGATGGGCAGCGTTCGGTAAGCTACGCACTATCTTCTCGTCCCAAATACCACAGTGCCTCAAGACAAAAGTATTTGATCAGTGTGTGTTGCCAGTGATGTCGTATGGATCCGAGACATGGTCGCTTACAATGGGCCTCATAAGAAGGCTCAAGATCACTCAAAGGGCGATGGAAAGAGCTATGCTGGGTGTCTCCTTGCGAGATCGAATCAGGAATGAGGAGATTCGCAGAAGAACTAAAGTAACCGATATAGCTCACCGGATTGAAAACCTTAAGTGGCAGTGGGCGGGGCACATTGCTCGTAGAACTGATGGCCGTTGGAGCGGAAAGGTTCTAGAGTGGCGACCGCGAACCGGGAGACGAAGTGTTGGCAGACCTTCCACAAGGTGGACAGACGATCTGATAAAGGTCGCGGGAAACCGCTGGATGACAGCAGCAGAGGACCGATCGTTGTGGAAAACCTTGGGGAAGGCCTTTGTCCAGCAGTGGACGTCTTGCGGCTGATAATGATGATGATGATGAGGATAAGAAATAGGTTAAGCTTTCGATTGCGTAGATCATGAGACTCTTATATTAAAATTAGATCATTATGGTATGTCAAATAATTCTCTAAATCTCATGTCTTCATATCTTAGTGATAGAACATAAATGGTTGTGGTGAAGAAAACACAGTCCATAGGAGCAGCTATTACTACGTGTGCCTCAGGGCTCTATATTAGGTACTTTCTTATTATTGGTTTATATCAATGGCTTAACACCTACGGTAGATAAACTATGTGATATTGTGCTATTTGCTGAAGATACATCATTAATTTTCAATGTAGACCGAAAATCCGTCGATTACAGTAGGATAAATGCCACGCTAGGTAAAGTACTTAATTGGTTTACTAGTAACAATTTGCTACTCAATGCTAAGAAAACTAAATGGTAGAAAAGGCGCTTTTCTTAGGGATAACTATAGATAAGAACTTGCAATGGAGTCTCCATATAGCCATGCTGTTAGGAAAATCAGGCAACTTAACAATGTTGAGACAGCTCGCTTAGTTTATTATAGTTATTTTCATAGTGTTATGTCGTACGGTATTCTGGTTTGGGGAAAAGCTGCTGACATAGAGCCATTCGTTCTATATATAACCTTAGCTCCCGTGATTCCTTAAGATTACTATTTAATGAAATTAGTATCTTGACAGTAGCGTCACAATTTATGAGAATATTATTTTTCATTAACAGACAGGATTACTTGGGGCAATTTTTTTGATATGTAGGGACTTCCTATATCGACAAAATAAATTATCGATGTTCGTTCTATATACTAGTGATTGCCCCCGACATCATGTGTTTTTTGTTTTATTGTTCAACATAGCATATTTTAAATTACCACTTTGCTATATAAAAGTAGGGTGAAATACCTTAGAATAATAACACATAGAATGATAGTTTCCTACAGCCAACCCGTCAAAAGTGTCGCACAAAATGGATTCATGTGGGCGTAATCAACGCGTACTAACACACGACGACACGCACACAAGTAAACAAATAATGTTGCTAGCGGATTACATTTCCCCCTAAACTAGGGGACTTTTTCATATAATCATTTTTGTTAAATTCGATCATTTTTTGTAGTTACTTAGTAATAATACAAACGTTTATTAACACTTATGTAATAAGAAAATGTTTTGTCTCTTTCTAATTCGCATAAAATATCATATTTTAAGTAGGTAGTAAATGTTCTAAGGTACTTTTTTGGCCGGTGGTTTTTTGGCGGACTAAAATTCAATTTATCCAGGGACACCCAGTATATACTCGCAATCACCTTAGTAGGAACCACGTCCCGACGTAGTCTGCACAAGCCACCTTTAGTAAGATATTTGTCTGTGTCATTAAAATGTACAGAACATATTTTTGTCCTCCTAGACGGCTTCCACCAGCTTTCATTTCGATTAAGCCTAATTTTTTCAATCCAACGTGCGGCAATAATCGGATTAGAAGGAAATCTTGAACGAGAAAAACAAGTAATTCAATTCGTATCACAGAATATCACAAAATAGAACAAGTACTTACTATAACAATTTAGGGGGAAAAATTTCGTTATAATGGCAACATTTTCATGTAATGTCGTTAGAAAATAATTTAATATTTTAGTGAATGTTTTACGTAAAACAACAAGTCAAAACATATTACTTACACGTGGAATGTTATTTTATAGTGTTTATTTTCTTGGTCTGAAGTGTTGTGGCACCCATTAACAATACAAATCGTCATTATCAATAAAAATCCGGGAGCTGTTGACGCCGTGTGACGTGATTGCGACTGACAGGCGGCGATCGCCGAGTACACCAGAATGGTGTAGTTTAAGTCTGACGGTTTTGGTGCGCGGACTAGGTTTCTATGTGTTATTATTCTAAGTGAAATACCTATTGCACTACAAGATACTTAATGATTATCTCAACCTCTTTCGATAATTTAATAGAAGTAAATTACCTACTTAGACACTCGCTATATAACAATAGGTGCTTGTCAATGTCGTCCGACAGTGTCATTTGTAAACACGTTATATTACATAAGTATTTTATATTTATGAGTAAAAATAAAAAATACCTCCTAAAAGATGGAAGAAATGCTTAAAAAATCAACCTGAAATAGTCAAACGTGGGGCCAAGTTATACTGTAACAAATGTCAATCCACCTTTCATCGCAAAAAGTATTTTCTTTTTAGGCATGTAAAAACCGGAAGACATAGTGGTTTTCAAAAAGAAAAATATCAATTTTACAAAGAACTTGTTATGTATATGGTGGCCTGCAATATATCGTGGTATCAATTAGAAAATCCAAATTTTTATGGTTTTCTTAAAAATTGCATTTCTGGACGATACGGTAATTTTGCTGTTCCTTCGCATTCTCATATCAGGAAAAAATATCTTTCTTCAATTTATAATGAAACATACCAAAAAATTAGGAACGAGATTGGGAACAATTATATCTACGTGTCTGTTGATACTACAAATGCTAACGGTGACCAAATCTCCAATGTCATCATTGGCAAACTTGACAATACACCAAGTCGGCCGTATATTATTGCAAGTAAATGTATACAGCAGACAAATAATGAAACGATAACAAATTTGATTATAACGTCCCTATCAAATTTTTGGTGCTGTGATGCAAGCAGCGATAAATTTAACAAAGTTCTGTTGTTAGTGACTGAAGCAGCACCTTATATGATGAAAGTGTGTAAAAAATTGGATTCATTTTTAAAAATATGACTCACGTGACATGTGCAGCTCATGGATTACATAGGGTGGCCGAGAAAGTAAGATTTCTGTTTCCAAGTGTCAATACCAGGGCTCGGACAAGTCATCGCAGAAACTGATATGGACATGGGACAAGAGTATTATAGAGTCGCGACTTAAGATTATTATTTATTATTATCTAAAGCTGATATATTATTATCGTAATTTATAATTTAACATTTGACCTTTTTAGTCGCATATCTGTCATCGGTTTGTTCCAGACAATGCAGAAGTTAATGGTTGCGTATGTGCAATGCAACCATCAGCATTAAAAAAAATGTTAATTGAAATACCTTCACACATGTATGGTGAATTTTGGGTTGCAGTAATAAATGTCATTGAAAAATATAATTAAATAATATTGTACATAATGCGATTCTATTGATCTTGTTCTATTGCCGTCTTGCGATTGTTTTGCGATGACTTGTCCGAGCCCTGGACAATACCTTAATATCATCGGTAAAAAAGTATTTTTGAGGTGTCCCCGTAGAATCAATGTATTCAAAATATGTTACCAGTTATACCTCTACCGCCACAGCCAACAATTATAAGATGGGGCACAAAGTTGCAATCAGCAAACTATTATGCTATACAGGGTGTTTGGCAGTCGGGTGTAGGGGTTTTAAGGGATGATAGTTAGGGTCATTCTGAACATTTTCGACCACATTTACTATTATGCTAAGTGTCACCGGTTTTTGAGATATTGTCATATTTATTTAGTTTTTGAAAAATTACTCTGTTTGCCAGTTTTTTTTTATTTAACACCTGTATAGCTTGTATTGAGTTAATTTTTAGTGTTTTGCCATTGCTACACCTTGGTTCTTCAAAATCAATTCAAACAATTACCTTCTACTACTACAATTATTAATAAAACCTATTTAAACATGACGATAAAGTTTTTTTTAGATAATTTTACAACTTTGCATGTCTACAAAAAAAAATAGCGATTTACGGTTAAAAAACACTTAATAAACTTTTTTGATTTACGGGCTTTCTAAGCATGTGCCATTTAAAACCAGAAAACTAAAAAAAAATGAAAAAATAAGGTATTTCCAAAAAAAGAGACCTCACTTCGATACAGTGCAATTGTGTACGACTACGATGGTACCTGGCTATACAACTACAAAGATTAGTGTTTTCTTGCTTTTTGATTAGTGCATCTCTTTAATTTTTGATAGAAGGGAATTATTGATCAACAAACAAATTGTGTTAGTCTAAAAAACACGTTCAACTTTTGTCAGATTTTTAATTGTCACTAAACTGAATAATTACGAACTTATAAACGACGAGTAACTAAGTAACCTACTAAGATAGTTAAACAGATAGATAGCGTTTATTTCATGTACAAAACAGTAGATAATTAAAAAAAATTTAGTAAGATGATGTTGTTAACTACTTAATTACGTTTTAAGTGTTCAAAATGTCCTCCACTGTTCCTGACACAAGCACGAGCACGCCTTCGTACCTCGGTGGTCGTCACTCCAACTTTCATTTCATTTTTCATTATGAGACATCCTGCTTCAATTTTGCGTCTTAAATGTGTTATGTCCATAATTTCCTCATCGTAAACTAAGTCTTTTAGCCTACCCCAGACAAAAAAATCAACTGGAGTTAAGTCAGGACTGCGAGCGGGCCACAATATTGGGCCATTTCTACCTATCCACCTATTTGGAAAATTACCATCCAAATAATCACGCACAGATCTTGCGTAATGTGCGGGACATCCGTCGTTTTGGTATATCATATCGCGTCTTATGTTCAGAGGCATATCTTCAAGTAATACTGGTAAATCGTTGTTTAAAAATGATAAATACGCGTGTCCGTTTAAATTATTTGGCAGATAGTGTGGCCCAACGAAAGTATTTCCAATGACGCCCGCCCAGACATTGACACTAAAACGCCTTTGGGATGAAATTTGCTTTTTCATGTGTGGATTCTGATTTTTTTTCTCCCAATAGTGGAGATTGTGAAACTTTGTAATACCATCTCTATCAAACTTAGATTCATCAGTCCAAAGCATTCTTTTAAGAAAAGACGGCTCTTCAATGTCTGAATTTAATAGAAAACGACAAAATGCTAAACGACGAATCGGATCTCCTTCGTCTAAACCTTGAACAGGTGTGTAATGGAACGGGTGCCTGCCATCACCATTAACAACTGCCCACACTTTCCACTCAGTTAAATTCAATTGTCTTGCAACTTTCCTGATACTCGTCGTGGGATCGTCACTGAATTGTGCTAATATTTCTTCGTCGACATCAACAACATAATGTTCAGGATAGTGGAGACCAGGACGCCTTGAGGCTACATTACCAGTTTCCCGAAGTTTTATAAAGGTATTCCTAAAAACTTGTGCGTTTGGAAGTCTTCGAGAGGGAAAACGTTCCTGGTATAAATTACGAGCCCTTATTGAGTCTCCGTGAGCAAGCCCGTACATAAAAATTATGTCTGCGTACTCGTGACTGGAAAACGAAATCATTGTGAAATCGTTAAAATTTAAGGAACTGAACTTGAAAACTTAAATATCTGTAATTGAATTCACTATACTACATTTGAAGCGAAACAAACGTGTCTTAAATAAAAAAAAAACTGGCAAACAGAGTGATTTTTCAAAAAATAAATAAATATGACAATATCTCAAAAACCGTGACACTTAGCATAATAATTTACTAAAATGTGGTCAAAAATGTTCAGAATGACCCTACCTATGATCCCTTAAAACCCCTACACCCGACTGCCAAACACCCTGTATATTTCGATGATATAAGACGAGTTATGGATACATTTACTGCATCAGATAGTGTAGCAGTTAAAAAAGCCAAAGCACCTTTATATAAATCAAATATTCAGGATGAACTTAAGTTTATTGCCGGAAATCTAAATATTATTCAAGAGACTATAAAAACATTACAATCGCTATATGCCGCTAAAGTTTGGTATACGAATAGTAAAAAAGTAGTCTACATTATCTCAAATTTATTTGAATGAAAAGGGAAAAATTATTTACAATAAATTTAAAAATGTTTTCAACAAAAACTCCAGGTACGACACGATGGAAAAAATTAATATGCTACAACAAGGTGAAGAAGTCTTTTTACAACCGAAGAATAGACGAAGTACAGTAGATCACTTTATGAAGTTTTGTTATGGCCCTATAACCTCCACAGAAATCAAAAAGTTATTTTCATCACACTTGCTCGTAAATGGTGTTATTCCATTCCTGTATACAGAAGGACAATAGCCTAAATTGTTCCCGCGGGAATTATGGCGAGTTTGTCATCCCTAGGGAGTAATGACTTTCTTTTTAAAATTTGCAACTCTTTCGTACGTCATTTCTGACTAAGGAGGTTTAATTTTCAGCCAAAAATTAAATCAGTTTCTAATTTCATCTTTAAAAATTAGCTATAGACTAACTTACATTACACAAAACCTATATGCTTCATTAAACTTCATTATTTTTATACCTATTTCAAGTTTATATCAACATTTATCATTAATTTTAGTAATTATACATTTTTATCAAATTGGCTAAATCTGGCTCGAATCCAGGTCGAAACTAAACGCAGTTATTATCTGTGGTTCCCGTTCGTCAAAAGTTATTTCTTTATATTTTGCAGAGTTAAAGTGTTTTTCCTCGCAAATGTGATGAAAACCCTCTCGGCGTATAACGTCACGTTCGCAAAATGTCACGCGATCGTGTCACGTTCTCACAATGTCACACTCTCACAATGTCACGTTCTCACAATGTCACATTCTCACAATGTCACGGTCTCACAATGTCACACTCTCACAATGTCACACTCACAATTGTCACGTTCTCACAATGTCACGTTCTCACAATGTCACGTTCGCACAATGTCACGTTCTCACAATGTCACATTCTCCCAATGTCACACATTCGTCATCATTTCAACTGAAAGACGTCTACAGTCGGACCTAGGGTATGGCCCAACGAGCTGCCTCACGTGGCAATGTTTGTCTCGCAATTCTTAGAGGTACTCGTATGTCAGCGACTGATTTATTCGACACTTCTTAGTTGCTATTCCACTCCAAACCATCACCAACGCATCTGACTTATTTAGTAATGTATAAAATAAATAGATAACTAGTAAAAAGGTAAAAACACCTGTTTTTCCGTACCTACTATAAAAGAGCGAACATCTTATTATTGGTTATTTCGCATTGTAGTGCCAATTTTTTCTATTTTTCGGTGAACATACCTCATACACATAAAACCTCGTTTTTTCGAAGTCGGTTAAAAATATAGACTGCCGGCAGTTGACAGCAATCTTAATAATATAATTATAAAACCTTTCTTGTAGTGTTCTATCTCTTTACGTTGTATATTGATTTGATTACTGGCCACTTAAATTTTACATTATCTATTAAAACGCAATTGAATGATTGTACCTTCTTGTCAAGAGAATTGTCAGTAAGGAAACTCTTAGATCAATTTTTTTTGCAGCGGATTATTACCGTTTAAAGAAATATGAGTGCTAACGAGGAAGATCGGGAGTTCGTATTTTTAACTAATCAAAAAGGAAACCTAACTTTAATATTAGACAAATATAGACATAATCTTAATCGCACAAACAAGGGCGGAAGCACTCAATGGCGGTGTGTTCAGCGAAATTGCGGAGGATTCATTACACTCGATATCAAAAAGGAGAGAATTCTTCGACGTCGACAACATTGTTGTGTCTGCTCAAACTCGGAGCTGGATTTTTTTCGTGCAATGCATAAAACTAAAGAAAACATTTGCTCGGACCTGGGCTCGGTCCAAAAAATTTACGAAGAAAATATGAAAGATATTGTGTCTGCACCTGAGTTTACTGCGGTAAAAGATACGTTATATAGACATAGGAAGAAATTTTTACAAACCGAAAAATTGAAATACAGTAATTTAAGTGAGGTGAAAATACCAGATATTTTGGGCAAAAACTTTTTATTGTGTTCTGAAGGAGAACGGGATAAAATTTTGGTTTTTTGTACCAATACTGCAAAAAATACAATGACTGGTTTTAAAAATGGCCACTATTACGCTGATGGAACATTTAAAATAGTGCCAACGCTGTTTTATCAGCTTTATACAATTCATTTGGACCTTTATTCGAATGTTGAGTCTAATAATATTGTGCCTGTCGTTTATGCGTTGCTGCCAAATAAAACCACGGGAACATATGTTCGCCTGTTTAAAATTTTGAAGAACAAACTTAATTTAGATATCAAAAAATTTAAATGTGACTATGAGTTAGCACAAATCAATGCTATCAAAGAAGTTTTCCCCGAAGTTAAAGTCTCGGGTTGTTATTACCATTTTAATAGAGCCGTGTGGAAGAAGGCCAAATCTTTAAATCTCAATGCAACTAGAGAGACAAGAAAAAGTGTGCGACATTACTCTCTTTTACCTCTCCTGCCATCAGAAAACTTACACGATGCGTGGGTTTACATAACAAACAATGCTCCCGATACACAAGCGATGAAAGAGTTTCAAAAATACTATCAAAGGCAGTGGTATCCACAACTTCCGGCGGATTTGTTAAGTTGTGCAAATCAAAAAAATCGTACCACCAATACATTAGAAGGATGGCATTACAGACTAAATACCCGGCTACCTAAAAAGCCAAATTTATTTTATTTTGTTTATCAGATAAGGAAAGAGGCTATGCTACAGGATCAAAAAATTATAAACCATCTATTTAAAGAAATCAGGAATAATAAGCGAAAACGTGACGTTCTTTATGACATAAAGTACAAGAATAATTTAGAAAAATAAAAAAAAAATAAGATTTCAATCCCACAATTCCTAGTACGGCTAACTTTCCTTAAAATTTATAAAAAAACTAAAAAATACAAGAAAAACATTGTTAACTATTAAAGATAAGTAATGTAAAATTTCCTAATAGATCGGACATTTTTTACAAACAAAATGGGGTTTAGCTTCTTTTTTTTTTTAACCAACTTTCAAAAAAGGAGGAGGTTCTCAATTCTACTGTGTGTATGTTACTCGATTACTCGGAAATCTTTTTGTTAATATTATAATGATTGTTTCTGTTATTTTTTCCTTAACCAACAGTATTACCTACTTTTAATTTTCAAGTAATAAAGCCATTTTTCCAATAATTTACTTTCATTTTATTATTGTGGTGGTAATATGAATATGTGTGCTTAATTATTTTTATTCAATTCCTTTCCATTCGGCCGATTATAGAAGCCAATAAATTTTCAATATGCGGATGGGGCCTTTAGGCGACTAATGTCTATATTGCAAAATGACGAGATATGCCGATTTTAAAATATAAAAAGTCAACGTATAAAAATGACGAGAATAACCACGAAATAAAAAAAAGACAGTATAATAATGTCGAAAAGGAATTAAGACGAGGATAGGTGGAAACTGGGGCTAGGTCGGTTTAGGTTATGTTAGGTTTGCAAGCCCGAAGGGCCAAACCACCCAGAAATAGGAGCTCTGTCGACACTTAATTCAAATCAATTAGTATGTGTTGACGGACCTCCTGTTTCTGGGTGGTTTGGCCCTCCGGGCCTGCTGCAACACTAACATAATAATTACTCGACATTTTTATACTTTCACTTTTTGGGAAAATCGTCATTAATATAACTCGTCTCATTTTTCAATATAGACATTAGTCGCCTAAACCGTTTTTTGGTTTTCAGACAACCTTTTAAAAAATGATGCTTTTGTCAATTTAGTGTGTTTTTATAAGAATGTGACGTTTTGCTAGTGTGTCTTTTTGAGAATGTGACGTTTTGCTAGTGTGTCTTTTTGAGAATGTGACGTTTTGCTAGTGTGTCATTTTGAGAATGTGACGTTTTGCTAGTGTGTCATTTTGAGAATGTGACGTTTTGCTAGCGTGTCATTTTGAGAACGTGACGATTTGCGTCATGGTGACATTTTGCGAACGTGACGTTATACGCCGAGAGGATGAAAACCATTGTGTGTATCACAGGCAGTAAGGGGATTACTAACTCGAGTCATTAAAAGCCCTCCGCCTTCGGCGTCGGGCTTCTAACACTCTCGTTAGTAATTCCCTTCATACTACCCTTGATGCACAATGTACTATTAGCCACCTGAAATGGATTTATCAGCCAAGCAGGAGAAGATTAACGCCTGACAATATGGAATAAAGTCTGGTCGGTTACTTTAACAATAGTAGATGGGACAATCACGAAGAAAACAATTGGGACGAGGAAATATAAAATTGGCTTTAAAAACGAAGAAGAGTGTCGATTGAGTTATTATTTAATTATTATTTTTTACTTTTAATAAAAACATATTTTTACAAGCAAACCCTTTAGTGATCACTGGTATAGAGAACAGACATCGATAATTTAATTTGTCGATATAGGAAGTCCCTACCTGTCAACAAAATTTGCCCCAAGGAATCCTATGTCTGGTCATAAAAAATCAAGACTCTTTTGTTAAGAATTGTGATATACAGATGTAGTGCATAATTGTTTTCCTTCGTATTTTCACGGAAATGTACGAACGCGTCTTGCTATTTCAGTCGGTCACAGTACAAAAAGTACTGAGGTTGACTGAAGTAGCATGAGACGTTCGTAGGTTTCCGTGAAAATACGAAGGAAAGCAATTATACATTACACCTGTACATAATTTGAATACAAGAAATAAAAATAAAATAGCTACAAAAAAAAATCGTGTCCGTAAGGTTTATAAATCATTTGTAGGTCAATGCATTCATTTCTATAATAAATAACATGACGCAGATTTAAAGTTACCGTTTCCAGTACTTAAAACTTACTTGAAAAAGTCGTTGATGTCTAAAGCTTACTATAGGGTCGACGACTATCTAACAGATAAAAATGCTTGGCCATACTAAACTAAACACCTAAATAACTTAATAATAAGTAAATAATGATCTCCACAACCACGAGGTGTGCAATCTCAGGGATTATTTCTTAGGCAATGAGTGTGGGATGCAACGTGATGTGGTTGCAGTAGACAGGAACCTCACGCCTCTCTCCTTGGCAAACGAGAGCTGGCGCAGACCAAAGGTGTTGAGCACTGAAGACCGCAAGAACATATGGAAGAGCAAGGAGCTACACGGACGCTTTTTCCGGGCCCTAACAAGGCCCGACGTAGACTTTTCAGCGTCCGTGAACTGGCTACGGTTCGGTGACCTCTTTGGGGAAACCGAAGGTTTTGTCTGTGCAATTGCTGACGAGGTCATAATGACGAACAATTAAGGTGACCGCCATGTGGGATGTTGACTCGACGAACATTGTCCCGATAATTGTTTCGGCAAACGGTCTTATAGCGAAGAGTCTTGACCAACACCTTAAGAGACTCCCGCTAAATGGCTGGGTCAAGGGCCAGATACAGAAGTACTCCTCGAGACGGCACGCATTGTGAGGAGGTTCCTCTCTCTGCAGCTCTAACCACCGGTAGCTTGAGCCCTGCCCCCCTGCCGGCGGCACTCGTAGGTTAGGTTTTTTATGTTTATTTTTTGTATTAGTATTGTTATTTTACTTTTATATTTAAATATTTGTTGTAAAAAACTTAACTTACAGAAAATGTAATAAATATCGGAAGTAAATATTGTATATTGTCTAGGGGACACGGTTTCTGTAGGAGAATGTATAGAAACTTTGTATGTGGTTGTTTTGCACTGTCATAGGTAAGTATAGTTTTTACTTATTACTCCTTATTACTCCCTTTGAAAATTCTAAGTTTTGACACATTTTCCTGCTCAAGCTACGCTTGAATATATTTTTATTTTTATTTTATGTTAGATTCATTGTTTTATATAATGCTAGGTTAAGCTTTATAATTGTATATCATTAGAAGTATTTAAAAAAAAAACGACTTACTGTTGAGTTTCTTGCGGCCTTTCTTCTCAGCAGTGGTCTATTGCGAAGCGCTCGTAGATTTTTGACGTGTAAAAGTGCCCGTGCGGCCTACTTAGTAAATAAACATCTTTTATCTTTTATCTCAGTAATTCTATGTAGGTATTCAATTTATGGGAAAATCAGACAAATTAATAAAATTTTAAAACTTGTGTGACATGATACATTTGGGTTTGGTGTTTAAAGTTCACTCAAACATTGGAACTAAGGTGGGTGACAAATTTAATTCACTGACCGTACATTAAAACTTTACTACCACTCCATTCTGAATAGAGACGTTTAATACCGAGTTGGACAGATCAAGGCCCGTATTAATAAACTGATCTCAACTCTATATCGGGTAAATCATCCCATATCTTGACAATGACCAAGCGATCCTTGAATTAATTTAAATTCAGTCCCAGTGCTTCCAATCTTGCTAAGCATACATATATCCCCATATCGAAAAGACCAATGCATGCAAGCTGTTACCTCTAACAGAACGCACTCATTGCAAAAAACTAATAATTCGAAAAAAAAAAGTTTTATTTCATCACTGTTGATTCTACAGAGACAATTTTAGTCGTTATAATTAAGTTTCATTAAAAACCGCTCTGAGAAGGTAGTTTCAAAAATGAGTCCTGTAATCACCAAAATATGAAAAAGACCGAAATTGTTGCGTTCGCTCTCGAAGTCACAAAATTTATTTTGATTATTCATTGGGCCAACAGCATAAACGAGTCGGCAAAAAATCAGAACTACCGGATTTGACGCAAACTACGTATTACTTTGAATACCCAATTTTTATTTTACCCTAGCAGGAATAGATAATTTGTCATATCGGTAAAAAAACAATTCAAGTAATGTACGTGGCAGCCGAAAGACGTCCGCTGCTAGACATAGGCCTCCCCCAAGGATCTCCGCTCAGATCGGTCTTGTGCTTTTCGAATACACCGCGTTCCCGCGATCTTTACAAGGTCGTCACTCTATCTTGTTAGAGGCCTACCTACAGCTCGTCTTCCGGTCCGTGGACGCCACTCAAGAACCTTCTGACGCCATCGGCCATCAGTTCTGCGAGCAACGTGCCCCGCCCACTTAAATTTAACTATTCTTCGGGCTATGTCGGTAACCTCAGTTCTACTGCGGATATCATCATTTCTGATTCTATCACGCAGAGAAACCCCGAGCATAGCACTCTCCATAGCCCTCTGAGTGACTTTGAGCTTCCTTAGGAGGCCTATTGTTAGCGCCCACGTCTCAGATCCGTAATTCATCACTGGCAACACACACTGGTCAAATACATTTGACTTCAAACGCTGCGGTCATTTGGACGAAAAGGTGCTGCGAAGCTACCCGAACGTTGCCCAGCCGAGTCGGATTCGACGAGTGAGCTTTTTCTCAAAGTTGGACCTACCTAACTGGACCGTTTGACCCAGGTAAATATAGTCGTCAACCACTTCGAGCGCAGAGTCTCCAACTATTACGGGAGTTGGCGCGACATGGACATTGGACATGGCTTCCGTCTTGTCCATGTTCATTCTCAAGCCAACTCGGTCGGAAACTATACTGAGGTCAACGAGCAATATTCTTACCGTCGCGTCGCAGCATATCTTTGAAAATATCATGTATGTTCGCAAACACATGCATGACTTCAGGCATAACCGTGACGTTCGTAAGCTTAACACGCGAAATAAGGATAAAGTCCCATGTCACCGTCTTCGTAAAGTAAGCACATGGTTCGTGGGGAACTGTATAAGCTTCTTAAATAAGATACCTGTGAGCTATTACTGAACTTATGGTTTCTTTTCTCCTTTTTTTTGAATAGTTATAATAGCTGAGCACTGAGCAGCGCTTATTGCAAAATTCCTTTTAGTCAAAAATGTAGACATTTTAAATTCAAGTTGTTTTTTTTTTCAATTTTTATTGGTCCTTTGCACAAGACACTTTAGAAATAAGAACACATTGTGATGTTTCTCGCCGGACTGCTATTTCTTTTTTATTATTATTGACATATTTTGTCTGGCAGCATGAGCATGTCATGTAGCCAATTACCTGAATAAATATTTTGAATTTTGATTTTCGTCCTTTCCAGTCTACAAGCTTAAAAATATCCTCCAATGCAGCGGTAAACAGCTTCGGAGAGATCACATCTCCTTGTCTGACTCACCGCTGCAGAGGAATTGGCTTCGTGCTCTGGTCCTGCAGTCGGACGGACACACTTCGATAGATAGTCAACTTGGCGCCACTGGAGAGACTGCAGCACAGCACAGCCCATGTCTCGATCGAATCGAAGGCTTTCTCGTAGTCCACAAATGCAATGCAAAGGGGAGGTTATAGTCTTCGGTCTTCTGTATAACCTACCGCAACGCATGTATGTGGTCTACGGTACTATAGCCTTTTCGGAAATGTGGTCTACGGTACTATAGCCTTTTCGGAAACCGGCTTGTTCGGGAAGCTGGAAATCGTCAAACCTGCGCGCAAGAAACATGGCTCAGAAGTGAGATGGGTCTATAATTCTTCAGCAAAGTTGTATTACCTTTCTTAAAGAAGAGAACCACCACACCTGTGTTCCATGCTTTCGGCGTTCTGCCTTCGTGGAGTCCGGAGCTGAACAGCGTCTGAAGTGCCCTAAGGATGGGTTTACCACCCGCCTTCAGGAGTTCCGCTGTAATTCCATAATCAACTGGAGCTTTGCCATTCTTAAGCTGTTTGAGGGCCATACTAATATCGTACAGGCTGACGTCGGGAAGATCTTCGGTATCGTGTCGGGTTAATCTAGCCCTCGGGTCTTTAGCTAGATTTTCGACAACATCAAAGCTATTGGGCCCAATGGGAAAGTTTGGCTATGCATAACGGCGTACCGTGCGGAAAATGGGAGACGGCAAATGGAAAGGATGCTCATCTACAGGTAGTTGTTCCAAGATAAAGAGTAAGTGATGTTTAGAGATCCTTCCATCACGGAATTTCTGGTGGGCACCTTGGAGTGAAGAGGACCTTAATGAAAATTCGGTAACGCTTCAACTGGATTCAAAGCAGTGAAAATGTGGAAGACTGGTACACAAATTATACAAAAGTTCCCTTCTGTCAAAGGGCCGCAAACACGCAGTAAAGAGCGCTCAAGTTGTACAACGTTGGATCTCCTTGGGGAACGATTGCTTTAGACATCCTCGTTATAGTGGCTTACTTCACCAAATGGCCTGAAGCCATCGAAATATAATAAGTAGGTATAGAAGGATAACTGTCACTCAAAAAGTGTTCCACATACTTAGTGCTGAAATGGGCGGAGCTAATACTTGGTGCTCAACCAGCTTCCAGTAGGCTTTGAGTTATGGTGTCAAATGGTTGTCATTATAGTTTTGTAAAATAATTATAAATAACTGATAAATAAGATAAACTATAGCAACAACGATGCCGACGTGCATCGTAAATTGGTGTAGGAGTCGCACGGACCCTAAAAAGGATGTAATTTCATTCCATTAGTAAGTAATTACAATTAAATAATTTCCTTACAAAATGGACATGGCCGATGTTATGCAATATAAGTTCTGAAATAATTATAATATTAAAGATTAATGTTTTTTTTTAGTTTTCCTAGAAATGAAGAAAAATGTTTTGCTTGGATAGCTGCAGTTCGTTTAGAAAAACGCGATGAAACGTGGCTTCCCAGCAAACATTGTAGGATATGCAGTATCCATTTTGAAGATACTGACTTTTTAGTTTCAAAAACTGGGAGACATTTGAAATGCTCAGCGGTTCCAAATTGCACAGTACCGTACAGTAAGTAACTCCCTACTGCAACGCAGACTAATTAGCACCGTAACGGCATCGCCTCGCCTTGTATGAATGAGGCGAGGCGATGCCGATCCGTTGCCGAGCGGTTATGTCTGCGACAACCCTTAGTAGGTAATACTTAGGTAGGACTGCAACTTGTTTTATTTAAATTAGGTACGATCAAATACCGCCATGCCTCATCTTAAAAAATCTTGATTTACCTATTATAATAATGTACTATTATATTATATCCGTATAAAATATCGTTATTTATTGCCTACTTAATATTATATTTTTAAGAATAAATATTTACTAAAACATTATTTATTGCTGTATAAATAAAGTATACACCTTAACTTATTTAAATTACGGATCACTTCTGCATTAAACCATCCAAGTTCAGCAAAATGTCAGATGTGTAATTTTATAGCGTGTTTGAGTAGCCATAACGAGAAAAAATATAGACCAATCAAATCTCTTGTCATAGCAGTTTAACTAATCAAAGTTTTCTTATGGGTGAAAATATATACAACCTCTACACTAATGGCGTCTACTCAAACGTTTCAAGCGTAGAGGAAATGGGACGTATTTCAACGTCAAGTTTGTTCGGTGTTACTCTTCCATACTTATTATATTTCGATGTCTGAAGCATTTGCCATCCCTAACCAAAAAGCAGTCACAGTACAACAGAAATTTGTGATGGAAGTGGGTTGTCGATTTGGGGTGCCTCTCGAAATTCACTGTGATTAAGGCAGAAACTTACGAGTCCCAGGTGTTCCAGGAGACTTGCCGAATCTTGGGAATTCATAAGACCAGGAAAACGCAATATCACCCACAATCGGACGGAATGGTCGAGAGATTCAACCTGACGCTGGAAAGACATTTGGCCAAGGTGGTTGAAAGTCACCAAAAGTATTAGGATAGGCATATTCTTCTTCTCCTGATGTCATATAGGTCAGCAACATATGAAAGTACGGCTGTCACCCCAGCTTACATGAACTTTAGAAGAGAATTTCGTTTACCTGCAGACCTTTTAACTGGAGGTCCTCCAGATTGGCCGATATCGATCACTGAGTATGTGAAACCAGATAGACGATGTTCACAGTCACGTTCGTGAACATGAACTTCAAGCCAGTGCAAAGATGAAAACACGATTTTGACAAAAATCTAACCAAGTAGAGTTCGAGGAAGGTTCATTGGTATGGCTGCATAACCCCATAGAATTGGGAAGGGCCGTACATAGTAGTCACTAAAATCAACGACGTTACGTATCGGATACAGCGGAGCGGTGCCCTGCAACGTTGTCCACGTTGACCGACTGGCGAGATACTACGGAACTAATAATGCTACGGATGAGCATGTCTTAGGAGAAGGTAGTGTTACGCTGATAGGAAAAGGTGTATTATTTTTGGTCGTGGATTCCGGTGCTATAGAAGAGTTTTCAGCAGGCTGAAATATCGTTTCAGTGCGTTCCAGAGGTAACTTTATCACATACCAGATTATCAAAATTTCAACCAACTTGCCGTTGTTTTCAGGCGCCTGAAACATGTTTTCAGTCCGTTTCTGGACACTATCAGATTACGCCATAACCTGAAAACCGTTTTCAGGATCCCTTATGATCCTTTAAAGTACATTTCAGTACAATTTTCCACTATGAGTAAAAGAGATAGTATGATTAGAAACCGCAATACTGAGAACCTTCCAGAAGCGTGGGAACGAGATAACACGATTAGAAAGAGACAGCAATACTAAGAACCTTAAAGAAGCGTGCGACAGAGATAACACTAATACAACGAGATAGTGATACTGAGAACCTTCGAGATAACACCATTGGAAATGAGACAGCAATACGCAGAACATTTCAGACCCGTGAGCTAAGGACGTCGCGATTCTAACTAAACAAAACATAGTAGCAAGGCGTAGATCATGCTAGTAGTCTCGATCTTCCTCGGCGGGGCGGAGTACATCGATCATTCCTAAAGGCGTTCTGGACTACTCGGGACACGGGAGCTATAAAACGGCGGACCGGATGTGAGAGATTCAGTCTTTATTTGGAAAGAGAACAGTGCGAACAAGAGCGACCCGCAGGATTATGTGAGTATTCGATGTTTATTGTGCGATAATTGTTTGTAACGGTTTGAATGAGTGCGTTATTAAAGTTTATTTTTGATTATCGGTGTATTCCTGCATTTCTATTAGTTACCTACCCCCAAGTACGTAACAATATAATTAGTAGTATTATTATACTACTAATTCTATTCATGTACCATTCGAACCACACACAAAGAGCGTAGCGAGGGCGGGACGCCAGTAGTTAACTGGCAATGAAGAATTTTTAATGTGTTCGTTTTTTGTGTACACGTAAATATGCGTGCCTATGAATTTTATACAAATCTTGTATACCCACTCACTTTCAGGTTTATCAGGATACAATTCTGATAACATTTGCTGTAGTGTTTTTCTGCTGTTGTCATTGTTTTTAGGATTGATTAAATACTGACTGAAAGTTCCATCATCAGAATATATTCGTATTGGAATGTGTTTGAAACCTTCAAAGTCCCCATGCGACTCCATCAATCTTCTGTTTATGGCCCAAAATTGATCAAACTTGTCTGTAAATAAAGTTAAAATATCAATTAAAACTTATATAGGTACATATTCAAAACGTAGCCCAAATACCTCACAAATAATTAATGGTCGGCCTGGCAGGTGCAAATTATGCGTGCGGTGCGTATATGACTACAATTGATTTTTAAACCGGACAAGAGCATGTCTGCTCAGTGTAGGGTTCCGAAGTTGAGCTGTCTTAGATGATTTTAGTAGGTATAAACACTTAGTCGCCTTTACCTCAGGAATCAATCAAGTCTCCTGAGTCCTGTTAATTTTTCTTTTAAATTCGCTATATGCGCTTTCATTGAAGATATTTTTCAGATTTTTAGTATTTTAAAGCCTAAGAATCGAATCTAAGAATTTGATAAACGGATCCCTTAATCGAAAAATTGTTTTCACAAAACCGCATTATTTTTAAAAGACCTACCCAACGACACCCCATGCTATGGGGTAGACGAGGAAATAAAATACATCCCGACGTTACGTGTAACGGAGGTATCTTAAAAATAAAACAAGATTTTATTTTACCACTTTGTTGGCGTGACCTATATCTATATTCATGCCAAATTACCGCTTTCTAGTACTAAAAGTCTCTGTCTCTGTGTTCCGTACCATTATTTATACAACATTAGACAGTATATTATTTATTTATTTAGTTAATTACAATGTAAGCTTACAGCATAAAATAACACCATAGCACTTAGACGATAATTTATTAATTATTAAATACATATGATTAGAAAAAGTACATGCCAACAAGAAAAGGCATCAAATTGAGAACATTCGAAATTATGGAATACATAACGCGTCTTTCAAGCGTCCACCTGTCGCCGTTATAAATATCGAGCAAAAAGCACCAAAATATCACGTTTGTTGCATGGGAGTCCAACTTAAATATTTATTTTATTCTGCTTTTAGTATTCGTTGTTATAGCGGCAACAGAAATACATCCATAGTCCATACAAAAATTTCATCTGTTATCACGGTTCCTGACATACCGCCTGGTGACACAGACAGACGGACAGTTGAGTCCTTGGGGTCCCGTTTTTATCATACGGGTACGGAACCCTAAAAGGGTTTAGCATTTTTTTGTCGAAGTATTAATCGTTTTTTTTCATTCATTTTTATAGTTCACTATCCACTTATATAGGGAAAATGACGTCTCTACATTTACAGATGTAAGAGGGGCGTATTCGCAAAGTTATAATTGCACCGTTATTTGAAACTTTATCACCATCACTAAAAATTCTTATTAAATTATAATCTCAATTTCTGTCTAAGGCTTGTTAACGAAATAAAGTAGCCACTTAAAGTCGGGCTTACATAATTATATCACATATAGGTACATAGTTTTTGCCATGAAAATACGTCATATTTCAACATGGATATTGTCTAGTTAAAGAAAAATATGTATTAGATATCATTGACTTGGCAGAATCAACATGCCGAGGATAAATGAAAATATTCGCAAATTAATTTTAGTGTCTTATTGTACAGAAAAGGGGATCTCCATGCGTCAACTCGTAAAAAGACAAACATTTCTAAAGACGGCGTGCGAAAAATTATATATTTTTTTGCGGAGTTTAATATACTGGGTGATCTGCCAGGTCGAGGTCGCAGACAAGGCTGCATTGACCAGAAATTGGAAGAGGTATTAATAGTGGCATCGTTTCGCGAGATATAGCCAATACGTTTAAAACTGCTGCATAACGCCAAAAAATCATTAATTTACAGACTAATAAGAAACATAAAATCCCAAAAAGGATTTCAAGAGTGAAATCTTGAGCTAAAATATTAAACAAGCTTTTAATCAAAAATCGCGACAGATGCATACTTATGGATGATGAACATAAGACAAAAACACACGAGAACTTTACCAGGACCCCAGTGCTATATATGTGAGACTGGCTAGGCTATTCCAGAAGTAGATGAGGTCGTAGCTTTTGAAAAATTCGCTCAAAAAATTCTTGTACAGCAAGCCATTTGCTCATGTGGGCAAGTTCCAGCTTTTTTTACTATGGGTACAATCAACGGCAATGTCTGCCAAAAGGAGTGCCTTATGAAGCGCATTCTGACTTTGTGTAGGAAACATGAACGACCCCCAATACTTTAGCCAGATTTAGATTCTACTCATTATGCTTAAGACACTTTAAAGATCCTTGATAAGGAAAACATCGATTATGTTCCAAAAAGCATGATCTCACCTAATTCAAACACACAAGACAAATTGAAGGTAGCCAGGAATGCCAAAACTGGCCGCAAGAGGCCTTTTCGTAACGTACCGCATATTGACGCACTACTCGGTTTACATATTTCAAACAATAATGTTCGTCAGAAATAATATTTCATCCTTCGCACGCACGAGTCAATATTCCTGGCAAGGAGCTCCGCCACACCGGGCGTTTGAGTGTTAAAATAAGAGAAGATTTAACAAAATAATTTATTGTCTATGATACTAGTGGCGACCTCTGTTGTGATATACTTTATATAATGTGTCACTTATTTAAAATAAACGTTAGTCTGTTCCGAACAATCCTGAAGTTTTCATTAGGTTATGGCCCAGTCCATACAATAAATTAGTTTTTAAAGTTTTTGAGTAGTGCACAGTAGTTAGAATGGCAGGAAATTATGCAGTGAGTGTTCCTAAACTGAAGGGGCGAGAGAATTACGACGACTGGGCGTTCGCCGTGGAAAATTTCCTCGTCCTGGAGGGTGTCGACTTGTCTAGTCAGGACGTGCTAGATGAAGCAAGCGACAGAAAAGCCAAAGCGAAGATGATACTGACGTGGATCCATCCCTTTATGTTCACATTAAAAGCAAAACAACAGTGCGTAATACGTGGAATAAGCTAAAGTCTTTGTTTGACGACTCCGGTTATACGCGCAGAATTAGCTTATTACGGCATTTAATTTCTATCCGCTTAGAATCAAGCGAGTCTATGACCAGCAGTCCAAGAAAATCAAAACATTGAGATCGGATGGTGGTGGTAAATTTTGCTCAATGGAAGTGGAGAACTACCTGAAGGACTGTGGCATAGTGCATCAAAAGACAACAGCATATACCCCTGAACAAAATGGGGTAGCAGAGAGATACAATCGTTCCATTGTTGAGAAAGCATGGTGTCTGCTATTCAATGCTGGCTTTGACAAAAAGTTCTGGGCGGAGTCGATAAACACCGCAGTGTATATGAAGAACAGGTCGCCAGCAGCAGGAATAAACCAGGATGTCACTCCATATGAAATGTGGACAGGCAAGAAGCCGAACATCGGGCATCTCAGGATCTTCGGCAGTCCAGTGATGGTACACATTCCTAAGCAGAAGCGCAGAAAATGGGACAAGAAAGCCACCAAGATGGTACTAGTAGGCTACTCAGAAACTACCAAAGGTTACAGGCTGTATGATCCACAATCTCATAAAATAGTCATTGCCAGAGATGTTGTAATCATGGAAGATGTTGACAAAAACATAGCAACAGTTTTGGTCGAGCATGAACAGCAGCCAGCATGTGTGACAGTTAGTCCAACAGCAGAGGACAGCTTAGTTAAGCGTGGAAGAGGACAGTGATCAATATGATGATTTTAATGATGAAACATATGTTCCCAGTGAATCACCTAGTGAGGATGATACCTTCTACGGGCTGGACAGCACAGAAGATGTGGCAGAAGAGACTTTGGAGGTACCAAAGCGTGTCAGACGACCCTCAGAATACTACGGCTACTCCAACATGTGTGGGGAGGATGTGTCAAGTGAGCATATCTCGCTCGCTGATGCTGTGAGTGGACCAGAAAAAGTGCAATGGCAAAGTGCTATGAAAGAGGAGTTAAAGTCTTTCAGTGATAATGACACTTGGGAGCTAATGAATAGGCCAGAGCATGGCACAGTGGTTAAAAACAGGTGGGTGTTTAAGAAAAAACTCAATAGTGATGGTGAAGTGCGCTATAGGGCAAGACTCGTTGCCAAAGGCTTCACACAGAAGAAAGGCATAGACTATAGCGATACCTTCTCTCCAGTTTTGAGGTATTGAACTCTTAGATTATTTTTTGCATTGAGTATGCAATTAGATTTGAATGTGAACCACTTAGATGTACCAACAGCATTCTTAAATGGTTTCATAAAAGAAAATGTTTATATGGAAATACCTGAATGTTCAGATTTTGCTGATTGTGACAATAAAGTGCTTAAGTTGAAAAGAGCTATGGTCTCAAACAGTCTGCCAGGGCCTGGTATACCTGAGTAGAGGAATGTTTAATTGATTTAGGTTATAAGAAATCTAAACATGAACCTTGTCTTTTTATAAAATGCCAAGATAATGTAAAAATATATGTGGCTTTATTTTTAGATGATTTCTTTGTATTTTATAACAATCAAGGTATCTATGAACAGTTAAAAACTGAACTTGTAAACAAATTTAGAATAAAAGATTTGGGTCAGATTAAACAGTGTCTTGGAATGAGAGTGAATGTTCAGAAAGACTGTATTACTGTAGACCAGGAACAATTTGTTAACAATATTTTAAACAGATTTAATATGTTTGATTGTCATGGTTCTAATACTCCAATGGAAGTCAATTTAAAATTAGAAAAGGGCGTAAAAAATGATTGTAATAAAAAGTACCCCTACCAACAATTAGTAGGTAGTCTTATGTATCTATCTGTATTAACAAGACCTGATATTGCTTAGTGTAAGTTACCTTAGTCAATATAATAACTGTTTTAACGAGACTCATTGGAAGCATTTAAAAAGACTGTTAAAGTACTTACAGAAAACTAAAAGTTATGGTCTAATGTATAAAAAGGATAGTAGTCATTTGCATGGTTTTGTCGATTCTGACTGGGCATCATGTACCCTGGATAGACGGTCTTATACTGGATTTTGCTTCATGATATCAGGATGTGTGATATATGAATCACGGAAGCAAAGAACTGTGGCTTTATCAAGCACAGAAGCTGAGTACATGGCGCTAAGTGAGAGTTGTAAGGAAGCAATTTATTTGCAGAGTGTATTATGTGAAATGACAAAGCCAAATGATAGTACACCAATATGCTGAATATGTATAGTGATAGTCAAACTTCACTTAAATTGGCAGCAAATCCACTATTTCACAAGCGTACCAAGCACATTGATGTACGACATCATTTTGTCAGAGAATTTGTTTTTAATAATAAAGTTAAACTCAGCTATGTATCTACCTCCAACATGCCAGCTGATCTGTTAACAAAGTCTTTGTGTGGAAAAGCACTATAATTTTTTAAAGTCAATGGGCATGTCTGAAGTATAAAATGAATATTAGTTTATTTTGTTAGGAGTGGGTGTTAAAATAAGAGAAGATTTAACAAAATGATTTATTGTCTATGATACTAGTGGCGACCTCTGTTGTGATATAATTTATGTAATGTGTCACTTATTTAAAATAAACGTTAGTCTGTTCCGAACAATCTTGAAGTTTTCATTATTGAGAACAGTTCCCCGTCGCATGGCACTTGCGGCTAAGAACCCGCGTGTCATCGGTCCCACATTCTCTCATATCTATAATGAGCGTGTACCCGCGAAACTTAAAAATGTAACATCCGACGAAGCATTCAAACATCAGCTGAAAAGCCTTTTATTGGATAATCCATATACTCTGTCGACGAATATATGCAACTTAAATTGTAAAATTATTATTGATATTTGACCTTGACCATTGATGTCTACAATGTCCCATTAAGTGAGCGTGATAATGCTAATACAGTCATAACCGCAGTAGCGGAGAAGCTGCAAGTCTCAATCAGCGACGTCACCGATGTCAAAAGCTACCCAGCCAGCAAGGATCG
The DNA here is from genome assembly GCA_923062465.1 of Acleris sparsana. Taxonomy (NCBI): domain Eukaryota; kingdom Metazoa; phylum Arthropoda; class Insecta; order Lepidoptera; family Tortricidae; genus Acleris; species Acleris sparsana. Next base: position 23,575,975 of record OV281285.1, read on the forward strand.
TGCTGGTAAACTTCAGGTTACGTTAGAGAAAGAATCCATGCAATCTGAATGGTTAGAAAAGGCTAAGAAGACACGGCTTACAGTAGCTGATGTAATGTCAACGGCACCGGAGAGTAAATCGCAAGAGACGGTTTATATTAGCGAAGCTTTGACCTCCTACAACAAGATTCTTTTGCGGAGTTCAAGGAAGCAACTGAGGGACACCGGCCTTTTCAAGTTCGTCTGGTACAAGCGAGGCGTCATCAGGGCAAGGAAAAGTGAGAATGAGCCATCTACCGTTATCCGGAATGAAAGCGACATCAAGCAACTATTGTCAAAATAAGTTCATAATCTGCTTTTAATAACACTTTTTCACTAGTAAAAATGGCTGTCTATTTAGATGATATCACTGAATTCACTGATTGTACTAACATAAACTCTTTTATTAGACTATTTAAAACAAACCGTAATAAAATTAACTTATTGTGCATGCATGTTAATATAAGATCACTCATAAAAAACTTTAGCGCCCTTGAGCAATGTGTGTATTCATGTACCTCGTGTATAGACGTAGTAATAATTACGGAGGCCAATATTTATGATTCACTGAGCAGCATGTTTTGTTTGAAAGGGTACCAAATGCACTCAGAGTTGCGAAAGAACCGTAAAGGTGGCGGCATAATAATATATACTAGCAATAAGCACAAGTTTTCTATAAAAAGGTCACAAACACTTCACTGTGAATCTATTTTATTTAACATAACAACATTAAGTGGATATTCCGCCACTCTGTGTGCTTTATATCGCCCGCCTAATCTTAATAAACACCTTTTTATACAAGAGCTACAAGACCTCATCATGAAAATAGGCACTGGCTCTGATCTATTCCTTTTTGGCGATATGAATATAGACTTAAAGATTAATTCTCCTGTGAAACATAAATACTGCACTGTGCTCTGTACCAGCGGCTTGACATGTGGAATAACAAATTATACGCGAATAGAACAATTAAGCGGTAAAATCAGTAAGTCTTGTATAGACCATATTTTTGCAAGGTCCAAGCACGATGTGTACACCGCTGCGATAGGCACAGTACTGGCCGATCACCGTGCGACGGTCCTGGCTTGCGTTGGGCCGACGTCACCGCAGTTCATACAGGGTGCTCCTCTTTACAGGGAAGTTTATGATACTAAAACCTTATCTCGAGCCTTTGGTGAAATAGATTGGGAACCGGTGCATGAAATGAATGACGCAAATTCTATATATAATTTCATAAAAAATAGTATGGGGAAATGTTATAAGGAAGCGACCACAAAAATAAAAATCAAAAATAACGTTAAAAAAATAGCTAATGAGTGGATTGACAATAAAGTACGGAATGCGTGTAAGCGCAGGGATTACTTATATAATAAATGGATAAAGAATACTTCTGATACCATATTAAAACAAAAGTATAACAAGTCAAGAAATTTTGCAAATAGAGTTATTCAAAAAGCTAAAAACAGTCATGTGTATCTCGACATTGAGAACAGTCAAAAAGATCCTAAAAAGCTGTGGAACATTCTTAATAGCCTTAGGGCCTGGCCCCATCACCACGGCACGGCGTCGTTAACGTGAAACGGTGCGGCGCCGTAGAAAGGCACGTTGCCGCGTCGTGCAGATTCACGGTACCGTGTTTCATTATAAAGTGCAATATTAAGTCTAATGTCCTGCACGTAGAGATTAAATTACTTGAAGCCTTTGTTACACGGCACCGTGAATCTGCACGACGCGGCAACGTGCCTTCCTACGACGCCGCACCGTTTCACGTTAACGACGCCGTACCGTGGTGATGGGGCCAGGCCCTTACCGGTAGAAATAAAGCGTCGTTAGACACAGTTTTAATGAATTCATTTGATTCTGAGGCTAGCCATATTGCCAATAACTTTGCGCGTACTTTCGCAGCTAGCGTTAGGCATATTATACCCCAGTGTGATTTCTACATATTGTCTAAGTCAAGTTATGGTCACCCGGCAAATATATCGATGCGCTTTAAAAAAGCGACTGCCGGAAATATGGAAAAGCTTAGAATAATAACACATAGAAACCTAGTCCGCGCACCAAAACCGTCAGACTTAAACTACACCATTCTGGTGTACTCGGCGATCGCCGCCTGTCAGTCGTAATCACGTCACACAGCGTCAACAGCTCCCGGATTTTTATTGATTATGACGATTTGTATTGTTAATGGGTGCCACAACACTTCAGACCAAGAAAATAAACACTATAAAATAACATTCCACGTGTAAGTAATATGTTTTGACTTGTTGTTTTACGTAAAACATTCACTAAAATATTAAATTATTTTCTAACGACATTACATGAAAATGTTGCCATTATAACGAAATTTTTCCCCCTAAATTGTTATAGTACTTGTTCTATTTTGTGATATTCTGTGATACGAATTGAATTACTTGTTTTTCTCGTTCAAGATTTCCTTCTAATCCGATTATTGCCGCACGTTGGATTGAAAAAATTAGGCTTAATCGAAATGAAAGCTGGTGGAAGCCGTCTAGGAGGACAAAAATATGTTCTGTACATTTTAATGACACAGACAAATATCTTACTAAAGGTGGCTTGTGCAGACTACGTCGGGACGTGGTTCCTACTAAGGTGATTGCGAGTATATACTGGGTGTCCCTGGATAAATTGAATTTTAGTCCGCCAAAAAACCACCGGCCGAAAAAGTACCTTAGAACATTTAAACTACCTACTTAAAATATGATATTTTATGCGAATTAGAAAGAGACAAAACATTTTCTTATTACATAAGTGTTAATAAACGTTTGTATTATTACTAAGTAACTACAAAAAATTATCGAATTTAACAAAAATGATTATATGAAAAAATCCCCTAGTTTAGGGGGAAATGTAATCCGCTAGCAACATTATTTGTTTACTTGTGTGCGTGTTGTCGTGTGTTAGTACGCGTTGATTACGCCCACATTAATCCATTTTGTGCGACACTTTTGACGGGTTGGCTGTAGGAAACTATCATTCTATGTGTTATTATTCTAAGTGGAAAAGTTGATAAGGTCGTTGAATGTAAATAAGGCGCCAGGGCTGGATCTTATACGGGCGATTGATATTAAGTCTATATCTAAGGAGATTGCCCCTGTCATCGCAAAACTTATCAACGTATGCATTGAAACCAATCAGTATCCAGATGATTTAAAAAAGGGGATAGTCAGGCCTATATTTAAAAATGGTTGTAAAAGGGAGTATGCCAACTATCGACCGATAACGATACTACCCGTGGTAGATAAGCTGGTAGAAAAGTATATTAGTAACCAAATTTACGAATTTTATGATAAGTATAATATAATCAATGACACTCAATATGGTTTTCAACCCCATAAAAATACAAGCCAACTGCTGTCGTCCTTCACCGACCAAATCATGACCCATCTTAATGATAAAAAGCATATTCTGGTTGTTTTTGTCGATTATAGCAAAGCATTCGACACATTACGACACGATATACTCATAGAGAGGCTCGAAGAGTGCGGTATTAGAGGACCTTTATCAAAGTGGTGTCAAGACTACCATAAAAATCGCTCTTATTTCGTGAAGGTTGGAAGTGCTCTAAGTGATCAGGTTTTAGTCGGTGAGGGCACAGCACAAGGCTCGGTAGTCGGACCGCTCCACTATATCTCTTATGTAAATAGTGTGGTATGTGTCGTCGATGAATGTAGTATTTTCCAATACGCTGACGACACATGCCTGGTATCTGCACATAGGGATATCGACGTAGCCTTGCAGCACTTGCAACATGATTTCACCAATCTAATGAAGTGGTCTCACGACGCCGGTTTGGTTTTCAACAATTCTAAAACCAAGCTTTTGTATGTGAGTTCCAGCCAAAACAGAAGCTCTAAAGAACTCCATCTGATCGGGCATGCGCACGCCTGTCTACATTCCGTAGACAGCAGCCGTTCACTGACGTGCACATGTCCTTCTATACAAATTGTTGACAAGCACAAATATCTAGGACTGGTGATAGATGATCGCATGAAATGGACAGAGCATATAGAAGTCGTTTGTAACAAGCTTAGGGCGATATTATCCAAGTTTTGTATAATGAGGAGTAAGGTACCATACAAACTATTGTTATTATTGTATAGATCTCTCGGTGATTCAATTGTATCATTCGGATTAAGTAGTTACGGACTTACGTGTAAGTCTCACCTAAATAGGATATACGAGTTACAATTGAGGGTGCTTAAAAACATTGTTCCTATAAAAATTCGGGCAAAATACAGAAATAACTACAGAGATTTATTCAATTATTGTAAGGTCCTACCAATTCACGAACAAGTTAAATATTTACTATTGGTCGAGAATTATTATAATGACAATGTAGTTAAAAAAGTTTACACAAATGACAGCAATACGCGTCGTGCGCAAAGGGAGGAGCTCTGCGTTCCGCGGTACAATAATATGTACGGGTCTTTGCGTTTGGATCATAAGGTTCCTATTCTAATCAATGAGTTGCCGAGAGCCCTGCGGGTGAGTTTAAAGGAAAATAATATAAAACGAAAATTAAAACAGTACTATTTGGCCCGTTTAGATTCTCATTAATTGTAAAGACAACTTCACTAAATGTAAACTTAGTATAGATCAGATATATAATTTAAGGTTTTTATTGTTTATTTATATTTTAAACAGGTGCATCCTGTAGTTAAGTTGACACATTTTCTTGCACAAGCTACGCTTGAATGTTTTTTATTTTTATTTTTATTTTATGTTAAATTCATTGTTTTATATCATGCTAGGTTAAGCTTTATAATTGTATAATATCATAAGTTTTAAAAAACGACTGACTGTTGAGTTTCTTGCGGCGTTTCTTCTCAGCAGTGGTCTCTTGCGAAGCGCTGGTAGATTTTGACGTGTAAAAGTGCCCGTGCGGCCTACTTACTGAATAAACATCTTTTATCTTTTTATCTTTTAACCGGTTCTGGGCGCTCGCGCCTCTGCAGCCGCCGGTCGCGCGGCGCGGCCGCTTTGCATGCACTAATATTTGTTGTCATTAGGTTACCTACATAATTATGTTCGCAGTTTGTTAAAATAATTAAGAAGCGCTTCGAATCAACAGTGTACGGATAAACTTGTACTATTAGTTTTTGAATACTGTTTCTGTAAGACGTTTATTGTAAAATGTTAACAAATAAATCATTATTATTATTATTATTTGTATGTCTTTACCAATCACGGGACTATGGGAGTCCCGGACCTTTGGAAGGCGTACATGGAGCCGAAGCCAACACGCAGAGGCCCTTTAGACAAGTTTAATTTAGTAAAGTTATGGAACACCAACGGGGGTTTGTCCCTGAGTTCAAACTAAAGAAGTATGCTCCCACGGACAACCACCGGTCAGCGTAAAGACTATTTAAGAAGGATGGGAATACTAATAATAGGTTCTATGAATGAACTGATATGGATTGGTGAACTAGGCTATTGATGAAACTACGGCGCCTGCCTGGCCAATGCTAATTACTTTGGTTTAAATGGCAGGCGGTGACTCGCCAACTCAATGGAATGGACCTCCCGAAATAGCCACATATATATAGCAGCAGGGAGGCAACAGTTCCAGAGGGGCTAAGGGTGGAGAGGTGCTTCTGGACTTTAAACGACCATAAGGTGCCCACTCACCACTTATGCAACACATCCACCCTTCGAGCATATAGCTCTTGCGACTCCAATCTGACCGGCCAATAAAGGCAAGCCAGAGGTGAGGGTCTGTTCCTCGTCATTGCACACCGCAGCCGGCCGGTGAAGGCAAGCGTGAGGTGAGGAACAGGACCTACCCTCGGGAGCACTCAGGTCCGTGGTGTCGCCACTCACCACAGCTCGCCACTAGCTGCCTTGCCTTATTTTATTATTATTATTATTACCTTTATTACTTTTGTGTATTGACATCGGAAACTGACCATTTATTACTTGTTTATCATTGTTGTTTTTGATTACTTGAGTGTTATTATATTATTGTATTATTTTAATATTATTTTATCATTTTGTATTAATGTTTTGTTGACGATATCAATGTAATTTCGTATTTTTTGACATGCAATGCAATCTATATTGTAACATTACTTTGATAAATAAATAAACTAAACTAAACTATTGCCCAAAACTTCGCCTGGTTGAAAGATTGGGTAAAAATTAAGAGATACCTGCTCAAGAAGGGTGCAGTAGCCAACAGTGAAGCTGACGTTAAAAATATAATATGGAACGCGGCCGCTCGTCAGTTCACTAACACATCAATTCGTGCGGTGATGGCAGGTGTTCGAAAAAGGTTGAGCAATTATTTTAATGTTTTCCTTAAAATACCAGGTAGTATTTTATTTTTTAAATATTGGCGTTCAGATTTAATTTTGTTTGTTCGAAATACTGTGAGAAATCCTCGATTTATTTATATTTATCGATGGCTACTTTATTTCGTGAAAAAACCTTATAATTTAGTAAATCTTATCCATGTTATGTTTTTCTCACCATATTGCATCTGCCAGTCGCCCCTTACAAATAATTGAAAGTAAATAAATGGAAAATAAAACCAATTTGTAGTTTTATTTTCCATTCCTTACCGTTTTGTAAGCCGAGCCACAGTTGATTGTGATCCTTTTTTTGCATGGTGGACATGACCTGCCCCCTATGTTTGAGAACATCTGCTTCTTTCACTGTAGACATATAATGTGCTTCCACAATATCTCTGAAAAAGTAACAATTAAAATGATTTATTATTAAAATTATTATATTTAAACGAACGAGTGAAGTGCGATCGATATTAAATGAGTACGTTCAATTCGAAAACATACAGTACTTTCAATGTACTGGCAACATGTAATTTCGTTGCATAAACCTTTTTCTTACTTGAATAAATCATAATGATTCATTGTATCTATATACATTTAACATCTTATAGGTAAAGTAGATTACACTATTAGTACAAAATTATCGATATAACAGGAGCGTGTATCTAGACACATTTTGAGCTCTTCGACTAGTCTACTTCTGCTGCTGACTGTACATTTATAACCGGTTACAGGTAAATTAGGTCAATATATAATATAATATTAGGTCTGGTAGGTTAGGTTCGTATTTAATAAACTCTAAAAGTAATGGACCGATTTAAAAATCTTTCACCAATAGAATGATTGGTTATTGGTGTTCGGAGCGATAGCGTTCCAGATTATTAATAAACCCGACCTTAATATATAGTTTATTTTAGGTGATATTAAAGAATTACATGGTTAAAGCAAGTGCATAGACGTGTTGGTCGTCAGGAGGGAGATGGCAAGATGGCGGCCGTTTGATGGTTCCGCCTTTAGTACGCACGTCGACAACCCTGCAGATTCCGTCAGGTCCAGGATGTACAGAATGGATGGAAGGAAGCTGGTCATCCATTATGAAAACAAGATCGTTGATCTTAATGTTTGGCGTGCTAGTCTTCTACTTGACACGCTGCTGTAGAGTTGATAAATAGTCATTGGCCCAGCGGGACCAAAAGTGTTCCCTTAAGCGTTCAATCAGCTCGTATCGGCTGACGCTGACTCGCTCGATGACCGGCGAAGGTAGTGAGGTCAAAGGTCGACCCATAAGGAAGTGCCCAGGAGTAAGAGGAGCTAGATCGGAAAGGTGTGCTGACATTGAAGTTAGAGGACGCGAATTCACTATTGCTTCAAAAGTTAAACTAGAATTAGCTGCAATACGTTATAGGTGAAATTTGGCGGATTTAACTCCTGCCTCCCAAATTCTTGCGAAATGAGGTGCATAAGCAGGTGAAAGTTTAAAAGTAACCTTCCTTGCACGCGAATTCATTGACCGGCCCTTTACAATTTCGTAACAGTGTGTTCAGTTCATTATTGACACCAACGAAATTTTTTCCATTGTCACAGTAGCTAGTATTAGGTTTTCCACGTCTGGAAATGAACCTACGAAGGCACAAAATAAAAGCACTAGTACTTAGGTCACTAACGACCTCTAAATGTATAGCTAAGTACAGAAGCAAACAAATACGCATAAGTAGCACCAAGACCGGATTTGAGATTACCAATTAATGGAGATAAAGCTTTACACTGATACCTTTGGCAAATGACACATTTCCTTACAGTGGCAGTGGCCAATAATATGCCGCCTGTGGGCCAACAATAATCACGAATAGTTTAATAATAGCTGTGGTCCACAATGTAAAAGACGAAATGCTCTTTTATAATTAACATTTTTGTGAAAGTATGTTTAGGGTGCAACAAGATAGGGTGTTTTTTATCGATGGACCGCATTGAAGATACGCCCACCGACACGCAGAACACCATTATCGTCTAAGAATGGATGCAATGATATAATCGACCAATTTCGATTTAAACATTTATTACTTTTTAGTGAGTGAATATCCTTTTCAAATGATTCTTTTTGAGATGCCTTTGCTAGAAGAGTGACTGATTTAATTCAGTGCAGTGCAGGTAAGTTTTTTAGTTAGTTTAACATTTATGTTTTTCGAGTTGTTAATAAACCTGAGTAAATAAGCTGTTATGGGTTGAGGTAACAAATGATAATACGGCCTTATAATGCAACAATGAATATATTGATTAACGCTAGAAGTAATAAACCTAACCTACCTTATGTCTAACTTAACTTAACCTGAGCTAACTATTCCTATTCTAAGTTGAATAACTAATCCTTATACTAATGTAAGCTAACTAATCCTTAATCTAATGTTGAGCGCCAGGAGGGTTCAATAATAAACGGGTCCCCTTCCAACCATGAATGCCACCGGCTAGCGACGACGATGTTCCGTTGTATCTAAGTGACAAGCTATCCTCTCCTCTAACTCCGAAGGGCATATCCTTAGGCTAAAACAAAGACCGTCGGTCAGACACAACACAATCTGATGATGGCGTTAATAACTGTTATTGCGAGTTTATCTTAATAACTAGCACTTACCCCTGCGCCGTAACAACAGAACACAATATTTAAACGTGAACTAAATGTCCACAACTTCTATAAATGTCCTTAATAATTATTTTCCGAATTCTCACATAATCACTTTGTAGCAAGTGGGTACTCCAAGATCGTAGCTACGTACATACGAGACACGAGTGTGCATTACTTAGAAGCACGAGCTGGAATAACTCGCAGATATTGCAACCGTTGATATTTCAACTAAATACTCACAAATTAAAATACAAAAAGATTTTACACTGCGCAGGCTTGAACCGGCGCCCTCCTGCACAGTAGTCCTGCGCTAGACCTCTTAGCCACCGAGACAACTGGAATTGGCGTTGAATTTGGCGAACGGTTATTATACGGTGTTCAGGGCATGGTTGACGTCATCATTGCATTAACATTACCATAACATACCCCGTTCCTCACAGAAAATAAAGAAATGGCCATTTATTTATTTTTTATTATATAACTTCAGATCTTTTACATGCCACATGCCGATGTCTTTACCGTACGCATTATGTAGTTGAAAGATGTTGTCCGAAACCTTTTTTACGACAATCGCCTTTTCAAATTTAGGAGCTAACTTGGCCATAAATTTATTGCCAGCATTAGATAAATATTTTGTTCTCTTCCAGACTGTATCACCCAGTTGAAAAGTTCCTACTCTCCTCTTACTGTTATAATATCGGGTACCTTTTGTAATATTATTTCCCTATCCTTAATGTTTTCAAGACACGAAGCAGTATTAACCTGACCCTTTAAAACAGAATCTAAAGCCGTGTGGTCTAGTGCTGGTATGATGAGATTAGGCACATTAGTTTCTCTACCATAAAAAAGATATGAAGGGGTATACCCCGTGGACTCATGCACGGCAGATCTAATAGCGTGGCCAATTTCATCTAAGTTAGCATCCCATTCATTATGTTTATTTGACTTGATATATGCCGAAATCATTGTACCGACCACACGATTAACGCGCTCTGTCGGGTTACTTTGCGGGGGTGTCCCCTTGTTTTACAGACAGAAAAATTACAGAATTTTGTTTCACAGAAAATGTTTCATATACTATTTGGTCCTTGTATTTTTGCTTCGAATATTATTATTTTTTAAACTATTTACTTGAAAGAAACATATTCCACAGAAAATCAATTCAATGAATTTTATAATTTTATTTTTTCATTACACAAACTTATCAAACAAAATATTTGTTTTTTAGCGAATATTGTTTGGTCAGTGTATTTTTGAGTGAGCGAGAGAGCGAAGCGAGCGACCAAGACCTCTCTGGGCAGAACCGACTTGAATAGGTTAGGTTAGAAGGCTATGGCGGGAGCGAAGCGAAGCAAGCTCCCGCCATAGTCTTCGAGGTTATTTTTTTATATTTTAAATAAATAATATTAGAACAAAGAATATTTAATTTGCTATTCTATGATATGAAAAAAGAAACATTGATTTTTATTGGAAATAAAAAACGATGATTTAAATGTCTTCAAAGTAATTATTCTACGTATTGATTATTCTATGAAATGATAATACGAGAAAAAATTTATATGAAATGAAATTCTAAACAAATTCAGTCTGTAAAATAACGTACAACCCTTTGCGGGTGATAGTGTGGCGTGTAGACTATCCTACTGTTAAACGTAGTTGCCAAATCCTTAAACAAATGCGATACGAACTGTTTGCCATTATCACATAAAATAGTCTTAGGTGCACCATACAAAAGAAATTGCTTGCCTACTATTTTGCAGATTTTATCAGCTTTGCCAGTTCTGAGAGGAAACAACACGGTAAACTTGCTAAATAAACACGTTAAGACTAACAGCATTGTGTTGCACTTTTTGCTTTTTGGAAAGGGGCCCATCAAGTCCAGAGCCACCACCTGCCAGGGCTGAGTAACTTCCCTATGATGCCCCATTTGTCCCAATGGTACTTTTTGAGAGACCTTGTGACTAGCGCAACATTCACAACTGTTCACATACTGTTTGACATCTTTGAGCATGTTAGGCCAGTAATTTTTTTGCCTGATCTTAAAGTAGGTTTTCCTAATACCTAAATGACCCGCGGATGGAATATCATGACATTCTTGAAATACTTTAAGACGTAGGCTTTCTGGCACAAATAGTTTCCACAGATCATCTTTGTTAGGAAATTGCTTCATGGGAATTTTCTTATACAGAAGACCTTCAACAACTGCCCAGTCTTTCTTCTTAGTCTGAGAAGTAACCTCTGCTACTTTTTGCCTGTACAGACTGTCCTTATGACTTTCCAAAATTTCTAAAGGGTTTATTTCCAACAATGTAACACCTATGTTGCGAGACAGTGCATCGGGAACTACATGGCTTTTCCCCGGTCTGTGTATAATGTCGAAATCAAATTGCTGCAATTTCATGGCCCACCGCGGCAGTCGGCCATGTGGATCCTTCATTTTATGAAGCCAAAGTAATTCACTGTGATCCGTCACTACTGTAAAGTGTACTCTGTCTATGTACGACCTAAACTTTTCAATAGCGTAGACTACGCTCAACAACTCTCTCTCTGACGTTGAGTATTTGGATTCCCGGTCATTTAACTTACGGCTAAGATAAGCAACAGGTAGCTCTGTGCCGTTTATCTCCTGACAGAGCACTGCCCCTATGCCTTTATTTGACGCATCGCACTGAATTATGAACGGTTTTCCATAATCTGGACAGGTCACTACTGGTGTCGATGTCAATAACGTTTTCAATTTCAAAAAGGCAACTTCAGCCTCTTCCGACCACGCAAACTTTTTAGACTTCTTTCCTTTTGTCAAATCATGTAAAGGAGCCGCGACCACCGAAAAATCCTTAACAAACCTTCTGTACCAGCTTGCAAGACCAATAAAGCGTTTGAGCTCGGTGAATGTTTTGGGTCGTGCGAAGTTGATAATAGCCTCAACTTTTTCAGGGTCCGTCCTTAGACCATCCTTATCAATTATATACCCTAAGTAGCGTAGGCTGGGTCTCGCGAACTTACACTTATCGACGTTTATTGTCAGGTTGGCCGTCTTAAGAATGTTTAAAACTTTCTTTAATAATAGGATTTGTTCCTCAAAATTGGCTGAACAAATTACGATATCGTCAAGATATGCCCAAACTTTGTCCTCTTCAGCACAGAATAAAATGTCCATGAGTCGCTGCTGAGTTTGTGACGCGTTGACTAGACCAAATGGCATTACTTTAAAATGGAATAGTCCTCTGCCTGGAACAGCAAATGCCGTCTTTTCTTTGCTGCTTTCCTCCAGTTCAATTTGCCAGAATGCCGATTTCAGATCTATAGTACTTAAGAATTTGGCATTGCGCAGATTGTTGATAACATTTGCAACCCTAGGCAACGGATAAGTATCACGTTTAGTGACGCGATTTAATTGCCTGCTATCCAAACAAAGCCGGTTTTCTCCATTTGGCTTCTTTACAACTAACACCGGTGAACACCATGCACTGTACGAGGGCTCAACCACGTCCTTAGCCAGCATCTCATCTAATTCTTTTTCTATGGACTTTTTAACAACCGGAGAGAAATTATATTGCTTTTGGTGCACGGGCTTGTTGTCTGCAGTGTCAATGCTATGCTTTAAAAGACTAGTTCTCCCGAGCCCAACGCCAACATTGTCTTTCATTTCCTTTATTAAGGTCGACAGTTGTTGCTCCTCCTCCATGCCAAGGCCTTCTCTATCAACTATTGCAGGGTCTCTCGATGATAACGTACTTAACTGTACGCTGTTATCCCATGTCCGCTCACTCTTAAAAAGCAAACCCACACCGAATGCGTCAAAGAAGTCTTTTCCTAACACTAATTGCTGACTCAAATTTGGCATGACCAAAACGGGGAAGACCCTAAATTGGTTGTCAAAATTAATGGGCACGTCAATTATTTCCCTGATATTGTGCGTGACCCCATCCGCAGTTGAAATACCAATAGGCTGCATTGTCGTGGCTCTGAGTCCTAGAGTCTGTAAAATTTCTGTGCGATTCGCACCGGAGTCTAGCAATCCTTCACACTCGTAACCCATGATACTTAAAATTACATAGGACCTATTATCGTTCTCCTTATTAACAATTAGGGGACACAAATCCCCATCACTATGTCCAAAAAACTCTTTGACTTTACATAGCCATGTCTGCCATTCATCACTATCACGGCTGAGGGAGAAATTTAGCTGGCAGGACTCAAACTTCCCCCTTCTCCGTTTCCCATACAAGTACAGTCCTTTGTCGTTACTCCAAAACGTCCACATCTATAGCAAAAGAGCCGCTGCTTTGGTGTCTTGCACTCTCTGAATAAATGACCACCTTCCCGACAGTTCCAGCACCTTTTCACAGAATCCCGTACTACCTTGATTTCTGCTAATTCCGCTATTTCTTTAGCGGGTGAATCTCCTGGTACTTTGTAAGCGAGGTCTGGCTCTAGTGGTATTTTATCCACCTTTGGTTGTTGGAAATTGTCACAATTTACCTTGGTCCTCTCTATTATTCTTAGAACATTTATCAAATCTGGAATCGAACTGAATTCATCCCTGCATACTGCTCTCTGATAGTAAGGTTGTAGGTTTTTCAGTAGAATGAGTATCTTTTCTTTCTCTGTGATTCTATTTGGCAATCTCTTGAACATGTTCTGCATGACCGCAATCTAAATCAATACCGACTCCTCTGTTCCTTGTGTCCTAGCATTTATTTCTAGCAGAAGTTCTTCTTGATAAAAGGGTTTCTGAAACGAACGTTCCAATAAAATTACCAAATCCTCCCAGTTGTTAGCATATTCCTTGTTGGCCCGGTACCAAATAAGTGCGTCCCCTTCAAAAAAATCGATGGCGTAACGCCATAAGTCAAAGTCCGTAGCATTCCTAGCATCTTTGAGCTCTGAGACGCGTTCTAAAAATGCATTCACGCTCATGCTGTTTCCTCCTGAGAACTTAAGACCCCACTGATAAATTGGCACTAACTTTCGTTTCGGCCAGTCCTCCTCTCAAATAGAAAATTAGACACCCGGAAAATAAACACCCGTGTACTTATAGTTAATAAAAAACAAAACAATATCATTAACAATAACGTACTGCAAAACCGCTTTAATTTTACATTACCGGACAATTACGTTAGAGATACAATTAAAATTATACTGATAATGTTTCAAACATCGTACAAATAACGGTAACCAAATGTTAACTGCCCTCCAACCCCTTTAATGATTTTTACGTTGGGCGCTATTGTTATGGGTTGAGGTAACAAATGATAATACGGCCTTATAATGCAACAATGAATATATTGATTAACGCTAGAAGTAATAAACCTAACCTACCTTATGTCTAACTTAACTTAACCTGAGCTAACTATTCCTATTCTAAGTTGAATAACTAATCCTTATACTAATGTAAGCTAACTAATCCTTAATCTAATGTTGAGCGCCAGGAGGGTTCAATAATAAACGGGTCCCCTTCCAACCATGAATGCCACCGGCTAGCGACGACGATGTTCCGTTGTATCTAAGTGACAAGCTATCCTCTAACTCCGAAGGGCATATCCTTAGGCTAAAACAAAGACCGTCGGTCAGACACAACACAATTTGATGATGGCGTTAATAACTGTTATTGCGAGTTTATCTTAATAACTAGCACTCACCCCTTCGCCGTAACAACAGAACACAATATTTAAACGTGAACTAAATGTCCACAACTTCTATAAATGTCCTTAATAATTATTTTCCGAATTCTCACATGATCACTTTGTAGCAAGTGGGTACTCCAAGATCGTAGCTACGTACATACGAGACACGGGTGTGCATTACTTAGAAGCACGAGCTGAAATGACTCGCAGATATTGCAACCGTTGATATTTCAACTAAATACTCACAAATTAAAATACAAAAAGATTTTACACTGCGCAGGCTTGAACCGGTCACTGTGGGACGAAAATCGGCTCTAGAGGACATAGAAATCGAAGTTCTCATTTTTACAATGTTTTGATTGGGATTGGTTTCATTTGCAGTTACAATGCTAAATTATTATTTTGGTTGGATTGTGTTTGGAAACCGATGAGTTATAATTTTTTTCCTTAAAATTTGTATGGGACAGCATGAAAAAGTCCAAATATCTCTGAAACCGCAAGAGAAACCGTTATATCCTCGCAGATGGTTATAAAAATAATTATTTGTGATTTTTTGGCGTAGTGCATATTTCAGTCATTGCTGCGGTTTTTTTTTTAAAAATCGATGTTATTTTTTGTGAGTCCTGGCGGATTATTTTATCAATAAAAGACTTGAATATTTATATTTTGTATATTTTATACTCAAATTATAAATCAAACAATTATTTGATTTATTATGATCGCTTAAAATATATACAATTAAATATTTTTTCCGGTAATGAGGAGATTATTGTGCATGTTTAATGAACTATATTCAGTAATGGGATTATACTTAATTTATTTTGGTTGTAAATAGTTTGTAATGATTTCTTGAGTAATTAGTAATAAGTTTTAATGAGATCCAGTAATTAATTCATTAGTAATAAGGTAGGTGATTACTTAACGAAGTAAGTGGTAAAGGAATCATCATTAGCTCACATCAATAAATAGACCAGACATTTATCCAAGAGCGATAATCGCAATTATTCTGTATAACTCTGAACATCTGTACTCCTGCTAAAATTTAAAAATGACAAATTTTTCTACCAACTTGGACCTATTTGTCGTTTTACAAAGCAAGAAGCCGGCATTTAATCAAGAAGTATTGTTCGAAGCAGTGGTGCAACGTTTGGGTTCCAGTTTATCTGAAGACGAAATAGAAATACTTAGAGAATTCTGTACAAAGTTTACTCGATCTGCTGTTACGAGATGGCAAAAAAGTAACCGGAATACGAAAGACTTCAGAAAATACTACGAAAGTTGGCTTCAAGCTAATGTTGATTGGCCTAGCTGTCTACAAACTAATCTACTCAGCCCTGGACTACTTCAAGATTCTTCGTGTTCTGAGCCTTTGGAATCGTCAACTACGACTGATTTTACTTTACCAGAATGTTCGATACCATCTACTTCAACTGGAACAATGACCATGCGATCCAGGAAACCATCAATCAAGCAAAAAAAGAGAAGATTCGACAGTTATACAGGAGAAGACTCAACTGAATTAACATATGCAGCGGCAAAACTCTTGAAAGAAGATGGGCGTGAAGATATAGCATCCGTAATTGAGTACATGCTCAAAAATTCTGAAGCAGCTGCAAATATACAAAAAATGATCAAGAAATCAAATACTTCAGTTACATATTCACCAGATAAGGCACTCGGTCTTTACGTGGCATTAAAGCTGACTAAATGGCAATACATGACCTTAAGGGAGTCAGCTATTCAAGAAGGAGCCGAAGATCTTTATCCATCATACTACAAGATTCAGTCAGCGAAATTACAAAGCTACCCTCCGAAATCCGCTATAACCATAACGGATTCATCAGCTGAAATTAAACTTCAAGCTTTACTGGATTTGACTACGCAGAGGATTCTAAAAGAATTACCATCTAATATTGAAGACAAAGAGTTGACGCTGATATCGAAATGGGGTTTTGATGGTGCATCCAGCCAGAGCAAATATAAACAAAAAATGGATGGCGAAAACGATGACTCGAGCATATTCATGGCATCATTAGCACCACTCAAATTGGTTTGTGGTGAGGACATTTTATGGACGAATCCAAAACCCTGCTCACCCTCTTATTGTCGCCCATTGATGTTCCGTTTTGTTAAGGAAAGTAAAGCCGTAGTTTTGGAGTTAAAATCAAAGTTCGAAGAAGAAATTAAGGGTCTACTTCCTACGGAATACAATACAGCTAAAATAAAACACCTTTTGAAGATGACCATGATATATGGTAAAATTTGTACTTATCTATCGGAAGCTAAGTCAAATGCTACGTGTTACTTGTGTTTGGCTAAGCCTACCGAAATGAATAAGCTAGATTCAGTTGTAGTGAAGCAGATTTCGACAGAATTATATGAATTCGGGTTATCTTCACTGCATGCTCGTATAAATTCAATGGAGTGCTTTTTACACATTTCTTACAGACTGAGGTTTAAAAAATGGGCTGCAAAAGACGAGGAACTCAAAAAAATAATGAACGAGACGAAAAAAGTTGTTCAAGACCGATTCAAGGAAGAGCTCAACCTTTTGATCGATAATGTAAAGCAGGGATCGGGTACCACAAACGATGGCAATACAGCAAGAAGGTTCTTCGAGTTTCCTGAAAAAACTGCAGCAATAACTGGATTGGATGAAGAACTTGTTCGCAGATTTGCTGTAATACTGCAAGCAATAACATCTGGAGAAGAAATAGATGTTATGAAATTTAAGGAATATACCTTTAAGACTGCTCAAAAGTTCATAGCAATGTATGATTGGTATTATATGCCGTCAACTGTGCATAAGCTATTGATTCATGGAGCAGACATTATCGCCAGCAACGCCATTGTTCCCATCGGAAGTCTCTCGGAAGAGGCTTCCGAAGCTCGAAATAAAGATTTTAGGAGGTTCAGGGAGCAT
Organism: Acleris sparsana; assembly: GCA_923062465.1. Taxonomy (NCBI): domain Eukaryota; kingdom Metazoa; phylum Arthropoda; class Insecta; order Lepidoptera; family Tortricidae; genus Acleris; species Acleris sparsana. The sequence goes on from OV281285.1 coordinate 23,593,477, forward strand.
AATTCTAGAAAAAGGAGTAGGCAAGCTTGTAACGAGGATATACTGAATATGCTTCTATTATCCTCCGATCCTCATATTACGGCAATAAGACCTAGTTTGGATAAGAAGAAAATGCAGGCATTTTTTGCCGAAACTAGGTCATTATCTTCGGTTCAGGAAGTCGAACTGGAACGAGATGTTTCAGATCCGTGTGATCTATATCAAAATGAGTCCGATATAGATCATTCGTTCGATATATTAACCTAAAAATTTTTATTATGTATCGTGTTTATTTTAGTCACATTATGGTTAGTTATTTTTTTTACATTTTTTACTTTTATTTCTATATAGTTACACAGAAAAAATACTATTACTTATATCACTTTTTTTTCTTACTTTTTATTATAAATATTTATATATGTAAGAAGAGTATTTGCATTTCGCTACCTCCCCCCTCTTACATAAGTTGAAAAAAAAATACGCCACGCACTTAAAAAAAAAGACAAAATAACATCGATTTTTAAAAAAAAAACCGCAGCTATGACTGAAATATGCACTACGCCAAAAAATCACAAATAATTATTTTTATTACCATCTGCGAGGATATAACGGTTTCTCTTGCGGTTTCAGAGATATTTGGACTTTTTCATGCCGTCCCATACAAATTTTAAGGTAAAAAATTATAACTCATCAGTTTCCAAACACAATCCAACCAGAACAATAATTTAGCATTATAACTGCAAACGAAACCAATCCCAATCAAAAAATTATAAAAATGAGAACTTTGATTTCTATGTCCTCTAGAGCCGATTTTCGTCCCACAGTGCGCGGCGCCCTCCTGCACAGTAGTCCTGCGCTAGACCTCTTAGCCACCGAGACAACTGGAATTGGCGTTGAATTTGGCGAACGGTTATTATACGGTGTTCAGGGCATGGTTGACGTCATCATTGCATTAACATTACCATAACAAAGCAAATAGTTTATAGAGTTAAGAATATTTTACAAACTGAATGACAAAGTAAGGTATCTTATCTTATCTTATCTTTATGGTGGGGTCCTTACGGATACACTTCGACCCTGTGGGACCTTTTGTGTAATTACCCCTCTTTTAGCACTTAATCCAATGCAGCCTCCACCCCTTCCAAAAAGCGGATAGTGACAGAACTCAGGACAGTGCCATCAGAAAATATTATTGGAAAGAAGATTAGGCTGAATGCCTCTAGAGGCCAAGTCAGCAGGACTAAGATCTGTAGGTACATGACGCCATGCATTTTTATCAGACATGTCTCGAATTTCGTCTATCCGGTTATTAACAAAAGTTTTAAGTGTTTTAGGTTGTGTGTGTGTGTGGTTGTGAGTCAGTCCAAAATAACTAGTAAATAGGATTTTAACGGAACGAGTAAACAGGATTATAATTAGGATTTTAACGGATTCTAATGAGGAATTCTCGCTTTGACGCTTGGTTGCTAACCCTTAGGGTCGTAAAACATTATCTGAACATTAAGCTTAGCCGAAGATAATAATATTTGCAATTTATCTACTTTTTGTCGTGGTTATTTTTTGTAGAACAAACATTTTAAATACACATGTAATACAATTAAAACTATTGGTTCAATTCCGGAATTTCCGATATTGAGTGTGCCTCAATTCCGGAATTGTAATATCAGAAACAGGACCGAAATTACGGAATTTCGGAATTCAAGCCCTATCTTAAGTCAACAAGAGTGCTGCCAAAGACTTCAACTGGCGTTTGATGATGAAGCCCCATGTCGTAGCTATGTGTATTGATGGTTCGGAGAATTTAGACGCGCGCAGCGTGGACGAGATCGCCTCCATGTACGTGATGTTTGGCCGGAGACTCCGGTTACTGAATCTAATATCGATACCGTACCACGACTAATACAACTGACAAAATAATATTTGTCAGCCAATTCGCACCGTATTAGGCACTGAGGGTTCGAAAGCTTTGCACTCGTAAAATACCGCATGATTTAACGGAAGACGAGAAACGACTGAGTGTAGTGTAGTGTAGTGTAGTAGAACCGAAAAAATATGAAAAAAGTTTAATGGAGGCGAGTCATTGACTGTCTATAATATCGTGACAGGTGACGAAACCTGGGTGTATTGTTTCGAACCGGAAAGAAAAAGCCAGTCGGCAGAATGGGTCTTTCCGTGGTCTTTCCTTTCAAATAGTTGCCAACAAACCAGTTAAGAAGAGTCGGAACACTGGCAAAAAAATGGTCTGTCTTCGGGAAAACTGAACAGTGTCGCAGTCAGTAACAGGGTCGCTTAAAAATAAAAGGACACTCACTTCAGTATGGTATATAAACAATTGCTTGCCCAGTCGAGGTTTAGAAAAAGTTTGTGAAAATTCTCAAGCCCTGAAATGGGAGAAGCCAAGATGCCGTTGAAGAGGTAAGAACTGAAGACTGAACCCATTGCTTCACATAATGGTTCCAGCGAATGCAAAAAGGTGTAAATAGTGAGAGTATATACTTTGAAAAACAATAATTTTATCATAAACATCTTATCTAGTCATACTTATCAGAATTTAGAAACTTTCAGTATGACCTCAGGATCTCACGAACTGACCTAGTCCTAAACTCAGAGAACAATGTAAGTATTATTTACCTTGATTATGATCTAAACATCCAAACATCGCCTTCCCTACAAATCTCGAAGTCAATAGTGAAACGCCTGGAACATCTACAGCTATATATTTCTGCTTCGACATCTAAATCAAGAGATGACCAGCGACAAAATAAGGCAAAAAACTAAAACTTGTCACCGATTATAAGTCTGGTTGGAATGTGTCCTTGGAAAATATTGTGTCCAGAATGAAGACGTTAGATAGGGTTAGTTTTAGACTTTTTTTGTGAAAGTCAAGATCTTCGAAAACTAAATAGTTTGGATACGATTTACCTAAACGGGCAACACGATTGCTAAAATAGGTAGTATGCTTAAATAAAAAGCCGAAAGTGCTTCTGTAATTCTTAATTTTGTTTTAGGATAAAACGACTGATTTATTAATTTACTTACTTTCATTCATTACGTTCATTATTAGTAAATAAATGTTGATCTCTATTTTTAGTTTTATTTTGCCATACATTGAATGAATCGCAAAAAAAGTAATGAAATCATCAATTCCGAAACTAGTTCCGGAATTCTGTATTTGAAGGCTAATCTCGAAAATTAATCCCGGAATTGAAAATAGCACTATATTGCATGCCCTAACTTAAGCCGAAATAAAAATCGTAAGTCATTGACCGAAAATTTTCACGACATAATTTTATTATAATAGCGACACAATCTAGCCCCGCCAAATTAAAAAACAAACAAGAAAATTACGATTTTCAATTGAAAACCGTCCGATATTGCATGCCCTAAACTCGGATTCATAATTAGATTCCATCAAATCTACCAAGAAATGTCACTGTCACAATAACATCTGTCAATGTCAGTATGACGGTCCAGATGCCAACAACCCTTTCTTAAAAAATATAATAATAATAATATATTACTTACGTTAAAAACTTTACGAAAGTATTTGTAGTGGTGTAGAGAAATAAGGGAAGTTCGGTCCAAAACAAATATAGTCCCCATTTTCTGTACACAGACACTTTACAATTAGGTACATAAACTTAGGGGTTTCGTTAAGTTAGTCGCCTATAATACTTTGATTCTTAGATGTTTTTTATGTATCGAACATTTATATTCATACATTCCTAAATTCTAAGTAATAAAAAGGATCCCAATTTTTTCGCTCTAATATTGAGATGGTTTAACGCCTCCAGTTAGGATGCTACACAACTAACACAACTATAAGTAGGTATTAGGTAGTGACAATTTTTTTCCGTTTTTTTTTTGTATTATCTATTATACAGGGTCATTGGTAAGTCGACCTATTCCCGTCTAGGGGTTATGGGGGAGGTCATTTGCAATCATTTTGGTCCCATAATACTCTATGCAGAAGTGAACCATTTCTGAGATAATTTAAATTTAAGATTTTTGCAAGAAAAGTTAGGAATGCATCTTGAAAATTCTATTTAAAAATCTTTTTTTATTTTCTTTTGTACAACGTAAAATTGCTGTTCTTATGCAATATTAAAAGTAGAATTATCTGGCCACGTTTAAGGATTCGAGACCAAAAAGTAAAAATAAACATGGTTTTTAACAGTTTGTCCAACATAAATAACTCAAAAACAGATTTTTTTACTAGTACATTTGGTTTGCCGATTATACATAAAATATTTACATTTTTCCAGCTTTCTAACGAGAAATGAAAACAAAGATTTTTGTAAAAGATTGAATTTTAGAAAAAAATGTTCACAAAGGAAGCAGGAAGAAAGTGACGTCCGAACAAAACTTACTAAAACTCTATCAAAAATATCAAATTAATAGTAATAATAATGTAAAAATAACTAATTGAAACTCAAAATAATTCAGTTTTAAATTCTACCAAATTTTTATTTTATTTAGGTATATTTAATACCCGTTCATAAATGACAACGAAATTTGTGAGGACTTCCATTTTCATTATAAAAAAATTGAATATTCGAAAATGGAACTCCTTACTTTGACAATCTTTATAGGTATGATTTGTTTTTTCGAAAAATGACGGCAAAATCTTTTAATGCTCAACATCATTAAGTTATAGCTTTATTTAACAAATTCGTTGTCGACTTAAATTAGAAATGTTTCTGTTTATGTTAACTAAAACCAATTTTTACATGGCTGAAAACCCACTAACGAAGAATACGCTGATTTTATGTTTTGTCTCGAATACTGTAATGGCGACTGCAGCTGCTCGTCGTGAATATCTTCGTCGGTTTCCTAATCGCCGGCGACCCGATGTGAGTGTTTTTGCTACCGTGTATAGGCGAATCCGAGAGACCGGGAGTGTTCAAAGACGACGAAGTAATTAAGGAAGACCCCACATATGCTCCGGAACATGAAGAAGCTATACTTCAACAGTTTGCGGAGGATCCTAGCACCTCGACAAACATTGTTGCAGCACGACTAAACATGTCACAGTGAAAAGTGTGGTTTACGGTACAGAACGCAGGACTTTTCCCCTACCATCTTACTCCGGTGCAAGTGATGGAAGAAGGAGAAGAAGGCCTACAAGAAGGCTTGCTTTCTATATTCTCTTATTTCTCTTAAATTCTGATTTAGAAAACCCAAAACCCGAGTCCAAATTTGATCAAGATGGAATTACTAATTACCATAATGTTAGTGAAAAAGAACTTGGTAATCCCAATAAGAAAAGGCCAAAAGGGTCACAGCGACGTTTTTCAGTCAATATCTGGCTAGGAATCATTAATGATAATTTAATTGGACCATATTTCCTGTCAAATAATTTGAATGCCGCAGCGTACGAACTATTTTTAAGAGACGAACTTTTTGAGCTTGTTGAGTTGAAGATGTGCCCTTTTAGAAACCAGGCAAAATGTTTTATCAGCACGACGAGTGGCACATTACAGAATTACAGTGAGAGATTGGCTCGATAACCATTTCCCTGACCGCTGGATTGGCAAAGGAGGACCCAAGCCGTAGCCAGCGAGAAGTCCAGACCTTACCCCACTGGATTACTGTCTGGGGTCACATGAAGCCATTGGTTTATGACGTCTCACCTGTGCCGTAATTAATGCGGCCATCACAATCAAAACTCAACTGACCAGCACAATAGTAAAGTCGCAGTTACGAAAAAGGGTGCCTCTCCGCGTAAGATATGGAGGTAGCTATTTTCAAAATGAACTGTAAAAATCCTGGTTATTTAAATTTGAATGGTTTTTTAGTTTCAATTTGTTATTTATACATTAATTATGGTTGTTAGTTGTGTTTATAACAGTTATTGTTGATAGAATTTTAAGTTATGTTCCGACGTGACTTTCTTATTTACTTTCTCCTTTGTTATCATTTTTTTTCAAGCAATCTTTTACAATAGCTCGTTAGAAAGCTGGAAAAATGTAAATGTTTTATATATAATCGGCAAGATTATTATTATATATATATATAAATGTATATATATTATATTATAATAAGGTCAATGTGGGTAAGACCGTCTACAAGGCAAGTCCGTCTACCCGATATAACTTCTGTTGTTGAATAGGTACATCGCCGGCGGCTCGCTCGGTAAAACAGCATTGTGTTCTAATTCCATCACTTCATAACAGATGTCGCTACGACAAAAACTATGGAAGTAGTTCAACTGTCAAGTTTTTTCGTGTTTAGAACTTGAAAGGTAAGTTAACGACCTGTTCGAAGAACAATCATAAAAAATAGAAATTCAAGGTGTTTTGGATCAAACAGTAACTATGTAAGTAATTTGATAACCACCTCACATATTACCGTTGTTTAATAATACAAAACTGCCCTAGTTAAGTAATTATAAATATGTGAATCTCAAACCTTAAAACTTTGCTAAGTTGGAAAGACCGTCTAGAGTATTCGAGGGAAGTCCGTCATATGCCGGTCTTACCTCAAATCAGATATTGCCAACCTTTTCCGCATAATGAATTTTATTCTTGGTTCTTATGTTGTTGCGTCCGTTATAACAGTAAATCATTTTGCTCTTCAAGTTTTTTTTTATTGTAGTGTAGTGTACATCTTATTATAGTGTAAATGTGTTGGAATTATCAAATTACCTACCTAAAATAGAACTACATAAAAAACTTGGTGTCTGCATCCATGCACACTTCGTAAACTGAATAATACACGAAATGGTGCAAGAATCAAGTTATATTACTATTTGTTTACTTGATATTTCATGCATATTCAGCCCACGAATCACTAGATGCAGGAACCAAATAAGCCTGAGGCCCACCGTACTATAAACAGTGAGATTTTTGTAAATAGTAATTTGAATCTACCAGTAAGGAAATAAAGTTCAATTACCTTTTAGACTTAAATGCTTCTATCAATTTTGAAACAACTTGAACTTACAACTTTAATGCCGTTGCAATATGGTTTAAATTAAATTGATTTTGTACCTCCTACGGCACACCAGGTCTCACGACATTAAAACAACAAAAGGTTTACGACTTCTGATCTTAGATAAATGACGGTGTTACCCCATAAATGAGAAAAATATTTATATTTATCACTAGGAACCTTATTTCAATGATCTGAAAGTATACATTTCATCGGCTTAAGCTATTAAATCAGCCAGCTCGTTTCAATGCGTGTTTATACGAGGGCTGATCAAAAAATACCCGGAATATTTGAATTTCGAATTTAAAGTTCGCCATTAAAACTTATTTTAAATTTAGGTTGGTACACATGTTTTTCATTATAATATGTCAAAAAATCGGCCATTTTAAATGCGTACTTAGCTATTCGTAGGAACATTAGTAAGACGTGTTTTCTTGTGATCGGCGAATTTTCAAGAGTTTTCCAGAGTAAAAATGACGGAGCAAAGAATTTGCATAAAATTTTGTGTTAAAAACAAAATTAAATGCAGTGCCGTGGTTGGAATGTAGAGACAGCTTATGGTGAGTCTGCTATGAAAAAAACGGCAGTTTATGATTGGTATAAACGATTCGACGAGGGTCGTGAAGACGTTGAAGATGATGAGAGGAATGGGCGACCAAAAACGTCAACCACCGATGACCACATCCACACAGTCAAAACAATTGTGCTTTCCAATCGCCGCATCACTATCAGGGAGGTTGCTGAGGTAGTTGGCATCTCCTACGGATCTTGTGAATCGATTATAACTGATATTTTAGGCATGTCTCGTGTCGCTGCCAAATTCGTGCCAAAATTGTAAAATTTTCAACAAAAGCAGTAACGCAAAGACATGGCCCAGCAAATGTTGGATGAAGTTGCGGATGACCCAGAACTGCTCAAACGAGTCATAACGGGTGACGAGTCTTGGGTATATGGATACGACGTTGAAACAAAGGTGCAATCGTCTCAATGGAAGACCTCGGAGGAGCCGCGGCCCAAAAAAGCCCGTCAAGTTCGATCCAACGTCAAGGTTCTTATTACTGTTTTTTTCGATTTTAATGGAATTGTACATCATGAATTCCTACCAGCAGGTCGCACGGTTAACAAAGAGTATTACTTATAAGTTTTCCGCCGTTTGCGTGAGGCCATCCGTAGAAAAAGACCAGAATTGTAGAAAAACAACTCATTCCATTTGCACCACGATAACGCACCCGCTCACACCTCTCGGCTTGTTCGTGATTTCTTGACAAAAAACCAGACCAAATTGATGCCCCAAGCACCGTATTCACCGGACTTGACTCCATGCGACTTTTTCCTTTTCCCAAAGATGAAGAGAACATTAAAAGGACGGCGTTTTGCGACCATAGAGGAAATAAAAGCTATTCAGCTTTTATTTCCGCTGAAAGAACTGAAGGCCATATCAAAAAGTGCATTCCATAAATGCTTCGAAGATTGGAAAAGACGCTGGCAGAAGTGTATTATATCCGGAGGTGATTACTTCGAAGGGGACAATATCAATATAGACGAATAAATAAAGGAATTTTTTTTAATACTCAATTTTCGCGTATTTTTTGATCAAACTGCGTACATCTAATTATGTGTCAAATCTCCACTAGACGGTCTTACCCGAAATTCAAGGGAAGACCGTCTACACGCCGAGTTTTAAAAAAATGCTTCTATTTAGTAAAGTTTTGACAGATCCACTGTTTCGTTATACCTTCATCGTAAACTACAAAATTGTCTATGATATGCGATCACAACGGTTTATCTAGGTTGTGTATTTGCTGCGTTAGATCCGAGCAAACTTAATTTAAAAATATGTATGCCGGTCTTACCCACATTGACATACATGTATATTTTTCTGTTTTTGAGTCATGTATGTTCGACAAACTGATAAAAAAACATGTTCATTTTTACTTTTTGGTCTCGCATTCTTAAACGTGTACAGATCATTTTACTTTTAATTTTGCATAAAAACAAGCAATTTTTCCTTGTACAGAAGCAAATAAAAAAACTATGAACTCTATGTTCGTTTTTAGTATGCATTCTCTTTTTGGGAAAAAATGTATGGAACTCAGCCTTGTTGGACTGTTTCAGCAAAACCGTGGTAGATTTGATGGAATCTAATTATGAATCCGAGTATAGTTGCCGCGCTACACAACACTTATTTTAACCTTTTGAACTCCACAGACGGTCGGGCGGCACTGGCCGTCAACTGAAAGTCGTGCCAATGAGGCCACGACGGATACAGCCGTCACAAGTTCAAGATTAAAAGAGATTAAAAGAGAGATGAAGTTGTAATCTGCGTAGCATTTTGTAATCGATGTAAAGCGTTCAAAAAGTTAAATAAATGTAAGACAGCTGATATGTGGCTGATGGCCACCAAAGGTTTAACATTGTTAAAAGAAATGTAATAATGAAGTAGCACCAGTACCAGACTATAAGGAGACGGTAGGAGTCTACAATATTCACGGAACATTTTTTCGTGATAATATTAATACTGAGGTAAAACAATTATAATATAAATACTTGTTAGGGCAATGGAGTAGAACAGCCTCTGGGAACTTAGTGAAGTGCACAGTGAGTGTCCAAGGCAGTTGAGGATCATTGCCGCAGAACAGGTCGTAAAGGAACCCTATTGGGTAGTGCCACTTCAGGGGTTGGCCATTGAAGTCCAACCACATCTCACTATCAGCATTTTCCTGAGATATATATCTTAAAAAATGTCTTTTCATCTGGGGAATAAAAAAAAAGTTCATTTGTACAAATATAATATAAAACCCAAGCTATGGAGTGTTGCCTTTTCATTCCATAGAATTAAGGTCAAATGAGGTTTTTAGACTGAGGGGTAGTTTTTAATTCTAATTACTAAAGTACTGTGCCCGGAGGTAAATATTGCACATCGGCAATCATCGTATTTCCGAGTACAAACGAATGATAATTTCCATGTTCGTCAATTATTTTATTAGATTTATAGTTACAACTTGAATATAGAACTATGTACTTTGTTGCTGTTTTGTTTTCATTTCCGCGTGAACTATATAGAGGTGTAAAACTACTTCTTACGTATAATTTACTCCTTTTCAACATGAAAAGAAATTAATACAAATATTAAACAAAATAAAATACATCTTCAACCGACTTTCAAAAAAGATGAGGTGACAATTAGGTATACAACTTAAATGAATATTTATCCGACGACTGACGAAACACCACAAGTTTGCCGGGAGACATTAAGAAAATAGAAGCATTGGAACATAATTTCTAAATATAATTATTTCTTTTTTTAGGTTGAGGAATAATAAATAATGCAAAAATAATAAAAAATATGTCATAATCACGAAAATTCTCAAATCCTTCCATTTCATTAAATCACTATCAGCCGTATTTATCAGTAGTCTATCAGTGAAATCGTCTACACATTTCTTAGATTCAGAGATGGGCATTAATCGATTTCATTTTAACACCTATATAACGATTTAAAAAATCAATTGTTTAAAATTAATCTCGATTGAATTAATCGACGGAGTTTCGAATAACGACTGAGTAATCGTCATTTTAATCGACTAAATTCACGATAAAACCTTGACTAAAATGGAATTGGAACACACACGCACAGCACGCATATATATAAAGAGTAGTAAAGAAGGTACAAATTGAGAAAAGTAGCCGCCAACTTGAACTTTTTAGTTATTTGACGCAATGTTACCAAAGTCGATATCTGGGGATCTGTGAGGTCTCCGACAACGAATCCCCTGACAGATTGAGGAAAAGTCGCCGCCATCTTGAACTTTTTAGTTGTTCAACTGATTGTTTCCAAAATCGATTACCTACTGGGGATCTGTGAGATCTCCGACAACTAATCTGTTACTAAAATCATCTAAAACGGCACCAAATGACTTTAAATATAAAAATTGTTATTACCAACTTGTTGTTTTTATGTTTGTGGTACAGTCAACGTCATATAGTTGGTAGCATCCAAAGTAGCCAAATAGTACGTTACACGTCATTATGACCGTAGTAACAAGGGCTTGTAACGAACTATTTGGCTACTTTGGATGCTACAAACTATATGACGCTGACTGTTCTAAGCGCCTTTTTTTCTATAGAGCTTACAGTACAACTTTAAGTGATTTAACATTTGGGATTTCAACAACTCTATATATATATATATATATATATATATATATATATATATATATATATATATATATATATATATATATATTATGGACTGGACGCGACCGCACTCGTATTGCATCTGAACCACGACTAGCAAACATTATAAAAGTAGTGTGCGACAGAGATAACGCTCTACGAAGCCGAAGTTAACCGACTCTCTCTTTCCAAAGGTCGATGTGCAATATTTATCTCCGGGCAGTGTAAAGTATGTGTTTGAATGTATAGTTAGCTTGAGCCTTGCTCTGCTATCAGCGGTACCTGTAGCTTAGGTTTTTATTATAATTATTTTTACACGAGTATTGTTATTTTACTAAATATCTAAAACGAAAACAACAAATAATGGTTTATTTAAGATAAGGTCTGTAGAAAGTTGTTTATTAATTTATTTAGGACAACAGAGTATACATAGTTTAGTGGAAAATGAGAGGAAATATGCTTGATTTAAATCCAGATGCTACACTAATTAAAGACAACCACATCACGCAACAGGTTGTAACGAGGTTGTTACAACCTCCTTTTTGCGTTCCTGACCACTTTTACATTTCGTTTAAATTCTTTCCAAATTCAAAATTGTTAATGATCTATTGGTATCTATAATTGAGTCTCCAGAAAATTTCGATAAGCACAGACACGGGTCCCGTGTCTCGCTATTTCATTATATTTAATTTAAATATAATTCTATTAAATTTTAATCAAATATATTATATTTTTCTATTTCCAAAAATATAATATTTGAAGAAAGCGATTTATTTAAGAGTCTCCCAGATACTTACCATCCTACCGTTAGAAGGTTGCTTTAGAAAAATCAAAAAAGACATAAATATCAAGAAATGTTTGTACACAAAGGTACTTGAGAATTCAAGATACTATTTGCCAGAAATTATCAAAATAAAAATGTTCATTGAATTTTATAACACCTGGTGAATTAACCATGCAAAACAAAAAAATTACCTAACTGTGAAAAAAAGTTTTTTAAGAGAATTGTTTTGAGCTATTATCATATTCAGTGGTAACACTACCCTAGGTTGTCTTTACTTTAAACAGAACAAAGTGAAATAGCAATGAACAGTATGAATTGTACAGTCGAATTCATAAATATACACCATGGGCCCGAGAAACCTGCAAGATTTTAACAGCACGTTCCTGAACTTACTTTGCGTTAAAAATATCTTATCAAGTTGGTTCCAATCGGACTAGTTTTTGTGGTATATCTATTTATAGAAACATTACTTGTTACGAAAACCCCGGTGCAACAAGCCTTTATAATTACGACGTTGCAGCTATTACGCCAAATACATATTAGCCGATTCATAATCTTCTAAATCTACAAACAATCGCAGGCCAAATTCACCCATAGGTACTTGAAAAACTAATGCAAACACAGAGTATAATTGTCTGCAACATGTCCTGAACTTAATTGTACTTCATTTAAAACTTATATGAGTGTAATTTATCAATGAATATGACAAGACAGTATGCATCCCTGTTCACATGTCAATAAGTGGAAGAAAGGGATGGAGGCCTTTCCTGAGTAGGGACGTTTCAGAGTTTTATCAAAACATAATGGAAAATGAAAATACATACTTCTACTTCTTCTTCTTCTTTAAAATAATGGCGGTCCACCATGGGATTTCGCCTGTGTCAGTGAGAGAGTATAATCAAAAAACAAACATCTTTTAACATGAAACGCCGGACAATTTAAGATTAAGTATAACCTGCAAGGTCTAGTGCAGGGGTTCCCAAAGTGGTTCAGGTGGACCCCCAAGGGTCCACAGGAGACTCGGCGGGGGTCTACGTTGGCGTGACAAAAAAACGGGGGTTCACAATTCGTAAGTGGGGTGGGGTGGTCCACGAAAATGTATCTGGTTTCGATAGTAAAGAACGAAAACAGATACTATTTTTTGTGCTATTTTTATAGCCTGGATGACTGATAAATATAAGATAGCTTTATTACGCAGCTCCTCGATTAAAATTCCGAAAAATTAAACTGACACTTTATAAAAAGTACACCATTTGCCTCCAAAACTTGTCGACTGCAAATCTGCAACAAATCGCGAGCAAACTGTTCGACAAGCGATCAAGTCGAGACTTGCGAAGCACCGTCGCTATCACCGCCGCCGTCGGCAACGCTTGTTCGGACTTCTTCGATTCTTCACCAATAAATACGAATGCTAAGGACAAACGTTACTCATTTGTATCCGGAATTTCGAAAAGAAAAGTCAAGTGAATCGATGTTCGTGTTTGCCAGAGTCGTGTCGGAAAGGTAAGTACATTATCTGTCTATCTATTAAAATCGATTTGTTATGCAACTTTTATCTCATTTTGTAGTTAATATATTCTTTGCGTATAATATAGGTACGTATTAAAATTTAAATACTGAACAGTACCATTTTTTTATTACTCGACTGTGTGGTGGCTCACTAAAGGAGAGATATATTTATGAGAGACGCATGATTGTTAATAATTGAATATGTACATATTTCAGGTTCCTCGTAGTTGCTAATGATAAATGACTTAAATGTATTTCCATAAATTGTACGTGTTTTTAAGTACTCGTAACGTACATCAAAGTAATAAATAAATAATTAAAATCGCGGAGTTTTGAGTCAAAATGTTATTTAAAAGTATTTTCTATAGAATTTACAGAAATACTTAAATCAAAATATAATTAATTAAAAAATCTATAATAAATACATTACATTAAAATCGGTTAAGCCGTTTTCATAAAACTCTGTTCAGGATCTTAGCAATGTATTGCTTTTGATAATTAGAATCAGTATGCTTTCGGAACTTTGTTTGATTCATTGTAATAAATAAAAATATTCTCCTAAAATAGCCATATCCTGTTAAGTAAGACCGCGTTATGAATCCAAAAAATAAGTTTTTTATTTACTTACAGGTAACTGATCATTACGAAACATGGCGGAATCTAAGAAGAAAATTAAATGTCGGTAGAACAGTGTCGATTATTTAAAATTTGGTTTTCTTCCTTCAAACGCAGATAAGCGATTGCCCATGTGCCTTTAATGCAACAAAGTTTTGAGCAATGACTCTATGAAACCATCGAAGCTCGAAGATCATCTAAGAAGGTGTCATCTTGATAAAATAGGTAAAGATGTGAAATATTTTCAAACATTGAAGGAAAAATATGAAAAGAGACCCACCGTGCACAGAATGTTCGCTTCAACGTCTGAAAGTAACGATGATGGCTTGCTGGCATCTTACAATATCTCATTACTCATAGCGAAATCTGGAAAACCGCACACCATTGGTGAACAGTTAATTTTACGCGCCGTTGAAGAGGTTTTAAAAACTGTTCTGCTCAAATCTCCATTTGACATACGGTACTCAAAAGAATTCCTTTAAGTAACAACACTGTACAAAGACGTATTGATGAAATGAGCTCTGATATTGTAAGTTTCTTGTGTAGTAATTATCCGCAAACAACTCATTTTTCTATTCAACTGGACGAGTCAACTTTACCTGGTAATGAAGCATTATTATTGGCGTATGTTCGATTTGTTATGGATGAAGAAATTCATGAAGAGCTATTATTCGCCAAAACTTTTTAGACGGACACTAAATGTGAATCAATATTTAATATCATGAGCGATTTTTTTAAAGAAAAATCGATTCCGTTCACTAACGTTACTTCGGCGGCAACGGGCGATATCGTGGGTTTATAAGCCATCTTAAAAGAATTATACCAGAGGTAACTGCAACTCACTGTGTCATCCACCGACAACACCAAGTAGCGAAAAATTTGAGTGATAGACTGCACTAATTGCTTCAATTTGTGATTAATGCGGTTAATAAAATAAGAAGCAATGCGTTGAATACGCGTTTATTTGCCCAATTTTGCGATGAAAATGATGAAGACTTTCAAAGATTTCTCTTACATACTGAAGTACGCTGGTTGTCGAAAAGTGCATGTTTAAAAAGATTTTACTCACTTTTCGAAGCCGTTTTAGAGTTTTTGGATAGAAAAGCTCCAGATTTATAAGAAAATCAAGTTTAAAGCAGACCTCGTATATTTGACAGATTTTTTCAAAAAATTTAATGATATTAACTGACAATTGCAAGGGGACAGCCTCAATTTAATAAAAAACAAAGGGTGTCATTTCCGCTTTTCTTGGAAAATTGAAATTAATGAAGCAAAATATTAGTCGGCGCGAATTTTCCCAGTTTTCAAACTTGTCACAGGTAGAATGCCTTGATGATGATATTCAGACATACGTTCAACATTTGATTGCCCTGCATAATGCTTTCAAAATCAGATTTGAAGATATTCTGACGATGGAAATACCACCATGGATCATAAATCCATTCGATGAAATATAAGTGGAGAAAGTGATATTACAAAAAAAAAAACCTGGACTGTGGAGAATTGCGAGAAAGCTTTTGATAGCGTTTCCCTGATCATACCTTGTAGAAAAAAGTTTTAGCGTCGTTACAAACCTTTTAACAAAAAATAGGAACAGATTGAATATCACGGAATGGGGAGATTTGCGATTATTCCTAACAAAACTGAAGCCAAATATTGATAATTTGCTGTCAATCCATCAAGTACATCCCTCCCATTAAAATTATGACTATTTTGTGATTGTCATCATACTTATTACGTTATTTATGTTTAATTTTAATGAATTTTACTTGAATAAATACCACACAAGAAAGTATACAATATTTATTTATTTTTACCACTCCGAATGGGAAGAAGTGAGAATTGGTTGGTTGCTTGGGCTGTGAGCAGATTTCAAATTGTATGGAATCACTATTTTGAATTTTGACATCCACTCATATTAAATTAATAAAATTGACCAAATAATTCTCACTTTTTTTTCTAAATCTGTTAATTCATGATTGAAACTCAGCCGCAACGAAAATTTCCAGTTGGTTAGATAATAGTTAGATCGTCTCCAGACTTAGGTGATGTTCACATTTTTTGCCGAGTTTTGAGAATATGGTAGAAATGTGGTGTAGGGGGTCTACCAGAACTAGTTAACTTTTGAAAGTGGTCTATGAGAAAAAACAGTTTGGGAACCCCTGGTCTAGTGTTACCCGGGTCTAGTGTGACATATTTTTTTTGAGATTATCATACTGGAAACAAAGTTCTTCTGCGATTGCGATCTGCGATTAGTCGCCAGACTATAATCAGATGAGTTGGGTGAACGGTGGGCGTTTGTAGAGTAAGAGGCCAGCACCTCCATCTCTCTCAGAGTACGTGGTTTCGTTTTAGACGTTTAACCACATTGGCATTATGAAGCAATCCGGAAGCAAGTGGATTTGGGTGATGGGTGAGACGAATAATGTGTTGTTTCTTATAGCGTTCTATTTCAGAGGTCACTGTTGCCATATTGAAATATGCGTGTATTTCGTTGTTCCTTGTGTACCATGGTGCGTTAGTGATGCTCCTTAATATGTTATTTTGCACCCTTTGTAGGCACGCTATATTGCTCTTACTCGCAACTCCCCATATCTGAATGCCGTACGTCCAGATAGGCTTCAGAATGGAATTATAGATTAGAAGTTTGTTATCCAGTGACAGTACTGAATTTCTTCCCATTAGCCAATAAAATTTTCGGAACTTGTGATTTACTTGGTCTCTTTTCATTTTTATGTGATTTTTCCAGGTAGCACGTCTGTCCACATGGAACCCGAGGTATTTCACACAGTCCGTTTGGGGAAAAATACTATTTTCTAGGCGTACTGGCGGACAGTTTTCTTTCCTTAGGGCAAAAGTGATGTGGTTAGACTTCTGGGCACTAGCTCGAATACGCCATTTTTGGAACCACGCAGAAATTAAGTCCAGTACTCGTTGTAGCTTTTCACTAGCCATAATGTGATCATTGTCCTCGGCGAGGAAGGCGATATCGTCGGCATAGGTGGCCACTGTAACATCATCTGTGAAGGGCAGGTCTGATGTATAAATGTTATATAGCACCGGGCCGAGGACCTATCCCTGGGGCACTCCAGCTTTTATAGGGTACAAGGTTGATCGTGCTTCTCCTTGCTTGACTTGAAATAGTCTGTCAGACAGGTAAGATTTGAGAATATGGAACACGGAATGTGGTAATTTTGTCTTTATCTTACAAAGTAAACCCTTGTGCCAGACTCGGTCAAATGCTTGTTGTACGTCAAGGAATGCAGCGGAGCAGTATTTTTTGTTCTCAAAACATTGTCTGACAGAAGTTGTATACGCGATGTACTTGTTCAGTAGTTGAATGCGCTTTTCGGAATCCAAATTGATGTTGGGGGATAATGTCATTTCCCTTCATGGCCTCAGTGAGTCTTATGAGAAAAATCCTTTCCCATAGCTTCGAAAGTACTGGAGTAAGGCTTTTAGGTCGATATGAGGAGCAACTGTGGGTCGGTTTGCCGTCCTTATGGATCATAACAATCTGTGAGACCTTCCACGCATTTGGGAAATAAGAGACTCTGAAAGTGGCATTAAATAGGCACGCCAGAAATGTGATGCACCTTCTTGAAAGCTCTTTTAGAATTCGCGGGGTTATAAGGTCAAAACCCGGTGCCTTATTTGTATTGAGTTATTTGATTTCTCTTATTATTTCTCTAGGTGACGTTGGTTTGAGGGGCAAGCACATTTAGATATCTTGGTCAAGTAAGGTATCCAAATCAGTCTCATCATAACGACCCTCGTTTGGGGTGAATACCTGGGATAGGTGGGCTGCAAAAGCCTCGGATTTGTCTTCGCCGGTACGGGCCCAGGTGTCTGACTGGCCCTTGATAGGAGGGAATGACTGTTGGGGTTTATTTAGGTGTTTGGTAGCCTTCCATAGTGAGCGATCTCCACGACTCGATGGCGTCATACTTTCCAGAGTTTTCTTAAGACTGTTGTTTCTGTGTTCCTCGAGTGTTGATTTTAGATCCTTTATTGCTCTATTAAGTTTCGTTTTATCAGAGTGGTGTCGCGATTCCTGCCAAATTCGCCTGAGTCGCCGTTTCTTAGCTATTTTTTTCCTTTAATATCTGTGGGCTGAATTATTATGGTTCCTGTGTGATTTCTTGGTGGAGTGTTAACCCAAGCAGCCACCTGAATAATGTTGGTGATGTACTTGCAGGCTTCTTCCACATCTTCAGTCGTTTTCAGTGGAGTCCTCAAGTCAACGTGGTCTTCAAGATATGTGCGGAAGCACTCCCAGTCAGTTTTCCCATTATGTAAGGATATCGATCCTTCTCGAACCAAGATAGTGGAGCTCACAGTTAGGATTACTGGAGTATGGTCTGATGATCCGTCCATGGGTCTGTGGGTCAGTAGGTGGGTTCTCCAGTCGACAGTGGCTGGTAACGATAGCGGTCGACACAGTGCTTTAGTTGACTTCCTCTTGTGACAGTTAGTCTGGATCCCCAGAAGGTGTGCTTAGCGTTCCAGTCTCCTCCAGAGATGAATCTGTTACCTAGGGTATCAAACCGCAAACATCTCATCAGTGATTTTATATTTGGGTGGGCAGTAAATCGCCGACACGGTCCATCAGTCGAACACTAGTAGCCTGTAAGTGACCAGTTGAGTAGAAATCTAGAAGACTATGCTTTAAACTTGATCTGATTGCCAGTGCAGATCCGGCATGGGCACCGCCATCCGGATGAGGAGTGCAGTAAATATCAAATCCTTTGATACGGTAGGAACTTCTGCTGGTGGCGTGCGACTCAGAAATCAGGACGGCATCCAATTTGTTAGCAGCAATCAGAGCTTCAAGCTCGGTAATGTTCGAGGATAGTCCATTTATGTTCCACGTTGCAACCCTTAAGGATGCCATTACTTAGTAAGCTTAGGGATGATTGTAGTAAGAAGACTAAGCAACATACTTATTTGTTGTAGGAGTAGATCTATCTTTTCAGATTGTTTGATCAGTATCTGTTCTACCATAGAGGTTTGTTGGTTGTGAGTGTTATCACTTGATTTCTTCGGCTCGTTTAAGGTTCTAGGAAAAAAAAAAACTTCTGCGAAGGTAGGATTTGCAGCGCTGTTGGATGCCATCTGTGCCAGTGAGATATTATTTGTTGAAGGTGCTTTATCAGACTCTATATTAGGTATGTTTGTCGGGGCTCTGCGTATCCTAGGTCCACCCTGCTTTGCCTTTCTAGTTTAGATCTCTTTATAGATTTGACAGCCCTTATAGTTAGCAGGGTGATCACTGCCACATAAAGCCCATTTCGCCGGAGTGTTCCTATCTTTTTTAATACAGTCAGACGTTTTATGCCCTTCTCCGCATTTGACGCAGCGGTATGGTCTCATGCAGTTGTTTTTGGAGGGGCCATATTGTTGGCATC
Source organism: Acleris sparsana (assembly GCA_923062465.1). Taxonomy (NCBI): domain Eukaryota; kingdom Metazoa; phylum Arthropoda; class Insecta; order Lepidoptera; family Tortricidae; genus Acleris; species Acleris sparsana. The sequence continues at coordinate 23,612,881 of OV281285.1, forward strand.
GCTGGCATTGGACAATAGAGTTTGACTTACGGGGGTCTTCGATTTTGACTCGCTGGTGAAATATATATTTAATGTCTTTAATTGCCTTGTTGTTGACATTCGGCTCTAGGTTTACAAAAAATGTATAGGAGGGTTTCTTATCGGCACCAAATCGGGCATTGATAATTTCGCCACAAATTTTGTTTCCCGTTTTTTCTATTTCTTCCACTATCGCGTCATGAGGCGTTGTGTGGTGAAGGTTTTTGATTACTATTCTATAGGGTTTTGTTTCTTTCCTAGTAAAGGTGTGTCCTATCAGCCCTTTCTCTCTGATTACATCTATTACTTTTTTGTAATTGTCTGCAGAATTGACCATCAGGCGAAGAAGGTTTTTGTTAACTATCTTAAATTTAAAATCAGTGGCTGTAATAACTGATTGTATTAGTTTTGTTAACTCGTTAATATCTTCTATTCCATATAGGACTATGGGTGGAGGTGTATTTGGACGCTTAGTGATTGACACTGATTCTGCGTAGGAGTCTAGTGGTAAACCAGTGAATCTATTCTCGACCTGTGTTGTAGATGAAGGTGGAGAGTCCTCACGTATTTTACGTTTTTTGTGTGTTGGCATCTGCTGCCATGGCGGGTGTTGCTGTTCCTGGTTAGGCGGCTTGATTACCGCTGTCAAAGGTACTGCTGGATAAGATGATGTTGAAGCTTGAGAGGGATCCGCAGCAGCATTGAACTGCACCTGGTTATTTATTTCAGTTTCAGATGTATTTACCCCATTGAAAGAGTTACTTTGTGGTCTAGTTTCAAACAGGCTTCGATGAAAAACTTGTTGGCTATAGACTTTGGGTTTGTGGGTAATTGGCTGCGCCGAGTTCATGTTTCCAGTGGCATCATCTATCTACGTCTGCCTGGTCACTCGCACCCGTAGAGTTTTTAGCTGGGGTATTTATTTTTATTTTACTGGCAAGACCGTTTTAAGAAATTTATGTAGGGTATAATGGAAGGGCCATGTTTCTTGAAAGAAATTGCGGGTAGGAGAGTATTTCACAAATCGTAAAGTGTCACTGGCGTATATCTACACACTGTTTTTTTGCACTTTCCAGGTAATAAATTGTGAGATAACACTAAGACACAATTTTTAGATACTAATTTTCACTTTAGTAATGGTTTTAAGCGTAAACACTTCAATTTAGATTACAGATCTAATACAGAATACAGAAGAGACAAGAGATCCTCAAGAGCAATTGTGCACACTCATGACAGTTGACAGTAATTTTCCATTGCCATTTGCTATTTAACTAGTATGAGAAAAATTAAAAGTTAAAGCCGAATTGGACCTATATGTATGACATTTTTACCTCCATATATCCTCAGAAATGTGCTGTTAAAATCTTTCGGGTTGCTTGGGCGCACATGTATATATATTCACAAAGCGAATAAAGAATTCTATGCGGTGGGAACAAGTAACCTGCCAAATTTTAACCATCGTTTCAAGTGCCAATTTTGACAAAAAAAAGTAAAATAAACATTGCTGGGCAAAGCTTAATTTTCGAGATATTAATTATTTTCATAATTCAAGAGTTGAAAAATCTCTAGGGTAACATGCCCGTAAATGTGATGTAACCACACACAAGTGTCAAGTTTTATTTCTCACTCCCTAGGGTAAGGATTTGTTCACAAGGAAGTACCATCATTAATTGTTTTATTTCGTTCTACAAAATAAATTCATTAATATGACAGAATTAGACCTATATTGATATAACATTATTTACTTGTAATACCATCAGGAACGTGTGGTTGAAGTTTGGAGGGTTACCCGTTCCCACCCTATATATGCTCCTATACCACAGATAACAAGGTCCTACATATACTTATATTTAGCATGAATGACCATACAGATATGAATGCCTTTGAATGTACCTATTTTGCTAAAGAGCATGGATTTAAATTGATAAGAGCCAAATTGCATCTAGCATGCTGTTAACTAATTTAATGTCATGCTTCCTCCTGTGATTGGGAAGTGTACATATTAAAATATACCTAAGTTTGTCATTATAAGATCATGGTTTTATTGCAAGATCTATGTTAGTATGTAATGCCATAAAAATCTCTTTAATGTGATTAGTGTAAATGTTGTAAAATAAATGTGTTAATAACTTGAAACATGTTCTCCGCATCCCGTCCAAGCGAAGGCGACCATGCCGGTCGCCCCACCGCCCCAGGTGATGCAGCACACGGAAAGGACAATTAATGTTGAAGTCCAATACAAAATTCGAAGTTATGGAACAAATCGGAATCACCCAAGCTATGTATAGACTCATTCTGTTTGAGAAGTTTTCAATCAGTTCAATCAAAGAAACATTATTTTTTAAATTATGGTTATTTAGAAAACAAAGAACTCTGACCTTATCTGTCACCAAAGGAAAATAACTTAACCTCGGGACCATTACATAGAAAGGATCTGGTTGTTGAATTTCCATGATTTCTTCTTGGTCTAACTGAAAGCATATTGGCAGCTTTCCGAACCATATTTCACGCAATACTTCTCTATCGTTTGCCATTAGAGCACTATATGATTCAGAAGAATCGTGTCACAATATTAAAATGGGTATCTAACGATGTCGCTCACTGCTCACTTGTCGTGGCCTAAACTAGCTAGCTAGAGTCACAGATTATTAAGGTATGGCTAGAGTCGAGATTGAGCTGTGCAGCTGTGGCTAGCTAGAGCTATGAAGTTATGAACTAACTATAGTAAAGTATTGATAGTAATGAAACCACAGATTATTAAGGTCAGTGGTTGGAAACTCCTATAGAAAAAAACTTTGTATAGCAATCGAGTTCCTTTAATGCTAACATAATAAACAAACATGTTGGTGGCAACACTGATGAGTTTTCAACATGACAGATATGACAGTAAACTCAAATGAAAAACGTTCGCTTCGTTTGTTTGTTAGTTTTCAAATTCTTCATACTTTTAATTTTGTCATAATTAAAGTATACCTATAGTGTTTCACGGTGTCGCGTTGAGTTGAGTAAATTTATTTACAGTAAATTTACTCCTCCGTTTGACTAAGTGTACGCTTGTGTTATTTTTGAGATAGAGACTCGTGGTGTTTTTGAGAAAGTGACTCTTGGTTTTTATGATTATCTTACATTATGGTTGGTAAAAGTAGATATTGTGAGATATGTGGTGTCAGAAAAATCCAAAGAGGAGGATTCTTTGCCAGTTTTCCGATAGATGAATCCCGGTAAGTCAATAACATAAACTTTGTTTTTGCTTTAGCAAGTATGAAATTTACTTATCCTTGTGATATTATTTTATTATTGCAGGTTTGACACGCATTTAAAGCCCTTTTTGTTTAAGTAGATTAATTATTTCCTCTAAGTTGATCCAGTTTCATTAAATGATTGTTATTATGTTGTATATGAAGTCTGGTGAGCGTGGCAAGACCTGAACCACTAAGATTTTTTGTATAGTTGCTGCTAGTAACTTGTTAGTCTTGTTACTTGTAGTATTATGTTGACTGTGTACAATACAATAGTGATTAATTTGCGTACAATTTGCTTGCAGGTGTAAAGCTTGGGTAAAACTAGTGGGTAAAGAAGACCTTGTGCATGTACCCATTGAAAAACTGCATGAAGTACGTCATATTTGTGGTGACCATTTTGAGAGAAGAGACTTTGGCAAGTCAGGAAAAAAATTAAAGAAAAGAGCTTATCCGAAAGTGTACCTCTCAGCACCACCATTGTCCGATGACCAATTAGGGGCTTTCCCACAACATGTTGCCAGCAAATTGGGTGAGTAGTAGACCTAATCCAAATAGTATAGCTAGCCCTAATTAAACATAATCTTGATAAAGTAATCATCCTTAATTTAAATGTATTTAGAAAAGGAACTAAGAGCTGGTGTAATAATTTTGGTAACAATTGTTTGCAATAGTTTGTTATGCTGGCGCATTCTTTTGACGAGCATAGCTACTCATATAAACCTGTAATATATTGTTCATTATACTCACCAAATGTACCATATGGCTTGAGAAGAACCAAATAAACAACACTGACTTTTTACAAATCTTTTTAAATAACATAATGCTCATGTCACTGTGACACATAACCAAATACTGCCAATACTGCTTTAGAACTGCCAAATCTCATGCCATGATTACAGATTTGCAGCAGGATATCAATCATTCAGATTCAGACAATTTTACTTCTGTGGACACACTCCCCTGCAAACCAGCTTCATTTCAGATCAATTGGGAGTTCTATGGCTATTATATAACCCAGTTTCTTGTTGCATTTTTTATGTCAGTGCCGCGGTGTAGTAGTTCACTTTTTAATCTTGGAGCTATATTTATTATATTCAGACTCTATAATACAAAATAAAGTACCTATTTTATATAATATCAAAAATTGCTCCAGGATCATCACTTGCAGTGCAGCAAGTTGCTATGGAGCCTACGCCTTCTACAAGCAGAGACCCACTGTCAACATCCATCATTCAAAATTTGAATGGTAAATACGTACAATTTCTTTTTCCTCCAGTGAAAAGACTGTATGTAGGTTTTTAGTAGTCTATGCTACTTGTTGTTATTGCTACATTCTCTTTTGGTTTCGTAATGTAATACCAAGAGTACATTTATATTGTTGTGATTATTTATCTACAATAATATTCTTATACTTGCACAGTCCATTATTTTCATCACAAAAACTTAATACCTCCTCTGCTGCAGTTTTACATCTAATAAAGTCCACTATTCTGTTAAATCTTATTACTCTACATATAAACAAGGCACTTGCTTGAAAGTATCAATATTTCTTTAAAATAACGTAAAATAAATAGAAAATGTTAAAGAAATGTAAGTTGTCTTATTATTTCATTAAATATACATACAATTAATTACAATTAAATATTAAAAGTAATTGGTTTGACCGAGTCCATAAAGCCACTTTTAGCAGATTACTATTTACTGCACTACATTACAGCAAAAAATACTGCACAAAATGGATAAAATAAAACTACCAACAAATGACTTAAAAATAATATGAAATATTTTTGAAACATACCAGAATGCTATATTATAATATAGCTATTGAATATTATATAACTCTGTCTGTAACAAGCTTTAGTCCCAAACTAAGACAAGCTTTTATCTTTTTGCCGTTGCCGGGATTCGAAATGGACCACTGGCGACGTAAGCAAAATCACTACAAACTTATCCTAGCGCGTCGTCGCAATTAATATTAAGCAGATATATATTTACTTCATGTGAAGGGTTACTAACTTTATTTCATTTTTTAGCACCAGTAAAAGCAAAAGCGGTAAAGAGACCGGGTGAAACTGCAGAGGAAGAAGCAAAAAGGCATAAAATAAACCAAGAACGTGATGTGCCAAGTAAGTAACAACTTTTTTTTTAAATTACCGGGGGTATAGTAACGGTTACGAGTTGGAGGATGATTCTTTAAATATCATTATGCATGTATAGACCTTTAGTTGTATTCTTTCTTGTAAGCTGTGGTAGCCTAGTAATCGGTCGTGCCCCTCAGCAGAGGTTCGGTTGTTCGATCTTGGCTCCGTACCTCTGGGGTTTTCGGAACTTGTGTGCGGTATCAAATTTGCTATTTACCATGATCTTAACGGTAAAGGAAAATATCGCAATGCACAGTAATTCAACTATGTAAGTGAAGTCAATCCCCACTAGACCCGCGTGGGGCCTATTGCCCTATGGACTATTGTGCTGAGCCCTGTACTGCACTGGGACGTATACACCGTGCCCGGGACGTACCCGAAGGATTTTAACCATCGATTCTTGACCCTATTTGGAGTATATAATGTCCAATAACGCATAATTTCCGAGATTCTTATTATTTAAAAATTATTTAATATAAACAAAAAACCCAACTGCAATAAAAAAACAACTGAAAAGCGAAATAACAAGCTATATAATCTATAGAACATTATAAGAGCAATGTCTACCTAACCTACTTATTGATATTTATAATAATTTAATATTTAACTTGAATATATGAAAAGGTAGGTACAGTACGTGAGCTTCAAAAAGAACCTTCGGATTTTAGAAGCAATCAACTTTCAACAAAATTCTGTAATCAACTTGCAAAACTTTTCGAAGTTACCGTAAAAAGTTATGCAAATAATAACCATAAAACGGAACCCTTATAAGATCACTTGTGCGTCTGTCTGTCTGTCCGTCTGTCACAGCCAATTTGCTCCGAAACTACTGGACCGATTGGGTTGAAATTTGGTACACATATATAAATTGATGACCCAAACACAGACGCGCAAAGTAAATAAATAATGTTCTAATTTTAAATTAAGGGTTGTGTGATTCACGCAATCAAAAGCTTTAGAAAGATCACAAAATATTCCTACTATGGATCACAACATTTCTCCCAACTGTAAGAGGCCGCATAGGTATTTGACAATTTTTTTATTTGTAGTTAAATTAAAGGTTTTTTTACCTTCCGAATCACGAATAGCGTAGAATAAATAGTTTTTTAATATCTTTAAAAATAAGAAAGATATAAATGTTTAAAACTTGCTTCTAGAAAGGGAGGAAAATACAGTAATATGACGTCATATTAATCAACCGCCATATATTACACGCAAAACATCGTTTCGTGAGAAAGAGATAGACAAAAAACTTTAAAAGGCTATAAGTTATTTATTTTATTACCAATTTCAAGTTTGATTTTGAATTATCTTATCATACTAGGTACGTATATTGATCTATTATTAATATAATATCAGGCAAATATCCGATTGTTGATCAACCTCTGGTAAAGCCGATCTGGTTATTTTTGGGATTGTGGAAATTATGTAAAATTAAATAATATTTGACTCCCAACGCGTATTTATAATATAATGTGTGCAATCCAGCTACTATTAGCTGAACATCGGCTTATGTTATTTGACCGTACCTACACAATGAATATCCGTTTCAGCTGCAGACTCGATTATTCCTGTGGAGAAGCAGCTTGCCACTTTTGAGCCTACGCCTTCTACGAGCAGAGAGCCACTGTCAACATCTGTTATTCAAAATTTAAATGGTAATTATCTTTTTAATTCTCATGCTCTTAAAACGTTACGTCTCTGCATATCGGGACTAAAGCTACTTAATAACCTCTAGGGGCTAAAGTTTATTGAACATAAACGTTAATTTACTTATTTATATATAGTATCAACCAACCAGAATAGAGCTATATTAAATCGACCAATCAGGAAACAGAATCCATTCCTTACAACATTCGGTGTATTTTTCAACGCTTGGTAGTTTGAAGCGCTGAATAGATTTGGCAGAATCGGTTTCTGACTCAAGCCTAATAAACCCAATGTCACGTATAAAAAAAATACTATGGCGGGTATGAAGCTCTTGTTTTGACACCATTTTAATGTTTTTTTACAGAGAGAGATTTACTTACGATATTTACTGCTTTTTTTCCTCATGAAATAAATAAACATATAAACATACATATGTACATACCGGTCAAAATCATATAGCCTCCTTTTTGCTTCGCCGTAGTCGGGTAAAAATGATGCTTCTTCCCAAATATGATGTATTATTTTTATTTCAGCAGCGCCAGTACCAACAAAATGCCCTGGTATTGCAAATGAACTCCCCGGATCGAGCACTGCTGTAGTTATTGATTCAGAACGCCATAAAACAGAGCAAGCAAATCCAAACACTAGTAAGTACTTAATCTTCTGATTGTGTCATTGTGCATACATTTAAATGTGTTTAAAGTCAGCGGACCTTCTGATTAAAAATCGCACGGTTTACCCACTCGACCACTGCTCCGATTTTTAGGGTTCCGTAACCAGAATGGCAAAAACGGAACCCTTGTAATTTTATCATGTCTGTCTGTTTGTCTATTATTTATTCTTATAGCGGCAATAGAAATACACATTCTGTGAAAATTTCAAGTCAATATCTAATAATAAATAATCAATAGCCACTTTTTGGCTGCGGTAACTTTTAATGATAATTATTTTGAACAATATAGATCAATTGAGTTATATTAAGCGCAGTTTCCGGCAAATATATTGAGAATAGAGTTGTAGCGGGGGGGGGGGGAGGTTACACTGAAATTTACACTGTAGTGATTTTCTTTGTTATAAGTATAACGGTTACGGAACTATACACTGAGTATATATAGCACGGCACGCCCTTGGCCGGTTTTTTTTCTATTTTACCGTGAAACCCAAAAATGAATTTTTTAATTATCCTATTCTATACTGTAACGTTGTATTGGAATATAATTTCACAAGTTTTACTAAAATATGCTATTCAATAAGCGCAACTGTAATTAGAGGTCTTTTTGACAAGAAATGTAAAAATTAACGTTTTGTAACGAATTAACCTTTTATTCTTGTTTACAGAATGCAATACGAAGAAGGATGAGTTAATAAGACAACTCAAAGAAGTTAAGGCAACAATAAGGTCACTTAAGAAAAATGCAAGACTCATGGAGAACTTGGAATCGCCATTGCTTAAAGAAATTGTTACATTGGCGCTGCAAAACCAGAAACGAAAACCCCGTGGTTACCGATGGACAACAAAATACAAAATATCTTGTTTGGCCATTCTAAACAGATCGCCAAAGGCATACAAGTATTTGCAACATTTGGTACCTTTACCGAGTGTCAAAACTTTGCAAAGTATATTGCAAAAAGTTCCAATGGAGCCTGGCATTAGTATGCAGATTTTGGAACATCTGCGCAAAACTTCAGCCTTATATATCAAAGATAAATACTGCTCTCTACTCTTTGATGAAATAGCAATAAAACCACGTTTGAACTTTAACAGCAGAAGCGATAAAGTAGACGGTTACACTGACATGGGCAAGTCAGAACGAAGCAATTCCTTGGCAGACCATGCTTTGGTGTTCATGCTCCAAGGCATAAGGAAGAAATTTAAGCAGCCGGTTGCATTTTATTTTGTGAAAGGGACGGTCTCGTCCCAAAAATTGGCTGCAATTATCATGGAGATAATCAGCGCTGTAAATGAAACCGGCTACCGAGTACTCGCCACAGTTTGCGATCAAGGGCCCACCAATATGGGGGCACTTAAAATCTTAAGGGATTATTCTCCAACTGAGGAAGGGCCCTCTATGAAAAATTATTTTAATGTGGGGAGTAAAAAAATATTCGTGGTTTATGATGTACCCCACCTTTTTAAATCCATTAGAAACAACTTCATGAACTACGGTATAATAAAATTGGACGGGAAAAAGGCGAAATGGGAACACATGAAGAAAGTAGAAGAAAGAAACAGGAATCTTCTTTACCTCAGTAAAATTACACCCAATCATATACAGCCTAAATACAGGGCTAAAATGAAGGTAAAGTATGCTGCACAAACACTTAGCAACACGGTCGCAGCAGTTCTAAAACTGTTAGCGCTGGCAGAAGAAAGCCCGAACACGAGGCAAGAAATTAACGAGTCCGGAGAAATAGTGCACAATTTGGATCGACTATTTGATTGCACTAATGGTCCTTCTGGCCCGGAGGATGTTAAAAAAGGACAGCGAGAAAATGTTTCTGCTAAAACAAATCACGTCAGTGCGTGGGCCCATTATAGGAAAATGTTGGAAACAGTGACATTTGTAAATAAAGAAACTAGAAGTCACGCGAAAAATGTCCGATGCATTCAAGGGTACCTAACAACCCTATGCTCATTTAGGGACATATGGAGCGAAGTTCAACGCCTCGGATTTCAGTATTTAAATCTGAGGCAGTTGAACCAAGACTCTCTCGAGAATTAGTTTGGAGTCATACGGCAACATAGCCCAACCAATACAAACCCTACCGTAACGGCTTTTGTGGCTGCCTTAAAAACGACGGTAATCAATGGAATGTCTGCCCCGCACAGCAGAGGTTCAAACTGTCAAAAAGACTCCAATATTATACTGACGGACCTACATAATTTAGTCTTCGGTTCAGTGTCCACATCGAAGCTCTGCAGAACTGAAGAAAATAAACGACACGACGACGGAGGTGAAGAAGATAAAAACAAAGAAAACGAAGACTGAGAATTTTACGCTTCATATACCCGACGACCATGAAGACGACACTTTAACAAAACTTCTTACTGTCGAAGGCCAGCCCATTGTATATATTAGTGGCTACTTGGCCAGTTCCATTTTAAAAAAACACCACTGTTCAATTTGTGAGAAGTTTCTGACCACCGTCAATCATGACGACGATATATTTTTGTACATCAAATTAAGAGAGTGGTGGGCAGACAAGTCCTCACTAACATATCCTCATATAAATCTTTGTAAGTATGTAGAAAATTGTGTGGAGACATTTGAAAATGAAATTATACCTATACTCCACCAGAACAACATAAGCAGCCTAACAGTCACATTATTTATGGCTAATTGGGACAGTTCATTCATAAAATGCGATGAGCATCGCAGTCAGATATTTAATATAGTATCTGTACGCCTGGCAATGTTATTGATAAGAAGACAGTGTGAACGTATAAACATGAAGTTGTCTGCACAGGAAGAAGACTTAGCAGACAAAAACAAAAAAGCGCAACAGCAGGGAATGGCTAGGTGATTTATAATGTCCTACACGTTGTCCTCGAACCTTACCTAGAGATAAAGTACGAATACCTACCTTATACCCTGTACCTTATATACAGACAAGGGTATAGGTAAAAAAACTAAAGGAGCAATGTCGGAGAGCAACAATAGCCCTATGGCAATGCAGGAAAGCCATAGGCAGAAGATGGGGACTAAGACCACTGATAACACAATGGATATACAAAGCAGTGGTCCTACCCAGACTGCTATATGGAGCCATAGTGTGGTGGCACAGAGCAAAAATAAAAGACATAGACAAGGAGTTGACGAAGGTCCAGAGACTGGCATGTCTAATGACAACCGGGGCAATGAGGACAACTCCCACACAGGCCCTGGAGATAATGCTAGGACTGAACCCTGTACACCTTGAAGTGGAAAAGAGAGCCACAGAACAGTGGTACAGAAAGAAAATGAGCAGAGAGTGGATCGGATCCGAAATGGACAAGAGACACGCAAGCATACAAAGAGAGTCAATGGTGAACATGAACATGATCATGACTAACAAAGACCTAATAAAGAAAAGGAAGATCTTCGACAAGAAATACAGAATCCATATTGGAGAGAGAGATAGTTGGGAGACAGAGATACCGGAACCCAGAGCGACATGCTTCACGGATGGTTCATGGAAGTCCTCAACAAATAGAGCGGGGGCAGGCATCTACAACCTAGAAGCGAATGAGCATACAACGATACCACTAGGAGGCTTTACCAGTGTGTTCCAGGTGGAAGTGTATGCCATCATGAAGTGTGCGCAGGATCTCAAGGAAAGAAGCGATATAACGGGAAGCCACGTTATAATCTACTCAGACAGCCAAGCAGCACTAAAAGCACTAGACAATCCGGTCATCAAATTCTCCCTGGTGCAGGAGTGCAGGAATGAACTGAACAATCTAGGCACAGCATCCAATGTAACACTAGCATGGGTACCAGGGCACAGTGGAGCAATAGGAAATGAAAAGGCAGATGAACTGGCCAGAGCAGGGGCGGATCTACAGTATCTGGGCCCGGAGCCAGCCCTTCCGATATCCGCAACGGTAACGAAAGGAGTAATCGCCAGAAGAATAGAGACAAAGACAAATGAGGCATGGATAACAACACAGGGATGCAGACAATCCAAACTCATGATAGGAAGGGTAAACAGAAACAGAACAAGGTATCTACTAAATCTTGGTAAGTACAACCTAAGTATACTGACAGGGATATTGACTGGACACTGTCCACTCAACAGACATCTGACGGTAATAGGAGTCAAACAGGATCCTCGATGCCCACACTGCGGTAAAGAGTAAACTAGCCAACACGTTCTAACCGAGTGTGTAATGTACTCGTCACTGAGACATCGCACATTCGGGGAGGACGCATTATCAACAGAGACACTTAAAAGCATTAACCTACAGGACGCACTTTTGTTCTATAGGAAAACAAGAAGATGGGATCAGTGCTGGATGGGAGCGCCGCCGGGCCAATAACCTGAGGCCTGACCAAGGGGAACAGGGCGGAATGACTGGAGAGCCACTCGACCGCCCGTCTGGCTCGGCCGCGTCCCCACTCATCATCATCATCATCATAGGTAAAAAACTTAAGTAAAGCTCCTGTTGCATGTAGTAGTTAACACATCTGTATAGACCGTTAAACATTCTATATTTGAAATTTGACGTAACACCCCATATTAGTTTTGTACACAACTACATGCACCACGAGCTTTACTTAAGTTTTTTACCTATAATCTAATTATAAAACATTACATTTACGGCCAAACCCTATATTCAATCCGCGGATAGATAAGGCTTACTGCTGGTTAAAATTTGACATTTGCCCATACAAAATGTGTCAAAGTTTAATCTGAAGTAAACTTATCTATCCGCGGATTGAATATAGGGTTTGGCCGTTAGTAGGGGAGCCCACAGCACTAATGGCCAAACCCTATATTCAATCCGCGGATAGATAAGGTTTACTGCTAGTTAAAATTTGACATTTGCTCATACAAAATGTGTCAAATTTTAATCCGAAGTAAGCCTATCTATCTATCATCAAATTGTTGACACTTATTTCGTCGAATTTCACTTCAAAGTCAACATTTCATCTATTTACATTTCGTCGAAAATTCAGTTCGTGGAATTGTCATTGCAAGGAATATTATATTATAGTGTATTTTTACTTGTGGGATGATCATTTCATTAAATAGTTGAATTATGTCATGGAAAACATTTCGTGATTTACTGTTTCAAGTACATTTAATTAACATGCAAATTATTACAAATAATATTATGTAAATTTAAGATAGTTGGCATTCACAATTATCTATGGTATTATGTTGAGAACGGAACATAAAAATTACTTCACGTAATACCATTATATTCCGCGTAGTTGTGGCGCTTCGCGCCTTGACACAATTCTAACCTAACCTAACATATAGATTTATTGAGACCTACTGGGTGTTCCGCGTAGCTGTGGAGCTATGTGTATTCGATTATTTAAAAACAAATGTAATGAAACGTCGACCACAAATGAAATTCGTTGTTTTTTGGTTCTGCCATTTAAAAATCATACAAACTGAATAATTTGCCAAATAATATTCCCTGAACAGTTATTCTATGAAGTAATAAAAATTGGAATGATCTGCTCATGAAATAAAAATCAAATTATTAGTTGCAGTTATTTAGTATAAGTAATTCTGTGTATTATGCATTGAGTATTTTGTTATTAGAGTAAATACGTAATAGTTGAATGAGAAAGTTAGTAATGAGGATGATTTAGATAGATTATAATGTACCTAAGAAAGAAATAAAGTTTAATATAAAATTATTTGTTTTATTTTGTACTAATAAAATCCAGTTGTATATAAACTAACGGTTATGGCTACATCCATTATTACCGGTTAATAAAATCACTATAATCGATTTTTCGCAACACTAGTTTTTTGTTTTTAAATTGGAATGGCATGGCAACATTTGATTTTTATTATGTTGGTGCATAATTCTTGGTATCGTCATACAAAACGTTCAGAAAATGATTTATATGAAGTTCGGTCTCTTAAAACGTAGTGATTATATTCTCTTTGATTAAGGTATAATGAAACTCCTTTCATTTCTTACCTTTCTGAAAACATATTAGTGTAACTTTAAAATAAGTGTCAGTAACTTACAGTTTTATCTACCTAGTAATAATGTTGTAAATAAACAGTCCTAACTTTAGAGTTACAGCATTATACTTCTGAGGTTGTTCTATTCTATCCATTATTGATTTGTCAGCACCATACTTTTTTTTGTTTGTTTGTCCTTACGAACAGGCTAGGGCTAAAAGCCATGCTGCCTCGTCTTGAGTCATTCATTTTCTTTGAGAAGTAAAATCCGTTAAAAAAATTCCTCAGTTGTTTCTACAGTAGTCAAATCCGGTGTAAGTCTTAAAGGCTTGGTCAAACACACGGCGGGACGCAGCGCCGCGGCCGCGCCGCGCGACCGCGGCGGCTTTAAATACATGCTAACAGGTTAGCGACGTCAAACATGGGCGCGATGCCGGCGGGCGGGACGCAGTCTGTTTGACGTCGCTAACCTGTTAGCATGTATTTAAAGCCGCCGCGGTCGCGCGGCGCGGCCGCGGCGCTGCGTCGCGCCGTGTGTTTGACCAAGCCTTTAGTGTATTATTTTTATTTTTATCTACATCCATATCATAACTTTCCTTTAATATATTCAGAAATGATAAGCAAATGACATATATTAGTAACCCTGTAACTGTGGTTGCATCGTAATGTTTAAATTACAATATAGGTAGGTAGCCAAAACTTTAATAACGTTTAAATTTCGAACTTTTTATTCGGTTCGACAAAATCATGCTCGATAGATGGCGTAAGCGCTCACCGTGTTGACGCGCTTACCCTAGAGTTGCGTTGTAGGTGTATAATTGCCGTCAAACTTCTTGAACATTGGCGAGGTAGTGGGGGAAAGTTCGCGCATCGTACACATACGTACAAAAAAAGTACCTAATTTTTGTTACAGAATATTTTCAAATCTTAGGATAAATGATACACCAGTGACAAAAAAATGTTTATATTATTATTAGAATAACACTAAAAAATACAGGAAACTATTTAAAATAGATTAGTCTTGAACTAAAAAGGATATTCCTTCCATTAAGTCAAAACCAGCGCTGGTACCAGGTCTTAAATACAGTCCGAAATACAGTGAGCAGGTCGGAGCCCTTCGCTTCCCTAATAATTCGACTGACTGTGCTGACTGTGCGACAGACGTTTTCGTAGCTTCGGCAGTGTTTTTCACTGTCTCCACAAAAACCTTTCCGTCTTTCTTAAAGAAACAATACACATCGTACACCATCATCCGAGCTTGTCTTTTTAAAACTACGTTCCTTTGGCGTGGCATTATGTTGTCACTTTAAAACAATAACAAAAAGTCAACCACTAACCATAACAACAAAGTTACTTTAAAACAATCTACAAAAACTCAACAAAAAATTATAACAAGAAAGTTAATGATAACAATCGGCTTTATCAGTGCACGCAAGTGTACTCGGGAGGCAGAGGGACGTGGACGCGGTGCGGGACGCAAACGTCAACTGATTGACCAATGGGTGCGAACGACGCGTGCTCCCCCGCCGCCACCTCCCGCCGCCCGCGGCCCCCCTCCAAACGAAACCTAAAAATCGCTTCTGCGCAAGCAAGGTTAAGTGTTCAAGAAGTTTGCCGGCAACTATAAGCCGCGTACGCTGCACCGTGTTTTCGATGTTTTAAAACATCTAACATGTTTTTCGAACAGAATAGGGGCGTGACCATAATTTTTTTTTTTTATGAACGAAGAAACTTGTTTTCCGTCACAGATGGAAAACATTCCCCGCGTTCTTTTGCGGGGGAGGGGCAATGTTTTGACTTTTGGAAAGTTTTGAGTTTGAGTGAAGAACTGTCAAATAGGGCATTAATTATTTCATTTATAATTATTTGCAATGGAGTGGAATACAGAAAAGACGCTGTTTTTTATTCAATTGGTAAAGGAGCGGCCCATAATTTGACAAATTGTAATGGGATGACAGCTGTCAAAAGAAAAGGGAAATGTTATGACAAGCGAGGGCATTTGTAACGTTAAAAGATGGCGGATGTGTAATTTGTTTTAGTTTTGTATTTTAGTGTACCTATTTAGGTGTGTAAATTTCTTTTCTGTTAGTGAATTGTCTTTTTATGCCTTTGTGTTGCAGTGATAGAAGACTTGGACTTATTTCGTGTACCTGGCATCTTACTTTTCGTTTCAAGTGGACTCGCAGTGGTAGAGTTCAAACTATCTTGACCTCTGTCCTACATATTACGAAGCGAAACCGCTTTTGAAGACTTAGCTTCGACCTCACCATCCAGGATTTTACTAAAAATGTAGGTACAAAGACTTGGCTTCAGCCTTACTTAAAATTGGATCTTAAAGTATGAAAACAATGATTATGTTATATATTGGTATGGATGTCCTTTGCCTTTGCCTCTGGGATATAAACAAGAAAAAATAAATGGTATGACAAACAATTCATTGTTCACTCCAGTGCGTGCAGTTGTACACATGATTTGTAACATATTTTGCTAACTTGTTAGTTTTTTGGCGCAGCGGAAATGCCTTAATAGCGCGGACTAAATAATCTTGATATTTTTTCCTAGGTCTTAATTTTTAGGT
Organism: Acleris sparsana; assembly: GCA_923062465.1. NCBI lineage: Eukaryota > Metazoa > Arthropoda > Insecta > Lepidoptera > Tortricidae > Acleris > Acleris sparsana. Next base: position 23,629,143 of record OV281285.1, read on the forward strand.
CTTTTTTGCTTATTATTAATTCCTATTAGGTTTTCGTTATGGGTGATTTTGTGTAACTATTATGGCATCAGTTAGAAATTTAATGGTAGATACAGAAAAGCGAAAACTGTCCAAATTTTCTTTGCCGGAAGTGCTTGGGAGACGCTCTCAAAGGTGACCATCGGGACTCCTAAATATACCCATCTGATACCACACTGAACCCAATTCCAGCCGATAGGTATGAACCCTCATTTCAAGAATATATGTCTGCCAAGGCTTTTTCTGCTTAAACACCATGACAGACGAGATTATGTAAGCAACATACGTGGAAACCGTGTTTTGAAATTGTACAGAATACGGACATTTTAATTACTCTAGGCCTATTTATTACCAACTTTATTACTTTATGCTTATATATGTATATTAATAACTATTTTACAATTTTATTTTTTATTTTTTAATCTCATAGGTAAAAAAATACACTATATACACTGTACAGTAATAATTAGAATAAATAAAAACTAGTGTAACCTATAATCTACCTACTTAAAACTAGAATTATAAAAAATATTAGTGCACACAATTACAGAAAGAATATACCCCCTCTAATAAATCTATTCACGGCATTGTACCCATGATGCTGGCTTCGTTACCTCTCTGTATCGTTAAACCTATCCTTTGGGAGAGGTAAGCGCCAGCTCTGGGATCCCCGGAGGCGTCGATAAGCTCGGCAGACAGGGTCTTTATGAAAGTTTCATGTCAGCAGACCAAGGTCCCACAGACTCCACTGCAAGCGCCGTGAATTCGTAATAATTAAGTCTGAGAGAGTCTGAGAGTCTGGGCCTGATCAGCTGATGCGCCGGCCTGATTTCGGGTTGCTTGGAATTGCTTGAAATGTATGGAAGGGTGTTCTATTAAATACTCTGGACCTTATTTGATCTCAAATAGTATTTTAATCCTTGACAGAAATGGGAGCAACTGGCATTAAATTTAAAAAAAAACACCTATGTGTCGATTTTATCGCAGATTTTACATTTTATCAAAAATCTGTGAATGTTATTGTCATCACTTAAAAAGTTAGCGAAGGTCTCCTAAGAGCATTTTTGCATAGTTAATATACAAATATAAGTATAAAGTAATAAAGTAGGTAATAAATAAGCCTACAGTAATTAAAATGTCCGTATTCTGTACAATTTCAAAATACGGGTACCATTCTAACTGATGCCATAACTAATCTGATACCGAAATAAGTATCAGATGGGTTGAGTAATTCCCTCTTTTCCGCACCGGAAATGGCTTTCGTTTTTTTACTTTCGGCAAGTTCCGCCGTCGCAGACCATTAAATTCGGACTTAGCATCACTTTCATGGGAAACCAGTATGCATTTCGTCGCAGTATCAATTCGGTACAAAATTTTGCACTGGGCTCTCCTACTATAAGGTAGGGAGTAACTTGTTTCCGTGGAAGGATCGGAAAGCAGAATCGCAGGCATTTTGTATCTACACGCTGCATTAGAGTCCTTGAACGAGCCAGCAAACAGCTGCCAATGATAGTGTCGGCGTAGTTAAGGCTTGACAGTACGGATAGAATATCTATAAGCACATCTTTTTCTTACTCATTATAAAAGCCATAAATAGAAAATGGTCTAACATACGTCTCTCGTTGTTCTTATAGTCAAGTTTCTGTGCTAATAGTACTTCTATGGTTGCGCTTTAAATTGAGAATGGCTTTACCGATATCATTCATTTCTTTTTTAAACGTTTTCTAATACTTCGTAGGTTCTCGCAGTAAAAATATCCACTGGATAATTTGGAAATTGGCCGCTCTAGTAATTTACATAAGCGAGTGTCTGTCCCAAAGACCTTCATAATAGACGAACAGTGTGTGGAAGCGAGAGTGCAGCCTCTTTATGCACGAATACGAGTGCGACAGTGACAGCGAAACACGTTGACGTTGTAACCATTTTGAAAGCTAATGGTAGCCCACGGTAGCCCACTGGCAACAGCGTCTTTTAGTTTATATTAAAATATTCAGGATAATTGTATAAACGTGGTGTCAAAACCGTTAAAAACAACAATGGTGGGCTGTGCAGTACCTGATTGCGAAGTCAATTATAGGAATAGTCCAAACAATGAGTCATTTCACAGGTAATTATGATCCACACATAGTCATTTTTGAACTCGTATTTTCAAGGATTCCTAGGTTCAAGGAATACGGTTAGTGGTCTAATAAGTACGATATATCATGTAGTTTTGTGTTTTATGCATATTTTTAATTTTTATATGTAAAATGAAAAGATGTCGTGTCCGTGAAAATTTCCATTTTTTAGGTAGTGATTGAATGTTTGAATCACACTCATCTATCGATAAGTTATCAATATGTCGATATTTCTTCATTCCTTCTCATAATTATTTAAACATTATTTCGAGCGATTATAAAACGCAGCTAGGTAAATTGATCACAGTTTATTATTTATCATTAAATGCAGTGGTCCAGCCTACGACAGGACTTCAAATATTTTTTTTATGTTTTTTGTGTATGTTTTAATTAAATTGTGTAGAAAATGCTAAAATAAGCATCTTCTCTTATTAAAACTTTTTCTCTCAGGTTGATAATTACTGAGATATGGGGGGTCCGAAAGTTTGTAAATTCGGTACCTACAAGGCGTTTGAGAAATTTCGATGGGGTGAAAATTATGTCTGTATAACATTCGGTTAGTTACCTATACGTTAGTTACCTTGGGCTTGGGAATGTACATGAAAATTGTCATTTACGTGACGTTCGTCTTAAAGTTGATAAGGACACACAGATCTCAGCAAGCCAAAGAATCCTCTACTGAGCGTGACGTTCGGCTTATAGGCGACAGGGATAGACACATCTGAGAGAGCCAGAGAATCTTCTACTGAACATGAAAGTAGGTCCGAACGTAAGTCCACAAGAACTTCTAAGTTGTGGCCAAATAAAGTGAATACTTCCACCTTTTGAAAAGTATATTATTCCAGATGAACTTGGGTTATTTTTTATTTATATTAACCGAAGCGAAGCGAGGGCGGGTCGCTAGTTTCTCTATATAAGTAACTTTATTGTTGCCTAGTGCCCATATTAAAAGCCTAGAATTTGTGTAAGACTGAAATTTATTAATTATTTACATTAAAAATTGATTGTATGATATGTGTGTGGTAATTACCATGAAAAGAGTATTATTATAGATAATGAAAGAATCTTGTGTTTTATTAGTGAAGAATGCTAGTTTTAAGTTCCACGCAAGATACAAACAAGTCTTATATAAGCGAGTCTTTTTCATCGATATTTTTTCGATATAACGTACGGACATCACTAAAATTACTCACACACTTGTAAAATCACGCACACGTTGACATTTCCGTCTTGGTAACGCGGGAAAAAGGGAGTCTGTTCGTCTATTACGTTAGTTATATAAAGGTCTTTGGTCTGTCCGGTGACGGTGGCCACATTATGATCTGTGACACACCTTAATAATGTGTCTGTGGTTGATCTTCTTATAATCTGTGCCACTGGCCTTATGGATAGAGTCTGTCTAATGAAAGCTGAACCTGGATTTTTCTTGGCTGACGAGTCTGGCAACACTATTTAATATGACGTTTGGACTTTGTTGTTGTTAAAACTTGTCAATTCGAGATCTAAATTGATAAAAATACGGAGTAATCATGCCGTCGACGATAAGAGGCAGTGTCCGGGAGATTCTGTATACTATTATACAGAAGTACAAAGAAAAACAAGAAGAAAGAAAAGCATTATTGATGCAAAAAATTAATTGTTTAGTTACGGTGACCAAATTTATAGGTTAGTACGGCTTTAGTACGGCATGTTCATTTTGATACTTCTTATTTCTCTATGTGCAATCCTAAGTTTAATTTACCTTTTTCTGTCTATTATACGATGAGATTAAGAAATTAAACGAAATTAAATTCGTTTCAGAAAACCTGGACGTGCACGTTGACAAAAGTGTGCTGGAAAACGTAAAGCAGCTGAAAGAGGTTGAGGAAACTGAGTTAGCCTGCCAGACTCAGACGAAATATTTGGAAGAAGTATCTTCAATGACCGGTAATTACTAAAATTATCATTGTCTTTCCCTATATAATAGGTGTAGGTACCTATTGTCTGTCCCTATATCATGTTGAATCTCTTAGCATTCACAATTTTATTAAATTAATTTAATAGACAGATGATTAATGTAACTGACACTCATAGTTTCAATAAAACAATAAGGAGGTGTTTAGTTAAAAGATATCATAAACATATTATTTGATATGTATTTTCTGTGTGCGGAGCAAACAGCATTTTGTTGTTTATGAACCAAATGTACACTGTACAGTCGATTTCATAAATATGTGTACACTTTAGTACCTTATCTATTTATTTAATGTCATTTTTGATCGGCCAGATATAAAAGATGTTCGGGTTATATGAGTCTTCCTTGTTCTTAAACCGTTGCGATTAGAACCTCACCGATGCAATTTCATTTCACCTAAACCCAAATGTTTTTAGGGCTGTCGGACTGTACAATGGGGCTGTACTGCGCAACCACACAATGTATTTCTAAATGGTGTTCTGTTTATTTAACACTTTCTTTCTTCTTACAGATATCAGTGTTTCATCTTTAAAAAGAATAAGTAATGAGGGAAAATTAAACAACGGTGTCTTTAGTACTCCCGGAAAAAAGCGACCTCACAAGGCCGGTGTTGTCAGTGGGGTCCTGTCTGTTCACGCTTGCAAGAACCTGTTTTCCAGTTAGTTATTTTAGTTATCGTTCCTGACGTAGAGACCTCGTCATGTTGTTCTCCTAGTCACTATTTTTAATTTACTCAATGTTATTGAGCGTACATTTGTAACGACTAAGTTTGTGTTGTTAGAAATAATTATTAATTACTTTACTACCTTGTAATGTTACTTTTAAGAATAATTGTATTTTATGATTGGAAAAAATGATCTGCTGGAGTTTCTTGCGGCGCTTCTTCTCCAAGATATAATTGTCGTTAGATAGAGGTGTAAGGGTGATGAGAATAATGTTACCTCTAATTACTTTATTAAAAAGGTTGAATATAATATTCCTCATCATCATTGTTTTACTATGCTGTGTGCGACACAGACGAAAACCTCTCGTATCAATGAAATCTATCAACAGCACGACTAGCACAAGTTGCTCGTGACTTGTTTGTCGCTCGGATCTCCCTTACTATCTAGTCTGTTACGATAGAGACGCACAGAGCGACAAGCGAGAAAATACAACTTGTGCTACACGTGCAGATCACTATATTTTCATGTCAAATATATTTCGAAAAACCAAATGTGCTCCAGTCACTGTCATCGTATTTTACCTAAAGTGCTTTTCATCAAAATATAGCGCTCGTAATAATATATATGAAAATATAGTACGCGTTTCCTCTTCCTTTGTGCCCACCAAAATAAATAAAATAATAAAAGTATCAATATCGTTTATTCCTTCATTGATCGGTAATACCATATCAAGATTTTTTGAATTTGCCGCTTTTTCCCAGGTTCAGCTTTCATTAGACAGACTTCTATCCCTTAGTAGTCTGTGATGGTGGCCTTTCCTTAGACATACTATACCTTAATAATCTGTGGCCTTTCCTTGCGGTTGGTTTAGCACGTGCCTTTTCGATTTTGACAATGAGATTGAAGTAGTATCGTGAAATACCACGATTGATCGCTATTATTAAAAAAAGGAGAAGTTTCTCATAATCTAATAGGTACTTACTTATACACGCCCTTTACATTCTTTTTATAGCAGTATAAAAAAAAATAGTAGTGGTTTCCTTGAGCAACAAGCATTTGATCAGAACTGCGAGTTAAAAAGTTACCATGGTGGGTAAAAAGAGGAAACTGACTCAAAAGGATAACGAATTCGAGTACGATCCTGTGCCTCGGCATTTGGTCACATCGCATATTAAGAAACAAGAGAAGCGGTTAATAGTGATCTTGGAAGGTGCTCAGTTGGAAACAGTTAAGGTAATGTGTATTAGGTTAGTTGTTGATGTCAAATAGATTGATTACTACTAAATAAGTTTGCTGCTGTTTGTTTAGATGAGCGTTTTCATTAAAAAGTGTACCTAGGTGAATATTCGAAATAAATGGAAAGTATTCCCAGTGCTGATTCCAATTACGTCAGAGTTAGGTGGTTAGGTATTATCATTGTTTTCTTTTTTAGGAACTTATTATTTTAAGAACGTTAGTTCGTTAGTCTCACTTTCAGTCTGTCTCCTGTGTTTGAAGTCATAAAAAGTAAAATTTACTTATTATTTTAAAATACATTTTAAACCAGTAAAATATCAACCAAAATTTTATTAATACTTATTTAAATTATGACCAAGATGTCAAGGTGTGTGTGCTACTAGGATGCAAAATCATTTAGGAGCATCAATCAGCTTCTCATCGCTTGTACTGAAGCCCCTAGAGAAAATCATAGATGCACATATAAAGACAAGCATGCAAAGTGGGACACTGCCTCTGCATGGACACCAGCATGCTTATGTAGAAGGGAAATCAACATAGACAGCCCTACTCAACCTGACCACTAGAATAGAAACAGCTATAGAAGACAAAAGTATGGCACTGGGTTGCTTTTTCGATGTAGAGGGCACATTCGATAGAGCTCGAAGCAATAGAGATTTGTCTATGAAGGGACGACAAAACCCGCAATAAGGAAACATAGTGGCCATGCTCACAGGAAGGGCAATCACAGCACAACTGGATAAGGATAAAGACATGCAGAGGTGTCTCACAAGGGGGGTGTCTGTCACCACTCCTATGGTGTCTCCTGCTAGATTCGCTTGTCAGAGAAACCAACAGGGTAGGTAGTCGCCCATAAAAGTAAAAGGTGAGGAGATACAAGTACTCAAAGAAATAAAATACCTTGGCGTAGTACTAGACAGAAAACTGATGTACAAGACACACTAAAGTGTGATGCAGGAAGGCCATCATAATCATTATGGCAACGATATGATGACACAAACTGATATATCGTTTTGTTTTGTTATATCGGCTAAAACTCATATTTAATAAAAAAAAACCTTCAAAGATACACTTCTTGAAGAGAATTGAAGATACACTTCCTGTGGTATTTTTTTATAATATTAGTTTTAGCCGATATTACAAAACACATGCTCGTTTATAATCAAACCGCTATGAAACTTGCAATTTTTTTTTAAAATATCTCTATACAAGTAAGAGGGTTTAGTCACTTTTCAGTACTTTGGAGGTCAATTTCTCACAACAGGTTGAGTTTGGGCTGCTAAAAAAAATATGTGTCTGTTATTTTAAACTACTCTCTAACATATTATATCAAAATCATTAAAATCTGAGCTGGACAGTTGGATACCTTTCCCTGTAAGTAAAATATGGCAGTGAGTAATTTTGGTCCGATTGAGAGTCAAAGTAAGCAAATAATTTTTAACTGTTATAAATATTTTGAACTTGAACTGAAGAAAAAAATTAATTCCTCTTACACTGCTGCCCAGTTAGTTGAAAAAGTTACAGGTGTTTGTCTCTCTACTGTTTATAACATTGTGTCTGAGAGCAATAGTGAGAAATTCGCATCAACAAAGAAATTCACCTCCCCGAGAAATAAAAAGTTACATACTTGTCCGTCATCAGCAGTAGATGATTTTGATCAGGAAGTCATTCGGAGTACTATATACAATTTTCATCTCTCCCATAAGCAATTTCCAACCTTAAAGGCACTCCACTCTGTGTTAAAATCCGATATAGATTACAAATTTGGCATTTCCACCTTACAAAATCAAATACAAAAATTAGGATTTAAATGGAAAAAGACAGAGGACAACCGAAAAATATTAATGGAAAGACACAACATACGACTGCTAAGAATAAATTACCTTACCAAAATTGCGGAAAATCGGTCTAAAGATAGACCACTAGTTTATACTGATGAAACCTACATCCACACCATGTGTCCGGAGAGGCTTGGACCGATGGAACAGAATTAGGTGTAAAAAAACAAATCAGTACAGGCCAGCGGTTAATAACAGTGCCCGCAGGAGGAAAAGCTGGTTTTATTTCCAACGCTTTGTTAATGTTTAAGGTAAACCAAAAAACGGGAGATTACCATGACCAGATGAACTTTGTCAACTACGAAAAATGGTTAAAAGAAAAGTTAATACCGAACCTTAAACCGAATAGCGTACTTATCGTGGATAATGCGTCCTATCACAACAAACTTTTGAATCGTGCTCCAACGTCAAATTCTCTTAAAAAAGAAATGATGGATTGGTTGACAGAACACAACATTTCATATAGCCCGTTGATGTACAAAACCAGTTTGTATGATTGAATTAAACAAAATAAAGAGCGGTTTCTGAGTACCACATAGATGCAATTTTAAAAGAACATGGCCACTCCGTTTTATGATTGCCACCGTATCACCCGACATTCAATCTGATCGAAAATATTTGGTCCATGGTAAAAGAATATGTAGCGAAAAGAAACGTTTCTTTAAACATGCAAGGCATTATGAGTTTAGCAGCTGAACAAATGAATACTATTACTGTTGAGGACTGGGAAAATATTTGTCGCCATGTCGAAAGTGCAGAAAATAAATATGCCATGAGCTGTGATACGGCAGGGCGTTGTGACTTGCGATACACAGTTAAGGAAGTCCTGACTTAAGTTATTTGGTTAAAAAGAGTTTTGATCTCTCTTTTTATGCAAGCAGGGCTTGGCTTGGCTTTTCCTTCATTACACTTTTTTGTCTAGCATATAATTACCCTAAAGTTATGCAACTTCGTTCCGAACTTGCAATAATACAATTTCAATAAATGCATAAAGAAGCTTGACTATTGTTGCAAGCTGCATACATAGGTGTATGAGGTTACGGTAGTTTAAATGAAAATGAAGGTTTACAAAGTAATTTTATAATAATTCGTTTGTTTTTTTGTCAAAGAAAAACCGTTGTTTTTGGTTCATTCTTTGCCCTCATTTAAGAAGAAAATGGTACCAAACTCTACCTAGTGGCTGCATGTCTGCAAACATGTAGTTCACAGTATGGTGCGGCAGATACACTTTGTCCCCAATGTAATAAACTGTTTTATTCATTTCAGGCGGGGAGCAGTTTTGAACTTTTAAATTGTGATGACCATGCTAATATTTTACGTAAGAATGATCGAGAGCCAGGCTCCTGCCGGCCTGATATAACGCACCAGTCCCTGCTTATGCTGATGGACTCTCCTCTGAATCGGGCGGGTCTCCTTCAGGTCTACATACACACTGAGCAAAATGTACTTATAGAAATAAATCCACAGACAAGAATACCACGAACCTTCAAGAGATTTGCTGGGTTAATCGGTATGTCTCCTATTTCAAGTTACACTATCTGTTGCTATGTAGGATAGAGAAGGCCAACCCACAACAACTGCAAATACATCCTTTGCAACCTTAGTGCCTAATAAACCGTGATTGGCATCGTCCGTGCAACAACCTGAATCATATTATTATGGATATAACCTGGGATTCCGGGATTCGAGTCGTGAAAGAAAGTCAATATTTGAGAGTGAATATGCCTACTAAGCGAAATTTACACAGCGGGCGGGAGGTCGGGCGCCGAGCATCGCAGGACGGTCGCCGTATTCGCGGGTGCGGCGGGTGATAGGTATTCTCACAGAGCACGTTGTAAATTCTACTCTATATACTCGCCTTACCATCCGATCTCGAATGTCCACCTGCGATCACCAGCGCGGGGCCGGGGGCGGGGGGGTTCGGCGCTCTGTGTGAATACGACGACCGGCGCGGCTGCCACACGGGTCTCGCGATGCTCGGCGCCCGACCCGTTCCCGCCCGCTGTGTGAATTGTGCTTTAGCGTCTTTATCTCACCAGTTTCAATTCTGCGTCTTGTCTTAAATGCAAACAATGGAATATCCGAGAGTGACCTTCGACAAGCCAGGTAGGCAAAGGGTTTTGTTGCACTCTTAATAGCTAACATTTTAACACTTAAATATGTACAATAAGCCAATTAGATTCATAGGCCACTATGAAACTATGTCAAAGTGACGTTTTAATTCAGTTGTGTGAAGTTTGTTACGATTTGAATTATTACTGGTCAGTCGGTCAGAACCTCAGAACCGATTACAAGGTTGACTGAATATATTTTATATGAGTGCAAAAAATAAGAGATACTTCTTAATATTTCACACAATGTAAGATGAAAATAATCAAAATTCAAAGTACTATATTTTCTTTAATAAAATTAGTCCTCTGTTTACAAATATATACAGTTGTGTGCAAAATAATAGCAGTGAAGGCCAAACTAAAGATTGAAAATTAAAAGTAACTTTATGTTATATATTTTACCTACATTTACAATTCTATGTCTAATAGTTCTAAATCAAAACGAACCTTCACACCTTCTCAACATTGAGGAGACAATGGGGTCTACTCACACCGAGACGCGATAAGACGCGACGCTGCGCGCAAATGCGACTCAAAATATACTTAGTTACAAACACTAACAAAAAAATAAGAATACTTCTAAGACGTAAAAAAAAGAACTCACTTGATATTAATCAAAGTATATTTTAATTATATAATATATACAACATTATTATTCACAAAACTGTTAATGGACATCTGAATAAGGCCCGTGGTCAGCTGTTCGACGAAGTAATGAGGTAATGTTGGAACAAGACAGTTTGACGGCATTTTCCGAACACAAGTTTTGTTTATTTTTATCAGCTGGGCGCAATTCCAGCTCTCTAATTGTTTTTTGTATGTTAATCTGCTCAAATAACCGAAAATATCTTCAATGGGCCGACATTGTGGAAGATTTGTGGGGTTACGGATTTTAGTACAAAGAGAATTATTGGAGACCAGTAATTCTAATTTTTTTTTGATAATGTTTTTTCGGGCCATAGACGTATATTCCGTCAGAGTGATAACTCCCATCGACAGGCACCATAATTTTTTCAAAAATTTGCTCTCATTTACTTTTTGATTAACCGTTAAAGCACTCGGTTTAAAGCACAGTTTCGAAATACCCTTATCCGAAATAGCGACAAAGCATAAATAACTCTTTACTTGTGTTTATATTTGTGTTTTATAACCTCAGAAGTAATTGCTAGTACTGTATCGGTCATTTCCAGGAATATGGGTTTTCCTAAGAGGAAAATAACTTTCATCGACCAAAATGAATGATTTTCCTTTGTAATTTCGGGTTATCCAGCGACTTTGTGGCATACTTTGTCGATTTTTGCTGGTCAGTGTACGTGTCCGCTGCCCTCACCTTTCTACATTCCAGACCTATACATTGTAAAGTTCGGGAAATGTACGGTTGGAAATACTTAAATTTTATCGCAGCATCAAATAGGCTTATGGAACCCTTATCGTTAAACGTACCATGTTGGATGTGCAGCTTTCTCTTGGTTATTTTCTTTGCTAGTCGGCCACTGCCAGTTTTGCGGGTAGTCAAGAAAGCCAGAACTTTATAAATAATAAAAACTGGTACGTTTACTTTACAACAATGCTCCACTGTGTACCTTTTTCCCAACTTTAAGTTAAGCGTTACCTATTTGACGCAATTTAATAAAAGAATGCGTTAAGAAAAAACAAATTACGTGCAACATTCCGAAAAGAGGCACCAACAACACCCTAAAGAACTTTTTTTCCTATTGTGAATATAATTGTTTTAAAAACGTTTATTCTCATTTTTTGAACAGGATGCGTTTTTACCTAATAGGTCAATGTCCACTAAACTGGAAGAACTGGTGGGTCTATTGTCAGGTGAGATGGACGATCGTTGTCAGGTTGACATTGTCTATCTCGACTTCCAGAAGGCGTTTAACAGGGTTAATAATGATATACCTACATTTGTTAAAACTGGGTAAAATGGGATGGACTCCGACTTCTTAAGCTGTTCTCTAGAATAATTTGTCAAGTATGGACCCTATTTGTCTAAACCTTATCATACGCGTTCTGGTATTAGCAGTGACAGTACTACCATACAAGCCCAAAAGCCGTGCTTGTCTTACAAAAATAATAACGATCAAAATTCAAAGTTCACTATCACGAACTATTTCATTAATTTGCGCTCTCATTACGTTTTTCAAATAATGCCACAGCAGCATAGTACCGAATTCAACCGCGCTCCGCCGCCGCATAGCAGGAAGCACTGCCGCGCGCTGCGACTACCCGAACTCGCTTGAGACAGGGCTAGTCATCCCGCTCGCACGCGTTGGCTTGCAAGCGGCCTTCTCTATCTTAACCGGTACCTATCTCTTTCTTACGCATTAGAACTGCCTTATAATGAGATATAACTATTCAGTCTGAAGTTGCACACGAGTCTATAGTAAAATGCGAAAATCGCGCATGCATGTGTTAAGCCGCGTTGACGGACGACTTCATGTCTATTTATTTGCTTATTTAATAATTTTACTTGTTTGTTGTGAATTGTTTTGTTGGAGTCAACTGCGGTCACTAAGTATTTTGTTTGTAGTGTTGTTGTTCAATTGGATTTAAAATGGAGGAAGTATTCTACTACTATAGTTATAACTTTACTGAAAAAACATCAGATTTCTGCGCCAAAACCTACGCTTGATTTGTGTATTAATCTCATAAAAGATGGTTTAATAGATCAGTATACAAAAATCAATATTGCTGGTGTGGTAGGTATTTATTATTTTCGAACGACAATTTTTTTGGAATATTCGTATCTGGTTATGAAAAATTAAATAACTTAGCACACAGTAAAAGGCACATGTATTTTATTCCCAAAAACACAAACTAGTTACTTTAGTAATTGTGGTAAAAAGCGAATTGAGACATTTATCCACAATAACCTTAAACACTACAAAATCATATCTCCCGGATTGCCCTATCCTGAAACCACGCCGCCGCACGCCGTTAGGTATTTAGCCGCGTCCGCTGCGCTATGTTTTCGATGTTTATAAACATCTAACATAGTTTTCGAACAGAAAAGGGGCGTGGCTAAAATGTTTTTAGTTTAAAAACACAAACAAGTTTTCCGTCACGTATGGAAAATATTCCCCGCGTTCGTCTGCGGGGGACGGCGGTCATGTTTTGACTTTTTAAAGTTTTGAATTTGAGTGAACAACTGTCAAATAGGGCATTAATTATTTGCAATGGATAGAATAAAGAAAAGACGCTGTATTTTATTTAATGGGTAAAGAAGCGGCCCATAATTTGACAAATTGTACTGGGATGACAGCTGTCAAAAGAAAAGTGACATGTTATGTTATGACAAACAATACATTGTTCACTCCAAAGTCGCAATGGACGTGCAGTTGTACCTAAACATGTTTTGTAACATATTTTGCTAACATGTGTTGTTAGTTTTTTGGCGCAGCGGACACGCCTTTAGTCAGGGATCAAATCTGGGACCATTCTTATTTTTGTCACTATTTATTGACCTTTCTGAAGTTATCAATAACTCATATATGCTGCTGTTTGCCGACGATATCAAATTGATTAGGTAAGTCGGGTCTATTCGGGACTTCGAGCTGCTTCAGAACGACATCGACGCAGAGCACAAATGGAGCTTGGACAACAAATTGTCCTTCAACGTTATCCGCTCGCTACGCCCTTTCACTTTGCATAGCCGATGAAGTCATGGTCCGAGAAGTCCGGGATCTCGGAGTAATTTTAGATTCTCGCAACCACGTGCGAAGTGTGACCATCAACACTTACCAGACACTAACTAGGGCTTGTGCTGCGCAATACCGCGCCACTCACGGCCGCGGCGACGCGCGCCCTTTTTGCTGCTCTGGTGAGAAGTATCCTAGAAACGAATGCAGAGGTTTGGAGTATACACGAAAAAAAAAACATTCTCATGATGGAACAGGTCCAAATGAAATTCTTGCGCAAACTGTATATGCCGCTACCCCTTTATGTACCCAACGCGTTTCCTGCAGGGGCATTTAGGAAATGATTCGCTAGAACTGCGCAGGAACGTTTGCATTATAAGGTTCGTAATAAACAGAGCTAAGGGCCTGTTAATAAACTCATCTTGACTGTGAGGCGCGTCACAAGATACGTCAAAGTAAACGCCAAATCTTAGAACACTGTCATTTTTGACGCATCACGAGACGAGTATTTGAGTTCAGATCAGTTTATTAATAAAGCTTGTCCCAGAAAAAAGTGTCGCATATTAACTTGTTAAAAAACCCCACCAAATAATAAAATTCATTAAATTTTACAATACAGTTGTATTTGAAAGTTCTTAAAATATATTTTAGTTCCTATAAATATTGGTTTAAGTTTTGTTCATCCAGAAAGTCCTTAATTTTGCTTTAACCCGTGCCATTAATTTTTGTACATCATCATCGGTGATTAATTTGGAAGCTTCATTCCATTTCCGTTTGAAGTTTTCCACTGAAGTGGCATTACTTTTGTGTTTTAAAAGCTTTTGCTTCATGCGAGCCCAATATTTCTCATTAGGCCGTAAGTCAGGGCAATTGGAAGGATTTTCGTGTTTTTCAACAAAATCGATACTATTTGCTTTGTACCACTCTATTTCCCGCTTCGTGTAGTGACACGTGGCCAAATCAGGCCAAAAGAGGACAGGTTTACTGTGCTTCCTGATGAATGGCAACAGTCGTTTTTTAAGGCATTCATTCAGGTATATATCACCATTTATGGTTCCTTTGGCAAAATACGGTGTACTGAGTTTCCCACATGAACAAATCGCCTGCCACACGAGAACTTTCTTTGCAAATTTGTTCATTTTGATGACCTTATACTCTTCATCGACAGTTTTTCTATCAGTGGCTGAATAATAGTGGTGTCCTGGAAGTGACTTGAAGTCAAGTTTACAGTAGGTCTCGTCGTCTATAACAATACAATATTTTTTCTTAGTCATTTCCGAATAGAGCTTTCTGGACCGGGATTTAGCGTCCGTTTGTTGTTTCGCACTTCTGTTGGGTACTTTAGCTTGTTTAAATGACTTTATAGACTTATGTTTTTTAACCCTTTGCACCGTAGATTTAGATGTTTTGTATTTTTTGGCCAAGTCCCGTACAGAAAGAGTAGGTTTCTTCTGTAACGCTGCCACAATGTTCCTCGCTATATTTTTATTTACAATCCCAGGCTTACGGCCACTTCCAGGCTTTCGCTGTATGCTACCACCCTCTCTGAACCGTTTTAAAACCCTTCAAACGGTTCTTACTGAGGTTTTAAGCTCCGATGCAATGTTTTTCACAGATATACCGAGATGCTGAACATATTTGTACAGTTTTTTTTCATGAAACTTTTCTTTAACTGACGAAATCTTTGAAAATACGAGTACTGACATCAGTTTTTTTTATCTTAATTCAAATATTAGACACTATGCTAACTAGGAAAATAGTTTTCAAACCTATTTGATTGAAGTCTGACCAAACAACCTCGGTTATTAAAAGCGACACTTTTTTCTGGGACAAGCTTTACGGGCCTAAGATACATAGCGTTGGACTTTTGGAGTAGTTCCTCAAATTAATGTTCCCAACGAATATAGTTAGAACTTTCGACACTTCTGTATTATCTACAGAGTAAGTTCTTGTCGAGAGACAGCGGTTGGAAATTGCAAAAAAACACCTTGCCATTATTCTACACTCGGCGTCAAAAATATCGCCCCTCCGCGAATATCAGATTCAAGCTAATCTAGACCTTATGATTTATGATGTTACCTAATTAATATTAGTATCAATTAAAAACACGTTTAATGTGTTTTAAATTAACAATGTTTAATTTAAACGCAACGTAATGGCTTGTGAATCAGAGCGTATCGAAAAGAAAGTGCACAAATACTCGTTTGAAGGGTCGCGAGTTGTGCCTGTTTCCAGGGGTATATAATGCCTGTACAAGGTCAAATGTCAATCATTCACTATCCAGACGTCGAAGAGAACACATCTAAGGAACTCAAGCAAGAAAACAACCCTCGAACATGGAGACCACCGCTGCTGAATCAGCTCAAGTGCTTGCACTACTGCAAGCAGGAGTTCGGCAGTGTGATGTCGCTCGGCAACTCAATTTAAGCCGATATGCTGTCCGCCGTGTATTCTAGCGGTTCCAGGAGACTGGGGGCTGCATCAGAAGACAAGGGGCTGGTCGGCGACGCTGCACATCTGAAAGAGATGATCGCTTCATTGTGACGTCATCTCTACGCAATCGCTTCGCCAGTGCTGTTGAGGTGCAACAACGCCTCAGAAAAGCTCGGACAACATCAGTCAGCATCTCTACGGTTAGAAGAAGATTGCGGGAGAAGGATATCGTGGCTCACAGGGCTGCTACAGGCCCAATGTTGACCGCACAGCATCGCAGAGATCGCTTGCAATTTGCCCGTGATCACGTCGATTGGACGTTTGAGCAATGGAGGCAGGTTCTCTTTACCGATGAGACGAGTCTGTCTTTATTGCAATGACAGGCGGAGCGGGGGGCATGTCTATAGACGGCAAAACCGACCTTGTCAGCGTCTCCAGGACTGGAGGCACTCGCAACCAAGGGTCCCAGAATGCTCGCCCATTCATTGCCGAGATCCTGGAAGAGCATGTGATGCCATATGCGGGTTACGTCGGCTCTGGGTTAACATTAATGCACGACAACGCTCGCCGCATGCAGTGTGGGACACTGCATTAATTGTTCGGGATTATCTGTAGGAGGTCGGGATTCCCGTTTTGCCGTGGCCAGCCAGGAGTCCTGACTTAAACCCGATTGAACACCTTTGGGACGAGCTGAACCGACGGGTTCGGTCACGAGATGCCGCCCCTACCACCCTGCAAGATCTTCAGGACGCAGTCATCGAAGAATGGGGCAACATTCCACAAGAGGACATCGTGAAGTTGGTGCGATCAATGAAAAAATGGAGGCAGTGATAAGGGCGGGGGGGGTAACAAAAAACTGTTCGCAATGTCATTTCCTTTCATTTTTGACCCATACGAAAACATTTTTTTTTAAGTTTTCTTAAAAAATACACTTTATTACCTTACAATCTAATTGATACCTAACAATCATATTGTTGTCCTTGATCAAATAGGGTTTAAAGTCGGTTGAAATTATTTTCCAAGGAGGGGCGATATTTTTGACGCCGAGTGTATTACTGTATTTTGTAGTTAAACAAATAGAGTCAATAATCCATTGTTACCTTCGAAGGCGGTTACAATCTGCTTTTACTGCGACCTCGTTATCCTAATTTGTGGTTAACTACACAATAGCTTTTTATTCTTAAGTGGATAAGCTCAGCTGAAATTGTAACTACTACTTGTACTATGGCAGGTTTTTTCAGCCTACTGCGGATATTTATTTTTACACAGCCAGTGCTAACAATCCTTGGGTGAATAGCTTTCAAATGTGAGGCCCTCTATTGAACACTTGTCTTATTTCAGAAAATACTTATAGATGAACTATCGAGAACATGAAAGGAGATTAATTTTCTCTTAATTTAATAAAATAACATACACTTAAGAAATGGAATAAGTAGTAGTCCTCTGTTTTTTGCTTTTAGTCGCTATCATGTTCTTCATCTGAGCTGTCACAAGTATTGATAATAAGATTGTCTGAAATTCGATCCATTTCCCCTTCCTGACATCGATATTTATTTTCTTCACTTTCGACATGGCGACAAATATTTTCCCAGTCCTCAACAGTAATAGTATTCATTCGTTCAGTTGTTAAACTCATAATGCCTTGCATGTTTAAAGAAACGTTTCTTTTCGCTACATATCCTTTTACCATGGACCAAATATTTTCGATCGGATTGAATGTCGGGTGATACGGTGGCAATCGTAAAACGGAGTGGCCATGTTCTTTTAAAATTGCATCTATGTGGTGCTCACGAAACCGCTCTTTATTTTGTTTAATTCAATCATACAAACTGGTTTTGTACATCAACGGGCTATATGAAAGGTTGTGTTCTGTCAACCAATCCATCATTTCTTGTTTAAGAGAATTTGACGTTGGAGCACGATTCAAAAGTTTGTTGTGATAGGACGCATTATCTACGATAAGTACGCTATTCGGTTTAAGGTTCGGTATTAACTTTTCTTTTAACCATTTTTCGTAGTTGACAAAGTTCATCTGGTCATGGTAATCTCCCGTTTTCCTCCTGCGGGCACTGTTATTAACCGCTGGCCTGTACTGATTTGTTTTTTTACACCAAATTCTGTTCCATCGGTCCAAGCCTCTCCGGACACATGTGAAGTGTGGATGTAGGTTTCATCAGTATAAACTAGTGGTCTATCCTTAGACCGATTTTCTGCAATTTTGGTAAGGTAATTTATTCTTAGCAGTCGTATGTTGTGTCTTTCCATTAATATTTTTCGGTTGTCCTCGGTCTTTTTCCATTTAAATCCTAAAGGAGAATGCCCACCGCCCATACAAGGAAATGCCTGAGATGTACAAGAACCAATGATACATTAAAATACGCTAAAAAAATTGAGGTTTCTGAAACTACTTCAAAAATGATTTGAAAACTTGGGATTTTGCTATTATTAAGATTTTTTTTACAATGAAAGAGGTTATGTTGACTTAAAAAAACGACTATAGATGTCGCTCAGATCTATGTGAATGTTAAAATATAAGAACGACATAGATGACACTATCGTGTATATAATAAAAATGTGAGATAGGGTTTCGAAAAGACTACAACTAGGCGGCGGCTAGGTTTACAGTGGACTACATACTCACGCTCCTGCAGGATTATACAGGAGTATAATCTGCCCTTGTGCCTAGCGTTTGTGGACTATGAAAAAGCCTTTGAGCCTCCGTTCGGGTGTGCTGGGAGCGGTTAGATGAGGTAGGCCCAGGTTCGAGCCAGTCGGGTAGCCATGTTAGAGACCTATGTCCAGCAGTGGAGTGCTATAGGCTGATGATGTGAAATTATGGAATAAGTAGGAGAAAAAGAAAATAAACCGGCTACCACTCGTATTTTTATTATATACTTTAAAAAAGTACAAATGTAAATAAGTAAAATACAAACGGTTTGTCCATCCATCCATTCGTGTATCACTTGACGGACTTCATCACTTTGCGACGATAAATTATGCCGTAACAGTCGCGTCACGTTGATATTGCAATTAATACAATTATTCATCTTCTTAAGGAAACGTATCAATCAACAATCAATACTTTCAACAGCGCGAAATCTAAGGCTCCATCGTAAAAAAACTAAAAAGGAGGTAGACAGAAAAAGGCAATTTCATGCCTACTAGTACCTACTTCATCTTTTTGTTGCCAGTGGTGTATATGTATCATACTTTTAGACTCCCAATTTGCTCCCAATACGATCATTCATATATTTAACTGTGACCTGTTTTGTTCGCTAAGACAAACGAGCGACAATTGTCATGCATAAATAAAACTTTTTACGTGAGTGATAGCAGAAAATCATCATTATTTGTTTTGTTATAAAGTGGCAACTCGACGTAACGAAAGATAAAACCGTACCGGCAGCGGATGTTCCAGTAATATACTAATTAATTAGTGTTTGTTTCTCCGGAGTTCTACAGACTTCTATTTAATCTGTTTAGTTATAATCAATTACGACATTTTTTTTGAAATATGGGACATCTTTGTACATTCCAGGCATTATATGGGCATTCTCCTTTGTATTTGTTTTCGTAAGGTGGAAATGCCAAAGGGTATAGCCGGGTAAGCATGGCGAAACTGCCCTTAGCGAAAAAAATAATTTTCTCAAACATGCTCGGAAAAAACGGTTTTCCGATTGAAAGACAAGGACGGAAAGAGCCTCATTTTACTCCTAGGAGTAAAAAAACCATATGAAAACACTTTCCGTCCATGTCTATATTTTTCTTAAAAATGCTGTCAATTTGCATACAAAATCAAAAGGACCAAGACAAAAATTCCAAACAGCCAAGGTAACTGATCGCTTTTTTAGCACAGTGCGTGTGTTTCTTTTTGAATTAGTATTCCAATTTCTATGGTTAGTATTTAAAAACAATTGACAGTCGGTAGCATTCGTTCATTCTGCATAATTAAATTACTTGCTTTTTAAAAATGTATTTGTATTATTTCCTCACATGTTTGAGAAAAGCATTATGTATGCCTCGGCGGAAACGAGGATTTCCTGACTCGTATTTTAGCAGGCCTCGCTATTGCTCGGCCTGCTAACCACCTCGTCAGGAAAACTCTTACTTTCCGCGCCTAGGCAACAATGTACTATTCCTTTCATTGGGTTATTAATAGTGTCCGACCGAAATTTCGGTTTCGGTTTCGGTTTCGGCCAGTTTCGGCCAAAAAATCAAGTTTCGGCCCGAGTTTCGGTTTCGGCCAAAAATGGCCGAACCCTTCGGCCGCGCCGAAACTTACAACATCGTACCTTCGGGTCGCGCTCGGCTAACGTCGGGCGCGCACGGCACGGCTGGCAATATGGCGTCGCTCGCCTGACTCCGCCGGCAACTACCTAAATCAGTGCGCTTTGCTCGTGTAGACGTGTCAATACGTGTTGTGTTTGTTCCGCCAATAATGGTAAGTAGTTTGATCAAGTATTTTAGTTTGTTTTTTTTGTGAATTCGTCATGTCATAGTTAATATTTAACGCTTTATTTTAATAGTTTGCTAACCTATTGACGAATATATTTAATTTTAAAGGTGTAAGTGCCAAGGTTAAGTACCTGCTTCATTAAAGTTTAAAATTCATCTTAGTTGCGTGTACTATTAATGTAATAACGATTGTAGGTACCTGCCTATGCAATAAAATGAAAGGTGAATAGTTATTAATTTAAATTTAATATAGACGTGTAATGTTAATGTAATGTTGCGAGTAATGTAATGGTGTGAGTAGGTATTTTGACGATTTACGAGTAACGTACGCTTAGGGTTAGTGTTGGGCTTCTGGGTTTGGTTGTACACATAATTAATAGTAAACGCGATTAATGCGGTAAAATAAATTGTTTTAATTAACGAATAATTTTATTGTTTTAGGTAAAAAATGTCACAAAAGGAAAGTCATCCGATTTGGCAATATTTTGAGAAATCTACAGCTGACGTTTCGAAAGCTGCCTGTAAACTGTGTAACAGGTCATTTTCACTCGGTAGCCATGAGCCTAAAAAACAAACCTTGCATGGTCTAAAACAACTTTTATCAAAACAGCACGAAGCCGAGCATAGGCAGGTTTTAAAACGACAGTCCGAATTGAACGAAGTAAAAAACTTAATTAACTTTAATTTTAGAAAAAAACGGGCTTACTAACATTTTTTCGACTTTTTAAGGACTTTTTTTTTATAAAAGGTTCGGTTTCGGTTTCGGTTTCGGCCGAAACTACAATGAAACCGAACCTTCGGTTTCGGTTTCGGTTTCGGCAAAATAACATGTTTCGGTCGGTCACTAGTTATTAACCTTTACATATGAAGTGCTTTCACCAAAATTTAAGCCTCTAATCCTTCAGGTTTAAAAAAAAACCGCATATAAAGAATTTTTATTTTTATTTTATTTTAGCCAAAGTACTTATCCGATTTTTTTGTAATTTGGATATGTTGTATATACAATTAAGGTCGCTTTCTAAAAAAAAATAAGAAAGAAAGAGAAATAATTAAAATAAGTCGCGTTCCAAATTCAAAATGCGTTGGAAATATAACTTCATAGTGTAATACGTAGAAGTTATTTTGTTTGAAAAGAATGTATGGGATGTTACAAATTCAAGTTTTTCACACTGTTAATCCCGATTTTAGTTATTAAAAAAAAATTATGTTAAACATTATTAAATTCTACATAAAATATGTAAATTTGGAAATTGTCGCAATCTCGCACGTATTTTTTTTATTTTATTGAAAATTATTAACTCGTTTTTTTTTGTTTTTTTCAAGAGATAATTCATTAATTTTTTTTTTAGAAAGCGACCTTTATTGTATATACAACATATCCAAATTACAAAGAAATCGGATTAGGATTTGAGGCTTAAATTTTGGTGAAAGCACTACATATGTAAAGGTTAATAACCCAGTAAAAGGAAATTATTTTTTTCGCTGTGGGCAGTTTTGCCATGCTTACCCGGCTATACCCTTTGTAATCTATATCGGATTTTAACACAGAGTGGAGTGCCTTTAAGGTTGGAAATTGCTTATGGGACAGATGAAAATTGTATATAGTTCTCCGGATGACTTCCTGATCAAAATCGTCTACTGCTGATGACGGACAACGTAACTTTTTATTTCTCGGGGAGGTGAATTTCTTTTTGATACGAATTTCTCACTATTGCTCTCAGACACAATGCTATAAACAGTAGAGAGACAAACACCTCTAGCTTTTTCAACTAACTGGGTAGCGGTTAGGGGAAATATTTTTTTTCTTCAGTTCAAGTTCAATTTATAACAGTTAATAATAATTAGCTTACTTTGACTCGCAATCGGACCAAAATTACTCACTGCCATATTTTTTGAAAATTATGTAACTTACACTTAGCCGTACGGGCTGACACAAAATTATTCTGATAATTGTGAGAATTCAATAAAATCAGACGTAAAAATATATGCAGAACGTAAATAATATTCACAATTTGACACTGACATTATTTTGGTATTTTCTTCTACAATATTAACCTCTTCTTATGCTGATAGTACGAGAAAATAGAAAATTCAAATATAGAATGCCTGTAAACATACAATACTACTACATATGCAATTCCATGCTCTCGTTAATTCATCTATACTCATGTAGATATACATACTGCTATTATTTTGCACACAACTGTAACACTCCGTAGAATATTTTTTTCCAATAATAGCACAGGATTATATTCATATCCATATTAAGATATCTACTCGGAATCGAATCACTGCTAATGGTCTCCCTACACGTCGGCGGATCATGGGCGAGCGTAAAGCTGGGTCCACAATCACATTCGCGTATCCTAATTATGGACGCTCACTTTGGGCACACCGTATCACTACCATCGTCGCGTGAAAAAATGCGTCCATACGAACCGTAGCGTAGCAGCGTATCGTATCATTAAGTGTATACTAACATGTCCCTATGATGATTGGGAAAAAACTGCCTCGACAGCGATCACGGCGTATCGCGTATCAAATCACAACTTCGTTTCGTGATACAGTATCAAAACACGTCCATACTTACCGATCTTGATACGCGTATCCGGTCGCGAGTGTGCGGGGTATGAAATAAAACCGTGTCAACATCGATCCCAAGAGATCAGATACGGCGCGCGACATGATCGCGCTATTTTTGCGTCCACACTAGCAATCTTGATATGCGTCGGAGATACGATGAGACGAAACGATACTTTGGACCCAGCTTAAGGGACGGAGGTGAGCAATGCTCATTCTTACGTATTGCTCCGTCCCTTACGCTCGCCCATGATCCACCGAAGTGTAGAGAGGCCATAATCAATATACTTAACAAGCAAGGCACACAGAAACAGCAAAAAGTATGTAATACATATTCATTATATGTATATTATATAGAGTGTGCTTGGATATATGTATCAAATAGAACAGGGACATAGAGAGGCGATAATTTTTTTGTTATGATAACCGGCTGTTTGGACATATTGATGCGATGACAAACGGGTCTTTTGGGCATCGGGTGTCATACCTTTAAAGTTAATTCACCTATTCAATAAACCGGACGTTACGTATTCATTGGCCTTAGGAATCCCTGAAAATATGACTTCACAAATGACTATGTATGGATGATAATTACCAGGGAAATGTCTCATTATTCGGATTCACTTCGGAATCAGGTACTGCACGGCACACCATTGTTGATTTCAACGGTTTTAACACAACCTAAATAATTAAATAAATACTGAAGGACGCTGTCGCCAATTTGCCGTCGTGTGACGCTGCGAGCTCTCAAAATGATTACAACGGATTTGTCTTTCACTATCTCTGTCGCACTCGTATTCGTACTGTAAGAGACTGCATTCTCGCTTGCACAGTCGATGTGTCTATTACGATAGTATATTAAAATATATGGACACAATATATGAAATAAAAATGAAAAATATTATAGTATGTAATATAATAAAGTAGAAAAGCCAGAAAGATAAGAAAATATATTTGTTGTTATTTTTTTCAGTGCAACTTCTGCATAAATTTGCTATTAGAGCATCAGATGGTCCTATGAAGCTTCTAAAAGTCATTAAAAACCCTGTGACTTCTCATCTCCCGGTTGGCGTGAAGAAGATTACCATGTCATTTAGTTCCAAGACTGTTCAGAGTTGTAGGGAGCTGGTACTACAAAACGAACCGATAGTCTTGATCGTGGGAGCCATGGCCCATGGAAAAGTTGAGGTGGACTACTCAGAGGATGTGATATCCATTAGTAACTACCCTCTATCAGCCGCGTTGACATGCGCTAAATTGTGTTCAGCCTTTGAAGAAGTTTGGGGGGTAGTGTAATTTAGATAGTAAAGTTGTTAATCTTATTGGTCTTATTTATTCTACATAGATCCTATCTTAACCAGCCATGATTCCTGCGCTTTCCTATTGAAGAAATTCCCTTTAAATATGCATTTTTTTCAGATTACTAGGTTGCTCGTAATAATACTGACTAAAGGTTTCAGAAGGAAGCCAACGAGAGCCACCGCATATTTAGTGGTGGGAGGGAGGGGGGAAGTTCGAAGCTGCCGCGCTTTAATTGAAACTCGTTCTCTGAAACTATACATATAAGGGTCTGCGATATATCATTTTTGAATAAATTATGATGAGGAATCTATTTTTGGAACAAAAAACAATGCCATGCAGTTTCTAACAAAACAAAATGTCGAAGGGTAATTAAATTATCTTTTGTATTTAAAAGTATAAAAGAAATCTAAAACCATAAAATAAAAGTATGTAAGTGTACGACGTGTTACGACTATTACTTTCATATATATATACACCGTGTTTAAACAGTTTATCTTCGACAAAAGGTACAAAATACAACTGCACGAGGATCCGTGGGAAGGTCTCAATCCCAGGGAAGTAAGGATCTTCACAGACGGATCCAAGACTAAGTCGGGATCCGGAGCAGGTACCTTTTCCGAAGATCTAAACATACACATCTCAACGCCACTAGGAGCCCATAGCACAGTCTTCCAGACGGAATGCGTGGGCATCATTATGGCTACAGAAGCGATCGAGCAAAGGAAAGTAAAAGATCTCCCCATCCGGATACTCTCCGACAGCCGATCAGTTCTCCAAGCCCTACAGAGCTATACAACAACGTCAGGGCTAATATACGAATGTCACAACGCCCTTTCCAAGGTATGTAACATTAACCCCATCACCCTACAGTGGATAAAGGGACATAGCAACTCACGCGGTAACGACGCAGCCGACATACTCGCGAGAAGGGGCTCAGAAATGGAAATGATAGGTCCCGAACCATTTTTGCCCCTTCCGACCAGCTGGCTGCGAAATAAACTGCGCCGAATCACCAAGGTAAAGCACCAGCATTATTGGAGCAACCTAAACACCTGCAGGCAAAGCAAGGAAGCTCTTCCGACAATCAATCCCGGATTGTCGCGTAAGTTACGACTGCTCAAAAGGGCCCAACTCCGACTGCTAACTGGAGCCATAACCGGCCATGCCTTATTTAACAAACACTTGTTCAACTTAGGTGTTACAGACAGCCCCCTGTGCAGAGCATGCATGGCGGCGGAGGAAACCGCAGCCCACGTCATCATGGAATGCCCGGGGGTGGCAACATACCGGGCACGTCATCTCGGAACACCGAGATCGCTACCAGACGCCGTCGGCAACGTCAAGGGTCTGCTAGGCTTTCTGGTAGAACTGGGTTGGCAGGAGTAACACCACCAACCCCTCACGCAAAATAGGCGCAGTTTTTAAGTCGTCGAGTTGCGGAAAAGAGCCCGCCATAACCTATACCTATACCTATACACCGTGTTTTTTTTGATTTACGATAAATTTAAGGGAACGTTCTTTAGGTCAAACAAAGTTAATTTCCCGAAGACAGACAAATGATAAGTCTAACGGTTTTAAAGATATTTAATTTTTAAATTTAATCAGTTAATCACGTTAAACTAGTGTAAAAGGCTCTTAATTCATAACAACAATTTTCTTTTAATACTTATGAGTAAAGAGTTTCCAATTGTTAGGTTTGTATACGCGTCAATCTAAAGTGACAATGTCACGGAATCTTTACTTGTGTGTATGTCACGCCAACATAGTCGTATTTGACACTGATTATTAGTTAACTCTAAAGGCCCTTTTAGAATGACCAAAGATAAAAGATTTCATTATTTTGTTCTAAACTGAAAAAAAATTTTTTTTTTGCAATATTTAAAAATCTAATCTACCAATTAGTTTCTATGGATATACCTAGTAATATGCCGAAGTTATCGTAAATCAAAAAAAATACGGTGTGTATTAGGTATATATATTTATTATATAAATCTGTTGATACAAGGGAGATAAAACATATTATTAAGCGTGTGTCAGGGTGATCTGAATACATGATCGTCCGTGAAGTAGGGTTTAGGTTCTGTTTTAAACACACGAAAGGTAACCGGTGCTAACCGACCCCAAACATGCACCCATTGATATATAATAATAATAATAATAGTTGGCCGCAGGGCAGCTAGTGGCGAGCGGTGGTGAGTGGCGACACCACGGACGTGAGTGCTCCCGAGGGTAGGTCCTGTTCCTCACCTCACGCTTGCCTTCACCGGCCGGCTGCGGTGTGCAATGACGAGGAACAGACCCTCACCTCTGGCTTACCTTTATTGGCCGGTCAGAGTGGAGTCGCAAGAGCTATATGCTCGAAGGGTGGATGTGTTGCATAAGTGGTGAGTGGGCACCTTATGGTCGTTTAAAGTCCAGAAACACCTCTCCACCCTTAGCCCCTCTGGAACTGTTGCCTCCCTGCTGCTATACATATATATGTGGCTATTTCGGGAGGTCCATTCCATTGAGTTGGCGAGTCACCGCCTGCCATTTAAACCATAGTAATTAGCATTGGCTAGGCAGGCGCCGTAGTTTCATCAATAGTCTAGTTCACCAATCCATATCAGTTCATTCATAGAACCTATTATTAGTATTCCCATCCTTCTTAAATAGTCTTTACACTGACCGGTGGTTGTCCGTGGGAGCATACTTCTTTAGTTTGAACTCAGGGACAATCGCCGGTTGGTGTCCCATAACTTTACTAAATTAAACTCAACGCCGTAATTCAATTCAATTTTTGTAGGTTATGGCTCCATCGAGGCTATCGATGATTCCGCCAACGTCAATGTTAAGGAAGGCACGTGTTTATTGAAATTTTGGCCGGTATCTTCCGATGGCTGGTTCACTCAGAAGAGAATCTACGACAAAATACAAAACAGACATTTATTGTTAGACTAACTACTACAATAACAGATTGTTAATTTTAATAAATTTACTGAGGACGAATACAAAAGGGGAGAAGACTAATGTAAGAAGGTACTGGATGTTAACAGGACGGGGGATATTGGAGGGGAGGATATCGTAAAGCGGGGTGACAATACGATTGCAGTAGAAAAATACGTGTTCAAGGGTGCCTTCTGCCAGACCACACTCGCACAAAGAATGGTCTCGAACACGTATTTTAGCCAAGAAAACCGGTGTACATATATGACCGAGGCGTAAACGGATAATCGTAGACGTAATATCCTTTGGGATCGATTTCTTGGTGGAGAACCACGGCCTAGTGGGTAATTCCGGTTGCAGTTTGCCATAATATTTGCCAACAGCTAAGCGGGACGATTGCCAACGAGCGGTCCAAGCGTTTCGCATTTCTGGGAGAGCTAGAGCTTCAACGTCGCGAGGAAAGCATCGGTCATACAAGGGACTACCAAGCGTAATTGCCTCTTTTGCACAGAGGTCTGCAGTCTCGTTACCATTTATACCACTGTGACCCGGAATCCAAGCCAGTACTACTTCAATTTTTCCATGTGACATTTGTGCAAGACATCCCTAATCTTTAAAGTTACTGAGAAGTTGTCTCGAGCATGAAATGGGCGTTTAATTAGGTCTTGTAAACAGCTCAGCGAATCTGTTAAAATAAGGGACTTGTTTAATTTGTGAGAGAAAACATAGGATACTGCTTCCAGCAGGGCAATAGCTTCCCCAGAAAACACAGAATTACCAGGAGGAAGTTTGTAATTTAAAATAATTTTAAACTTGGGGATCCAGACTGCTGATCCCACCGGGCCTTGATCAGACAATTTGGAGGCATCGGTAAAAATAGTAAGGTAGCTTGACCATTTAACATCAATCACTTTGTTGAATAACTCATTAGCGCCTATTTGGCTTTTAGAAATGCCCAGACTGAATAGAACTGTTGGCTGGAAAACAAGACTATCATAGCTATTTTCAAAAAGGGGGTTAGTAAAATTTTGATAAACTTGAACAGGGAGATCTAAAAATTTTCTATAACTATTTACAAGCAGAGGAGAAACTTTGTGAGCCCAATACGGAGAAACAGAAACCACTTGATCAAGGGACTCGAGGATTGGCAGAAGAGGATGGGATGATTTTTGGAGGGTTTTAAAAAAGAATCTGTCGGCTAAATATTGTCTTCGTAAGTAATACGGGGGATCCATACACTCCACCTGAAGAGCATTGGTTGGGGAAGATTTCATGGCTCCAGTAATTATTCTTAAACATCTAGCTTGGATTCTATCTAGTTTTGCTAAGGCGAGTTTGCTACACGGTTCCAGAATAAAGCTACCATGGTCAAAATGACTCCTAATAAGTTCATTATATAATAGTTTTTGACTATATGGATGGGAGCCCCACCTTACACCTGATAAAGCTCGGATGATATTTATATTTTTCTCAGCTTTCTGACACACATAGTTAAGATGATGAATGCCAGACAACTTAGAGTCTAGAAAGACACCTAAAAACTTAACCTGATCCTTAACCATCACAGGTTCATCATCAATATGGATGTGTAGGTCTGGGACATGTCTTTTTCGAGAAAAAATAACTACATTGCTTTTTTCTGCAGATATAGAAAGACCATGGTCAGATAGCCATGTATTAAGGTAGAACAGCGCAGAATTCAGAGATTGCGAAGCTTCTGGGAAGAATTTAGAAGACGAATACAGAACAATATCGTCAGCATACTGTAAAATTTTACAAAAGCAATTGACTGACATATCAAGATCTGAGGTATACAAACTGTAAAGAATGGGGCTGAGAACTGAGCCTTGTGGTAAGCCCCTCCACACAAGATGAGGGGACATAAGACTTCCATTAGCTCGAATCACTATGGAGCGACCCATAAACATGTTGCAGATGATGTTGGTAATCCTCACAGGAATACTCAGATTGAGCATTTTCTGCCTGAGTATAGGAAGATCTACATTATCATAAGCTGCAATGATGTCCAGGAATGCGCCGACCACATGCTCTCCTCGGGAGAGAGCTAGTCGAATATCGGAGGTAAGGATGCTCAGGCTGTCCATGGTTCCCATACCTTTTCTGAATCCAAACTGGGTTCGTGAAATTGCATTTTTATTTTCCAGAATCCATTCTAATCTATTTTTCACCAAGTGCTCCGTGATTTTGGCTAATACTGAGGACAGCGCAATGGGCCTGTAAGAACTAGGATTAGAAGGGTCTTTTCCTGGCTTAAGAATTGGAATAATAATTTGCGATTTCCAACTGTCAGGCACATTTCCCGTTAAAAATATTTTATTTACCTAAGAGTTCCAAAAAAAAATGCTTTATAGGTTTTGTGCTTTGGATCAAAAAAGAATATGGAATACCGTCTATGCCAGGTGTGGAGTCACGCAAACGGTCAAGAGCACAACCGAGCTCATCGTAACTAAACGCTTCGTTCATTCGTTCAGATGGAGCATATAGTGAGCAGTAGCCGCCCAGGCCCTCCTGAAGCGGAACAAAAGGAGGGGCAAGCTTCGAAGTAAAGTCTTCCAGCCAAGATGACACATTACTATTGACGTTATTGTTGACTTGAGAACAGCGAAATGATTTTATCTTTTTCCACACCATTGTAGATGAGGCTCTAGGGGACAAGGATTCGCAAAAAGAACGCCAGCCCTGGAGCTTCTTTTTGCCGAGGAATCTTCTACAATGAGCAGATACTCGTTGAAAGTTCAAATAGTTATCCATAGACAGATCCTCTGCAAAAAGAAACTCAGCAAGGTTACGCTCCTTGACACGCGCAGTGCACTCGGCATCCCACCACGCCGGAGAAGAAATTTTGCGGCAGGCCGAATTCTTTAAGGGAATAGAGCTATCAGCTGCAGACAAAAGAGCTTCAGTAAACAAGTTGTAAACCTCCAAAAAATTCGCCTGCGATATATCGGGAAGATCCTCAATGGACAGCACCAAGTTGCACCTGAATTTGCTCCAGTCAGCCTGACAAACTCTATGTTTGAGAAGAGGGGCTACGACAGGCAATGGAGATATAGGAAGGTTTACGATGGTAGAAAGAATAGGGAGGTGATCGCTTCCTAGAGAATTAGGGCAAACTCTCCATAATAAGGACTGTACTAAGTTTGGAGATGCCAGAGTAAGATCAAGGACACTGACGTTTTGGAGAGGAGATACTCTACGCGTAGGTGTTTTGTCATTTAAGACACACAAGTTTACGTCATCTATGAGCTCTAACAGGAATGAAGAATTCGAGTCGCAACAGTGAGATCCCCATAACGTATGGCGGCAGTTGAAATCGCCTTGGACAATCATAGGGGCCGGTAGAGGTAACAGTATGTCGCGAAGTTCTTGGATACGATCACGATTCGGGTGTGGAATATATACGGATACAAATGATATGTTAAGGCAGCGGACTGCAACAACATTTAAGTCAGGTGAGTGGGGGGGAATAGGAAGTTGGGAAAAAGTTACATTTCTCTTTACTAAAATGGCACAACCAGCCCAGCCATCATTCCTGTCATCCCGGAGGCAGGAGTAACCCGACACCCTAAAAAGGGAGCTGGGCTTCAACCAGGTCTCAGAGATGGCAAGAATGACCGGACAATAATCATTTATTAGTTGAATAATTTCTTGTTTTTTATTTTTGATACTCCTAGTATTCCATTGTATTACGTTGTAATTGGCCATCTTGAATAATTTTATTTATAGCAGAACTAATATGACCCTGCAGGGATTCTAGAACAGTGTACGGTATGATGTCTGCAAATTTAGACAGTAAGTTTACAAGCATTTGGGAAATAAGATCCCCCAAGTTATCATTAGGAGTGACAGGGGTGGACTCTCCTAAGGCACAGCCATTAGGAACAGTAGACCTCGGAGAAGAGGTTATATCTCTATGAGCATTCATATCATAGGACTTCCCCAGTTCTGGCCTGGGTCGCCATTGAACAGAAATGGTTTTGCGATATGACTGGCTCTGTGAAGCAAACTGAGACTGAGATGAAGTCGGGGGTGATGATGGAATAGGCCTGGCTACTTGGCTGTGTTGCACTATAGGATTAGAACCGACTCTATCAGAGTATGAAGGCCGGACTGGACGAAACCGTCTTGCAGCCTCAATGTACCCAATGTTTTCCTCAGACATTACTGACTTGATAGATCTCTGGCGGGAGAATTCAGGACACTTTGGATCCGTTGAGGAATGTGGGCCAGAGCAAAACAGGCAGGAAACTTCAGAATCAGAGATTTTGCAGTCAGAGACTTCGTGATTCTGTGCACACCTAGAACAACGTGGGTTAGACCGGCATTGGTCTTTAATATGGCCAAATCTACAGCACTTATGGCACTGAATTATTGGCAGTCTATAGGTGTCAAGTGGAATTGACATACTAAAACAGTACACTTTTTCCGGCAGCCTCTGTCCTAAAAATGTTAAAACCACTGTACCGGTTGGTTCCCAGACTCTTTTACCATCAACCTGTTTTTTCGAGTTCAATCTCCTAGCTTTAATAACAGGGCCTGAACCTGGTGGGCATTCAATGTTGTCTATGAACTCTTCCAGCGTCCAGTCCAGAGGAATCTGTCTAACTACACCCATGCGTGATACTTGAAACCTGGGGATAACTGCTGAAAGGTTATGAGATGATAATATCGAGTTATCCAGGAAGCTGTTGGCATCTAAAGCAGAGAGAAAGTAGACGCACATTTTGTTTTTGCCGATACTTTTGATTTCTTTAATGCCTGCTACTTTACCATTGTACTTAGATTACTTGGGCCATTTTAAGAGCACGCATACGGGTTGGAGAATTTGGTTGGTCAGTATCCGTTCGAGTGACATGGACAACAAAAGGGCCCACGTCAGATTGCGAATATTTTATATCAGATCCGTTTTCGTACCCTGATCTGACGAAAGTATGCTGAATTGACGCATTTGGCGGACTTGACTTCTTGCCATGGAGCTCATTTTCTTCATATGAGTCACCACTAGGCCGTTTTTCTCCAGGTTTAAAACTCGATTTTCCTCCGCCCCTATCAGGCGGCTCAGAATCTCCCATCTCCGACATCACAGAACGAATACAAACAAAACACTCACCTTACAATAATTACAACCACACCACCAACTAAAAATATTCAAATCTTAGTGAAAATTTGCCAGAAAAAACACAAATAAACGAAATTCGAATCCCGGACACATGCGTTAACTAACACAGCCAAAGCAGAATCAAACGTCGTATATAGATTCCAAAAAAGTTACCAAAGATGGCCGAACGTCACTGTCACAAGTGTCATTGTCATTGTGACGTTCCAGATGTAACCAACTCATGCACATTTATAAAAATAGGTAGTCAAATAATATTTTGTTGTTATTTAAGTGTCAAGATTATCCTAAGTTTTTGATGTTTTCTATATACCTATATAGAAAACATCAAAACAGTGTGCGCGCGCATGCCGTTGTGTGTGGTCGCTATCTCTAACGAGCGTGCGCGAGGTCGATGACCTTCCGTTACGAATAATGGCGTGTTCTAAAACTTTAAAATGCGTTAATTGCAATATTGTAGTGAGCGAAGTGCTGGCTTTTATATACAATAAGCTGGATGTTATGGACAATGAAAGTTTAGTGCAAATCTGTTTTACAACGTTTACTGTGGTGGAAGTTGATACAGCAAAACAGTTATTATTCGACTGTGTTAAATCAAGTAGGCGAAATATCTCAAGGCGTAAAGATGGAAAAATTCTGCGTGATCTAGAGGATATCATCACCTTATTTAAAAACGCTGACCCGGAATTGTTACCGATCTTCGTTGCGAAAGACTTAGACAGGCTCCCGCCGATAACGTTCGATAGTGTTGACGTAAGTGCACTATTAAAAACCATTACGTTACTTAAAGCTGAGCTGGTAAAGATTAAGGAGAATTATGTGACTAAACAACAATTTGAAGATCTGGAAAACAAATGGCATGACGCCCGTTACGCTTCAATTTTAAATAGTCAGTGTCGGGTAAATACGAAACGAGGAGCGTGTACTATGGACAGTGGACCTATGGCACTACAAACGCCGGGTAATGAGTCACCGACTGATAAGAGTTATGCACTGCGGTGGCCGGCGCAAACGCAAGCGGGTAACTACACTGGCATGGCGTCGTCTCCCTTGCACCTATCACAGGAGCCGTCTGGGCAGGCCTTAAGCGAAAGCGAGCTGTCGCCGTCGCACTTGCAGATGGGAACGAACAAACACTCGCATGAGAGTGTGCCTCTTTCAACTCATTGTGACAAACAGGATAAGAGTAAGGCAAATAATCTGGAAATAGATAACGCGAGTTTTGCAAGAACCAGAACCGATCAACAACCGGTTCGGGATAGCAGCTGTTTGTTTGTAAATAAAACACCGATACAAACCTTACCAGATGATAAAGTTAAAAACTTGACCAAACAGTCGTATGCTGAAGTTGCGAATAGCGATAAAGATTCCAGTAAAAAACCGTCAAAAAAAGACGAAAAATGGAATTTGGTTCAACGTAAGCGCTTGAAAAATAAGTTTATAGGATCAAGAGGCAAAGCTGTGTCGGACCTAAACAACAAGTTTAAGGCAGCCGAGACTAAAACACCATTATTTGTTTCTAATGTTCATAAGGATGTTTTGGAGCAAGATATTGTTGATTATATTTATGAAAAAACAAATGAAAAAGTGTCTCCCATAAAAATCAAAATGAAGCAGCTGAGGGATTCCAACGCATATAAGATTTTTGTAACCGAGTATAAAATTAATACTTTTCTTGACGATAACCTGTGGCCCGCCGGAATATCTTTCCGGCGTTTTGTTAATATAAAGGGACGGATTGGTAATGATTCGGATCCCAGCGTGGTCAAATGATTTAGTGGTTAATTTTAAATTAAGTTCGATTTCAACTAAACGAGATTACAATAGTGATTTTATTTATAGTAAGGTAACGTGGGGAGAGAGGAGTGCTGATCAAATAAATAAATATAACGATTTTTGTACCCATAAACTGAAAAACATTGACTTCCCATCAGAATTAAGACATTGTGCTGATATTTTATGTAGTTGTGTAGAACATAGAATAATTATTGACACTTTATATTGTAATATTATTAATATTTTAAGGGATTCTGCAATCTGTTGTTATGAGTTTAAGAAACGTTTTAAAAACAAAGTAGTAGGGTGGAATAGGCACGTTAAGGAAGCTCACCAAGAGGCGAGACTTTGTTTCCAGATGTGGCTATTACAGGGCAAGTGTTCCAGTGGTGAAGCCTACGTTAGAATGTGTGAGTCTAGACGGCGCTTTAAGTCCAAGCTGAAATGGTGCCAAGAGAATGAAACACAAATAAAAATGGACATTTTAGCGTCTCGCCATAAGGCAAAGGATTTTAAGCGCTTCTGGAAACACACTAAAAACCTGGACGGGCCGCGTCGGGTTCCTTCCAACGTAGACGGCTTGAGTGACCCAGAGAAAATAGCTGAGTTGTTTAGTAAACAATTTCAAGTAGAGTCGCCTCTCGGATCGACCTCGATACGGATGCCCGATGGTAGGGTATGTTTGAAAGGTGATTTACAGCAATTCTCAGCGAAAAATGTGCTAACCCTAATAAAAAACATGAAGCGTGGTAAATCGCCGGGCTGTGACGACCTTAGCATTGAGCACCTCCAGTACGCAGGTGTTCATTTGCCCAGGGTGTTGGCCTTGCTGTTCAACTTATGTATAGGGCACGGATACCTTCCTAGGGAGCTTTTAAAGACCGTTGTGGTACCTATCATAAAAAATAAAACGGCGGATGCCTCCGACAGGAACAACTACAGACCGATCTCACTGGCTACTGTGATATCAAAGGTGCTGGACGGTTTGCTTGATCGCTGTATAAGTAAGCACATTAAATTGAATGAGGCCCAGTTTGGTTTTAGACCTGGGCTCTCCACTGAAACTGCAATACTGCGTCTCAAGCACACCGTTCAGTACTATGTGACGAGAAATACTCCTATTTATGCGTGTTTTTTGGATCTGTCGAAGGCATTCGACCTGGTATCATACGATGTGCTGTGGTCAAAAATGCAAAGCGAAACCAGTACGCCTATAGAAATAGTAAACCTATTTAAATTTTGGTACCACAATCAAACCAACCAAGTTAGGTGGGCTGGTGTTTTTTCGAGGGAGTATGGGTTGGACTGTGGTGTGAGGCAGGGGGGCCTGACCTCGCCTCGGCTATTTAGCTTGTATGTAAACGGTCTTATCGAGGGGCTCAGTAGTGCCGGCGTCGGTTGCTCTATTGATGGCAAGTTGGTCAATAACATAAGCTACGCAGACGACATGGTGCTACTGTGCCCATCGATAAGAGCTCTCGAGAAATTACTGGGCATATGCGAGGCGTACGCGGTGACCCATGGACTTAAGTACAACACTAATAAAAGCGAGCTTCTTGTTTTCAAGGCTGGAAAAAAGAAACCGAAATCTGTCCCACCAGTTAGGCTCTTGGGAGCTCCTTTGAAGAGAGTCACCGAATTTAAATACCTTGGTCACTGGGTTACCGAGAACCTCTCGGATGACTTGGACATTGAGCGAGAGCGTAGGGCCCTGGCGGTGAGAGCTAATATGTTGGTCCGCAGGTTTGCTAAGTGCTCACGTGATGTTAAAGTCACGCTCTTTAAGGCTTACTGTCAGACTTTCTACACCTGCAGCCTGTGGACCAATTACGCGCAAAAGTCCATGAATAGCCTGCGCGTTCAATATAATAACGCTTTTAGGATGCTGTTGGGGTTGCCTCGCTGGTGTAGCGCGTCAGGCATGTTTCTAGAGGCTAACACGGATGGTTTTAAGGCAATAGTGCGGAAACGAGTTGCCTCGTTGATGAGTAGAGTGCGAGGCAGTACCAACAGCCTCCTAAATGTTATACTGGATAAGTTCGATTGCCCTGTAATGAAGCACTGGAATGTCGTGCATATGGCGGACAAACCTGTCATATTTAATGTTAAATAAAAGTTAAATCTATAATCATTTGACATTATTAATCTCTTAAGTACGTATGTTTTATCGGTTTTGTGTGATTATTATTTCTTTGTAATTTTAAATTTATTGTTGACATTGTTTTGCCTTTATTTTAAATTCATGTTACTAAAACCTAGATTGTAAGATTACCTACTGTATTACTAACACTCTTATGGACCCAGAGTCTGAAATAAAAATTATATTATTATTATTATTATTATGAGTATCTAATATGTATAGTACAATGAGTAACCAAAATATATTGAGCAATATTGTTACGTTTAATTGCAAGTCTCTAAAGAGATCCATAGAAGGAGTTAGAGACCTGTGTAAGGATGCCGATATCGTGGCGCTTCAGGAAACCTGGCTCCTGCCGCACGACTTATCTATCCTATAGACTGTGGACGAAGAGTTCGGGAGCACGGGCACGTCGGCGGTGGACACCTCGGCCGGGCTTCTTGTCGGGAGGCCCTACGGTGGCGTCGCGGTTTTGTGGCGGAAAAATGCGTTTGATCATGTTTCTGTGATAAAGTGTGATAATGTGCGTGTAAGTGCTGTAAGACTAGTAGTTGGGGGTCGATCGATCTTAGTATTTAGCGTATACATGCCTGTAAATAAGAGTGAAAATTTGCCTATATTTACCGAATGCCTCGGCGCAATCGGATCAATAATTGAAGAGGTTGGTAGTACTGAGGGCGTCTACATTTTGGGGGATTTTAATGCTCATCCCCATGAGCTTTTCTTTGATGAGCTATTGCATTTCTGCGATGAACAAAGGTGGGAGTGTGCCGATGTGGACATGTTGGGCCTAGACTCGGACACCTTCACTTATGTGAGTGAAGCACACGGATGTAGGAGGTGGCTTGACCACTGCGTTGTTTCTAAGTCTGCGAAACAAACATTAAGCGATATATGGGTTCGGCACGATGTTTACTACTCGGATCATTCCCCTTTGTTCATAAAATGTGACCTAGGTATTATTATTGCTAAGCGTGAAACTGATGTTCCAACCTTTCAGAATGGGGTCCTTTGGGGAGAAAGAACAACAGAACAGACTGAATTATATTATTCCTTATGTAGTAAGCAGCTTGAACAATTAGATTTACCTACGGAGCTAAAGTCGTGTAAACATAATTTTTGTAATAAACATGAACATAGAGTAATAATTGATAAATTCTATTTTAATGTAATTAATACACTGAAAAATGCTGCAATTCAATGTTATCGTAAGAAAAAGTGCCGAAGAAAGGGGGGTTTTATTGCTGGTTGGAACAAATATGTTGCACCCGCTCACAGGGATGCTAGGCTTAAATTTCTATTATGGGTTGATGTAGGAAAACCGAGATATGGAACGGTATATGAAAATATGGTTAAATCCAGAAACACATTTAAAGCTAAGCTCAAATGGTGTCAAAATAGGCAAGAACAAATCAAAATGGATATCCTTGCTTCGAATCATGCTAATAAAAATTTTAAGCAATTCTGGAAGAACACAAAAATATGAGTGTTAGACCAAGTGTGCCTGTGAGCGTTGGTGGCGTATTAGATAGGAAGTGTATAGCAAATCTTTTTAAAGATCATTTTGCTGTAAAATCACCGCTAGGACCGACAGAGTCTGGGGTGTGCGGCGCTATAGCTGGCGTGGACGTGAGTGCGGAATGTGACGTCACCTTCTCAGCCGATCAGGTCGCGAGAGTGATCCACGGCATGCAGCGAGGCAAGTCGCCGGGACACGACGGCCTCAGCGTCGAGCACCTCAGGTTTGCTGGTTTTCAGTTGCCGCGGGTACTGGCGATATTATTTACGTTATGCCTCTGCCACTCTTACTTACCAGAGCCGCTAATGAGAACCATTGTTGTTCCGATTGTAAAAAACAAGACTGGAGACGCGTCGGACACAGGTAACTATCGCCCCATCTCGCTTGCTACTATATCGGCAAAAGTGCTTGACAGCTTGCTTAATGATCAACTAAATAAACACGTCCATATTCATGACGCGCAGTTCGGGTTTCGTCCTGGGCTATCAACGGAAAGCGCCATTTTTTGTCTTAAGCAAGCTGTCAAGTTCTACACAAATAGGAGAACTCCGGTGTATGCTTGTTTTCTAGATTTATCAAAAGCTTTTGACCTGGTCAATTACGACATGCTATGGCAAAAGCTGAGAAACACTAGTACACCGAGAGAGCTCGTGTCGATACTCAAGTTCTGGTATAACAATCAGATTAATCAGGTGAGGTGGGTCGATACTCTGTCGGCCGAATACAGGCTGGAGTGTGGTGTCAGGCAGGGAGGACTGACGTCGCCAGGGCTTTTCAACCTCTATGTAAATCAG
This sequence comes from Acleris sparsana, assembly GCA_923062465.1. Taxonomy (NCBI): domain Eukaryota; kingdom Metazoa; phylum Arthropoda; class Insecta; order Lepidoptera; family Tortricidae; genus Acleris; species Acleris sparsana. Next base: position 23,667,790 of record OV281285.1, read on the forward strand.
CTGATCGAGGAACTTAGCAGCATGCATGTAGGATGCCACGTTGAAGGAACCTGTATCAACAATATTAGCTACGCAGATGACATGGTGCTGCTGGGTCCGTCGATCGGCTCGATTAGGAAGCTCGTGGCTGTTTGTGAGCGTTATGCGGCTACGCACGGGCTTAAGTACAACTCGGAAAAGAGTCAGGTGCTTGTTTTCAAAGCTGGCAAAATCAGACCTTACAATGTACCCCCTGTTGTACTGGCTGGTACCTCCTTGCAGGTGGTTGACAAATTTAAGTACCTAGGTCACATGATCGCGGAAGATTTAAAGGACGACCTTGATGTGGAAAGAGAGCGCAGGGCGTTAGCAGTGAGGAGTAATGTCCTGACCCGCAGGTTTGCCAGATGTTCAGAGAGTGTGAAAGTGACCCTATTCAAATCATATTGCACGTCATTCTACTCGAGCAGCTTGTGGTGTCAGTACACGAAACGAACCTATAGCTCCCTGCGTGTTCAGTATAACAACGCTTTCAGGATGTTATTGGGGCTGCCGCGCCACTGCAGCGCGTCTGGCATGTTTGCGGCGGCGCGCATGGACGACTTCTACGCTGTAATGCGTAAGAAGTGCGTCTCCCTTCTCTATCGTGTTCGCGGCAGCCGGAATACCATCCTGAAAGTGCTTGCAAACCGCTTGGACAGTCCCTTATTATGGCACCTGGTCAGAACGGGAATTGGTGTTATTAAATAAAGTGAAATGATACAGTAGTGGTAGTAATTTTGGATTTAATTTTCATTCCAATATTGATTATGATTTTAATTCTAACTTCGATTATGTTTTGCTGTAATTCTAATAATTTATTTACTGCTACTATTGTTATTTAATTTTATCATGACATGACTGTAATTTTATTGAATGTAATGTATTTTTGATTTATTGTATTTAATTTTAATGTAATTGCCTACTAACATAGAATAATGAACTTTTGTAATTAACCTATTTATGGAATCTAATTCTGAATTAAACGATTATTATTATTATTATTTGTATGTCTTTACCAATCACGGGACTATGGGAGTCCCGGACCTTTGGAAGGCGTACATGGAGCCGAAGCCAACACGCAGAGGCCCTTTAGACAAGTTTAATTTAGTAAAGTTATGGGACACCAACCGGCGATTGTCCCTGAGTTCAAACTAAAGAAGTATGCTCCCACGGACAACCACCGGTCAGTGTAAAGACTATTTAAGAAGGATGGGAATACTAATAATAGGTCCTATGAATGAACTGATATGGATTGGTGAACTAGGCTATTGATGAAACTACGGCGCCTGCCTGGCCAATGCTAATTACTTTGGTTTAAATGGCAGGCGGTGACTCGCCAACTCAATGGAATGCACCTCCCGAAATAGCCACATATATATAGCAGCAGGGAGGCAACAGTTCCAGAGGGGCTAAGGGTGGAGAGGTGCTTCTGGACTTTAAACGACCATAAGGTGCCCACTCGCCACTTATGCAACACATCCACCCTTCGAGCATATAGCTCTTGCGACTCCACTCTGACCGGCCAATAAAGGCAAGCCAGAGGTGAGGGTCTGTTCCTCGTCATTGCACACCGCAGCCGGCCGGTGAAGGCAAGCGTGAGGTGAGGAACAGGACCTACCCTCGGGAGCACTCAGGTCCGTGGTGTCGCCACTCACCACAGCTCGCCACTAGCTGCCCTGCGGCCTTATTATTATTATTATTATTATATACAAAACACTACCCCCAAATAACTTAATTACGTACCCAAATACTAACTTTTGCTAGCGATTTCGTTTGCGTTAATTAGGTTACACACAATATGTCGAGAAATACCAGACATGTAAATCCTTTGGGAATGACTTTAGGGATAAAAGTGTGTATACGTATATTTATGAATAGTATAAACGCAAATTATAGGATGTATCCAAATGTTGTTAAACCCTGAAGTGTTACCACTGTAATATGAGCTTTTCTTCTACAAAACAGTTTCAACTAAATATCTGTAGGTGAAATTGATATTTACATTAAATTATTTATTTATGGGGTTGCATTCAATTTTAACTTTACAATTATATATAAATAAATTACATATGTACATTATTTAGAAAAGTTAAAACTTTATCGATGGAAGACTTTTCATTTTATTGGCAACACATGAGTAGTTATTTTGGAATCTAAATACGGCGTTGAGTTTAAACTTGTCTAAAGGGCCTCTGCGTGTTGGCTTCGGCAGGTTCGGCTCCATGTACGCCTTCCAAAGGTCCGGGACTCCCATAATCCTGTGATTGGTAAAGACATACAAATAATAATAATAATTAGCATTGGCCAGGCAGGCGCAGATGATTCATCAATAGCCTAGTTCACCAATCCATATCAGTACATTCATAGAACCTAGTATTAATATTCCCATCCTTCTTAAATAGTCTTACACTAACCGGTGGTTGTCCGTGGGAGCATACTTCTTTAGTTTGAACTCGGAGACAATCGCCGGTTGGTGTCCCATAACTTTACTAAATTAAACTCATCTAAAGGGCCTCTGCGTGTTGGCTTCGGCTCCCGCTGAGTGACTTTAAATTTTTGATCCAGCCCAGTAGGACTCACTGATTGAAGACTTTCGTCTTCAGGCTCTGTGGAATAGTCGACGTGAAGACTCGACGCAATTTCCCATATGCTGCCCAACCCAGCTGTATTCTTCTGTTGGCCTCTTTCTCGAAGTTGTTTTTACCTAACTGCAGAGTTTGCCCTAGGTAATATTCTCGAACGACTTCAAGTGCTGCCAGCACCACCCAACCACCCTGTACTACAATCGGTCCCCGCATGACATGTTCATTGAACATAACCTTGGTGTTGTCAAGTTCATGCGTAGACCGATGCATTGAGAAAATTCAGTTAGTAGATCGTTCAACATATGTTGTAGATCCTGCAACGTTTGGGCCATAATGACGATATCGTCTGCAAATCGCAAGTGTGAGATGAATTCGCCGTAAATGTTAATGCCACGTTCTTTCCATACCAGCGTCTTAAACAAATCCTCCAGTGCATTTGTACTGTACTTGGACGACCAAAGTTGCGGCGTTATACAGACATCTCAACACTTGGATATATCGCTAGTCATCTTGGCATCATTGCATGGATTTCAGAACTGACCAGGTTTCGATAGATTCAAAGGCCTCATAGTTCACAAAAGCTATACACAGGGGCTGATTATACTCCTCGGTCTTTTGTATAATTTGCCGCACTTTATGAATGTGGTCTAAGGTGCCACATCCTCCTCGGAACCCAGCCTGCTCAGGGGGTTGAAATTCGTCGTCTTCGTGGAAGGCGGTTCGTGAAGGCTTTTGAAAACAGCTTGTAGACGTGGCTTACGAGTGACTTGGGTCGGTAGTTCTTCATTAGGGTTTTATACCCATGGAAGAGAACGGTGTTAAAGATGTTCTGGAGCTCCTTCAATGCAGGCATGTCTCCTGCTTTTAGGAGCTCAATTGTAGCACCGTCCTCCGTCCTGAGGGGTCCTGAGCTGTTTAAGAACCATCGCGATTTCATTTAGGCTTATCTCTGGCAAGTCCTCGGTAAAGTGACCGGTTAATGGGGGCTCTAGAGTACTTATTTTCGGGATCAGGTGGAGATGCGTGCGAGGCGTATAAATGGCAGTAGAAGTTCTCAGTTTCTCTCAAGAACTCCCGACTTAGGAGTAACGATTTCTCAACTGGCTGTGGTCAAATTCGTCAGATGGCTCCTGCCACGAGACTGGATAAATACTTTCGACCCCTGATTTTGCTCAATCGCTCGTTCAATAACACATGTATTGAAGCGTCGGAGCTCGTGTCGCCAATTTGACAATCTTCTTGTTGAGAGCCCGACGTTCTGACGGAGTGACAGGCGGGTTTTCTGGTCGTGCCTTCATAAGTTTGAGAGCTTCTGTCGAAAATTTGGAGTTCCTGCCCTTACGCTGCAACCTGCAAAATTTAATACCTTCCTCCCTGAGGACTCCACATTTTCGATCAATGTCAACGACATTTGTGGTTTCCACGGCAGCAAATCGATTCTCCAGATTTAACTGGAATGTTTCAGGTCCCACTATAGTTTGGAGTAAGTTTGGTCGGAGCCTAGACTTAATCAAACGGACACGCTTAAGCTTAAAGTTAATATTCAGAGACCCTCGGACAAGTCGGTGATCACTTCCGGTCAATACCGGTTCAATAACCTGTTGACCACTGAGACGTCTCTGAATATGTGCCTCTTGTCCGCTTTAATGAAGTCAATCTCATTTTTTGTTATAGTGTTCTGGGCTCTGCTATGTCCACTTCCTCTGAGGCTTCTTCTTAAAGAAAGAGTTCATTAGGAAAAACCCCTCTTGACAAGCATTTGCCCCTATGGTTCCTGCAAGCAAAAATGTTCCTACTTCCGATTCACTCTGTGTTTATTTCTATTGAAGTGACCTAACATATCTTTTAACATTAACCTCTCAAAAACTTTGCTTAAAGTAGAATAGAAATGGATCGGGAATTCGTTAAATCACTCATCTCTCCCGATTTAAAAAGTGGTATGACTTTACTATATTTCATAAGATTTGGAAAGACCCCCTCTGGAATGGAATTATTGTAGATTAAGGCTAAGTAAGGTGCAATTATATCTATGATATGATGGATGACTTTAACTGACGTTCCCCATATATTTTTTTAAACTGAGCGATTTAATTACGAGGGCGGGATGATAAGTAACTGGCCTTAGCAATTTAAAAAGGTTGTATTTAAAAATAAACTAGCGCAATTTAAAATGTGTGTCTCTGGCTATCTGTGTTCGAAATTTGAAATTCATGGCTTAAAAAATATTGATTTTTCTGTCATTTGAAAATTTATTGCGACGATTGTTTTAAAAATGGATAAAATTGAACAAAGAGCGGTGATAAAGTTTCTTTACATGAAGGGTATGAAGGGAAAAGATATTTATGATGAGTTAAAGAATGTTTTGGGGGAATGTGCTCTATCATACGCCACGGTAAAAAACTGGGTGGCTGAATTTAAACGAGGCCGTACAAGTGTCCAAGACGAAGCTCCCCCTGGACGTCCAAAAAGCGTCACGACTCCAGAAATGGTCTGCAAAGTCCACGATATGGTTTTGGCTGATCGACGATTGAAGTTATCAGAAATAGCTGAGACTACAGGGATCTCAAAACAACGGGTACATCATATTCTAGATGAAGAATTAAATATGAAAAAGTTATCCGCCCGTTGGGTGCCGCGATTGCTTACGCCCGATCAAAAAAGAATCCGCGTGCAAAACTCGAAGGAATGTTTGGATCGTTTTCAGAAAAATAAAGCTGATTTTTTGCGTCGTTTTGTAACAACAGATGAAACATGGGTTCACCACTACACGCCAGAATCAAAAATTCAATCAAATCAGTGGACTGAATCTGGATGTTCGGGCCCCAAAAAAGCTATGGCTGTAAAGTCGGCTGGAAAAGTTATGGCTTCCGTCTTTTGGGATGCTAGTGAAATTTTAATGATCGATTACCTTCCTAAAGGTGAAACCATTAATGGAGAATACTATGCTAACCTTTTAGATAAGCTACATCAATGTATTCAGCAAGAACGACCAAACTTAGCAAAAAAAAAAACATATTCCATCAAGACAATGCCAGGGTTCACACATGTGTTAAATAAAGCCATGGCGAAAATCGGCGAATTGAAGTACGATTTGCTGCCCCACCCACCTTATTCGCCTGATCTGGCACCATCCGACTTCCATCTGTACCCGAAGCTTAAAACTTTTGTGGGTGGACACAAATTTGCCACTAATGATGCCGTCATAGCCGCTGTAGAAGACTATTTTGGAGGCCTCGAAACGAATCATTTTATGGAAGGCATCACAGCTTTAGAGCGAAGATGGAATAAGTGCATAGACCTAGACGGAGATTATGTCGAAAAATAAAATTAGTTTTAAAACCAAAATTCAAGTTTTTTTTACTTAGGCTAGGTACTTATCATCCCACCCTCGTACCTTTACCTTTACAATACATTTAGTTAGTACCATTAGCACAAAGTAATTGTTGAGCTCCAATCACAGATGATTGAAGACATTTCGTGGTATGCTATGGTGGAGAAATACTCTTCGAACGCTAAGCCCATGTCTGTGTTTGATGTGATTTGTTCGGTTTACCCTTGAAATATCGACAAACGTTTAATCGAATTTCAGTTCAAAGTCAACGTTTCGCTTATTTTCATTTGATCGAATATTCTTTACATCGAACAATTAAATGATGTATTTTTCAAACACCGATTTTTAATGTTTATAAATATTATTAAATATATACTTTAAGGGACAGATTTTTATTTCATACTTAATTATCCAATATATTATTTAGTAATAAAACAAATCGGTTCTGACGCTCGCCGGCCGCTGCCGCGGCACGCTCGCTTCGCTCGCTCGGCTTCGCTCGCTTGGCTTCGCGCGCTGTTAGGTCGCAGTTCACCTAACACACTCCTCCTCGCTTCGCTCGTCGTCGCACCTATGTGTACTCTGTCGCATAACAATGTGTTGCAATTCAAACTAGTTTTTAGTAATATTGAGTTGTTGTGTCTCTTGAATAGTTTATGAAATATATTTTTAAGCATTTAAAAATCCTTGTACCGTTGTTCTAATAATTGTTTTAATTTATAATGAATAGTCGATGAAGCCAAAATATTACAAGAGATAATATTTATACTAAATATTCTATAAATCGTTTTCGATGAAATGATATTCGATGAAAAGTTTGTCGAGATTTCAAGGGGCACCCGATTTGTTCATCACCTTTGTGTAGGTATGGTGATTTGATAATCACGAGTTTTAGATTTACCTGTTTCTCTATTTATTATTTTCCACACAGTTTTTATCTTATCGTCAGAAGCTTTGAGCTTAAGACCAAAAAAATTTGACTTAGCAGTCAAGCAAATTTGCTTGAAGATGCTCGAATAATTCTTAACGGAAACTAAGAGTTCAGCGTTCTTGTTCTCCTCCCTCTCTTTATATAGTTCATAAGGCCTAATTCGACTTCTATGAATGCCTACAGTAGCCCATTCACTAAACTTAGTATTTGACCCAGAAATAGTTTTCATCTTAAAATTATTGTTAAATTGATGAAGAATTACACCAAACAAATCTACAGGGTTATTGGTAAGTCGACCTATTCCCGTTAGGAGGTGATAGGGGTGACTATTTGCGATAATTTTGACCCCCATATGCATTATGCAAAAGTGAACCATTTTTGAGTTATCGCGTTTATTAGTTTTTTTTTAAATTAGTCGGCAATTCAACTTGAAAAATTTATTACAAAAAAAGTATCAATTTAAATCTTTTTTTTTCTTCTGATTTACAAAACCGATTAAACACTGGTTATTTCTCAATATTTAAACAATAATTATCGGTCCAAATTAAAAAATGCGAGATGGAAAACGAAATTTTTTCAATATTTTTTGCGATCGCTTTCCACTAAAATGCCTTAAAAACAAAAAAAAACGTTATAAAACTTGGCTTGCAGATTATTTTAAAAACTTAACTGTTTTCTTAGCTCTCCAAAACTGCACAACAAGTAGGAAATTATTTGAAAAAAAACTGAAAGAAAGTCATCACAAAGGAAGAGGGCGGGCGGGCCACTTCAAAAATAAAAATTAAAAAACATACCGAATTTAAATCAACTTTTTTATTTGCTTTTGTACAAGGTGAACTTGTTTTTCTTATGCAATATTAAAAAAAATATTATCTGTACACGTTTGAGAATGCGAGGCCGAAAACTAAAAAATACTTACATGTTTTTTTATCAAACTCCAACATAAATTACACGAAAACAGAAAAATTTACCAATACATTTGGCTGACTGAAATCAGTCTGACTAATTTAAAATAAAACTAAAAATCGCTTACTTTTTCCATAAGTTAATGTTGTTATTTGTGTTTACGAGTATAACAGTTAGTTTTAATAGCTCGTTAGAAAGCTGGAAAAACGTCAATGTTTTATGTGTAATCTGCACGCCAAATGTATTGGTAATTTTTTCTGTTTTCGTGTAATTTATGTTGGAGTTTGATAAAAAAACATGTATTTTTTAGTTTTCGGGCTCGCATTCTCAAACGTGTACAGATAATATTTTTTTAATATTGCATAAGAAAAACAAGTTCATCTTGTACAAAAGCAAATAAAAAAAGTTGATTTAAATTCGGTATGTTTTTTATTTTTTATTTTTGAAGTGGCATTTGTGACTTTAGGTTCCGCCCGCTTTCTTTGTGATGACTTTTTTTTCAGTTTTTTTTGAAATAATTTCCTACTTGTTATGCATTTTTGGAGAGCTAAGAAAACAGTTAAGTTTTTAAAATAATCTGCAAGCCAAGTTTCATAACGTTTTTTTTTGTTTTTAAGGCATTATAGTGGAAAGCGATCGCAAAAAATATTGAAAAAAAATCGTTTTCCGTCTCGCATTTTTAAATTTGGACCGATAATTATTGTTTCAATATTGAGAAATAACCAGTGTTTAATCTTTTTTGTAAATCAGAAGAAAAAAAGAGATTTAAATTGATACTTTTTCTGTAATACATTTTTCAAGTTGAATTTCCGACTAATTTAAAAAAAAACTAAAAATCGCTATAACTCAAAAATGGTTCACTTTTGCATAATGCATATGGGGGTCAAAATTATCGCAAATAGTCACCCCTATCACCTCCTAATGGGAATAGGTCGACTTACCAATAACCCTGTATATAAATACTATTAGAATCATTATGTGAAAAGGATAACCCACAAAGATTACTCTGAACTTCATTTTTGAATAATTCCAAACGATTGCTAACGAAAACGCGTTGTACATTTTTATATTAAAAATATAAACATGGGGAAAAAGTACACAGTAGACCATTTTACCAAAAAAAATGTAGGTAGGTATAAGTTTCTACTATATATAGAATTCTTGCATCCTTGACGACAGCTCGCAAACGTGGTAGCGGCCGACCAGCTAAAATAATGACCAAGGGAAGACTGAAGAAACTCCATACCACTTGCAATGATAGTGATTCCATGAGCCAACGAGATGCCGCGAAAGTATTTAAATGTTCTCAACCGTACATTTGCCGGTCTTGAAAAAGGTGGGTTTGGAGTGCCGCAAGAACGTACGGGCACCGGAATACACCGATCAGCAAAAATCTAACATTATGTCACAATGCCGCTGGATGGTTAGAAATTACAAAGGAAAATCGTTTATTTTGGATGATGAAAGTTATTTCCCTTTGAGCAAAACCCCTTCATGGTCAACTCAGCCCACAGGACACTGAGCCCGCGGGCTCAGTAGATCACTTTGATTTCTTGGCGGGCAACTTGACCCGCTTAAATGGACAAATCAGCCCGCGGGCTCAGTTCACCACTATCTACACTCATGGGTTGACTGAGCCCGCGAGCTAAACTAAAACCTTTCGGTACCTGTGTCCTAATTCCTCTGATCAACAATTCCTAAGATAAGATAAGATAAGATAAGATTCATTTATTGTCAGAAACTGTGTACAATTAGGTCACATCATATAAAAGGTCCAACAGTTTGCCCATTTCGGGCGTACAATAACAAGTAAATATATTATTATTAAAAAAGTCTTAACCAGGTATACATCTGAAATATTCATTTAAATTGTAGAAACTTTCAATTAAAACCCATTATTTGACCTTTGTTTTAAATGCCATCTAACGATTTAATATGTTCAGGCAAATGGTTAAATATTTTAATTCCATATACATATGCGCTCTTTCTAAGTATAAAGCTGGAAGGTCTAACTGTACAAACATCGTATTTATATTGAGATCGGATATTATTTTTAGAGTCGCTTTTTTTTATAAAAATATCATTTCGGTCTTTAACAAATAAACAAATTTGTAGTATATATATACATGTCAAAGTTAATATTTCGTTATCTTTAAAAATGTCTCTTAGGGATTGCATATGTCTGAGCTTAAAAATAATTCGCATACATCTTTTTTGAAGACGAAAAGTGGATTCAACATTTACGGAATTTCCCCAAATTATTATACCGTACATAAGTACGGGGTAAACATTTCCATAGTACGCCTTCATCGCAACATCAACCGAAACTATGTTAGTCAATATGGATAGTGCATAGCAAGATTTGGCTAGTTTTTTATTTATGTTATCTATGTGGGACTTCCAATTAAGGTTGCTATCAATTGTTACTCCTAAGAAATTTGTATTATTCACTTTTTCAATTATTTTACTGTTTACAACAACATTTAAGCTTTTTTGTATCTGCTTATTGTTAATAAATTGTACAATTTTAGTCTTATCTAGATTTACACTTAAATGTAACGTGGACAACCAATTTATTACAACTTTCAAAGTATTTTGTAACTCGTTAGCTATATCGGAGCCCTCTTCTTCAGATACAAAAATAGTGGCATCATCAGCGAACATAACACACAGGTGGTTAATTGTCAAGGGGAACTCATTAACGTATACCAAAAACAAAAAAGGCCCCAAGACACTGCCTTGAGGTACCCCTTGCAGATTAAAATCATATTTTGATTGTATTCTTGTAATTGTTTTTTTAGTCCTGTCGTAAGTGTCTAATATCGTAGCTTGAGTCCTATTTGTAAGATATGTCTCCACTAGTTTCAAGGCCACTCATCGAATCCCAACACGCTCTAATTGTTTCAGTAAAATTTTGTGAGACACGCAGTCGAACGCCTTTGACATGTCTATAAATAGTCCAATAGAAGTTTTTTTCTTATCCATGTCTGTCCAGATTTGCTGTAAAATTTTGAAAATAGCTAATGTTGTGTTTTTACCTTTTTGAAAACCAAACTGATTTATACTGAGAATTTTAAATTTGTCAAAAAACGAAATTAAGCGACTCAGTATAACCTTCTCAAATATTTTTGAAAAATTAGACAACAGTGCAATAGGTCTATAGTTATTTATGTCCTGTTTCGACCCTTTTTTATGTAAAGGCTTTATCAATGCCTTTTTAAGGTCGTCGGGAAAAATTCCATTTTCCAAAGTTAAATTGATAATGTGAGTTAAGGGTCCTGCTATGTGCTCAATACTTGACTTAATCAATGTCATAGGTATTTGATCATGGCCGGTGCTTTTCTTATTTTTTAATTTTTGAACTATTTTTACTAACTCTTCAGCGGTCAAATAGATGCTGGTCAAGATTGGTTGGGAAAGTGATTTATATTGAGAGTTGTTAAGTGTACGATTATTATTTAAATTTATAAAGAAGTTATTCATTGTCTCAGCAATGTCTCGAGAATTCTCTATTAAAATATTATCTAGTTTTATTGATTCTACTGTATCTTTTATAGTGTTTACTTTGGTTGTGTTTTGTTTTATTACTTGTCATGTGGCTTTACTCTTGTTATAACTCTGGTTAATGGAGTTTATATTTGTTTTGCGTTTAGATTGCTTCGTTACCAATTTCATGACCCGACAATATTGTTTGTACTCATTTTTGACCATTGCATTACTTGATTTTAGAGTTTGTAAGTATAATTGCCTTTTCCTCTTACTAGCTGTTACAATACCTTTGGTCTAAAATTCACATACGGTTTATTTAACGTACTCATCACTTTGGACACTTCCTAAATTCCCACTTTCATGTAATATCTACTTCCTGAAATTCCCACTTTTACAAAAATCTCAGTCCATACGTCGTTATGCCTATAAAATGAGGTAGGTTTAGGTTATGTTAGGTTTGCAGCAGGCCCGGAGGGCCAAACCACCCAGAAATAGGAGCTCCGCGTCAGCGGATCTCCGTCTTCACTCTTATTTCAAATCAATCAGACGGTGTCAAATAAACCTTATGTGAATTTTAGGAATTGTTGATCAGAGGAATTAGGACACAGGTACCGAAAGGTTTTAGTTTAGCTCGCGGGCTCAGCCAACCCATGAGTGTAGATAGTGGTGAACTGAGCCCGCGGCCTGAGTTGTCCGATCAGTGGGGCCCAGTCACCCACAACAAAAATAATATTGGTCAACTGAACCCGCGGGCTCAGTGTCCGGCGGGCTCAGTTGACGATGAAGGGAGCAAACCCCATATACCTGGAAATTATCGGTACTATACCAGCAATATTTCAACAACACCAGACAATATAAAACACAAGTATAAGCACAAGTTTGAGCAGAAAGTTATGCTTTATGTGGCTATTTCCGATAAAGGTGTGTCAAAACTGTGGTTCTAACCTAGTGGTTTAGCGGTCAATCAAAAAGTATATGAGAGTGAATGCTTGAAAAAAATACTTAAGGTAACCGTTTATTCGCCAACATTACCCTGATGGAGAATATGTATTTTGGCCAGATAAGGCATCGTCGCATTACGCCAAAAAAACATTGCGATTCCTGAATTCCCATAATTTGCCATTTGTACCGAAAATCCGAAATCCCACAAACCTTCCACAATGTCGGCCTATCGAAGACTTTTTTGGTCATATGAGCAGTCTGGTTTACAAAAATAATTGGAGAGCAGAAAATTGTGCCGAACTAATTAAAAGGATCAAAACTTGTGTGCGAAAAATGGACAAAAATGCCGTCCAACGGTCTTGTCCGGGCATTATGTCAAAGCTGCGTCGAACAGCTGATCACGTCACGGGCCCTTCATCGTCAACTGAGCCCGCCGGACACTGAGCCCGCGGGTTCAGTTGACCAATATTATTTTTGTTGTGGGTGACTGGGCCCCACTGATCGGACAACTCAGGCCGCGGGCTCAGTTCACCACTATCTACACTCATGGGTTGGCTGAGCCCGCGAGCTAAACTAAAACCTTTCGGTACCTGTGTCCTAATTCCTCTGATCAACAATTCCTAAAATTCACATAAGGTTTATTTGACACCGTCTGATTGATTTGAAATAAGAGTGAAGACGGAGATCCGCTGACGCGGAGCTCCTATTTCTGGGTGGTTTGGCCCTCCGGGCCTGCTGCAAACCTAACATAACCTAAACCTACCTCATTTTATAGGCATAACGACGTATGGACTGAGATTTTTGTAAAAGTGGGAATTTCAGGAAGTAGATATTACATGAAAGTGGGAATTTAGGAAGTGTCCAAAGTGATGAGTACGTTAAATAAACCGTATGTGAATTTTAGACCAAAGGTATTGTAACAGCTAGTAAGAGGAAAAGGCAATTATACTTACAAATTCTAAAATCAAGTAATGCAATGGTCAAAAATGAGTACAAACAATATTGTCGGGTCATGAAATTGGTAACGAAGCAATCTAAACGCAAAACAAATATAAACTCCATTAACCAGAGTTATAACAAGAGTAAAGCCACATGACAAGTAATAAAACAAAACACAACCAAAGTAAACACTATAAAAGATACAGTAGAATCAATAAAACTAGATAATATTTTAATAGAGAATTCTCGAGACATTGCTGAGACAATGAATAACTTCTTTATAAATTTAAATAATAATCGTACACTTAACAACTCTCAATATAAATCACTTTCCCAACCAATCTTGACCAGCATCTATTTGACTCCGGTGACCGCTGAAGAGTTAGTAAAAATAGTTCAAAAATTAAAAAATAAGAAAAGCACCGGCCATGATCAAATACCTATGACATTGATTAAGTCAAGTATTGAGCACATAGCAGGACCCTTAACTCACATTATCAATTTAACTTTGGAAAATGGAATTTTTCCCGACGACCTTAAAAAGGCATTGATAAAGCCTTTACATAAAAAAGGGTCGAAACAGGACATAAATAACTATAGACCTATTGCACTGTTGTCTAATTTTTCAAAAATATTTGAGAAGGTTATACTGAGTCGCTTAATTTCGTTTTTTGACAAATTTAAAATTCTCAGTATAAATCAGTTTGGTTTTCAAAAAGGTAAAAACACAACATTAGCTATTTTCAAAATTTTACAGCAAATCTGGACAGACATGGATAAGAAAAAAACTTCTATTGGACTATTTATAGACATGTCAAAGGCGTTCGACTGCGTGTCTCACAAAATTTTACTGAAACAATTAGAGCGTGTTGGGATTCGATGAGTGGCCTTGAAACTAGTGGAGACATATCTTACAAATAGGACTCAAGCTACGATATTAGACACTTACGACAGGACTAAAAAAACAATTACAAGAATACAATCAAAATATGATTTTAATCTGCAAGGGGTACCTCAAGGCAGTGTCTTGGGGCCTTTTTTGTTTTTGGTATACGTTAATGAGTTCCCCTTGACAATTAACCACCTGTGTGTTATGTTCGCTGATGATGCCACTATTTTTGTATCTGAAGAAGAGGGCTCCGATATAGCTAACGAGTTACAAAATACTTTGAAAGTTGTAATAAATTGGTTGTCCACGTTACATTTAAGTGTAAATCTAGATAAGACTAAAATTGTACAATTTATTAACAATAAGCAGATACAAAAAAGCTTAAATGTTGTTGTAAACAGTAAAATAATTGAAAAAGTGAATAATACAAATTTCTTAGGAGTAACAATTGATAGCAACCTTAATTGGAAGTCCCACATAGATAACATAAATAAAAAACTAGCCAAATCTTGCTATGCACTATCCATATTGACTAACATAGTTTCGGTTGATGTTGCGATGAAGGCGTACTATGGAAATGTTTACCCCGTACTTATGTACGGTATAATAATTTGGGGAAATTCCGTAAATGTTGAATCCACTTTTCGTCTTCAAAAAAGATGTATGCGAATTATTTTTAAGCTCAGACATATGCAATCCCTAAGAGACATTTTTAAAGATAACGAAATATTAACTTTGACATGTATATATATACTACAAATTTGTTTATTTGTTAAAGACCGAAATGATATTTTTATAAAAAAAAGCGACTCTAAAAATAATATCCGATCTCAATATAAATACGATGTTTGTACAGTTAGACCTTCCAGCTTTATACTTAGAAAGAGCGCATATGTATATGGAATTAAAATATTTAACCATTTGCCTGAACATATTAAATCGTTAGATGGCATTTAAAACAAAGGTCAAATAATGGGTTTTAATTGAAAGTTTCTACAATTTAAATGAATATTTCAGATGTATACCTGGTTAAGACTTTTTTAATAATAATATATTTACTTGTTATTGTACGCCCGAAATGGGCAAACTGTTGGACCTTTTATATGATGTGACCTAATTGTACACAGTTTCTGACAATAAATGAATCTTATCTTATCTTATCTTATCTTAGGAATTGTTGATCAGAGGAATTAGGACACAGGTACCGAAAGGTTTTAGTTTAGCTCGCGGGCTCAGTCAACCCATGAGTGTAGATAGTGGTGAACTGAGCCCGCGGGCTGATTTGTCCATTTAAGCGGGTCAAGTTGCCCGCCAAGAAATCAAAGTGATCTACTGAGCCCGCGGGCTCAGTGTCCTGTGGGCTGAGTTGACCATGAAGGGGTCACGGGCCCTATTGTAACGTTCATTGATTATTTTGTAAATAGTTAAATGTGTATACCTTACTATAAAAAAGTTTGATATAATGTTACACAAGTATTTTTTTACACCTTTGCAAATAATTCTCATTTTTTTGTTATCACCCGTTATCCGTTATTGTTGATAAACTGCCATCCACTGAGCACCCTACCATGGTGTTGCAGAGCTTTCCGATTAATTGATTAACATACAAGCTGAAGAGCCTCGGTGATGACAACCCACCCTGTCTCACCCCACACTCCAGTCTGTACCAATCAGACAGCGAGTCGGATCACCTGACACCGTTTCTCATATATGGCTCTTAAAAAACGCTTATATAAAGCAGTTTTAGTCGGTGGGATGTGTTCAGGGACCGGGCTGCTATCCCATTCAAGGGGTTTCCAATGGGTTTTTAAAAGGAGTTATTTATAAAACCCGTATCCCTTGAAAGCCGTTCGATTTGCTTTTTAAAGCGCTATTTATAAGGGTTAACCTTACCAAGGGTTTGGAATGGCTATTTCGAAAGGATTAACTATCCAAATCCGTTTCGTATAATGCCGGGTTCGTATATTCAAGAAACGAATCGTTTTCCTTACGGGCCGTAGCGTTATGACATTTACTACTTACTACGTACAAAATGTGTCAAATTTTAACGAGGCGTAAGGAAAACGATTCGTTTCACAAATATAGGAACCGGGCATAAGTCTTGTTGGACTTTGCCTATAAAGCGCTATATTTTGGGTGATACCAAACCCTTTAACTTGAAAAAGCCGTTCGATTGGCTTATTAAGCGCTATTTATAAGGGTTACCGTTATATTTAGTTATGCAATAAGAGAGGGATATCAATTTACTGCTCTCGATCTGAGCTTTAGCTCTAGGTTTCCCTTATGTGAATGGTGATTATGAAAGGTCTATCTATGTTAAATAAAACGGGTGCGCTTCAATCTGTATACAAACTTTTTGCATAATTTAATTTAACTAACTACGAAATGAATAATAACAAACATCTAGTATAAATACAAAATGTATATTTTGTTGTAGCATAACAGTCACATAATATAATACTCACTTAGCATAATGACCTTTTGTATATCATTGATATGGGATAATGCCATTTGATATACTATACATTAAACATAATTATTAAAAATTATAAAATCATTTGCAATAATGATCACGTGATATAACTTATTATAAATTATAATATGTTTAAATCAAGGTCATGCAAATCAATCTGCCAAATTAGGTCAATTTTGCTTTTACTTATAGGTTAGGTTAGGTTAGAGTTGCGTCAAGGCGCGAAGCGCCATAACTACGTAGAATAGGAGCTCCGCATAGCGGAGCTCCGTCGACTTGTTCGTACGTAGTCTTCTTTTTAAGTTACTATTATACTATTTATTGAGTCGGTAGGTGTGGTATGGTGTGTTGTAAATTGTGTTTTGCTTATTAATTTTTAGTAGGCGTTTATATTCTTTGATTATTATGAGCTTGGTTTTTATTAAAAAAGAACGTTATGAGCATTAAATATTATACAAAGTGACCATTATACTGATTGTATGTTATGCAGATTCATTAGTATGCTACTAAACTATTATTGCTTTTGAAATTATGCAATTCGTTTATATGCATTTTATTATTATACTATTGAATCATTTCTGCAGAACAAAATTATGCAGTTACCTAGTTTTATGCAACATGAAAATTCGCAAATAGTTATGAAAAACATTACACACCCAAATAAAACATGTGCTATGGCAAACAACTGTGTTATAATTTGCCACTTTTCAACTTTACAACGACGTCGATACATTCAACATAACCGAGCCTCTCAACTCTTTTAATTATAATTATCTTCCGTTAGCTCCATTTTTTTCATCCGTCGACGGTTCTGTCACTTCTTCTGTTTTTAAAGCCTCCTCGAAACCAGGCAGGTACAAATGTATAAGGGGTAAATCCCTTCGGCCGCATATGTAAACAGAGTTTGGTAAACATTATCCTAAGAATAAAAAATGATCCTCATAGGACACCAGTGTCCAAGTAATAGGATTTTTTCCTTTCTTGATACCTTTTATATTGTCCGTAACTAGTATCCAATAAGGAATAAATCATACTCTTTCGATACCATGTATACCTACTAGGAACAAAACTCGAAAATACGAGTATAGGTACTAATAGCGGTTTATTAAAACCTAAAAGAATAAGGTGCAATTACTTCCAAACAGTGACCAACAGATATGTCGTTTAAATTTAGTTGAGATATTGCGTTATCAATCTCGTGATCAATTTATTTTTACTCTTGTCTCAGTTTTGTTTTTTCTTATAAATATCTAACACGGTGGTTTCTTTTCTTAAAATATCCAGCAGATGAGCCAATGATGGTTTTTTCCCGTCCTATGTAGGTATCTGTTCAGGCGACTGCCAGGCTTCGATGTTATTTATTGTTCGTATCTTAGCTGAAGAAAAACAGCATTTTTTTGCGAAATCTGTCTTTGGCGTCCATTGTTTACGAAAATAATTGTTAAATTTAGTTATGCCTTCCCCAACTGGACTTTTCGACAAAACAAATTCGTATCCCTTTAGGATGTAGGCTTTCGGTAAACGTGCAAGGCCAAAGCACTTTCATCATTTCAGCCGAAAGACGTCCACTGCTGGACATAGGCCTCCCCCAACGCACCTTGCTACATGCCTTTTTTTAACCCTTGTGTTTAAACTTTAACAACTTTGCTTTTCTAACTAGGCACCTATTTAGGATGACCGCACCAATTATGGACAGTTTAAGGGAACTCGTTTACTTTTGTTGTTAAAACAGTTCCAATGTTTGACTCGGCGTTGTTTGGTAGGTAAATATTTTTCAAATAAAGTGATATACGAGAAATATATAAGCTAAGCTAAATATCTCTACAAACAAGATATCTTTGTAATAATTACAAAAAATATAACATATTGCAAAAACCCAATAATGTACAAATATAATTCAGTAATAAAGAACCAGTCAGTTCAGTGATAATAACACCCCTTAATATCGATGGAAGGGAAAACTTTTCGAATCGCCTTCATCGGTGTCAACTCAAAGTCAACCGTAATTTTAACTGGTCGCCAGTATTGAAATTGAGTTTTTATTAGCCAAAATAGTGCATCATAAATTCATAAGTTTGTTGCGTTTTGTCCGGAAGTAAACAACAAAATAATGGTACAATTGCAGATGTAGGTTCGGTAACGTCATGAATCGTATACAACTGTTTAAATTCAATCGGGCACGAGCTAAATGTACCGTCAGCTGGAATATGCTTGTACTTCATAATTGACACAGCATTTTTATTACAAAATACTGAAATTTTCCTTTCATGGTCACAATATTCTGCCAGCAAGAATTTTGAAAAAAAATCTGGGATTATGGCTTCTATGGACGATTTGGAGCCTTGGTGCTCCTAAAACTTTATTTCTGTTGTTGTACAACCCTGTCCTCACACATTTTCCTGCTCAAGCTACGCTTGAATATTTTTTTATTTTATATTTTACTAGCTTTTGCCCGCGACTTCGTCCGCGTGGCGTGTTATAAAAGAGAAATCTTTGCGTGTGTGGGAGAAAGGTTAAAAATGCTTAATTTTATTATTTTTAAATGAGGTTATTTTATAAGGAGCCTCTAACTCGCTTCCCGTTCCCAGGGGAATTTTTAACTTTGCATTCACTAAAGTATATGCATGTCAAATTTCAAGCATCTAACTTATGCAGTTTCGATTTTTTCATACAATATTTTTTTCCCGCTAACTTAATTTTTCAAAATACAGCCATAACTTAATTTTATATTTACTAAGGTATGCATGCATGCTAGATTGGAAACATCTATCTTACGTGATTTAGATTTTTACACACAAAAGTTTTTTCCCAATAACTCCCGTTCCCGTGGGAATTTTGCAATATCGCGTTGCAAGTAAGCTTTACGTTCATTAGGGTACTTGCATGCCAAATTTCAATCATCTATCTTACGCGGTTTAGATTTTTACATACAAAAGTTTTTTTCCCAATAACTCCCGTGCCCGTGAGAATTTTGCAATATCGCATTGCAAGTAAGCTTTACGTTCATTAGGGTACCTGCATGCCAAATTTCAATCATCTATCTTACGCGGTTTAGATTTTTACATACAAAAGTTTTTTCCCAATAATTCCCGTTCCCGTGAGAATTTTGCAATATCGCGTTGCAAGTAAGCTTTACGTTCATTAGGGTACTTGTATGCCAAATTTCAATTATCTATCTTACGCGGTTTAGATTTTTCATACAAAAGGATTTTCCCGCTAATTCCCGTTCCCGTGGGAATTTCGGGAATTCCTTTCTTAGTGCACCTCTACGGTACCTAAGCTACGTCCCTTCTAAATTTCAAGTGCCTACGTTTAGCCGTTTAGGCTGTGCGTTGATATGTCAGTCAGTCAGTTTCTCCTTTTATATATTTAAGATGTTAAATTCATTGTTTTATATAATGCTAGCTTAAGCTTTATAATTGTATAATAATATCACAAGTTCCTAGTATTTAAAAAAAAACGACTGACTGTTGAGTTTATTGCGGCGTCTCTTGCGAAGCGCTGGTAGATTTTTGACCTGTAAAAGTGCCCATGCGGCCTACTTACTGAATAAACATCTTTTTTTTTGACATTCTGAAATTTAGGGATTTATTTACAATATCTACCCCTTCCTCTTCGAGGCTATATACCATATTGTCATATTGTTTCTGTATGCTCTCAAAATGATGCCTACACCTTTCCTTAAATTGGTGCAATTTAAGGAAAGGTGTAGAATTGTATTATTTGTATACTTAGGCCACACTGAAAGTTTTGCACTTCTGGCCACTCGTAAACATTTGAATTTCGAACTATGTAATTTAAAAAAATATGGATTATCGTTTATGGAATTAAATAGTTGTTGGCGGGAAACTGATTGTCATTTGTCTTTACTAGCGATTTGAAGTGAACAATTTGCACTGAAAATGGATTTGACGCGTAAAGATTTTAGAGCAATGATATTTTACGATTTTAAAAGTTCTCTTTCTCCGCAAGAATGTAGTGCTCGCCTTCAAAATGCTTTTGGGCTTGAAGCACCACATTTGAGCACTGTGAGACGGTGGTACGCTGAATTCAATAGGGGCCGAGTTTCTCTCCATGACGATCCTCGTGAAGGTCGGCCGTCTACCGCAGTCACTGAAGAAAATGTAGCTGCTGTCAGGCGACTAATAGAAGAAAACCGACGCGTCACCTATGACGAAATTCGTGAACAATTAGGGATAGGTATGAGCCAAATACAAAAGATTTTACAAGATCATTTACAAGTCACGAAGCTTTGTTGTCGGTGGATTCCCCATGAACTGACATCAGCTCAGAAACAGGCCCGTGTTCATTGGTGCCAAGAAATGCTGCGAAAGTATAACCACGGGCGTTCAAATGCGGTCTATAATATAGTGACAGGAGACGAAACATGGATATATTGTTACGATCCGGAAAAAAACAAGCGTTAATCTGCAAGGGGTACCTCAAGGCAGTGTCTTGGGGCCTTTTTTGTTTTTGGTATACGTTAATGAGTTCCCCTTGACAATTAACCACCTGTGTGTTATGTTCGCTGATGATGCCACTATTTTTGTATCTGAAGAAGAGGGCTCCGATATAGCTAACGAGTTACAAAATACTTTGAAAGTTGTAATAAATTGGTTGTCCACGTTACATTTAAGTGTAAATCTAGATAAGACTAAAATTGTACAATTTATTAACAATAAGCAGATACAAAAAAGCTTAAATGTTGTTGTAAACAGTAAAATAATTGAAAAAGTGAATAATACAAATTTCTTAGGAGTAACAATTGATAGCAACCTTAATTGGAAGTCCCACATAGATAACATAAATAAAAAACTAGCCAAATCTTGCTATGCACTATCCATATTGACTAACATAGTTTCGGTTGATGTTGCGATGAAGGCGTACTATGGAAATGTTTACCCCGTACTTATGTACGGTATAATAATTTGGGGAAATTCCGTAAATGTTGAATCCACTTTTCGTCTTCAAAAAAGATGTATGCGAATTATTTTTAAGCTCAGACATATGCAATCCCTAAGAGACATTTTTAAAGATAACGAAATATTAACTTTGACATGTATATATATACTACAAATTTGTTTATTTGTTAAAGACCGAAATGATATTTTTATAAAAAAAAGCGACTCTAAAAATAATATCCGATCTCAATATAAATACGATGTTTGTACAGTTAGACCTTCCAGCTTTATACTTAGAAAGAGCGCATATGTATATGGAATTAAAATATTTAACCATTTGCCTGAACATATTAAATCGTTAGATGGCATTTAAAACAAAGGTCAAATAATGGGTTTTAATTGAAAGTTTCTACAATTTAAATGAATATTTCAGATGTATACCTGGTTAAGACTTTTTTAATAATAATATATTTACTTGTTATTGTACGCCCGAAATGGGCAAACTGTTGGACCTTTTATATGATGTGACCTAATTGTACACAGTTTCTGACAATAAATGAATCTTATCTTATCTTATCTTATCTTAGGAATTGTTGATCAGAGGAATTAGGACACAGGTACCGAAAGGTTTTAGTTTAGCTCGCGGGCTCAGTCAACCCATGAGTGTAGATAGTGGTGAACTGAGCCCGCGGGCTGATTTGTCCATTTAAGCGGGTCAAGTTGCCCGCCAAGAAATCAAAGTGATCTACTGAGCCCGCGGGCTCAGTGTCCTGTGGGCTGAGTTGACCATGAAGGGGTCACGGGCCCTATTGTAACGTTCATTGATTATTTTGTAAATAGTTAAATGTGTATACCTTACTATAAAAAAGTTTGATATAATGTTACACAAGTATTTTTTTACACCTTTGCAAATAATTCTCATTTTTTTGTTATCACCCGTTATCCGTTATTGTTGATAAACTGCCATCCACTGAGCACCCTACCATGGTGTTGCAGAGCTTTCCGATTAATTGATTAACATACAAGCTGAAGAGCCTCGGTGATGACAACCCACCCTGTCTCACCCCACACTCCAGTCTGTACCAATCAGACAGCGAGTCGGATCACCTGACACCGTTTCTCATATATGGCTCTTAAAAAACGCTTATATAAAGCAGTTTTAGTCGGTGGGATGTGTTCAGGGACCGGGCTGCTATCCCATTCAAGGGGTTTCCAATGGGTTTTTAAAAGGAGTTATTTATAAAACCCGTATCCCTTGAAAGCCGTTCGATTTGCTTTTTAAAGCGCTATTTATAAGGGTTAACCTTACCAAGGGTTTGGAATGGCTATTTCGAAAGGATTAACTATCCAAATCCGTTTCGTATAATGCCGGGTTCGTATATTCAAGAAACGAATCGTTTTCCTTACGGGCCGTAGCGTTATGACATTTACTACTTACTACGTACAAAATGTGTCAAATTTTAACGAGGCGTAAGGAAAACGATTCGTTTCACAAATATAGGAACCGGGCATAAGTCTTGTTGGACTTTGCCTATAAAGCGCTATATTTTGGGTGATACCAAACCCTTTAACTTGAAAAAGCCGTTCGATTGGCTTATTAAGCGCTATTTATAAGGGTTACCGTTATATTTAGTTATGCAATAAGAGAGGGATATCAATTTACTGCTCTCGATCTGAGCTTTAGCTCTAGGTTTCCCTTATGTGAATGGTGATTATGAAAGGTCTATCTATGTTAAATAAAACGGGTGCGCTTCAATCTGTATACAAACTTTTTGCATAATTTAATTTAACTAACTACGAAATGAATAATAACAAACATCTAGTATAAATACAAAATGTATATTTTGTTGTAGCATAACAGTCACATAATATAATACTCACTTAGCATAATGACCTTTTGTATATCATTGATATGGGATAATGCCATTTGATATACTATACATTAAACATAATTATTAAAAATTATAAAATCATTTGCAATAATGATCACGTGATATAACTTATTATAAATTATAATATGTTTAAATCAAGGTCATGCAAATCAATCTGCCAAATTAGGTCAATTTTGCTTTTACTTATAGGTTAGGTTAGGTTAGAGTTGCGTCAAGGCGCGAAGCGCCATAACTACGTAGAATAGGAGCTCCGCATAGCGGAGCTCCGTCGACTTGTTCGTACGTAGTCTTCTTTTTAAGTTACTATTATACTATTTATTGAGTCGGTAGGTGTGGTATGGTGTGTTGTAAATTGTGTTTTGCTTATTAATTTTTAGTAGGCGTTTATATTCTTTGATTATTATGAGCTTGGTTTTTATTAAAAAAGAACGTTATGAGCATTAAATATTATACAAAGTGACCATTATACTGATTGTATGTTATGCAGATTCATTAGTATGCTACTAAACTATTATTGCTTTTGAAATTATGCAATTCGTTTATATGCATTTTATTATTATACTATTGAATCATTTCTGCAGAACAAAATTATGCAGTTACCTAGTTTTATGCAACATGAAAATTCGCAAATAGTTATGAAAAACATTACACACCCAAATAAAACATGTGCTATGGCAAACAACTGTGTTATAATTTGCCACTTTTCAACTTTACAACGACGTCGATACATTCAACATAACCGAGCCTCTCAACTCTTTTAATTATAATTATCTTCCGTTAGCTCCATTTTTTTCATCCGTCGACGGTTCTGTCACTTCTTCTGTTTTTAAAGCCTCCTCGAAACCAGGCAGGTACAAATGTATAAGGGGTAAATCCCTTCGGCCGCATATGTAAACAGAGTTTGGTAAACATTATCCTAAGAATAAAAAATGATCCTCATAGGACACCAGTGTCCAAGTAATAGGATTTTTTCCTTTCTTGATACCTTTTATATTGTCCGTAACTAGTATCCAATAAGGAATAAATCATACTCTTTCGATACCATGTATACCTACTAGGAACAAAACTCGAAAATACGAGTATAGGTACTAATAGCGGTTTATTAAAACCTAAAAGAATAAGGTGCAATTACTTCCAAACAGTGACCAACAGATATGTCGTTTAAATTTAGTTGAGATATTGCGTTATCAATCTCGTGATCAATTTATTTTTACTCTTGTCTCAGTTTTGTTTTTTCTTATAAATATCTAACACGGTGGTTTCTTTTCTTAAAATATCCAGCAGATGAGCCAATGATGGTTTTTTCCCGTCCTATGTAGGTATCTGTTCAGGCGACTGCCAGGCTTCGATGTTATTTATTGTTCGTATCTTAGCTGAAGAAAAACAGCATTTTTTTGCGAAATCTGTCTTTGGCGTCCATTGTTTACGAAAATAATTGTTAAATTTAGTTATGCCTTCCCCAACTGGACTTTTCGACAAAACAAATTCGTATCCCTTTAGGATGTAGGCTTTCGGTAAACGTGCAAGGCCAAAGCACTTTCATCATTTCAGCCGAAAGACGTCCACTGCTGGACATAGGCCTCCCCCAACGCACCTTGCTACATGCCTTTTTTTAACCCTTGTGTTTAAACTTTAACAACTTTGCTTTTCTAACTAGGCACCTATTTAGGATGACCGCACCAATTATGGACAGTTTAAGGGAACTCGTTTACTTTTGTTGTTAAAACAGTTCCAATGTTTGACTCGGCGTTGTTTGGTAGGTAAATATTTTTCAAATAAAGTGATATACGAGAAATATATAAGCTAAGCTAAATATCTCTACAAACAAGATATCTTTGTAATAATTACAAAAAATATAACATATTGCAAAAACCCAATAATGTACAAATATAATTCAGTAATAAAGAACCAGTCAGTTCAGTGATAATAACACCCCTTAATATCGATGGAAGGGAAAACTTTTCGAATCGCCTTCATCGGTGTCAACTCAAAGTCAACCGTAATTTTAACTGGTCGCCAGTATTGAAATTGAGTTTTTATTAGCCAAAATAGTGCATCATAAATTCATAAGTTTGTTGCGTTTTGTCCGGAAGTAAACAACAAAATAATGGTACAATTGCAGATGTAGGTTCGGTAACGTCATGAATCGTATACAACTGTTTAAATTCAATCGGGCACGAGCTAAATGTACCGTCAGCTGGAATATGCTTGTACTTCATAATTGACACAGCATTTTTATTACAAAATACTGAAATTTTCCTTTCATGGTCACAATATTCTGCCAGCAAGAATTTTGAAAAAAAATCTGGGATTATGGCTTCTATGGACGATTTGGAGCCTTGGTGCTCCTAAAACTTTATTTCTGTTGTTGTACAACCCTGTCCTCACACATTTTCCTGCTCAAGCTACGCTTGAATATTTTTTTATTTTATATTTTACTAGCTTTTGCCCGCGACTTCGTCCGCGTGGCGTGTTATAAAAGAGAAATCTTTGCGTGTGTGGGAGAAAGGTTAAAAATGCTTAATTTTATTATTTTTAAATGAGGTTATTTTATAAGGAGCCTCTAACTCGCTTCCCGTTCCCAGGGGAATTTTTAACTTTGCATTCACTAAAGTATATGCATGTCAAATTTCAAGCATCTAACTTATGCAGTTTCGATTTTTTCATACAATATTTTTTTCCCGCTAACTTAATTTTTCAAAATACAGCCATAACTTAATTTTATATTTACTAAGGTATGCATGCATGCTAGATTGGAAACATCTATCTTACGTGATTTAGATTTTTACACACAAAAGTTTTTTCCCAATAACTCCCGTTCCCGTGGGAATTTTGCAATATCGCGTTGCAAGTAAGCTTTACGTTCATTAGGGTACTTGCATGCCAAATTTCAATCATCTATCTTACGCGGTTTAGATTTTTACATACAAAAGTTTTTTTCCCAATAACTCCCGTGCCCGTGAGAATTTTGCAATATCGCATTGCAAGTAAGCTTTACGTTCATTAGGGTACCTGCATGCCAAATTTCAATCATCTATCTTACGCGGTTTAGATTTTTACATACAAAAGTTTTTTCCCAATAATTCCCGTTCCCGTGAGAATTTTGCAATATCGCGTTGCAAGTAAGCTTTACGTTCATTAGGGTACTTGTATGCCAAATTTCAATTATCTATCTTACGCGGTTTAGATTTTTCATACAAAAGGATTTTCCCGCTAATTCCCGTTCCCGTGGGAATTTCGGGAATTCCTTTCTTAGTGCACCTCTACGGTACCTAAGCTACGTCCCTTCTAAATTTCAAGTGCCTACGTTTAGCCGTTTAGGCTGTGCGTTGATATGTCAGTCAGTCAGTTTCTCCTTTTATATATTTAAGATGTTAAATTCATTGTTTTATATAATGCTAGCTTAAGCTTTATAATTGTATAATAATATCACAAGTTCCTAGTATTTAAAAAAAAACGACTGACTGTTGAGTTTATTGCGGCGTCTCTTGCGAAGCGCTGGTAGATTTTTGACCTGTAAAAGTGCCCATGCGGCCTACTTACTGAATAAACATCTTTTTTTTTGACATTCTGAAATTTAGGGATTTATTTACAATATCTACCCCTTCCTCTTCGAGGCTATATACCATATTGTCATATTGTTTCTGTATGCTCTCAAAATGATGCCTACACCTTTCCTTAAATTGGTGCAATTTAAGGAAAGGTGTAGAATTGTATTATTTGTATACTTAGGCCACACTGAAAGTTTTGCACTTCTGGCCACTCGTAAACATTTGAATTTCGAACTATGTAATTTAAAAAAATATGGATTATCGTTTATGGAATTAAATAGTTGTTGGCGGGAAACTGATTGTCATTTGTCTTTACTAGCGATTTGAAGTGAACAATTTGCACTGAAAATGGATTTGACGCGTAAAGATTTTAGAGCAATGATATTTTACGATTTTAAAAGTTCTCTTTCTCCGCAAGAATGTAGTGCTCGCCTTCAAAATGCTTTTGGGCTTGAAGCACCACATTTGAGCACTGTGAGACGGTGGTACGCTGAATTCAATAGGGGCCGAGTTTCTCTCCATGACGATCCTCGTGAAGGTCGGCCGTCTACCGCAGTCACTGAAGAAAATGTAGCTGCTGTCAGGCGACTAATAGAAGAAAACCGACGCGTCACCTATGACGAAATTCGTGAACAATTAGGGATAGGTATGAGCCAAATACAAAAGATTTTACAAGATCATTTACAAGTCACGAAGCTTTGTTGTCGGTGGATTCCCCATGAACTGACATCAGCTCAGAAACAGGCCCGTGTTCATTGGTGCCAAGAAATGCTGCGAAAGTATAACCACGGGCGTTCAAATGCGGTCTATAATATAGTGACAGGAGACGAAACATGGATATATTGTTACGATCCGGAAAAAAACAACAGTCTAGAGAATGGGTCTTTGAAGGTGAACGAAAGCCAACAAAAGTTCACCAAGCGAAAAGCGTTGGCAAACAAATGATCGCTTGTTTTTTTTCAAAAACAGGTCCTATTTGTACTGTACCGCTAGATAATAAGAGAACGGTTAATGCTGAGTGGTACACAACCATTTGCCTGCCCAGTGTCTTTGAAAAGTTCCGCGAGAGACGACCTAGAAGCCGCATTCTCTTGCATCATGACAATGCGTCTCCTCACACTGCTAAGAAGACAAAGGCATACTTGCAATCGGAAAAGGTGGAGATTGTTACTCATCCTGCTTGTAGCCCAGACCTTGCACCCTGCGATTTTTACCTTTTCCCTAAAATTAAAGATTTGATGAGGGGTTTGACATTTAAGACCCCCGAAGAAGCGGTGACGACGTTCAACCAACACGTTGAAAACATGGTCTCTAGTGATTGGGCCGCATGCTTCGAAAAATGGTTTGAGCGTATGAATAAATGTCAAGCATGTCATGGCGAATACTTTGAGAAGCAATAAATGTATAATTATTATTATAAAATGTTTTATTTACCAGTTACGCAAAACTTTCAGTGTGGCCCTCGTAATCTTGTTTGCAGTTTTCGGCATGACTCTTTGTTTTCAACACTTGATTTTAAACGTTAAGAGTAACACTGCCGGTACATCTATTATTAATATTGTGACATAGCCAAAAGGTAGTGACATTTGAATAAGTTTTTTTCTTATGGTACTTATGGACTATCGCACAATAATGCTCTACCACCTCTCTTTGTAGAGATAAATTCCATTTCTTGGTCAGTCATTTGGGATTTCAGACGAGGATCTAAATCAAGATTTCTTGTGATTTTATGTTACTTAAAAATCACAAATATAAAAATTGATTTTTTTTTTCTTCGCCCCTAGGCGACTTGAACAGCCACTACCGCGGGAATATGGCGTTTCCACTATGAAGGGATTTCGCCAGTGTGAAGTATATATAAGTATAAATCAATATAGTAATAAAATAAAACACAATCCAATCTTCTCTAGGAAGATTAGTGGCAACGTTGTACGGTGATATGTAGGACAGAGGCCAAAATAGTTGTAACTGCCACTGTGCTACCACTGCGAGTGCACTTGAAACGAGAAGTAAGATGCCAGGATACACGAAATAAGTCCAAGTCTTCTATCACTGTGCAACACAAAGGCACAAATCACTAACAAAAAAGAACTTTGAACGTCTAAATACACAAAAATATAAACTAAAACAAATTACACATCCGCCATCTTTTGACGTTGCAAATGGCCTCCGAAAATTGACTTGTTTTACACTCTACCTACTCTGACACTGACACAAATGTTTTTAAAATATAAATTACCAATCTAACCTCCTGAGACCCGGGTCCCTAAAATATTACTTGTCATAAAGACCTAACTTACTATCTATAGCACAAAATGGCAACCATCATTAAGTCCTGACAATTCAAAAATAAATTGTATCATTATGACCGAACTAGCTATTAAAAGAACAAAATCGAGTATTTCAAATTTACCGCGAACTTTAAGAAGAAACAGCATTATCTCCATCGTCATATATTTGTCTCTATCCAACGCGTCGAATCAAGCGCAAGAAAGACGCTATATTTATTCGTAGTAGCCAGCAACAGGTGACAATGGCGGCACGTCGAAAACTACGTAAGTAAATCCCTAAATATTTCGTAGAAATATTAGTATTTGTGTGAATAAAACTGTTTTATTTTGTTATTGAATATGTAATATTTATCAGTAAATGATTATTTTCGACATGCACGCGGCGTACACGATTTTATTTGTAGGAATTTTAATTTGTTCTTTATAAAGTGTGTTCGGTCATTGTACATTAAATTTGGCAAACATTTTTGTTCTTTTATAATCACCTTCGGTTTTAATTTAACAACTTCGTTTGATGAGTGAACATTTAATTTGTACCCTAAATTCTTGTGTATGTCTGTCTGTCCTTCTGTTATCAAACAGTAATCGGATCCAGGATGCAATTTGGGGTTAATGACCTCAAACGTTATGAATTATGATTCACTATCTACATAATAATAGGTCATTTATTTTATACCTAAATGTTTTAAAAAAAAATTTTTATCTACTATACTAATATTATAAATGGGAAGGTGTATGTGTGTGTCTGTTTGTCTCGCTTTCACGGCTAAACTGCTGAACTGATTGCGATGAAATTCGGTATGAAGATAGTTTAAGTCCCGGGGAAGAACATAGGATACTTTTTATCTAGGAAATGGTTATAGTTAGTCCCGAAGGAATAGCGATAAACGAGCGATAAACTGCTAGTATATAATATAGCTCTTAAGCAGAAATATAATTATATGAATACGAGTTACTGCTTTCTAGAACGCGTTCTGGCAGAGTCGTTGAACGTGCAAGGCATCGACTGCACCTTGAAAAGAGGCAGACCTCCAGTTAAAGCAATCCCTTCGACTGCTTTCAGGCTACGCTGTTCCATTCACTTACCGGCAATGGGAAATTCTCAACACAGGTGTAGGCAGAAGGGCTGTACAATGAAAACTACCATCTACTGTAAAGCTTGTGACTTACCCCTCTGTGTCACTGCCAAAAGAAATTGTTATGCCGATTTCCACACTCAAATGTCTATTTAATGACTGACTTCTAATTGATTTACCTAATATTTATGTTACAGTGTATCCATTTAGAGAGACTGTAACACAAATATTAAGTAAATTCAAGGTATTAGAATTCATAACTTACTCTTACTCTTATATACTAAGACCGAGTGTTCTTTAAAAAGAACAAAAGTTTTATAACATTCATTAAGTGCAATTTTTTTTTTATGGTAGTAATGTTTGTTCTAGCAAAAATTCAATAGACAAGTATAAAACAGTAAAAATCGGTGTTAAAAGTTCAGGACTCAGTGACAATATTGTTTTTGGTCTTTTTGAAGAACACTCGGTTATAATGCCATCTGATATGTAGTAATACCCAGGACTCAATGGTGAACGCCATTTTGTTCTTTTAAACGACACCTATACTTAGTGCAAGGACCTTGATAGCACTAGAGGTTTGATAATGATAACACCTTTTTCAAGCAGTTAGTTACATACGAGGTATAACAAGTACTTTTTCGTAATTCATCAGAAGTTTCCTGGTCTGAAACTCAGTTACAAGAAAGGTAAAAATCCGATTACTTGGATACTGGTATCCTATGAGGATATTTTTTTTCTTCTTAGGATACTGCTTACCAAACTCCGGTTACATACGCGGCCGAAGGGATTTAAATTACAGTTTCGAACATGTGAAAGAAAAGGAATCTTATTTGGTTGCGATAGTCGAATTAGTCGATGTAATTGTTCAATATACTTTTTTGAATCTCGAATATTATGAAATGAAATGAAATGAAATGAATGAAATGAAATGAAAATGAAATGAAAATTACAATTATAATCGATTAATATAAATAATATATTACAATCGATTCACTCAATCAAAACCTACAGTGTAACGTATGAGTCGTCCCCTGGTGCGCCGCGCACAGTCATTTGTTTATACTTTCGAATAGTTCCGAAGAACAGAAAATCTGCATGACTTCCTCTTCAGTTTTGTAGTATTTTGACGAAGCTGTAATTAGATCCGTAATTTTATCGAAAACACTTGAGGATGTCGAAGTGGTTTCTGGAGAAGCCGCTCAGTCAACAAAAATGTTGTAGTTCACCCTGATAGCTTGTTTACTAGTGTCATCCTCGTTACCTGTGTGCGTGCGCACATAGGCGCATGCGCCGAAACCGGTTTGAATCTACGAACACATGGAGCTGGATGCATTGCGCCTACGCACCCATCACGTGACGAGTAATACGTACACTGAGAATGTGTTGTGTGTGTGTGCGTACATACTGACACCAATACAAATCTGGTCGGTTTGAAATGAACCTCTTTATTGCTTTAAAAAAAAAAAGAAGATATGTCAGATCACGTCGTCAAAACTGTTTTATCGCGGTGCAACATCTTTTTTTGAGATAGGTACATAGTAAAAATTAAAAATCACATCAAAAGAACGGGACATAAGAAAAAAAATCGTGAACATTTTTCAAGAAAATCCTGGTATTCAAGAAGACTGACCGCTAAGCGGAAACAAGGAAGCGGTAGAAAAAAATACCCGTGAGTAAAAAAACCTAGAAAGGTTGTTGGTTATTTTATAAGAAATCCAAGCATATCATCCGAGATGTTGCAAAAAAAGTTAATGTTTCTAAATATTACGTACAAAAAATTAAAGATAATACAGGTTTTAAATCTTACAAAGCCTTAATTGGCCCAAACAGATCTAAAAGACAAGAAAGTTTGGTCAAAGCACGTTGCCGAAAATTGTAAGATCATTTCCTGACAAAATACGATTGCTTAATTATGGACGACGAAACATACGTCAAAGCTGATTTTGGCCAGTTGCCTGGGCAAGAATATTAAGTTGTAAAAAATAAGGAGTGTTCCGGATCAATAAAAAAAAATAAAACTATCGAAATTCCCATCACATGGTTTGGCAAGCCATTGGTTCCTGCGGTAAGAGGAGCAAAATTTTCATCGCATCAGGGACAATCAACGGAGAAGTTTACACAGTGGCGGATTAACACATTTGCCGCCAGTGGGCTATTCAAGTTTTGCCGCCCCTTCTGAACTTTGCATTTCGATACCCTACACGGACAAAAGAAAATGGAAGAAAATATTTTAGAATTAAAAGACAAATCTTTTTTTTAAAAACAGTACCTAAATATAAGTTAGATTATAATATTTTTCATTTATTATTTTGCCTCTCAAAGTCTCTATCTCAATATGAAAGTGAATATAACCTAAAAACACCAATACGATCGTTATAGTTGTAGCGTGAATTTAGACGATTTATGATACGTTATTTTATTGTAGGTACCTAATTTAAATTAAGTTAACGAAACAACATGTTTAACCGAATTCTGAATCGATTACATTTTCTTTATAAGCCGAGTCGATAATCGAAAGCAATGTATGTAGGAATGAACGGAATGGAGAACTGACGGAATGTCTGTGTGATGATTGGCTGTTAGCGAATAAGAACGAATGAGTGAAAGGGTGAATGGAAGGAAAGCGAGAGGAATGGTAATGGCGGTGCTGTGCGCTACAAAGACGTTGAGACGAGTGCACGATTATAAATATAATTTTAAATTAGAATTTAACTTGGTTTTGGTGAAATAAACGGTATTTTAAAGGGGAAATTGGTTTTACTCAATCAGAAGACTACAGTTTTGGGGGCTCGACCGGGATACGAAGGGATTCAAAAAGATTAACGACGGTAACGACGAGAACGACGGTGTGGCACATTGGAAGTGTGCCTAACAAACCAACCAAGTTACGACGTGAAAGCGGCACGAACGACGAAGGACAGCACCTACCTACTACTACTATTACTACGACGACGACGACGACGACGCTAATTAAAGACGAAATGCCAAAAGACACGAGGCGTGCCAGCCGGCAAGGTGATTACGTGGAGGAGCCAGCGGTGCCCGGACGCGGCGGAGCTATGTTACACCTCATGGAGGGGCTTATCCCAAAGTTCACAGGCCAGGATAAGACGTATTCGGCCAACAAGTGGATTGAAGAGGTGGAGGATAACACCGAGGTGTTTGAGTGGACTCCGGTGCAGCAACTGTTAATGGCACGACGGTCATTGTCAGATACGGCGGCGCTTTGGCTACGATCAGAAAAGACATTTAAGACATGGGCTGAGCTAAAGGCGGGTGTACTAAAAGAATTCCCTGACACAGTCGATGTTAAGGCCATTCATGAACTTATGAGCACAAGAACCAAGTGAAGTAATGAATCGTGCCTTGACTACCTTTTGACCATGAAAGAGTTCGGGAAAAGAGGGAAAATGCCGGACTATGTGGCCATAAAGTACATAGTTGAAGGAATACGAGACAGTCCAGTTAATAAAATGATTTTGTACGGTGTGACGACGTATGCTGAGCTGAAAGAAAAGATTAAGATCTACGAAGATATCAAAGAGAAGTCGCGAGGTCATCAAACTCAACATCACGAAGAAATAAGTAGTCGACCGAAGGTGGTTGAAGGCGCTAGGAAACGATGTTACAGTTGTGGCGAAAACAAGCACCTTTCGAACGAATGTCCGCACAAACATAAAGGGCTGAAATGTTTCCGATGCAATCAGTTCGGACACATTTCGACGCAATGCGTATCATCATCATCATCATCGACGTCAGCAGCAAGCAAACGGGTGAATTTACAATATTCACATTCGAATAAAAATGGCGGTTCTGGAAATCAGATGTGCGTTCAGAAGGAACGAATGAACGAGACGGCAGATAGCGAATCGGCAATGACGTATGGAAGTGACCGGCCGGAGTTGAACGAAATGAACGAACGTCAAGAGAGTGAAGATGTCAGTGTCACCGAGTCACGGGGCAACATGGCGGCGACCGGCATGAACGTAAACAATGAAAACGAGTGCCGTAAACCAATGAAAAACATTGTTTTGTTTAACAAAAGTGTTAATGCGTTAATTGATTCGGGAAGTGACATTAATTTAATAACGATCGAGTGCTACCAGTCGTTAAACGCGCCGGAATATATAGCAAATACCAAACCGTTTTCGTTTACCGGTCTTGGTGCGACGCGACGCGAGTGCATTCTATAGGTTATTTTTCCACGGACATTAGAATTGATAATCAGTGCTACAGTGATGTCGTATTTTATATCGTGCCTAGAGACGTTATGCCATTCTCATTAATTTTAGGGCAGGATTTCTTAAAGGATGTAACGATCGTTATGGAGGGCAGTCGTGTGTTGTTGTTTAGGTCTACTGAGTGTTGGCTTAATGATTTCATGTGTGCCGTGTGTGTTTCCGACAGCATAGGTTACATCGGCGATCCAACGCTGCATAAAGAAGTAAAGCAGCTGGTGGAAACATCGACCCAATAAGACGTGCGAGGCTCCAGTACAACTACGAATTACCTTAAAAGACGACATCCCAGTTGCCCAGCGACCGCGACGGTTAGCTGTGGCTGAACAGAAAGAGGTTGAAAGGCAGGTAAAGCAGTGGCTTCGGGAAGGGATTATTAGGGTAAGTTTCTCTGAATTTGCTAGTCCATTGGTCCTAGTGAGAAAAAAAGACGGCAGTATCAGAATCTGTGTGGATTACAGGCAGATAAACAAGAAGATGATTAAAGACGAATACCCATTACCTGTCATCGAGGATCACATTGACAAACTAGCTAAGGCGAAAGTGTTCAGTACACTTGACTTGAAGAATGGGTACTTTCACTTGTCAGTACATGAGGATTCTATAAAGTACACTGCATTTGTGACTCATAATGGCCAGTACGAATTTTTAAAGGCTCCATTTGGGTTGTCTGTGTGCCCAAAAGTATTCACCCGATTTATTAATGCTATTTTCAGGGATTTTATAGAAAGTGGTTATGTTTTGGTGTTTATCGACTATTTAATAATACTTTCAGAGGATGAAGTTCAAGCCGTAGAGCGACTTGGGGTGGTGCTACAACGAGCATCCCAGTATGGACTAGAAGTAAATTGGAAAAAGTCCCAGTTGGTCCAGAGAAGGGTGGAGTACCTTGGACATGTCATAGAGGAGGGCACAGTGAAACCATCACCGGACAAGACTGATGCGGTGGTAAGGTTTCCTAACCCTACAAACGTAAAGCAGTTGCATTCTTTTGTGGGACTGACTTCTTACTTCAGAAAGTTCATTCAGAACTTTGCGCTCATAGCAAGACCTTTAACAGAGCTGTTGAAAAAAGATGTTGATTTTATATTTGAGGCACCACAAAGAGCAGCATTTCATGAGTTGAAAATGAAACTATCAAGTGTTCCTGTGTTAAAGATTTTTAACCCACAGTTACATACAGAATTGCACACTGATGCGTCGATGTTAGCTCTAGCTGCAATTCTACTTCAAAGATGTCAGGAAGACGGTATGTTGCACCCAGTATACTATATGAGTAAAAAGACTAGTGATGCGGAGCAAAAATACACAAGTTATGAGTTGGAAGCATTAGCGGTCATAGAAGGTGTGAAGAAATTTAGACAGTACTTGTATGGGATTAAATTCAAAATTGTTACAGATTGCCAGGTGTTTGAAATGACCTTGAGGAAGAAGGACCTTTCGACACGTGTAGCAAGATGGGCTCTAGTACTACAAGAGTACGAATATGAGGTAGAGCACCGCTCCGGGTCGCAGATGCGACATGTTGACGCTTTAAGCCGATCACCTTATGTCGGAGTGGTCACTCGAGAGCTTCATGAACAGATAAAGGAAGCCCAAGAGCTAGACGGTGGCTTGGTAGCAATCAGAGAGAGATTTTAAAAGAAAAACCATACCTAGACTATGGTATAGAACATGACGTATTATACAAGGGGCTGAAGTTAGTGATACCCTGTGGAATGGAGCAAGACATCATAAAAAAGGTACATGAAAAGGGACATTTTGCTAAGAAGAAAATGATGGAGTTGATTGATAAAGATTACCATATAAGGGACTTGTCCCGTAAGATCGATGAATTCATGGTCACTTGCATCCCGTGCCTTCTAGCTACGAAGAAAAGTGGAAAACAGGAAGGTTTTCTCCACTGCATTGATAAGGGAAATATTCCACTACATACAATTTATTGTGACCACGTTGGACCCCTTTCGGAAACGAAGAAACAGTATAATTACATTTTGACGCTTGTCGACGCCTTTACAAAGTTTGTTTGGGTGTTCCCAACCAAAAGCACGTCGGCCAAGGAGACGCTCGATAAGTTGAGGATCCATCAGCAGGCATATGGAAATCCAGTTCGACTTATCACGGATCGCGGAGCAGCGTTCACGAGCAACGACTTCAGAGAGTATTGCCAAGAGAAAGATATTCAACACGTACAAGTTACGACGGGCGTACCGCGTGGAAACGGTCAGGTGGAACGCATACATCGTGTCATGGTTGCAGTGCTAACAAAACTTTGCCTTGCAGAGCCTGGATTATGGTACAAGCATGTAGCACGATTGCAGACGGCGCTCAACAGTACATACCAGAGAAGTATCGATACCACGCCGTTCGAGCTTATGCATGGAGCTAAGATGCGGACTAAAGATGACCTGCAGATCTACGAACTCTTACTGCAAGAAGATCGTGACAGCTATGTAGAAAATAGAGAGCAGCTGCGACAGTCAGCTAGAATGCAGATAATGAAAGTCCAACAGGAAAATCGGGTGACGTATAACAAAAGACGTAAAACTAGTATGCTCTATCAGGTCGGAGATAAGGTAGCCATATCAAGGACGCAGTATGGTACTTGCCTAAAGCTTAAGCCCAAGTTTTTCGGGCCATACAGGGTTACAGCGCTTAGAGGCAAAGATCGCTACGACGTAGAGAAGGTGACCAGCTCTTCTGAAGGCCCAGCTCGCACATCCACGTCAGCTGATAATATGAAGCCGTGGCCCCGAGGTCAATGAACTGCACGTCACACCTGGTAAGCTAACAACTTGTTACTTTTCATGACGCTCTCTAATAACGATGTTACAAGCCGAGTTACACGTCATGTTATAATGGTCTTCTGTTGTGACCTACGAGATGATTATCTATATTATGATAACAGTTATTATAACAATGTTTCTTAGAATTATGAACTCTATCTACAGTGTGTTAAGATAGTTAGTATAGTTAGTTAAAATAAGTTTAAAGTTTATATAAAGCTTTGAATGGATAAGATGTTACTGTTGTTTGTGCAAGGATGCTCGAAGGATGCTAAGTGTGGGAAGTAAGGTAGAAACTTAATGTAACTTTTCCTAGCATGCCTGAGGCCAGGCAAGAATGTAGGATGACCGACTGTAGGAATGAACGGAATGGAGAACTGACGGAATGTCTGTGTGATGATTGGCTGTTAGCGAATAAGAACGAATGAGTGAAAGGGTGAACGGAAGGAAAGCGAGAGGAATGGTAATGGCGGTGCTGTGCGCTACAAAGACGTTGAGACGAGTGCACGATTATAAATATAATTTTAAATTAGAATTTAACTTGGTTTTGGTGAAATAAACGGTATTTTAAAGGGGAAATTGGTTTTACTCAATCAGAAGACTACATGTATGCGATTTTCAGTAGCCATATTACTAAATTTGTCTAATGACATCCTTCACAGGCACAATAATAAATGAACAAAATTATAAAACTTATTGATTCATTATGGATGATTTATACATTAGGATTACTTACCTACAATAAGTTTGTATAGTCCTGTCTTCACTTCACCGGTGTCCGGGGTTGTTACAGTACTTACAGTTGTTATTTGTTTATAAATAAGATCGATCAAATTTGCAAGAGCAATCAAGTGGCTAAGTATAAGTAACAAAGTTTTGACAACTTGTTTCGCGGGTGTTTTTGTCTTTTGTATAGTGACACTTTAAATGCTTGCATATTTAGCCAACAGATACAAACTTGAAAAACTATTTGGACCGTGTATAATAAAATAAAATTATTCTTAATATATTTGAATAGTTTCATATTCGTAATCATTAATTGTGTTTCACGAAATTAAATCTTTTTTATATTTTTGCACAGTTGTCATTTTGCGGTTTGTTTCCACGCCCAAAAAATGGGCCATACACAATCATGGAAAATGGCGATAATCGTCCATTCACAAGTGACGCTTTGAACCGACCAACTTGAAAACTATTCGGACCATGTATAACAAAATATAATTATTCTTAATTATATTTAAACACTTTCATATTCGTAAAATTCACGAAATTAAATCGTTTTGTATATTTTTGCACAGTTGTCATTTTGAGGTTACTTTTACGCCCTAAAAATGGTCCATACACAATCACTGAAAATGGCAATAATCCTCCATTTCCAAAGAAAATTTAAAAAAATCCTAGAGATTAATATGGAGCTTTAATTAATTACCATGTGCTGAGACTAAAGTAACATTTAAAGAGCATGAAAAGTGAAAACACTTAATTAGAAATTGAAAGACGCAATTATCCGAGGTGACTTTTGTTTTGACAAGAAGTAAACACGGGACGGGTCCAAACTGGGAAGTCCTGTCCGACGGAATTTTTTATTTTTTATTTCTGTAAGACGAAAAAAGTTTTTGGGGCAAATTTGCCGCCCCCTAAAATCCGCCGCCCTAGGCTCCAGCCTACTCAGCCTACTGGTAAATCCGCCACTGTTTACAAGATGGAGTGTTTACAAAACCGATTGCTGCCTTTCATCCGAGAACATAAGGGTTCAGTACTATTTTGGACTGACTTGGCCACCTGCCACTATAGTGCCACGGTTCAGAAATGATACCAAGATAATGGGGTCACTGAAGTTCCAAAAACAGCAAATCCTCCTAACTGCCCAGAGTTGAGACCCATTGAAAAATATTGGGCCTTAGTAATCCAGGGTGTCCACTTTCTGGAAAGTCAGGGAAAGTCAGGGAAAAGTCAGGGAACCTAAGGGTGGTCAGGGAAAGTCAGGGAAAGTCAGGGAAGCTCTGGGGAGGTCAGGGAATTTTTTTTCAAAAGATACTTTCCATCCATATTCATTCCAACCAACATCAATTCTGTCCAGTGATTGTTAAATGAGGGACACTTCATGCTCTAGCTGACCTTAATCCAGTCTATAGATGCATTTTATTTTCAGCATTGGAGGGATCTACAATATGATTTATTATCATAATTAGATTTCTCTTTTTTAGTACCTACAATGTGTGTGTCCTGTTTGTTATAGTAAAGTGAAATATATGTGTGATTTAAGTATACCTATATAAAAGTGAAGTGTGAAAACAAAATGAGTGGAAAACACTGTACATTTAATAGAGTGTGGTTAGATGCAAAACTTTACCCAGATTTTGTGGATTGGCTTAGCGATTTCCCTGAAGATCCCTTATCGGGCTACTGTAAAGTGTGCTGCAGAACGTTTAAACTAAGTAATATGGGCAAGCAAGCAGTAGTGTCTCATGGAAAAGGCCCAAAACATATAAAAATGGTTGAACTAAAAAAAAAACAACCTATTATTTCTTTATTTAAACAAAAAAGAATTGAAAAATCCGACAATAACGACATCAAACCTAGTACAAGTGCAACTCCTAGTATAACAACATCGACAGTCGAAATCTCTACATTGAACCCCAAGACTGCTTATGACTTCACATATCATGACGATTCGGTTACGTTCGCTGAAATTGTTTGGGCATTACAGGTAATTTTTAATAAAATAACTCTAAATTCTTGTGACAGGACTTCTGCAGCATTTAAAATAATGTTTCATGACAGCAAGATAGCACTTAATTTTTCAATGGGCAAAACAAAGGTCGCGTACGTAATAAATCACGGGATAGCACCATATATAAAAACATCTTTGCTTAATGATCTGAAAGAGTGTAATTTTTTTGTGGTTGCTTTCGACGAGAGCCTAAATAAAGTCGCACAAAAATGCCAAATGGATTTAATGATAAGATTTTGGAATACTAGTACAGGAAAAGTTGATACTAGATACTGGAATAGCGTCTTTTTGGGGCGGTCAACTGCTGAACATCTATTAACCAGTTTTTTAGAGGGTTTGTCAGACCTACACCTTGCTAAACTGTTACAAGTTTCAATGGATGGACCTAATGTGAATTTTAGCTTTCTTAAAAAACTCAAAACTGAACTTGCTGCAGAAAATTATAATAATTCATTAATTGACTTAGGAGTATGTGGTTTACACACCGTCAGTGGTGCTGTCAAGACCGGACATAAGCAGGCTGGCTGGGACGTGTACCTAGTTTTGAGAACAATGTACAATTATTTCAAAGACAGCCCAGCTCGTCGAGCACTTTATACAACAATAACTGGAGGTACACAATATCCCACTAAGTTCACATCCATAAGATGGCTTGAGAATGGTCCATGCCTAGAGAGGGCTTTAAAAGTTTTCGATAAAGTAAAAGACTTTGTTGATAATGATTCTGTACCTATAAGCGAAAATAAGAAAACATTAAAAACAGGTATGAAAAAACCTTTGCTGAAAACGCAATTGGCAAATGTAAGGTCAGTTGTAGGTGACTCTGAACCGTTTTTACGGCGATTTCAAGGGAATAAACCTCTGGCACCGTTTTTATACGGAGCCCTTTTAGAGTTAGTAAAAAACTTAATGGCAAAAATTGTAAAGACAAAGAAACTTGAGGCCACTTCTGATGAAAACATCAAAGATTTAGATTTGAGTAGCTCGGATAACTTATTAGCCACGGAGAGAATCCATATTGGCTATGAATCTAAACTCCTTTTAAAAGAGGCAAAATGTACGGAAAAAGATAGACTTTTGTTCAAAAGCGACTTCAGAAAATTTATATTCAGTAATGCTGTATTTTTGGTCAGGGAAATTTACAAATATGGTCAGGGAAAGTCAGGGAAAAGTCAGGGAAGTTTTTTTAGGATGTAGAGTGGACACCCTGTAATCTTAAAAAAATGAGAATATCTTGTCAAAACGTAAATAAATTCAAAGCTGTGGGAAAAAGCCAGTAAAGGTTTCTGATTATGTTGTTCAGCAAAGGATGAGTAAGGTGAAGTCCTAAGTACGAAATGTCATACACACACATAAAGTTTTTACTGTATTATAATTGGCTGTCATGTGTATTAATTAACAAAAAAAAAATGACATTCATTATCGCTAATAAAAATAAGTCACATCAAAATATATACGACCATATTTTTTCATGTCCACCCTTTACTTCGTCATCCCAACCTATTTTATTTAACCATAACCGTTGCAATGATATTGTTTCTGTAAAATTGGCGGGAAATAGGAAACCTAGTGGGATATCTCCTCGTATATCTGGGAAATAACCGACAGTATTGAGCGTTTAGTTATTTTGTCGTCAGTCGTAAAATGAAGCTGATCTGTGTTGTTTATACATCCTAATCCCAGTGTTTTATTTTGGCAGTTTTCACCTAATGAAATTTTCCGTGACGTAAACTTAGACGACTTAAAGAGTGACACGTCAAAATTAAACACCCATTTTCGCAGAGGAAAACAGCCGGAATTTAGTACGTCAGTGACTTGTGGACAGATATCTATTAGTGTGTGTTTTTCATCATTTGTTGTC
Source organism: Acleris sparsana (assembly GCA_923062465.1). Classification (NCBI taxonomy): domain Eukaryota; kingdom Metazoa; phylum Arthropoda; class Insecta; order Lepidoptera; family Tortricidae; genus Acleris; species Acleris sparsana. Next base: position 23,709,626 of record OV281285.1, read on the forward strand.
ACTAAATCATCGACGTAACAATCCTAAAGAATTGTCCGGAAGACCACCTCGTTAGTACAGTCAACAGCATAAATAGGGATCATTTATGTACCTTGTCACTTTAACGTCGTGTTTGAAATGTCATACAAAATTTTGAAACCATTGAAATCGACAAGGTTCATAAATGGTCACTTAGTTGACAGTACACTCTGCAGCCAGCTATTGCAAGCAGCGAATACTGAGATACGGTGCAGAGGCCATGCCGTATGTCACAGTATTCAACTGGTACATGCATGAGGGGATCCGAGGTGTTCTCTTGCCACAGGGTGAGTTGAAGATTTCTTTGATCTGGTTGTATGAGAACCAGCCTGTACATTTTCTCCACATCTGCGCACGTGACATATTTGTTTTCTCGAATACGTAACGATACGGAAAGCACATCGTTCTGTACTGGCGGACCGATTAATTGCAAGTCGTTTAGTGACTTGCCCGAACTCGTAGCCGTAGGTACTCGCGTTAAAAACACCGTGCCGTTTGGTTGTCACGCTGTGTTCTCTAAATACACCGTGATGTGGGAGAATATAGTAAGGCTTTGTGTATGTGTGTATGGGAGACATACGCCCTTGTTGAATGTACTCTTGTATAAAATCTGAATACATTTTTGGAAGGCGATCGAATTTTCTTTCAAGGGACAAGAACCGGTTTTTTGCTGCACGCACTGAGAAGCGGCCGTTGTCAACGCGTAGCGTAGTGTCCTTGAACAGCTGTTCACATGCACGCTCGGCGTCCGTCAATCGGTCACCTAGCCTAGGTACCTACCTCCTCGAGCTCGCAAAACTTCCTACGTTGTTCATCTAATGTCTGTGTGAAATGACAATTAGTTTTTTATGAATCTAAATTTCGTGTTTTGTAAACACGGCTCTTCTGCTAGGCGAATGCGACCGTCATTCAATAAATCCCAGAAAATATCCGCGCCTAGCAACAAATCGATTTGTGCTGGTTCGTGGGATCGGCGAATCGGATATGTTCTGGTACCTATGCGAATAGTATTAACGTCTATCGCATGAGAAGGGATTTGATCGGTGATACAAGCGAGGACCATGCCATTTATGGGTGCATGGTTGTCACTTGTAGTAGACTGTAGATCAAGGTTATACGAGTGTGTGCTTTGCGTGGCTGAATGACCTAGCCTGTGATTTTATGAGTGGACTGCATTAAAGGAACTGAACATGTGATTGCAGTAAAAAGAGTACTCAGATATCTGCAAGGATCCATAGGTCTCAAACTAATATATACCAAAGATGGTGATGCAAACATTACAGGGTACTTACTGTGATGCGGACTGGGCCAGTTGTGTGCTAGATCGGAAGTCTTGCAAAGCTTACGTTTTTATGTTACAGGGCGGAGCTATTTCCAGGGTCATCACGCAAGCAGCAAACAGTGGCTCTGTCAACAGCAGAGGCAGAATACATGGCCATGTCTTCGGCCACACAAGAAGCATTGTGGTTGCGGCAGCTTTACATTGAGCTTGGCCACCAGCTGAATGAACCTCTTACTATATTCTATATAACTTTATCTAAGTGACTGTTATTTGCCTAGATCTAAACATATCGATATAAGGCATCATTTTCTTAAGCAACATGATCCAAATTCAGATGTTAAATTTGCACGGGATACGAGATGATCGCTAATTAATTGACTAATGGGGTAACCCCAGAAAAACATATGTTTTGTTTAACAAAAACGAGTTTGCCTTCAGGGGTGGGTGTTTTGGAACGCAACCATGTAAATGTCCATTTTTGCCGCTAGAGGCGCAACTCTCTTCTCCTATAGAGAATTTTTCAATCGCTCGGTCTATGTTTTACACGCACGTTTAATTACATTAAACCTTTTAATTAGAAGCTAAGTTATCTTTATTCAAGCACGAAAAACCTTCAGACCGCGGTAGATAATATAATAACGCTGAAGGCTGAAGGCTTGCCTCGCTGGCGCGCTACTCAAGCAGAACTAGATTCTAAGCAACATACCATAAATGGTAAAGTTCTGGGTGTTGTGAGCCAATTAACTTCACAATAATGTTAATGTTAAACCACTAAGTAAGTAGGTATGCGCTATAGAATGTGAACGCACGGAATCAATACCTTGTTTTGACCAATATGGAGGGACTTATTGAACTGCAATCGCCGTCTTCGACACCGTGTAGGGGAAACCGTGGCTGGAAGTTCCTGGGGTAAGTCGTTCCTACAGCAATAACTTTGCAAGGAAAAAGGATAACAATACATGTGAAATGCGCAAATAAAGCGTCAGGTGCTGCGCTGCTTTGGCAGCTATTTTAGTTACTCCGGCGACGACGGTTAAGAGTCTCGAGGCTGCATGGAGCTGTCAAAACACCATTTAAGTAAATTTTGTCATGATTAAACTTTTTGGTGTATCTCTATAGATATATTAAGGACCGATTTATACTTTCCTTGACGGTAGTAACATAAAATTACCTATTTAGTAAAGTGTCGTACTGTTTCTAAATTGATTCTATAACTTTGCCAGAATCTCAGTCTTCATATAAAAATGTAATTTGGGGCATTAAGTTCCTCCCTTGGGAGCTGATTAATCTCAGGAATAAATGACCCCAATTTTATAAGGATGTGAAAAAACTAACGTAGGACGAGGAGAATAGGTAAAATTTTCTTTAGAAAACATTCACCCCCTTCATAGCATAAGAATCGACAACCTGGAGCTCACCGGAAATGACTAGTGTTGGACGTCTATCTGCATTTAACAAACATAATTTCAATGATATTTTCACTAAGCTCTGTGAACCTATATATTACGCACACACTATCATAAAAATAGTTGTTATAACAACTAAAAAGAAAATTTAAGGGTAACAATTTGCCACATAGATGGATTAAGTCGCCCCAAAGAGGGGGTTAAATGTTCTACACAAAATGTGTCAATAAAATCTGTAAAAATAACTATTGAGATATTAGATCAGTCTATAATATTACAAACAACGATTATAGTACATTTCGATGGTAGTGCGGAAAGTATGTCATTACTTCACGAGTACCGAGATATCTCGGTACGAGTGAAGTAATGACATACCGCACGTGAATCGAACGACGTTTTTTAATACAGTTGCGAAAAAATGTGTATCTGTGTATATGTGTAAGTCGGGTATCTGTGTATCTCTGCTCTTCCCCCGGACCTTTGAAGTGAGGTTAACGTGTGTGCACACACTGTCCGAAATTACCTAAAAATCAAATACTAGGAAAGCATAAACATTAGAAGTACCTACCTTACTTACAATCCGCGTTATGTCGGGCGCGACCGCCCGGGCCGCCCGCCGCTGCGCCGCACCGCGATTGATTCCTTTTTGGCCATATTCCTTTTTTGGAAATTCTTGTTTTGGCACATTCCGTTTTCGGCACAAATAATTACTTATATACAAGAAATGAAGTCAATCCTAGGTAGGTATCGTTATTTTTACCTACAAGAATTTATTCTTATCTAGGATTGTTTTAATTTGTTGTAGGTACCTATATAATGATTTATGCCCAAGACGGAATGTGCTGAAACAAGAATATGCCGAAAACGGCATAGGTACGTCCAAACAGGAATGAGCCGAAACAAGAATATGCCCAATTAGGAATACGACGAAAATGGAATCAATCATCAGTGGGTATCCATTGATGATGGTAGGTTACTTACTAGTAAATGTTATTTTATTTTATTACGCAAGTAAAGTCACAAGTATTTCATAGTATAATTTATTTACTTAAATGTGCCGAAACAAGAATATGCCGAAAACGGAATATGTCCAAAAAGGAATGTGCCGAAAAAGGAATCAATCCGCACCGCGCTACCCTCCTAATTACCTCTGCGCTCCTGGTACTTTATTTAAACATGCAAACCCTTGGTTATGCACGGCCTAGTTTATTTAGTATAGAGCCTAGTAGTGGCCTTGTTTATTTAGTAGGAAAAGTAAAAAGCACTAGTTCGAAAAAACCCAACTTGCCGCACGATATACAGCTACGAAAAGTATCACTTTTTGAGCAACTGTATTAAAAACACCTGTTCAATACGGGCCCATGTTGAAAATCATTTTCACAGTTTTAGTTTTTTGTTCCTTTTGGCGTCGAGACCCTTGGTCCGTGGGGACCCGGTGCCATTAGCCTTTTTAAAGACTTGACAAAAAGGCTAATTGAAACAACCGGTGACCACAGAGCGGGCAGCTTCCTCGGACAGCGTATTAGCATTGCTATACAACGAGGAAATGCTGCCAGCATCTGTGGTACTTTGCCACGGGGGCCCTCACTTTTCTAGTTTTTATTTAGTTTTAATTGATTTGTATTTAGTTTAGTTATATTATTAGTATATTAGTTATATTATTAGTTTATAAGATGTATGTTTTATGTGATATTAAATAAACTTATATTATAAATAAATAATTAATAAAATGTGATTTTCACAGTTCAACTTTACGTTACATGAAAATCGGAGGGTGTACTATATAGTACTGTATATTCCAAAAATCGTTTTTTCCAAGTGGCCATTCGCATATTTTATCACTTTTATTTTATCTCAATAGCTACTTTTCCCGAAGGGCTTTGTAACCATCCGCATATTTTCCCCCTATATTTGTTTTCTCCTTCCCGCTTCTCAGCTGAACTGCTCAACCAACTCAACTGACCAATGTTTTTATATCAAAATTAAATTCAAAAACGCGTTTTTGAAAACATTAATTTTATTTTACAGTTTTTAGTGATCATAATAAGCTTATGTCGTCTCACTTCTTAGTTGATACATGAAACTTTAAGACATTTCAATTAAGAAATTTCATTTTCTTAAGTGGCCCTCTGTGGTCTTCATCATCAGTTCCGGTTCAGCAAATGATACTTTCTGAATACAAATGCTAGACTTGTCACTAAAAATACTAAAATCGCTATATATTTGAGGAGTTCCCGCAATTCCTCACTGATCCTCTCATCAGATCCTGGTTTCCTTATCATGGTTAAGCTTGGTATATCTTCATCCTACAAAAAAAAAACCATCAAAATCGGTTTATCAACAACGAAGTTATCCGCGAACAAACTAGCCCTGTAAATGAGTATACGAGTATGTTGGATGGACGGACACGTTTACGTAACAACGAAAAAAAATCCATTAAAAATGTTTTTTCTGCATAGAGCTAAACATATCTACCTATAATTGTAAATGTGTTAAACATCTTTTTTACTTTTATTAGGCTTCAGGATAGGAACTAAACAATCAATTTTCCAGTCTTGTGGTATCAGGGATTTATCCCATAATACATTAAAAATGTTTAAAATAATGTACAAACTATCAGGAGAACGTTTTTTCATTACTTTGTATGATAGACCATTTAATCCGCATGCAGTATCCCGACGTGACATAACTGCTGAAACCAATTCCGCATATGTAAAAGGTCTCTTTATAAAATCTGAATGAGTACTATTGTTTATAGGATTGGACTGATAAGGCTGTTCCAATGTATCTGCAGTATATATCCCTAAAAAGTGTGGGACCCATGACAAATCATTATGTTTAGAAGTATCAACATAAGTCTTATGATTATATCGATTGACGATATCGATTTTTTTCATATTTTTCCAGATCCTACTAATGGGACTTGTTCTATTAAAGGATTCGCATAAGGACTTCCAGCTTAACTTAGCATCAGTTTTCAACAATACCTGTCTAACTGCTTGCAATCTTTAAACTCAAGGTAATTTTCCTAAGAAATATCATTTTTAAATTGAATGTATGCATTCTTAGCATTTAAAACTGCCCTATCACTCTTAGTATTCCACCATGGTAAAGGAACCCTTTTTTTATTGCAATAGGAGTTGATTGAAGTATGTGTTGATGTACGCATTGTTGAGGTAAACACTGCCTTATTGCTGTATTAATAACATTTATCAACTGATTATAAGCTTCAAGTGGTTCAAGGATATTAAATTCATGACTTGCAAAGATATTATTCGTTAGTTCACTGTATTTGGCCCAGTCAACTTTTTTTAAATTGTGATAGGGTGCCATAACTGATCTCTATTTTTACAGGAAGATGATAGCTAGACATGGAGAAACTATTGTTAAATCTAAAGCATTGGGTTGGCAAGGTGAGAGCCTACCGTTGTCATATGACCCTCATTCAATAGAAATAAATAACTTTCGTCTATTGCAGCTGCCACGTCACGTCCTCGACCATCTATTGAGATACATCCCCAAATATAATGCTTAGCATTAAAGTCTTCAGCGATTAAAATTGGCTCAGGAAGGCTTGCAATTAATCTGTTTAATTTATTTTTGGTAGAATTTACATTACTACCAGGGCAATAATTTATTATTTAATTTAATTAAATTTAAATTAAATTTAATCTTTATTCTGCCCATAGGAAATTCTAATAGCTATATTTTATATAATAATTCTCCCTTAGAAAGTACTTAAATATATGTAACTTATTTAATATACCTACTTTGAGCATTCCACTGTATAATTTTTAATCTACCCATTATATGAGCTAAGTAATTAAGGCTTCTTTTTTGTTATGGTTTCAAGGAGAACATCCTTGATGCTTTGGGTACAAATGGGCTTATCATTTGACTTATTTAAACTGACTATGTTAACTATTGATTCTATAAGAATGTTCATGATAAAGTCTGAGCTTAATGAGGAAATAAGCTGGGCCTGTTGAGAATTGATTTTAGGGAAATATGTTTTATTAAATAAATCTACATATTTAACTGTTTTTTTTCTACTTTTACTTTAATTTCTTGGTGCTTTATAGGACAGGTTGAAGAAATTGAGACGTGATTGCCTTGGCAATGACAACACTTAGCGTCTTTTGCTTCTATATTGCATTCTAAAAATTTATGGTCACTCTGACATAATGAGCATACTGTGGACTTCTTGCAGAATTTCGCTAGGTATATGCCCGTATCGCAAACAGCGCAGGCATTGCAGTACGGGGTTGTACATAAGGCCGAACCTCAAAACGGCAACTGTTTAGGTTGATGTTTTCTGGCAGTACTGGTAAAGAAAATGTTATTCTGACTGCGTTTAAAGGATTTTACTGTTCTCCTATCTTCTTCATAAACCGTTGCACGCTTATGATATTGTTGGAGCTGGACAAGTTATTAAATATCTCTTTATTACTCAACTCTATAGAAACATGTTGTATCACTCCAACTTTTTCGGCCGAGGACGCAGGAATGGAAGCTTTAAGTTTTTGTCCCTCGACAAATATTTTGTTTACCAGCGCAGCGTTAGCCAAAGCTGGCCGTTCGAATATGACTCCAATTTTAAATTTATTTACTCTTTGAAGCTGTTTTATCCCTTTAAAGTTCCGTTTAAGGATGTCAGCTAGCATCATTATATTTTTGTCCCCAATAGCTTGGCCAGGCTCTAATCTCTGTAGGAAGACAATGTACTCGAAGTGGCCTCCGTTTTCCGGATAAAGCCGCACATAATTTGGAACGTGATACGGTTAGTACTTATCTCCATCTTCTACTTCGGACACGCTGCCCAAGGAGTCATCCGAAATACTCCCTGTCTCTTCTGTCCCCTCCAGTTTGCCACGCTTTTTTCGCTTCTTTGCCTTTCCCATCTCGCAAAAACAAACTACTCCGTAACAATTAATTTAAATTAGAGCGGCAAAAATTTCGTCTTAAGTGTGTTTGGTTCATCGTACCGTCTTATTCGGGAAAAAGGATCAGTTCAACGCCGCCAAGCTGACGCTGAAAGACCTCGAAATGATCCTGCTGAAGAAGAAGAAATCCTCCAGGCAGAAGGCACTACTTCGACGAGAAATGTGGCTAACCAGCTCGGTATGTCGCACTGGAAGGTGTGGTATACACTGCACTCAGCTCGGCAGTACCCGCATCATTACACTCCAGTACACGCTATTGAAGAGGGAGACCCAGCGAGAAGGATAGATTTTTGCAGATTCTTAATTAATGCAGATATCGAAGATCCCGAGTACCTGAAGAGAATTTTGTGGACAGATGAATCCAATTTCGACCGTAACGGGATAACAAACTACCACAATCTGCACTTTTGGCCTCTCAAAGGTCAAAACCCAAAAAAATCAAGAGAAGGAGCTCACCACCAAAGATTTTATTTGAACTTGTGGATGGGAATCGTGCACGACAATTTGATCGGACCCTTCTTTCTGCCAGCACGATTGACTGGCATCGCATATGATTTTTTTTGAGGGATGAGCTACCGAAGCTACTTGAAGATGTGCCGCTTGCGACAAGAAGGAACATGATTTACCAACACGATGGCTGCCCCGCTCACTATTACCGGGGCGTACGACAGTGGATGGATTGGAACTACCCAAGAAGATGGATTGGTCGAGGCAGCCCAACCCTTTGGCCAGCCAGAAGCCCGGATTTAACTCCATGTGACTTCTACATCTGGGGTCACATGAAGGCGTTGGTCTACGATAAACCAATACGTAACGTAGAAGAGTTAAGACAAAAAAATGTAGAGGCGGCACAGACAATGAAAGATGGGCTTTCGAGGCGAGTAACAATCACCGAAGTACGAAAAAGGCTTCGCGCTTGCATTCGAAACCAGGGCAAACAGTTCGAGCAAAATTTGTGATGTAATTGATTTTAGTTTTTAAGATTAAAGTTTATTTGACAGTGAAACTGTTTTTTTCCTCATTTTATCCTAACCTTGCTTAATCACTTAAGACTTAAGACAGAAACTGAAGGCAAAAAACCCCACGGATTCGAGATACAAACAAATTAAATTAATTAAACGAATGACCCTTTGTTTGTGTCACCAAAGGCAATCTGCTGTGCCTTCTACATCAAGAAGATAAGTTAAGATAAGAAACAGAAGACAAAGTAAGCCCTCGGAGAATCTCAAACGACACATACAAACCCATTAGAGTCAAGTACGCTAAGTAAAGTCTTCTAGCTGTTCTGCTAATTAATTGTATTTTTTTTGTATTAAAATGTCATAAATTGTACCTTTTTAGAAAGCTTATGAATTAAGCAAATTATTCCTGTAATTTGTACGCGAAGTGTCATACTTTTTATTTTAGCTATACTTTAAAATGTCACAAAATTTGGAAAATAATTGCTAGAGCTTCTAACTTCAAATCCTTTTATTTGCAAAACTTTGCTTTTTTTTGTAATTTTTTTTAATTTTTCGTATTCAGTGGTTCATTGGCTATTCGACAAAGGTTTTTTTTTTATTTCTAAATGACGAAGTTTTTACAAAATTACTAGTTTTAGGTCGAAAAGAGGGTATTTTTAAAAACAATCTAAAAACGTGAATAACTCGAAAACCAATGAATTTTGACATTTTTGACCCCTGGTTGACTGGACTTAAATCATTACAAATGAGCTGTTGAATAACCCCTTTCAAGGAATACGGCGAATTTCCTGTCACCCTGTATTTACCCAACAGATACAAACTTGAAAACTATTTGGACCATGACTTATAAAATAAAATAATCCTTAATATATTGAAATAGATTCATATTCGTAATCATTCAGCGTATTTCATTATTTTAAAGTTATTTCCACGGCCTAAAAATGGTCCATACACACACAATCACTGAAATTGTCTAGGTATAATCCTCCTTCACAAATACCGTGATTGGCTTTTTAGGGGTTTCCGAAGAAAAAAAGGTACTTCAATCCCTAGAGATTATTAAAAAGTAATTTAATAAGGAGCTACAGTCCCGATGCGATATGAAAACATATTTTAATACTTAGGTACTTAATTGCTTGCCTAGTGTTCTGATAACACTGTGACAACAGTATTTGTTTGAAAAATTGACATGGCCAAAAAATAATGGGGCTAGTGGTCGAGGTGTAAGGAGCATGCATGCAAATAAATAAATAATTCCAAAGCTCAAATCCGTAGGGTTCAGGGGGTGCTTTCGTTATAGCTCGGCCAAAATCCCATCAATTGTCAAAGAGAAATTTAATGTATTTTAAGTGCGACCCCACGGAATTTACCAAATAGCGCCCAGCGGTGTGTCTGATTTGTATGCTTCACACAGTCGTAACCAATTTATAACTACTTATAGCTATAACGATATGTATTGTAACAATTGTAACTAATATTACTGTAATTATTGTAATACATAATTATTATAGGTTGTCATGACCGTTAACCTATTTCTTTTTCATGAATTGTGCCTAACTAATATCTTAGCCCTACCACTTTACTCCTTAATTATGTAATTACGCGGTGAGCCAAGGTGTGTGACGTAAGCCCTGACGCTGATGGGCTGCGCTGATGCTGGGCGGAGTAGATGGAGCAGGCCGGAACAACTTCGTGGCAACTTCACCCGCGGGGAAGTAAAAGCGAGGTGCGTGGCGCTTCTTAGTGTAAACGTAATACCTACCCCATCAATCTCAAGAAATATAGTAAAGTCATACTTACCTCTTTTTAAATCAGGCGAGATGAGTAATATAACGAACTTCCGTCCCATTTCCATACTACCAGTTTTAGTAAAGTCTTGAGAAACTAATGCTGAAGGATATGTTAGGTCATTTTAACAGAAATAAACTACTTAGCAATAACCAGTTTGGCTTTACCAGAGGTCGATCACCAATTGATGCGGCATCTGTACTCATTAAATATATATATATATAACAGTTGGGAAAAATCTTGCGACGCAATAGGAGTATTATGTGATCTTTCTAAAGCTTTTGATTGCGTGGAACATATGACACTTATTTTAAAATTAGAACATTATGGATTGTCCAATAAAGCTTTAAGCCTTATGCCTTCTTATCTACGTGATACAACTCAAACAGTTGTTGTAAACAAAACGCAATCTGTTGGAGCTACAGTGAAAATAGGTGTGCCTCAAGGCTCTATTTTAGGTCCTTTTTTATTTTTGGTCTACATAAATGTTTTACCACCAATAGTAGATGAACTTTGCGATATTGTACTTTTTGCTGATTTATACTTCACTAATTTTCAAGGTAGAAAGAAAATCCGTAGACTACAGTAGGATAAACGCCACACTAGTTAAAGTACATAATTGGTTTACTAGTAACAACTTGCTACTAAATGCTAAGAAAACTAAATGTGTTAGGTTCGCTTTGCCTAGTGTTAAACCGGTAGATTCTAGTATTTTTCTAAATGACGAGTGTTTGCTAATGGGAGATAAGGCGGTTTTCCTGGGCATAACAATAGATAAAAATTTGCAATGGAGTCCCCACATAGCTGCACTGGCAGGTAAACTAAATCCGGCAGCTTACGCCGTTAGGAAAATTAGGCAACTAACTAATGTTGAGACAGCTCGCTTAGTTTATTATAGTTATTTTCATAGTGTTATGTCTTATGGTATTCTGAATTGGGGTAAGGCAGCTGACATACGAACTATATTTGTGTAACAAAAAAGGGCCATTCGTTCTATTTACAATTTAAATTCCCGTGACTCCTTAAGAGAACTTATAAAGAAATTAATATCTTAACTGTAGCGTCTCAATTTATTTACGAGAATATTATTTATGTTATTAAGAATTTAGATTCTTTTACCAAAAACTCTGATATACATAATTTAAATACTAGAAATAAAAATAAAATCGCTATTCGAAAATACCGTGTCCGTAAATATATAAAGGTAAAGAATGAACGTGAATCAAAAATCAACAATATTTTTAAGGATTACACAGGTTTTGCAAATATTTTAAATATTTCTTACCGGCGTCAATCGGCTGCCTGCGAAGCTCGCGGAGGTCACGCGCTGACTAAACACCAATCACGGAGCCTTATTCAAATTGCCATGCCGTTCGTCCTTCGCCAAAAAGTACCGCTATGCCTGTGTATTGACACGACATCTGGGGCAGTAATAAGACTTAGTATTATTAGTGTTATTACTCTGGATAGCATGTATTGTTTTTATTATTGTAGTGTCAATAAGTATTATTATTAAAGTTTGCAGAATTTATTATAATTATTGCGATTTTGATTATTATACTGATTATTATTCAGATATTTATTAAATTTTCTATATTATTATTATTTGTACGTTTTTACCAATCGCGGGACTATGGGAGTCCCGGACCTTTGGAAGGCGTATATGGAGCCGAAGCCAATACGCAGAGGCCCTTTAGACAAGTTTAATTTAGTAAAGGTATGGGACACCAACCGGCGATTGTCCCTGAGTTCATACTATAGAAGTATGCACCCACGGACAACCACCGGTTAGTGTAAGACTATTTCATAAGAATGGGAATATTAATAATATGTTCTATGAATGAACCAATGAATCCATATCAGATTGGTGAACTAGGCTATTATGAAACTACGGCGCCTGCCTGGCCAATGCTAATTACTTTGGTTGAAATGGCATGCGGTGACTCGCCAAATCAATGGAATGGACCTCCCGAAATAGTCGCATATATACAGGGCGTCCCACGGCTATGCCACATGGAAGGAAAGTACCGTGAATATTGTAGATGGAACATTTTTCTGAAAGAAGTTATTATTTGAATTTAAAAACAATTTAAACTGCATGCATAGATATTTAAATAATTACTTGGTTGAACCGGGAATCGAACCCGTTACCCGAGAAAAATAATTACTTACCCTGTAGCTTTATCATACCGATCGAAAGGCTTCATCATAAGGATTACTATTTGCTAAATAACATAGTGTCAGAAATAAAAGGAAGACCATGAAGTTTAACATTTTTAATACAAAATTAATCAATTAATCAAATGCGAAATTAGTCTTTTCCTGTTGAATACAAAGTCGCACTCTTGATTATTTCGCTCCCTGTCGATTTTTTGATCTTGTTGTGGTGGATATTTAGAATAATATGTATTTAGAGTTCGTCGTCAGTGTTTATCATTTGGTGCCGCGGTTGTGGTGAGAAACGTCTCAAATTTAGCAGATTATCCACCAACCGTTTCATAATAAATCGAGATGGTGTATTTCTATCAGGATATCTTTCGCCATTGTAAGGCTAATGTTATAATTTTGTGGTTTATAAAGTATGCTTCGATTAAATCAACATTATTTTGATACGCAATGGTTATGTAAAAAAATCACAACACAATGCAAAAATCGTACAATGAAAATCACAGAAACAAAAGAATAAAAGTTTGAAAATGGAACACATTTATTTATTATTAATCAGCCAGCCGAATTTCGATGGAGAAAATAATTTACGTGTCTTTCGGCTCAGGATACGGCTCGATTTGTTGCATACAACCAGGTACCTATTAATTACGTATCTCTTTATCATTTTATCATGCACTTAAATTATAATAGGGAAATGATGCGTACTTCTCAAGTGGGTAAATTTATTAGTAATATGTATTTATGATAATGTCAGTTGTATGTCCTTACGGCAATGTCAGCTTGACATTTTTCTGAACAAAATTTCACATCAAATGTTAAAATTCATGGTCTTCCTTTTATTTCTGACACTATGATATTTAGCAAATAGTAATCCTTATGATGAAGCCTTTCGATCGGTATGATAAAGCTACAGGGTAATTATTTTTCTCGTGTAACGGGTTCGATTCCCGGTTCAACCATGTATTTATTTAAATATCTATGAATGCAGTTTAAATTGTTTTTTAAATTCAAATAATGACTTCTTTCAGTAAAATGTTCCATCTACAATATTCAAGGTACTTTCCTTCCATGTGGCATAGCCGTGGGACGCCCTGTAGGTATAGCAGTAGGGAGGCAACAGTTCCAGAGGGGCTAAGGGTGGAGAGGTACTCCTGGACTTTAAACGATCATATGGTGCCCACTCACCACTTACGCAACACATCCGCCCTTCGAGCATATAGCTCTTGCGACTCCACTCTGACCGGCCAATAAAGGCAATCCAGAGGTGAGGGTCTGTTCCTCGTCATTGCGCACCGCAGCCGGCCAGTGAAGGCAAGAGTAAGGTGAGGAACAGGACCTACCCTCGGGAGCACTCAGGTCCGTGGTGTCGCCACTCACCAACAGCTCGCCACTAGCTGCCCTGCGGCCTTTTATTATTATTAAATTTATTAATTGTACGATAGACAAATTCTGGTGCTTAGGTATCATGTGTCTGTTTGGGCGGTTCTTTAAAGTTTGTAAGACGAGCCTGGATACTTTCGAAATAGCGACAGAGGGTCCTCAAGGTGTCGATGTCTGAAATTATGGGTACAGAAGCCAATGTGCTAGCTGAACACGGCCTAATGTTATGTAAGATTATTTCCAACCTGTCCTCTTGTGATCATGGCTTTGAGAGACGTGAAAATAACCCTGACATAATCGATAGGTAGATCGTGATATTCTCGGATTCCCCTTGAGTTCTCGAGCGTATCTCGGAAAGTAAACGGTAATCGTAATCCGACTGTTCAATATCCTGTTTTAGTAACGAAATAAGTTCATTCAGACACCTGGCTCCTTATACTCCTATACCAATGCAATGCATCATGCAAACGAAAATTTTCTGTTGCGCAAGCCAAAACCTAAATTCCAATGCCAAAAATAAAAATAAAAACCATTTAATTCCGTGAAATACAAATAATAATTACGAATATCAATCTATGTAATTATATTAAGGATGAATTATGCATGGTCCAATTTGTATTAAAATGATTTTCAAGTTTGAACCTGTCCGAATATGCAAGCATTTAAAGGGTCACTCTACAAAAAATAAACCGCGGAACAAATTTATAAGGTACTTTGTTATAATATATATTGTAATGTTGCACACTGCCCAGCTTAAAAGGATTACTTGGTGTCCTGCCGTTTGACCAAAAGTCATTTGGCAAAATTACACTTGACAAACAACGTTTTGCAAAAAAATGTTTCGCCAATTGATCATTTTACTAGTTGTCATTTTAAAAATGGCTCACTTATTCAAATGATCAACAGTTAAATTTACATTTTATAAGTAATTATTTGACAAAATGAACATTTAGCAACGGAGTTATCAGACAAAATTTTAAATGCAACGAGCAAGACGAATCCGGGCAGAACTGACTCGGATAGGTTAGGTTAGAAGGCCAAGGCGGGAGCTTTGCTCCCGCCTTGGCCTTCGAGGTTATTTTTTTCTGCCCAGAAATAGGTAAACTACAGGAAATAATATTTGGTGAAATGGAAAACTGTCAATTGACATTTTATTATTTAACACATTTACCAAGTGTAGTGTTTGCTATTTGATCATTTGCTAATTGAGTTTTTGCAAAATGATACTTTTGTCAAATGTCACGTTTGCCAAATGATTATTTGGTGAAATGTTGTTTGTCAAATGATCATTTGTCAATATTTTTTTGGTCAAACATTAGTGAACCGGATTACTTACCTACTATGTGTCAAATGAATTGAAAGTAAACGATAGGCAAGCGGATTCCTTGTATCGCGGAATAAACTGTCGCTTGAAAGGAAGCGCAGGCTGGCGCAGGATGGCGCAGTATGGCCAAGGGGAAGTGGAGGGGTTGCGGGGGATACACTGCATTGTATGGAGATGTAACGCACGCCCGCGCCCGCGCCACGCCGCGTCTCAGTCCGGCCGCCATATTGAGATCTCGGTATGTGTGTGACAAATACGAGTATCGGATAGATAGAGGCGAGCGGCCCAGACTTAGCGGCGGCGACGTGCGCCCGCGCGCCCAGACCGTTCGGCGCCTGCGCTCACAAAGGGCTCATTGTATTCCATGCCATCCAATTCTTTACGACGGACCCTTCATTTTTTCTGAGACTCCCGATACCAGAATGACATTCAAACAATGGGTTTCCGTCCTTTTATTGGCACCTTGGTTTTTTTGCCATCTGAAATGTACCTACCTTAAAAAGAATCACAACCTGTTCGATTTCGCCGATGACGTTTAGGGTTCCTCGTCGTGTGGTAAATCGATCACGTTTCGTTCTTGGTTCATTTCATGTAGGTAGGTACAGTAACCCAACGAAAATGTTAAGCACTTTAGTGCGTTGTAATAGTAATCTTCAAACGGAAGAGCAACTGACACATATGACAAAGACAAGGTTCTAAGTATGCTCAACATTTTTATTGGGTGACTGTACATTCTAACTACCACCATGCGTTGTAATTAAATTAAGTGTTATTTTATAACCAATATACTTTTTGGAAAAAACCTAGTACTTGCTTACTAAACTTCGCTATTATTATACAGAGTGGAAACACTGGAAATATCAATGGACTATGCCATAAAGCGGAAGTATTTCTCATCCTTGAGATACCAAGCTCATTTTAAATAAAAGTAAAAATCTTATATTTTTACACGACTCCCGAAAAAAAAGGTAATTTTTATAACATTATTCTTTATAATTATAACATTGGCAAAATGACAATTAATTATTTAAGTCAACAAAACAAAGTCTAGAAGAAACTACAATAAAATGTTGTTATACCAATCATTACACACCAAAAAAATATCACTAGTGCGTAAATGATAAAATTCTACTTATAAAAATTATAATTATACTTTCCAAGAAACGTTAGGTCTTAGAAATAAAGACATCCATTAAATCTAATTTTACCTTTTTGACGTGTTGAAGATAAATTTTGTACTTGAGGCAACAAGTTTCAATAGCCTACACATTGTTATTTGCCATCGAGCAACACGGAGGGGAGTAGGCATTCGCACCATTTCTCTGTCAAAGTACAAGCCCAAGCGGGCTCAAGTAAATTCGCGGTTTAATGTTCCGTTCGCTCTTGCCCGACCGATAATTGAGTAGTTGCTGGCATATTTGTAGTCTGATATTTTTTTTTACATACTTATACCCATATTGTAAATGCCGTTATGGATTTATTTTACCCGACGGTGTGCCCATAATTTGTCACCGGTAGATGGGTGGATGAGACTCTGTCTGAATTCGCCATCTAAAAGCACCATCCCTCCCATGATAGTTTGGTTGCTCTTAATGTCCATCGTAATTCGATTTCATATTATATTATGAGTCTTAACTCCCTAACATAAATTACCAAATTCTCATACAAACTACCATCCCAAATCTCACTCCCAGCTCCCAGGGGACGATTTTCGAGGTACGAAGTATAAATTTGATCTGATTCGGTTCAGCGGTTTATCCGTGAAAACGTAAAAACCGACAGATGATATACAGACAGAATAAAATATTTAAAAAAAAATATCCATGTATCGTTTTTTTACTTCTTGAGTATTGTTTGAACTAACATTTTAGAATTATGATCCTACCAATTTACGCCGTTAAATAAAAAGACTGTCCGTTCACTTTTTGAACTAATCATAATAACTACCTTAATAATAAGCCGTAAAAATAATACGCTTTAAATAAGTTTTGAAAATGGCGGAAGAAATGTTCTTCTTTTTCTTCTTTTTTGCCCCGCGGGGATATGGCGTTTCCACAATGAAGTGATTTCGCCAGTGTCAAGTATATATAAGTATAAATCAATATATTAATGAAATACAATCCAATCTTCTCTAGGAAGATTGGCGTAAACTTTGTAGCGTGATTTGTGTGGCAGAGGTCAAGATAGTTTTAACCTCTGCACCACTGCGAGTCCACGTGAAATGAGAAGAATGATGCCAGGTATACGAAATAATTCCAAGTCTTCTATCACTGTGTAACACAAAGGCATAAAAACCGGGTAAGAGCATATCGGACCATGCTCAGTGTAGGGTTCCGAAGACGTTACTACAAACAAATTAGACCTCGCGACAAACTCAACTATGCCGTTGTCTTCTTGATTTATGTGAAAAAAATACTAAAGTGGATGTAATTTGTATGACTAAAACTTTTTGGCGAAGGGCTAGAAATCAAATCTATTTCAATTAATATTTCTAGTTCAATCATAGAGGAATCAATTCTGTACGACTATAAACTGGTGTCGAGCTATTGCAGAACACAAAAAAAGAGGTCGATCATGTATTTTATGTGATACCTATACTGATTTAGATGTTGGACAGGTATTTGGTGTGGATAAGATATTTGAAATTTGAGCTGTGAACATTAATAACTATAATGCCATAATTATTTGTATATATAGAATTCCTGACTCTGACGTAGAATTATTTTTTGAAAGATTTGAAGCTTTACTTTTAAAGGTAGAAGGTAAATCTAGGATCACGATTATTTGTGGAGATTTTAATATCGATTTTTTAAAAGAAAACCGCCGTAATAGGCGGTTATGTGAGATTATTTCCAGTTTTGGATTTAGGTATCATATTTTACAACCTACACGTCAAAACGCAAGCATAGATAACATTGTAAGTAATGCACAAACCGTTGTCGGCAGGGTTCACCAAATCCATTGGTCGGATCATAAAACCGCACAATCCGTTGAGGTTAAAAGAACTCAAAGTGGATTCAGTGACGTCAGGGCTTACGTTTTCTTGCACAAACACGATCGTAGGCCTTAACACATTAATAAATTCATAGAATGGCTACTGAATGGTAGTACTCGCATAAACTTCCGAAAATTAGATCCTGCTAAGGAGCAGGATCTCTTTTCGGAAGTTTATGCGAGTACTAACGTGCAAAAGTCTTTTGATTATTTGCATGACCTCATCTTATTGTTTTTCAAACTATGTTTTCCTAGTGTGAGAACAAAACATAATACTAACACCCAAAAACCAAAATGGATCACTAAAGGCATAAAATTCAGCTGTAGAGTAAAAAGGAGTTTAAGGCAGCGTTATTATTTTAATAAAAGCATCGAAAATAAAAACATTGTTAAATCATACTCAAGGGTATTGCGACGGTGTATTTATAGTCTACAAAAGTGCTGCAATGTACAATAAGTATATATTGCAAGTTCAGATAACAAAGCTACGGCTTCTTGGAATATTGCCAAACGAAGGTTTAGCAGGGCGTTTGATAATGATAACATAACTGAAATTACAGGTCTAAACATAAAAATGCACAGGGTGTGACAGTATAACAGCGAATGTCTTAAGTCAGTATCTTCGATTGTTGCGAAACCCTTGGCATACATTCTTAACCTATCTTTCGAATCGGAAGAAGAAGAGATGAAGAGACTCAAGCTCTGGGTTATTAAACTGTTACATAAAGACGGACAGGAATAATTACAGACCCATTGCCTTGAGTCTAGTTCTATCCAAGCTAATTGAAAGAAAATTTATGTACTGCAGGCTGGCATTCTTGGATAGGCACGAGGTCTTGATTCCTGAACAATATGGCTTTAGGTGTAATAAATCAACCACCTAAATAATTTAAATGCAAAGAAACCAAGTTCATGCTTGTTCATGGATTTAAGTAAGGCGTTTGACTTCGTAGATCATATGTATCTGGCCCTTGACCCAGCCATCTAGCGAGAGTCTCTTGAGGTGGGTCGAGAGTCTTCGCTATAAGGCCGTTCGCCAAAACAACTATCGGGACAATGTTCGTCGAGTCAACATCCCACATGGGGGTCACCTCGTGAGCCAAGTCAAGGTACTTGCTGAGGTTGTCCTTCTCGGCCTTCACGAGGTTCTCGTCATGCGGGATGCCGACGTCGACGAGAACGATCGATCTGTCAACATTTTATCAGGCTTATTGGCGACAATAGTCCTGTCCGTGATGACTGATCGATCCCAATAGAGCGTAGCACGACCATTTTAGAGAACTGGCGCCGGTGAGTACTTATAGTACGGCACTTCAGACTCAACAAGACCATATTGAAGAGCAAGTTGCTGATGGATGATTTTGGCCACTAGGTTATGTCTGTGCAAGCCATAGATTGGCAATTTTGTATCGGATCGAGTCTCCTTGAACAAGGACACATATTATTGAAATACGAAGTTCTATTTTCAATTTTGTTTTGGTGTCTTGAGCGTATCGAAATGGTTATTTCGGTTGTTTCGGAAGTGTCAACGATGAAAAGAGTGACGTTGCAGTATTCTGTATGAAATCTTAATACACAAATTTTAATCGACGAGTACAAAAAATGTTTTACCCAAACCAGCAGTATTTTTGAAATATGTATCCAACGACACCCCATAGCAAGGGGTAGACGAGAAAAAAAATACATCCCCACGATATGTATAGGGGAGGTACGATAAAAAAATATTTGTTCAATATTTTATTTTACCCCTTTGTTGACGTCATTTATATGTATATTCATTCCAAATTATAGCTTTCTAGTACTAAGGATCTTTGAGCTAGGCTGCTGACGGACGGACGGACGGACGGACAGACGGACGGACGGACATGGCGAAACTATAAGGGATCCTAGTTTGACTACGGTACCCTAAAAAGGACAAATCACTATCAGAAAAGAACAATGAACACCTAAATGCATAAAAATACAAAACTAAAACCAATTACACATCCGCTCTTTTAACATTGCAAATGGATTCCGGAAAAAATGTTAAAACCTGGAAAGGTCAACACTGTCAACGTCAAACATCACTCCTTTTGAAATAAACTAACAAAATATTATGTACAAAGCCTGTCCCATGTTGTCATACTCGTACTTGGTGGCAGAAGCCTTAGGAGAAATAAATTAATCAATTTTACAATTCTGTTAAATAAATACTAATGTATCTTATTATTTTTTATATTATAATCCTATATTGAATTTCTACCTTTATTTTGATATTTTTTTCGAAGTCTGCCTCCCCAAAATCTAAGAAATGTCACCCATGACGACTTTAAAATAAAAACATTCTGTTTGGGATTTGACCTTTTTATGCCTTTGTGTTGCACAGTGATAGAAGAATTGAACTTGTTTCGTGTATCTGGCATCTTACTTCTCGTTTCAAGTGGATTTGCAGTGGTGCAGAGGTTAATACTATCTTGACCTCCGTCCTAGTATAAGGGTGATTCTTCGAGGTCGTGATTTTTGTCTTATTCCTCTGTCGTATTTTTTTTTTGCTTATTTGAGTAATAATCTTATTCTCCCATGAAAGTAGATTTATTTAGAAACATAAATATGGTATTGGCACTCATTTTTATGAACTCGTTAAGAAAATAATTAACTTTTTAATTTTTGTGCCCAGAGGAATAAGAAGTTGACGACAGAGACGACGTGCAATTATTAATTGTTGTTTTCATAAATTCAATAACTCACAATATTCTTATAATCAGCCTTATTTATTAAAATATATATGATTTTTTATAAAAAATGAAAGTACACAAGTCCGCATGGTACGTGTCTGTGTATGTATTCTTAAAACAAATAAAAACTAAACTATTTCAACAAAAATCTTCAAATTTGTATTACTTATAAAAACAAGAAACAAATATTTCTAAGCATATTTTTTTACTTATTGTTAATTTTAATGTTTTATTTTATTTTATTTTATGATACCCATTTATAATCGGCCTTAATAAGAATACAAACTGCACAAAGTTTCATAATCCGAGTCAGTCGGTAAGTTTCCAAAACTTAAAAAACATAAAAATAAAGAAAAATGTTGTTCTAGGAGATATTAAAATGTTAACAATAAGAACAATAACCTTTTTGGTTTCAATCACATCATTATAATCATGGCACTTATAATAAGGCTTTGATTAAATAATCATTTAAAACTGTCACTAGTCTTTACTTAGTGTTCATTTGAATGAAATATTTTAATTTAAGTATACCCGTTTACATATATCTAAGCCAATGAAAAATAATGGTCACAGTCCGACTGATAGTTTCGAGGAAATGCTTGAAAAAACACATAGGTACATACAAATTTACAAATAAACACACAAACATACACCTATCTATTTTTGTATATTTGTTTGGAAGCCCTAATAGATTATCATATGTGAATAAATTGCAATTTCAATAATATTACATACCTAAATACGTATTGGATTGATAACATATTTTTTTGAAGCAGGCTAAAACGACTGCATGAGTCCCTAATTAGTTACCTCCTATCTTTGATGAAATATTTAAATTAAAAACAACATTGAAAAGGAAAATAAACTATGAAAACTGACTATTTTCTTATTCCACTGTCCATAACTCCAAAGCAATAAGGGACAAAGGAGTAAGAAAAAATTGAAAACAAGGTGATGGTTCATAATACAAACATAATGGAAGGCTACCGTTAATGCTACGGTAAGATAGCACGTAAAGCAGTTAATCAAGCACAACATATTTTTTTTAAATATTACACACGCGGTAAAAAAACTAACGGAGTAATAAGAATGTTACGTGAACCAAGGACAGAGTAATGATATATTTACCTTCGTAACTCCGGAGTGATGAGCATCAGCCGACACGTCCACCACCTGACACGTTCAGAACGCGACTAAAAACCGCCCCACGTGGGAGTTTTTGCTAGGTTCTTAAATGTCTTTATGATACAGCTGATTGAAGCCCGCTCCAGAGTAATAAGAATTTAACGGCGGACAAACTTTATATCCTCAGTTATAAGAATAATATTGCATGTAAAAAATATTTGTTGAATTTTTTTAATGTAACAACTAATCTTCTTTGTATGTGGTCACTCAAAATATTGATAAAGTTGACTAAATTTAAGTTATTATCATATATTTTCAAGAAAATGGAGAACGGACACGACAGAGTAGTAAGAATAATGGGTTTTTTTATTTTTTTTGTAAATGTTTAGTATCAGTTACACAAAAATCGACCGATGTCCCAGTTAAACATGAATATCAGTAACCTCTGAAAAAAAAAACAAGCTTCTAAACTTAGAGTTAATTGAACTAAGCCCCCGGACGTCCAAAATCAGGGCCCCGAAGAATCACCCATAACTCTGTACAATGTTGCCCCCATTCTTCCTAGAGAAGATTGGATTTTTTTAAATTGATATATTGATTTATGCTTATTTATACTTGACACTGGCGAAATCACTTCATTGTGCAAACGCCATATTCCCGCGGTAGTAGCCGTTGAAGTCGCCGCGGTATAAAGAAGAAGAAGAAGGCACCCATGATGTCATTTTTAAAAAACCTTCAACACATTAGGTATCGCTATTCCCCGGAAAACTTTAAATTTTCCTGGATGGTATTTTCTTAATCCAGGATATAAGCTATCTCAATCTAAATTTTATCCAGATCCGTCCAGCGATCGCAGCGTGTAGGAGTACTGAACTAAAACCCGTACTACTAAAAGACGTACTTTTTCTTAAATCGCTGAAAATTATATTTTACAAGTTGTTCACTCCAAAAATAACTAATCTCTCATACAAACTTCTACCTTCTATTTATCACTTCTACCTTCTATTTAGCAGTTTTTCCAAATTCACTGAAAGTGCATTTTTTTTAATTCTTAAGCAGTAGCTTACATACCAATTACCACGTTTCTAACAACAAAAATGAATCTAGTTCCTTACGAACTTTCACCCCCTTTATTAATCACTTAAGGGAAGAATTTCCAAAAACGCTAATACGTGTATAAATTAATTTGCGATCGTCGTAAGACACCGACCTAATCACAAAATTTGAAGTTTTTAATGTTCATCCGCTATTTTACCTCCTTAGGGGGTGATTTCGAAAAACCCTTTTGTTAGTGCACCCCTGGATTTCATTTGGAACCTACCTTTGTGCCAAATTCGGAATCTCTAGACCCAGCGGCTTAGGTTGTGCGTTGGTAGATCAATCAGTGTTTTTTTTTATATATACTGGTGTCCCAGACACAGAAACCGATGTCAAAACGCCTAGGGCTGATAGAGCAGCTAAAAAGCCATCGATGTATGCTCAGCGAGTTTACTAGTTTTGGAGATATTGATCATTTTATTTAATTTACTTAAAAAAATACTGGAAAAAAAATGCCAAATAGGTTTAAAAACTTCGCTGATTCCAATGATTCTTATATATCTAGATGTACCACTGAGAAACGTATGAAATAAATAATTAAATTAATGACTTTTCGTGACTATGGACATGAGGAAATCACCAAAATCCATATTTAAATTATCAATATCTCCGAAACTAGTAAAAATCGCTGATACAACACATAGGGGTTTATTCGATATATTTTAGCTGCTCTATCAGCCCTAGGGGGATCGACGTCGGTTCATGGGACACCTGTATACCTAGATAGATGGAGGCCGGACAATAAGGGACATATTTTGTGTCTAAATACTCTACATATATTAATAATACTACTGAGAATTTGTTGAAATAATGATTTATTTACTGTGACTCAAATGACTCGTCTATGGTTAAACTTTATTTTTAATAGGTATGTGCTGTGTTTTCAAATTGGCTTGTCAAATGCTTTGTTTTCTGTCATAATGCTTGCATTGAAAATAAATAATATTTAAAACTGAATTCTTTGCATATCATTTGCATATCATGGTAGAGATTCAATGTTTTATATATGAATTTCGTACACACACAATATGACGGGGAATAGAATAAAAGAATTACGTTGCGATAATGGAACATGCGGAGTTTTGTCCTCCAAAACCAAAACAGCACTTAAATATGAATGGATACTTAATTAAATCCTGCAAGAGCCACTAGACGTAGGTAATTGATCGCCGCTTTATCCAACCCAATCTAGAATCATCGCAGCATGTTTTCTGCTTCCACTCATCACTGCCTTCATTATACCAAACCGGTTCCTCCGTTTTGGTCTTGTTCATACCTACTTGTTACTTATAAAATGTAAATTGTTCATACCTACTTGTTACTTATAGAAACCGACATCAAAAAAAATACAAGCCAAAACGAACTGAGGGCGTATTCACTTAGCTTATCCGGGCATGGCCTTTAACCCGTAATACCTACGACGTCTAGCCATAAGCAGATGGTTTAGAAAAAATAAAATTGAAAATCGGACATACCACGGAGGAATAATCACCGAAAATCAGTTCCCATAAACTTTCAATGCCAAAAATGAAAAAATTGCTTCGCTCCATTCCGAGTTGCCCGGGGACGGCAATTGCACTTAGTTATTTTTGAAAGATACCTACTTAAGTCTCTTTATGTCAATAGGTTTACTAAGTGGAACAATGAACATTAACTTCAAAAATGACAAATGATACAGAAATATTTATCTTCTGGACTGTGTCTGCTTTCTTCCAATATCTTTTTCTTTACCTTTTCCACGTGTTCCTTTCGTGTGCCCTTCTTCTTCTTTTCTCCTCTTCACTTATTTTTACCCTTACCGTACCTTACTGTTTTTTCCATTATTTTTATTCTGCGGTATTTTTTCTTTTTGAATTTCTGTTATTTTCATCCTCTTCTGGTGTGTCGGTAAGTATTTAGCTTAATATTTCATAAATGGATCCCTTAATCAAAAAAATGTTTTCCTAACCCACAATATTTTTGAAAGACCTATCCAACGACCCACCATTCTATAGACGAGAAAATCAAAATACACCACCCCGAAGTTATGTGTAGGGTGTCTGATTTTTTTATTTAGTGTTCCTGACTAAAAAAAATATCTGGATTTTTACCTTTTTGTTGGCGTGACTAATATGTATATTAATGCCAAAGTCTAGTTCTAGTACTAAGAGTCTCTGAGCTAGGCTGCGGACTGATGGACGGACGGACATGGCGAAACTAAGGGTTCCAGTTTGTGAGTGGAACTTTATTAAAATCGCATACCTACCTAAGGAGAACAAGTAAAAAACAAAATTAAAAAGATGTTTAGTATCATTTTAATAATGCAATCACCGTTTAAAGTGAGCATAACGGTTTTATCCATATTAGGACCCTATTTTATCGAAGGTCGTTTGACCGGAGGAACCTACCTGGATAACAAGTTGTAGTGAGCGAGTTAATGGAAGATGTTCCGATAGCCTATCTACGAGATTTTTACTACCAGCATGACGGTGCTCCACCCCACTACGCAACAACAGTGCGAAACTACCAAAATAACGAATACGGAGACAATGGATAGGGCGTGGAGCACCTCAGGTGCCATGGCCAACCAGAAGCCCGGATGTGTGACTTTTTCTTGAGGGATGAAGTCAAGCGTCGCGTGTACGTCGAGGAAGCCCAGAGTATCGACGATCTTAAAACGATAATAATTTCAGCATTCGATGATATTATAAACTAAATTCGTGTTTTAGACTAAAGAGCAACTTGCTAGAGCGTGCACGGCTTTGTATAGAAAATAAGGGAGGTCATTTTGAGCATTTGTAAGTTTAGTTTTTTACATGTATTTTTAAATAAATTTTAATAACTTCGCTCCTGAGTGTGGTTCTTATTTTAATCAAATTATAATCACAACATAACTTATATACCTACTTATCGCCCACATTGTTAACTGACTACGAGTGAACCTTATTATCAGGAGATAAGGTTACAAGTGTACAATTAACTGTGTTTGCATTTGCTTGTAGTGAACAATGACACACAACATAACAAATATTCAACAAATGAATATTCAGTTGAACACGTGTGTACGAAGTCTCAAAGTGATCGTTTACTTAATGATGACATGGGTTGTCAAGCTGTAGGCATACGATACACTGTATTGCTATTCGAAATTTGAAATTTCCTGTACCGCTTATTAGACAACAAGCCCCTCTCCTACTGATATTCTAAATTGAAATTTAATGTATTAACTTACTTAATCTGTCACTGTCACAAATACATCTGTCAATGTCAGTATGACGGTCAAGATGCCACCCACCTTTCCATAATAATAAAAAATATAATGATCTTACTGCAGGTGAAAAACTTATCTTAAGTCTTTGTAGTGGTGTAGAGAATTAAGGGAAGTTACGTCCAAATTCAAAAATAGTCTCCATGTTCTGTACACAGACACTATACAATTACATAAACTTTGATTCTTAGATGTTTTTTATGTATCGAAGTAAACATTTATATTCATACACTCCTAAATTGGAAGTTAAAAGGATCCTAATCGTTTCACTCTAGGGTAGTTCTCAAAATAGTGGCATCGGCAGGGTTTTCAAATTTAAATATGTTTTCAGATTTAAATATGTTTTTGAGTGCATCAAAGATACCAAATTTGCAGAAGGGAACGAAATAGTCGTAAAAACGTAGAACTTATGGCGAATTGAAATTTTAGAGATACAGGAGAAAGTGACAATAGACAGGGTAGTAGGGAAAATGTGGGAGGGTAAAGAGAGTTTGATTAAAAAAACAAGTTTACCACTCCAATTATTTTCAACTCTTTTATTGAACTTAAACTTAAAATATATCGACCGTTATGATTTTACGACCTAACAGCTTCATGTTACGGTTCAAACAACTTTCTTTAAGTAGAAACAAAAACAAAAATATTTTATTAAACAATAATCAACTTTTTTTTGATAACGGTCTGAAGTATAATCACAGTCTTGTAAAATATCAAGCATGATGTATCATGATTCACAATGTAAGTTGTACTTGTAATGTTCAATCACAGAACTATAACAAATGATATCAATCCTAACTAGTATATTTTAGTACGCTACTTTCAAAGGTCAATAACTAAATGACACTAACTACTCGTATTACACAGTCTCATGATTATGATCACAGTATTTACCTAATAATAATCAACATTTATCAGAATATTAAACATCTGTTTTACTTTATGAAACAATGTCTACACTAGGCCATGTTTTACATAAGCCAAAGCCATACAAAAACATAAAAGTTATAGCTATTATGTAACCAAAATAATTGCTCTATGCGTACGGAGTATTAAGGCATTTTTGACTTTGTAAGCTATTTCCAGTAAAACCTGAAATCTTAGCTAATTGAAATTGGTTTACTAGTAAAGATTGGCTATCAGAGTATGGAATGTTATATAAAAATTATATATTAAACTGTGTTTTGTATAATTAATAGTCATTTTTATGAACCTCTTAAATGTCCGTTATTACGGATTACAAATAGTCTCTGTCGGTTATTCCGTAAATGCGTGCATGTAAATCCGGTAAATTAAGTTAATGCCCCTTTCCTGCCAAATTAATGAAGTAGGGAATATAAATTAAATAAGACGTGATCAGAAATGAAATAACATTACATATTTGACAAAAAGACTTATTTTAATTTTAAGAGGAGACGGGGTTGAGGAGATGCCGTCCAGAAATTATTAGAATAAAATTAAAATGCGTATATATCGTCTTAATTTGTCGGCCTGTAATAAACCAAAACATTGAAAATCAGTGACTTGGGGCTAGACAAGTTGCCATCGAATACAAACGCTAGCGTTAGGTGATCACTGTTGATTTGCGTTGTCATAGAAACATTAATGGAATTGACGTAAGTCACGTGATATATAACTCGAAATGCGCTGTCAAAAATTAAAAATTATAATGAGTACACGTGTCTTACGTCAATTCCATACACATTTCTATGATAATGCAAATCAACAGTGATCACCTAACGCTAGCGTTTGTATTCGATGGCAACTTGTCTAGCCCCACAGGTCGTATGATGTATAGATAGCCCTTTCCATAAGCCTATTTATCTATGTAAGTATGAGGTCAATTGTTAACAACTAAGAATTTTCATTCTCATTTAGAGTCGGAGTAGAAAAGCAGATTTGGTTGAAAACATTCCAATTTACCCCTGTCTCCCCTAATTTTGCGGGGATAAAATTAGGAATGATATCTTCCCAGTTGTCCCCAGTGGAGACGAATAGGAAAAATCAAATTCTGAATCTGAACCTAAATTTGTCCCCATAGATTCTTTAGAGACTAATGGGCCCTAAAACCAGAGTATCCCCAATTTACCCTAAGTGTACGATCATAAAAATCGGCTTGGTGTTATATATTTTAACTAAATATAACTCGGAAAATACTGAATAATCATTTGAAAACATAAGCACAACTACGCAATTATTTTAACGCAATTAGAAGCACAGCCAAAAACATTGTTAGCAATTGCGGAAGTCAGAAAAGCAGATGTTTTTAAGAAGTACGTCTTTTCCACGTCCTGAAACTACTTAAATTCTATAGTAATCTATTCAGATTAGTAGATGTACTTTTAAGTATATTAAACATTTGACTTTAGCAATATAATTCAGCTATTTAGCATGAGCAATTCTTGTCGTAACTTTTTACGAAGTAGGCAAAATTGATTACTTTAGACACCGTTTTTCATAACAATGGTCCACAAAACCGTAAAACGTAATTATATCATGTGAAAGTTTGCCAAACATCACGCTCGTAACGGCAAAGTTTGTTTGACTCTCTTATCTGAATTCCCGGTAAAACATAAAAATAAAATCCCTTTACTTTCTTTAATTGCGTAATTTTGACGCTTTTCGGGACAAGGTTGATTTTTGATGTTTGTAATTGCGGCAATCAGTAAATCGACCGTAATTTACTAAATACTCACTGAATTTTCATGAAAATTTATTTACTCAGTTTGTTATGAAATTCTACACAATTATTAAAACAATTTATAATGAAAATGCTTACCCATTACTTGTAAAATCCTTAATAAAATCCGTTGCTTCACTTACGCACACGCGTCTACTTTCTATCGTCTCGGCGGTTTGACGCGGACTTACAAAAAGAGATTACGTAATAACATACCATATTTTCACAGTTCGTTGACCTCTTGTTCATTTGACGTAATATTGTCCACACTTGATACGTATAATTTTTTTTTTCGAAATGATAGTTTTCTTATTTTTGGGCCTTAAGTGATAAATTCCGGAATTCCGTACGTTTACGGAATTCCGTACAATTACCTTAATTATATTATACACCCAAATCGTGCAAATCAATGAATAATTATCATATTTGGCTTTACTCGTACTAAAACATTTATAATTATTACAAACAAATTACTCGATTTTCATTTTCAATTAAATTTAAGTACTTATTGTTATAACTTTTAAGTAATTTTTAAATTCTTCTTCTATTAAGAATAAATAAAACACTTAATACTGATCAACGCAATAATTAAATACTAACTCCTAACAATCAATAGTAGATTGTACAACAAGTGCATAAAACGAGCCATTTTACCCAAGATGTGCATATAGCCACACGAGCCGGAACGGCGAGTGTGGATAGTCACGTCGAGGGTAAAATGGGTTTTATGCTCGAATTTTACACTCTGCTTTTCACTTCGATTGCAAGGAAATAAAACAAGAAGCACATACTGAGATAGATTTTCTTCGATTTAGGCGGCAATATCTTCTCAATTACATCTTTCGCACTTCTTTCCATTAAAGTCTCAGGCGAAATCATTATTTGATCGTCACTATCACTACTCGAGGACATTGTTTAACTACTTATTGAATTTTCAAACGCGACACAACAAAATTTTCTGGTTTCTAGTTTTGTTTACCGAAAAATTTGCTTCGCGCCTCACAATTTTTCTTAAACTTTTTTTTTATTTTTGACTATGTGACGTTTGACTTATGGTCTGTGCCTTAATGCCAAGTTATTATAAATATTTACGTTATATTTTTTGACTTAAATGCACGCCCGTATTATTCGTAAATTTGTATTTAGATAGTTATATATATGTCGTAATTAAATTAAGAAATAACCTAAATGTCATAAAAACAAATGAATTAAAATATGGTGTATTGTGTTTGTGGCTGTAAGGCCTGATTACCTTCTTAACTTTTTTTTTAATTTTCGACTTTGTGACGTTTGACAGGTTTGACTATGGTCTGATGCTTAATGCCAAGTTATTATAAATATTTGCGTTGTATTTTTTTACCGTAAATGCACGCCGTAGGTATTATTCGTAAATTTGTATTTAGATAGTTATACAAATGTAATTAAATTAAGATGTAACCAAAATCTCATAAAAATATATCAATTAAATGAAGGTGTATTGTGTGAAGGCTGTAAGGCCTGATTGCCTTAGTCTTAAAAGAAGAAATTACTTTATGCACTAGTGCATAAAATGCGATTTTATGCAGCCTATACCCAGCATAAAGAAGGACTTTACGAGCATGAGAAGTGAAAAATATATTGTATTCTGAATCGTCACTCTCACTATCTAAATTATGTCTTGTATAACTGCTTAGTGGAGATTCCGTTCGGTTTTCCGGATCTTCGGTTAATATGTTGTCCAATACAGAACGCCTTAACACAGAAGGCAGTTCTATCTCAGACCATGCAGAAAAAATAGTGGCCCTTTCGAGATTTGCGACTGATGGCTGTTTCTCATTTTCTCTTTGTCGAGTTAATAGCTCTTCTCTCGTCTTTCCTTTCTTCTTTGCTTTGACCATTTCACTCCTAAAATCAAAAACTCAGATCTAATCTATACGCAAATACACACACATATACACACACAATACACAAAGATAAGAAACCGAAGGAAAATAGGTAAATGACCGTAAAAAATTTGATTTTTATCTACGTATTTTTGGGAATATACGAGTCCAAGTGCAAGCCGAACCAAACCTACTATAGTAATAAAAATATTTTCAGTTATTTATAATCACAAGCTTTGAATATGCGAATAAGTTTTTTTTCAAAAAAAAAAAGTTGGTTTAAAGCTTTTATCGCCAATATATGCATTGTCGTCAATATTTTCGAACTAAGTGTAGATTTCTGCTTTAAATTTAGTTGCAAGATTTGACCCAAACATACATACATACATTGCAAGTTAGTAAAAACTTTGTATAAATAGCTTTTTTTACTTTATATTGCCATAAGAATCATTATCCTGGACATGCGTCTCTTTATCCTGTCAACAGTCACTTTACCCTGCAGAATGATTGCAGGGTAAAGTTACACAGGGTGTAGTGAAATGCCGATTAACTAGCTATTATCTCCTAAACTGTTAATAATACAAATGTCATAATTTTAGTATAAATAGTTATACCTTAATACAATATTAAAATGGTATTAGTAAAAAAACTGCCGTATTAATATTTTAAAATAATCATCTCAGAATAAAGTGTATACCTGTTACAAACTCCGAACGTCACACTTCGAAAACTTGTCGACACAAGACCGCGGCACCTCACGCACAAACCTTCACACCGGGGCGCTGGAGTCATACTGACTGACGTGTTTGGCGTGTATTAGGGTGTCAATAAGACTTTCTATGTGTGAGTGAGGTGCAATACCGCTAATAGTTAATGGATTAAGACTAAAAATAACATATCCTAAACCTACCTCATTTGTATAATACAAATTTTGGTCAGTAGTACAACGCAGTAGGACCACAGGCAAACCTCGGTTCGTACACGGGTAGGGGTACGCTGTGGGGTAGCTTCGTACAGGTAAAAGAAAACAGGTCTCCTCGGCAGGTCAGCTCGGACTCGCTCACCGAGGGTTACGTATTCAAGATAATATGGTTGAAAAACCCAAAAATCTAAGGTTGATTTAACATGTTAAAGTAGGTACTTACATCTATTTTGATTTCGTAACTATGGGTGGGTACTAAAAAGTTCTTATTTTATGATAAGGAAGATGATAAGGTTTGAGAAGCGGTGGACCCCATTATTATTTATAAAATGAAGGTTTGAGAAAATATTCATTTTTGTATGGACTTTATTTTCTATGCAATATGCATATATGATTGGGAAATATTTGATTACCAGATTTTTTTAATACTATTTTAAAAGTGTACCAATTAAACTAACCAATTAAATTTTAGTTTAGCATAAATGTCATCTCACATTAATGAAACTGAGGGTTAACACATTAATGCAAATTAATGCTTAATAGTTGTGGATTGACACATTACGTCACATCGTTCTGAACAGAGTTCTATCTAGCATGTTCCAGTTGTGCGATCCGAGATCCACGAAGGGGGCGCGAGGGACGGGCGAGGGACGGGCGAGGGACGGGCGAGGCGCCGGCGCCCAGCCGACCTCATCACATCCATCGAATGCTATATAAGTTATTTGTAGCTCAAACATTTTATCACTATAGATTAGATTAACTATAACATGAACGAATGAAACAGATAACAGTAGTGACGACGTCCGCGATCCAACAATAACAATTATGTGATAAGGTTAAGCTCGCACAGCATACCTACGTACCTTCCTACCGAAGATACGTTTATACAAGCCGATTATAGGTACATAACATTTTTTATTATAATGCATTTGAATCCTACTTATGCCCATACCTGTTCTACGTAAGGTACTAACCACTAGCGCGCTCATTATTGTGGTAGTAGTGGTTACTTTACAACCTTTGCATCGTATAAGGACCAGATAATATAGGCGACAAAAAAAACTTAATTGTAAGCTTAACGGTAAATAGAGCAACAATGGCCACCTTTTAATAGCGGCATCAAAAATTACTACATCATCTATAAAAAATTCAAGTGTCTAGCTTTCACGGTTAATGAGATACAGCCTAGTGACAGACGGACAGAGAGTGGAGTCATAGTAATAGGGTCCCGTTTTTACCCTTTGTGTATGAAACCCTAAAACTAACACCTCGGTACGTATTAGGTAGGGAGCATCCACACCGGAGCTTAACAGTGCGTAAGTTACGGTCCGTCAAAATTGACGTACCGTACCCTATACGGTCGGCCAAGAAAGTGGTCTACCAGTTTTGACAAAAGTTTCTGTGACAGCTAATTATCGCTAAGGTTGACACTTGTCACTGTCATAACATTAGTGCAAAGGATAATCGAACTCGTTGTGTCGTGCAAATGAACTTTAACCGTAGGGTGGTAGACCCCATTTTTGGCAGACTGTACATACCTATACCTACCTAATTACAACGACCCATTGTTTTGTTTACGCAACGTCACCGTATTTTGCGCGTCGGTGTGGTCGGTCCCGATGAGTTTGTGGTGCGTCGATCTAAAAATGCTGTTAACAACAGAATCACCAATACGGTTTTACGGTTTCTATGTTAAGTTACGTTCATCAATTGTTTTCAAACATAAAAGAACATCAGCTGGAAAGGTACCTATGTAGTCAGTAATAAAAAAAACTGTCTCGATTATGTAGCATAGCATTATGGGTAATGTGGCGTGGGCGCGGGCGCCTGCGCGCGATGTGATTGCGTCCGTCATTCATCCGCGTGACTGATATGATAACAGTTACGCGCGATAAACATCTGTCCATTATTCAAGCCTTGGTATCATTCTCTTTCCGCAGCTTTGTTCTCGGTTATATCTACACAAGCCATGCAAACGACCATGACCATCATCAAACATCTTGCCATTCGTTGTCGTAACTGTAGATAGGCAACTAAACATACCGGCCGGGTCCATTTAGGATGATGTCTGTGATGTGATAGATGACGTAACAAAAACTCGCACTATAGGTAGGTACTCGCTGATTTATATTCAATTCTTAACCTTATTAATTGATACCAGCTTGGTAGGTATTACCAAGAGTCTCTGAGTTTAAACGCGGACAGACGGACAGACGGAAATGGCGAAACAAGCTTTCCTCGTTGACTAGGGAACCCTAAAAACCCGGGGCTATGAATCCCTCGAGCTTCATTTGAGTAAAGCCCGATCTACATTGGTCAAGGACAGTGGACCGTGATAGTGGACAGTACAGTAGTGTAAGCCGGTCGGACAGTGGCGAGTCAAGTTGCCCTGCCGTGGATCCAAATAGTCATAGTCATAGTCATATATTTTATTGCCTTATGTTGTAGTTACAAAGATCTTAAATACTATTACATGGATCAACATAAACCCTGTAAGGGCACTGCAATTACTCTGCTTAACCAAATTGTCAAATTAACTTACAATACTTACAATACTAGCTTTCTTATATTGTCTAGTTACAAATAGTTACTTAGGTACATAGAGAGAGAGTTACAAATACAATTTTATTATTATTCAATGTCAAAGTACTCTTGTAAATTATAAAAACATTTGGAAATTAGAAAATTATTTAGCTTAATATTAAATACCGAGTCTTTCACAATCTGTTTAATTGTTAGAGGTAACTTATTATATATTTTCACAGCCATATGCTGTGTTCCGTCTCTAACTATTTTAAGATTAGTAAAAGAACT
The DNA here is from genome assembly GCA_923062465.1 of Acleris sparsana. NCBI lineage: Eukaryota > Metazoa > Arthropoda > Insecta > Lepidoptera > Tortricidae > Acleris > Acleris sparsana. Next base: position 23,744,351 of record OV281285.1, read on the forward strand.
AATTAATTTATTGCGCTTTCTAAGGTTGGTCCGACTACTGCTACTGTTAATATCCCTATCCTTTGCAAATTGACCTTTATTTGTTCTCATTAGTCTACAGATTTCATAGATGTATATTGATGTCAATGTCATTATCTTTAAGGAAGTAAAATGTGGTCTACATGTCTCCGTTGACGAAATATTACTACATCCTAAAAAATTACTACACTAAATCCCTAATACATTTCTTCTGGAGAGTGAACAACCTCCCAGCGTGCACGCTATTGCCCCACACGACTACACCGTATTTGAGCCACGCGTGTGCGTACGCATAGTAAGCTGTTTTTGCAGTTTTTAAATTCGTACATCTTTTTAATTGGTATAGAGCGTATGTAAATCTAGATATTTTGTTTGTGATTTTATCTACGTGCGCTTCCCAATTCATTTCTGAGTCAATTTCTATTCCTAACAAGCTGCACGATGAAACTGCTTCTATCGCATTGTCATTATGTATTATGTTTGTTTGTATGGGCGTTTTTTGACAGGGTTTGATTTGAATTAATTTTGTTTTCGAGAGGTTTAGTTTTAAATTGTGGTCATTTAGCCAGTCAGTTATTTGTGTACAAGGGTATATTTTACTTGTTCTTTCAACTCACTTGTATTGGTACAATCAAACACTACAGTTATATCATCTGCGTAGAGAATACTATTTTTATTTATTATTTTCGGCAAATCATTTATATAAATGACAAATAGTACACAACCTAATACGCTACCTTGAGGGATTGAACCTTTTGGTGTTTGTTTCCGGGATCTTATTGTCGTAAGGCTATTTTTGTTTGTATCGTGATACTCTACGTCTACAAATTGTTGGCGGTTCTCAAGGTAAGATTTTAACAATTTATTGGTGTCGCCGCGCACTCCTATTCCTTCCAACTTTTCTAAGAGCACTTTATGGGAAACTCTGTCATAAGCCTTGCTCATGTCCAGTAACAAAGCAACAGCATACTTTCGATTATTTATTATTCTAAGAATGTCACATGTGAATTTGTAAATAGCTGATATAGTTGACCGTCCCTTACGAAAACCATTTTGACTATCGTCATATATACCTAGTTTCTCACAAATAGAATCGCTTTGTATTTTTCACGCCACTGTCCTTGACCAACGTAAATCGGGCTTAATGACTGTCTTTATACGAGTGATAGAGGCATCCGGCAAAAACCTAACCTAACGTTTTGTTAGCACGATGCAATATTAAATGTGGTACACCTATTACCCAGGTATACCTACCGTAATTTAGTTAGGTACCTGGGCCCAGAGCATTTCTATTCATAGACGTACAGTCACGTCCTACTTTCAAAAATATATAAACACTACTCTGCTGCAAGGGAATAAGGGTGTAAGGTATGTTTGGGGTAAGATCGGACTAAATTTCGACACTTGTAAGCCTTCTAGTCTAGGCCCAAAACTGAAAAGCACGTTTCTAAACCATTGCAAGTGGCAAATCATGTAACAGTTGCTGTGACAACGTTATCAGACGACCCTGCAGAATACAGATCTGCCTGTCGCCATTCCGAAATTTGAACCGGAAGTATGCTATACCGGAAATGGTCAGCCCATATACAAAGATTTTCGTCTTACATTTTGTAAATCGTTGTTCTGGTACCCTTAATAAGTTATAAAGGACAACATAGCCATGGTATTCCAAATTTTTCGTCCCTCCAGCTCTATCTTTTTCTCCGCCATCTTGCAAAAACTGTCACGTTTTCTGTTTATTGTCGATACTGTCGTTGAATTTAATTCTAGTGCTAAGTAATTATGGTTCGGCAGTATTGTAGAGTACAAAATTTGCTAAAACCGTCGGCTTCAAAGATTTTTTCCACGACCCCTAGGGACGAATATACGGAATCGTCTATGGGGGGGGGGAGCTTGCGTTAAAAATTGCATATTTTTTTTAGTTTTCCTTACATATTTACGTTTATGTGCATTTTAGCTCAAAGTTTACTTCGGCAATATTGAAGAACACAAAATTTGCTGTAATTTTTGCCTTGAAACATTTTTCTACAACCTCTACGAAAGAAAATATGGCATCATCTATGGAGTGCTACTGTCAAAAATTGTTTCCTTTTCCAGTTTTCTTATCATATTTACGTTTTAGTGCATTTTAGCGAAAACCGAAGTTCTGCAATCTTTTAGTAGACAAAATTATCTACAAATTGAAAGTTTCTACGACACCTAGCAATAGTAATATGGAATGCTCGGGCATAGCTCGTAAACCTTGTAAAAATTGCGACCTTCAAACCAACACATCTTAGAAAATACTTAGAGTTAAAATTCAAACATTCAAATAGAGGCACTCTACAATACTGCCGAACTACTTATAATTAACTAGAATGAACTTCAACGACAATATCGGCAACAAATAGAAAAGTAAACAATCCTACTGCAGGATAGACCTTTCGGGTGTGGGGTTGAGTGAGGTGCTGGTTAGCATCGTTATAGTTTACAGTAATATTTGGTGAGGTCACCAAATAACACCTAATAACACCTAACTTCAGGTGAAGGTAGTTGTAAGTGAGGTTCATTATTTTTCAATTTACCTATATTTAGGTTTGACTTGTTTATTACTCCTGATTATAAAAATAGGCCGGAATTGCCCAAGAAAATACATTTGGCAATACAATCTAAAATAAACCTTAAATTGATTTCGCTAGCTTTTAGTTTCCATTAAGAATTCAGCGGAATTTGTTCACTTGGCGTATATCTTTCTAATACGTCACGATACAAGAAAAATCCTTGGTTGACGGAATACTCGTAGCCCCAAACCATCGGGAAAATCCGTCAACTGACATGTTTTAAATAAAAGACATTTCAATACCCGGCAGTACTAGCGATCTAATATGAGTACATTAATATAGTTAAATAAATGCCCAATCTATTACAGTGATCAGGTTTATTAAAAAGTAAATATCCTCTTAGTTATAACCAGCCAAAGTGAACTTATCAAAAAGCATGACGGAATTGCCCTCATTGACATTAGGTGCTTGGCATTTTTATATGTCCCCTACTATTTTATACGATTTTCTCTTTATATGAGTTTTGATTACCATAAAACGTTTTTTTTTCTTTGCCCCGCGGCGACTTGAACAGCTACTACCGCGGGAATATGGCGTTTCCACTATGAAGTGATTTTGCCAGAGTCAAGTATATATAAGTACTAGCTTTTGCCCGCGACTTCGTCCGCGTGGCGTGTTATAAAAGAGAGATCTTTGTGTGTGTGGGATAAAGATTAAAAAATGCTTAATTTTATTATTTTTAAATGAGGTTATAATATAAGTAGCTCAGTTGAATAATGAATTGTTATTAATTTTTAGATTATTAGTTTATGATAATTTGGTTTGATATAAATTTAGGAAAATACGATCAGTGGAGGCTAACCCTAAAGTACCTATAGGCTTTCGTCTGGAATTCAGAGGTGAGAATGTGGATGTCAGTTGGTATGAAAGTAAAAGTTTGACCACATGAAAATTCATATTTTCAGTATTGGTTGTTATAGCGACAATAGATATACATATTCTGTGAAAATTTCAACTGACAGACAGACAACGAAGTCTCAGTAATAGGGTCCCGTTTTCACCCTTTGGATACGGAACCCTAAAAAGAGTAGCATGGAAGAGTGGTTCGGTTGGTGGGTGGGTTGGTGGCTGGTGCAACCGGGATATGGGAAATGTATTTAGGAAACATATTATTTATAAAAAAATCCTTATAAACAACGTTTCTGGTCTTTCTGGAGGGTGGTGCGAGAATGACCAGACTGGATGGCGAACTTACGCGGGAGCACGCCACATATTTATAACTGACCATGGGAGAAGCAGGGCTGTCTTAAATCAACTCATGCTAGCGCGAGTGTTTGACCCTGCGACTTATAAATGGTCATGGCGAAACATACCTTCAATGGAAATTGTAGTCTCCGAAATTCGAAAGTTTCATACAACATTTGTTTCCCGCTAACTAAATTTTTCAAAATACAGCCATAACTAAACTTTATAAATAATGCATGCATGCTAGATTGAAAACATCTATCTTACGTGATTTAGATTTTTACATACAAAAGTTTTTTCCCAATAACTCCCGTTCCCGTGGGAATTTTGCAATATCGCGTTGTAAGTAAGCTTTACGTTCAAAAGGGTACCTGCATGCCAAATTTCAATCATCTATCTTACGCGGTTTAGATTTTTCATACAAAAGGATTTTCCCGCTAATTCCCGTTCCCGTGGGAATTTCGGGAATTCCTTTCTTAGTGCACCTCTACGGTATCCAAATTTCAAGTGCCCACGTTTAGCCGTTTAGGCTGTGCGTGGATATGTCAGTCAGTCAGTCAGTCAGTTTCTCCTTTTATACACGGTGTTACACGAGGAAACCGAATAATTTTAACAGCGTATTCCCGACATTATTTGGAGTTAAAATTGTCGTATATAGTTTGCTAGATTCAGCTTGGTTTTTGAGATATTTGCGTTTATGTTTAAAAAAGTCGTAATGAAATCTCCAGTACAAAACACCCTTACAATTGCGACGTTGCGAGCCCGCCACGTCTAACTTGACTGTAAATTGACTTTCATTCAGAACCGTCATTAGTATGTTTACATGTCAACGTCAGCTTAATATTTTTTCTCCAAAAACGTAAAAATATCGATAAATTAATATTAATAATCCAATATTCAATTGAATGCTATGACAAAAAAAAACAAATATGAAGAAACTTTCACAAATCTTGGAACATTGTAATTACTGAAGGCAAGCCGGATCAATTTTGGATTAGATTAGAACAGCATATGATCGGGATTCGGGATGAATGGCGTACTCGAGTGCTCACCAGTGGCGGTAACAGGCTGAAGAAATGTTGATAATGATGAAGCCGACGGATTAAAAGTATTCGTGCTATTACCAGTTCGTTGGAGTATCAAGTAGCAAAGTGTAAGAAAGACACCGACAGCAACGCACTGGGTACATACCAGTGGCGTAACTACAGGGTGGAAAGTCGGCAAAATGCCACGGGCCCCCAGCCCGAGAGGCCCCTCGGCCCGAGACAGCCTTCCGGCCCGAGAGGCTGCGAGCTCAGGAGTAACATGACGATTTTACTGAGAGGGCCCCATCCAATGAATTTGCCACGGGCCTCAGATGGTAAGTACTTAACGGAATCTTAATGGATGTAATATTTTTATGATATGCAGTTTATTTTTATTTGTTTATGAATTAATACTGTCGACAGGAGTAGTACTAGTCTTGTTGCGAGTTAATTTTGTAAACATTTCGTTTTATTATTGTAATTACTAATTAATCTTACTTATGCAATTCATGTTATCCACAAATTATACGAAATAATACACAAAATTCTTTTATTTTATTTATTAAGTAAAAGCATACCATAGATACTTTTATTTGCATCATTTCAACCCGGGGACGTCCTCTGCTGGACGTAGGTCTCCCCCAAAGACTTCCACCACGAACGGTCACGCGCCTTCTGCATCTACCGGTGTCCGGCGACTTTCACCAGGTCGTCGGTCCATCTAGTAGGGGGCCGACCGACACCGCGTCTCCCGGTCCGTGGTCTGCACTCGAGAACCTTAACACCCCACCGGCCATCAGTTCTACGAGCAATGTGTCCAGCCCATTGCCACTTCAGCTTGCAGACTCTGAGAACTATGTCGGTGACTTTGGTTCTTCTACGGATTTCTTCATTTCTGATTCTATCCCGTAGAGAAACTCCGAGCAGCTCTCTCCATAGCACGCTGAGTAACTCTGAGCTTATTTAAAAGGCTCACTGTGAGGGACCACGTCTCCGTTCCATAAGTCAATCCTTCAATTTAACATTCATTATTTCTGAAGACACTTTGTAACGTCTTATGCCTAGTTTAACAACTAGATAAGGCTGACAAGATAATAAATACCAGTACAAGATAATAAAAGTTACGTTGTGAAAATCAAAATGTACGTCGTACAAATCTTATATCAATAACAACAATGTCAATGACGCAATGTAAGTCATTAATGTCATTATGATTGCGGAATGAAGTGGCCAGTAGTTTTCAGTTTGATGTAAGGAGTACCCATGACAGTTCAAAATAACTGTTTCTGGGCTACTTTTTGTAGACTTTGCTTTAAAAAAATCAATTTAATTTATTTAGTCTCAGTAATATTTTGCTTACTTTTACTGGCTTACTGCTGGTAGGCCATGGCCACTTGTTCATTTCATAATTTTTTAAACAATAATGCCTGACTCCAAGTGTAAACTTAACTCTTCTAATGGAAAGAGATAACAATTGCAAACGTAGTAAGAAGTTTCGTTTGCATTTGTACGTAAATCCTGCTTTGAAACGATTTGTTTGACAAGGAAATTGCTCTATGAGTATGTCTGCCTCTTCTAATGAAAAGAGATAACAATTGCAAACGTAGTAAGAAGTTTCGTTTGCATTTGTACGTAAATCCTGCTTTGAAACGATTTGTTTGACAAGGAAATTGCTCTATGAGTATGTCTGCCTCTTCTAATGAAAAGAGATAACAATAAGAAACGTTGCCAGCTTATCCTAAGGTGTTGATTTACTGGTGTAGGAAAAATAATTAATTTATTATGTTTGAAAACATAACAAAAATTAAAATCTACCCGTAACCCAAACTCTGTTGTTGCACGATTCTCCTGCCCACGTTGTAGAACTGATAGTCATAACTTGGAGAATTGTACGTCAACAGCCATAGTTTGTTTCCGTTGTGGTAAAAGAGGTACAACTTTTCGAAAGTGTTTAAAATGTAATCCTTCTATATTAAATCCAAAAAAACTAGTTAACGATAAAAGTATTTCATTAAAAACATCAGAATGGAAATTATGGCTTCAGAAACTTGAACTTTTTATGCAATCTTATAATACAACTTTGTCAGCTATTAACCAATCAAACTCGCAGACACAAATAAATTACGAACGCCCTTACATTAAAGTACAATCAAATAATCTTACTTTATACGGATTGTTGGATAGTGGTAGTGCTATTACTATTTTAGGTAACAATTCCCATAAAGAATTATTACGTCATGGTCTAAAACTAAACTATAAACAGACCATTTCTGGTTCAGTAGCCAATGGACATCCCATCCATTCAATAGGAACCATTCAATTACCTATAAATTTCAAAAACCAAGTTCATATTATTACTACTCATGTTATACCGTCGATTAACGAAAATTTTATTTTAGGCATTGACTTTTGGAAATTATTTAACTTAGCTCCTGACATATTAGAAACAATAAACTTTAATTCGACACATCCAAAGACCTTACTCATTGACTCAGACAAAAAACAAATAATACATTACGAGACATTGACCGAGACTCAAAGACTGATTTCAGATTCTATTATAAACCAATTTCGTAACATTTCTACCGAAATTCAACCTTTAGGTAAAACTCATTTAGTTGAACATTTTATTGATACAGGAGATCATCCCCCAATTAAACAACGTTGTTATCGCCTCTCTCCAGGGAAACAAAAAGCATTATGTACAGAAGTAGATAACATGTTAAAATTAAACGTTATCGAATCCTGTGCCAGCCCTTGGTTGAACCCAGTAGTTATAACACCAAAAAAAGACGGAACTTGGCGTTTTTGTATTGATAGCCGTAAACTCAATTCTATTACAAAAAAAGACGCATACAAATTACCATTTATAAATGACATTATTGACAACCTTAAAAATGCAAAATTTCTCTCATCCATTGATATTGCAAAAGCCTTTTGGGAAGTTCCCCTTCGTCTTGAAGACCGTCCAAAGACTGCATTCTATGTACCAGGTCGCGGTATGTTTCAGTTTAAGGTTATGCCATTCGGCTTAACTAATGCCCCAGCTACCCAACAACGTTTCATGGACTCCCTCTTTGTCCCTGAAAACCTTGATAACTCAGTATTTTCCTACTTAGACGATATAATCGTTATAAGCAGTACTTTCGAAGAACACATCTCTCTTCTTAACAAAGTCTTACAAAAATTAAAGGACGCAAATATTACAGTAAATTTCCCAAAATGTTCTTTCTTTAGGAAAGAACTAAAATATTTAGGTTACATCATTAACGAACAAGGTCTTCAAACAGACCCTGATAAAGTTAAAGCTATTTTAGACATCCCATCCCCAACTTCCCCACGAGAAGTTAAGAAATTCCTAGGAACAGCTAGTTGGTATCGTCGTTTTATTCCAAACTTCAGCTCAATAGTAGCTCCTCTAAATAAGCTCACTTCCACTTCAAAGCAAACACCACCTTTCAAATGGAACTCTGAAGCTAATAAAGCCTTCATCTTTATTAAAGAAGCTTTAGTCTCCACTCCAATTCTAGCTTGTCCTGACTACTCCAAACCTTTTGCTGTCCATGCTGACGCGTCCGGATACGGAATCGGCAGTATGCTCACGCAGGAGCTAGATGGCGTTGAAAGACCCATAGCTTACATGAGTAAATCTCTAACCAATGCACAAAAAAACTATTCTATTACAGAGAGAGAACTCTTGAGCGTTATCTTATCACTTGAACATTGGCGTTGTTACCTGGATAATGGTCAAAAGTTCCCCATATACTGATCACTCGGCTCTTCAGTGGTTTCTTATGAGTATTTTGTGATTATAATATTTATAATATAAAAACAAACATGCAGTTTTCCATAGTGATATAGTAAGAGAAGATTGACAGGTTGATTGGTATCGTAGCAACTAACTAGTATCCATTCGACACTTCCTCTCAAGCAACAATCCAGCTTCTCTAAATAAGTAACTCGCACATCATCAAGTACCTAAATGCCTAAACCAGACATGCATCTCTCAAACTTAATACGAGGTAATGCTTTAGTGAAAACATCAGCTAAATTGTCTTCACATGAAACATATTCCAGCTGAATTAATTTTTCAATGATGCAATGACGAATAAAATTATATCGAATGTCGATATGGTTTGTTCGACGGTGGGCAACAGGGTTATTTGCTAATGTCATAGCACTTTGATTATCAGCAAACAATTTGACGCCTTTCAATCCAATATTTCTATCTACACTGTGTACTAACTTTTGTAAGCATACAGCTTCCTTTGCTGCTTCAGATAAAGCGACGTATTCCGCTTCTGTAGAAGACAATGCCACGCAATGTTGTTTTCTGCACTCCCATGACAATAAATTGTGACCAATCTTAAACACGTATCCTGAATAAGATTTTCTATCCTTTATGTCTCCTCCCCAGTCAGCGTCTGCGTAACCTGTAATGAAGTTATTACTACAATCACCTTTCGACTTTTGAAATGTTAGTCCTAAGTCACAGTCTTTTAGGTAACGTAGGACACGCTTAGCTGCTTTCATGTGCGTAGATTTACAACATGAATTATATATAAATAAGGAAAGAGAGCAGGTTAAGCTCCCAAATGAGAGATCCTAAGAGATAACAAAATAACCGCATTAGTAATAGGCAAACACCATACATTAATGAATGGCACAGAATAGTCATGCCTTCACTGATGCACGAAAGGATCGCCTGCCTACTGCTTTACTGTAGGCAGACATCAGTCTCCAGTTGGCAGTCATCATTCGTCTGACTTCCGGATTCTCAGCACAGCATAGATGAAAATGAAATATAAGCAAAACACACACAATAAAGCAAATAAAAATGTATCAGCAAATCCTGCAAACAATGAGCATGAATAAACATCAAACTATCACTTCCTTAACATTGCATGCATGACCCATCTACCATGAAGAAACCTGTGTGCTATGCGATATGTGAGACGCAACCAAACAAGTTTCTTCCAACCCTATGGGCATAAAGGATTTCTCACAACCCCAGGCACACTGGACCCATGGAGATACGCCCAGATCATGTTCCTTTCTCATATCTACCCCCCTTGTTTGTTCTTGCTTATTCATAGATCACCATAGGTACTGTAACAGATATCAAAATCCCCTTGAAATTTTCATCAAATGTGTCATTTCATCGAAAGCTAATTTCTGCTGAAACCTTATAGTTTCCAGGTTATCTTAAGCATTCGTTACGTAGGTTAGGTTAGGTTAGACTTGTGACCACAAAGAAAATAAAGCTCCTGCACGTGGAAATGCCGGCAATGACATGAAAATCCGGCGAAGTGAAACGTTCTATGAAATGAGTTTCAATATTTCAAGGGTAAACTAAATCAAACAATATTATACCCTAATTACTAAAATGTTAACATAACCCTAAACACTAGCATAAAAGTATTTCAACCGATTTCTA